>OZ023262.1:293775361-294975361 GCA_964006375.1 Tillus elongatus
ACTTCCTGCAGTCCATTCTGTCTTTGATATAACTTTCACTCCTTATAAACTAATTTTACCATTGCCCTATTTTTTCTGACACATACATATATGTGAAATTTAGTTTCCCCATGTGCATAAACATTGGATACACCAAAGGTAAGTTCTTGTTTGTGTTTAGTATGATTTGTTTTAGGCTTTGTATGGGTGTTTTAAAGAGTGTGTTGTTGGCTTGTATGTATGTGTACATGTGTATATGTGACCCCCTTATAGAAACCACATCAATATATGTATATATATATATATATATATATATATATATATATATATATATATATATATATATATATATATATATATATATATATATATATATATATATGTATGTATATAAAGTCTAAAACTGACTTTGGATCTGGGTTCCAGAAGCCTTAGTTCACGCTCATTTGAAGAAATGTTTTAAAAATTCAACATTCAAAAGTCGCTACCTCCTCATTAGTAATTATTTTTAAAGAAAATTCATTGAAAAAATATACAGTAAGAGAGGAAGATAGCGAGTCAGCAAGGAAGTGCGCAATCTTAATCCAAAATTAAATGTTGGTCGTAAAGATTCATTTAGTATATTTTGTATATTATGTTATACAAATGTAGAAAAATAACGCTAAATAGAAATTTAGCGTTATTAAATTGGCGGCCTCTTCAGCACAACCCACGTAACACCATCAACAGAAACTCGCGCTTGACAAAAAAAGATTAAATATTGAGTGGCAATGAGTGTACTTTCCGGAGTCTGGCGATATTAGATAACTCTCCCAGATAAGCACATTAGAAAAAAAGGAATGAACCCGGTGAAACCTTTTATCGTACATAAGGCTGCCACAAACAGAGATTTATGTTTAGTAGGATATAGGAGGCGCTATAACAACACGATTATATGTGTATAAGTTTCTTCTCTTTACTCACTGAGCATTAGATTTTTACGAGGATTAACAAGATAGTTCTCAATTTAATAGATAAAAGCAGAGACAAATTGAGAGTATTCTAAAATAAATTTTACTTTTTCATTGAAGGATGTACTAAACAAAAAATTTTGCTACAAAAATAAATATTTTTCCCGATTCAGGACTTTACTGTGTTAGAAGTCTGATTGTTATAAATTATTTATGTGTCACACTAGGTTAAGCTATAAGGTAAGTAGGTTACTAGGGGTCGAGGAGTTGTGGGCCAAAGGACTCCAGGAGGCAAGCTGAAAAAGTGGAAACAACATGAGCTTTCGATGAAGCTTTCGGAAAAAGTCCCCCAATCTACGGTGTCACGTGATCCGTGCCTAGGGATGGATGGTACCAGGCTACTGAACTGAACAGCTACTGAACGAAACCTCTGGAGTACCGGGCAAACCTCCAGAGTAACCCGCCTCCTTCAAGGGATTATGGGGCCTGGAAAGGGTTAGCTTACACCCACTGGGGAAGCAACCAGGGGTTGATGGGGCTTAAGTTCCTTCAGGTCAACCTCCAACACAGTATGGCAGCCACGGCCGGACTAGTGTTGGCTCTGAGGAAGGAAGTTTCCTTCAAGGGCTCTGCAAGACGCCTCGTCGATCGAGAAGTCGAAAGTCTGCCCTTTCTCCTCTGCCTTCCTGCTTAGAACCGACAAGTGTGGTGTCCTCGATTCAGGGTTCTGGATCTTCAGTCTGCTGATCACCGTCTCCTGCGGTAAGGTGTCAAGGATCCGTAAGAGGACCTTTTGTCTCTTTGGGAGTCCCTTGGGCTCGACGGCTGTCAAGTCCGCCCCCACCAAAATCTGACCAAGGCCCCCGATGGTTTTCCGCAGCCAGTCTCGCGACTGCGGGCCGGCACAGGTTATCCAGGATCCAGGATCGCGTCTGTCAACTACCGCCATCCCGAGGCCCTCAGAAGCTTCCCTATATGTGCCAGTAAGCGCCAGTGTTCCGGAACTGGCTTTTTTGGGACGTCTGTCTGTAGTAGGCGTGCTAAAGCCCGAGCGTGGCCTCTTCTTACCCGCACTCTCCTCTTGTGCCTTTACAGGTGCCCTGGCCCTTTTGGCACGTCTGTCTGTAGTAGACGTGCTAGAGTCCGAGCGCGGCCTCTTCTGACTCGCACTCCCTTCTTGCGCCTTTACAGGAGTCTCGACCGTGCACGTCCCGGTCGCCATTTTCTGCGTCCACCGGAGATTCTTTCTTTGCGCTCCAGACAGACGCTTGGACTGCCGGGGCACTCCATCTACCCCTACAGTAGGGTCCTCATGACGGGACACATGGCCGTCAAGAAACACCTGCATAAAATGGGGCCGTTCGAGGGGGACCTCGCATGCAGACTCTGCGACGAGGGGGAGGATCAGCCCAGCACATCTTGTGCGAGTGTAAAGCTCTGGACCGCAAAAGACAACTGATCTATGGTCAGTCTAGACCGGAGACAGAGCAATATAAAAGTTCACCCTACCAATCGCTGTGCAGACTAGTTCAAGGCACAGTGATTTTGGAATGGGTGGAGTAAGACTAAGGGCATGCACAATCAACCAAAGGTTTCAGTGCTATCGCGGCGGCAAGGCTGCGGATTGGCCCTGAGGGAAAAAAGGGTCCTCACTTGTAGAGTAACCCCCCCCTCCCCCCCGCCCGCGGAGGTCATCCTCCGGTGGGACACAGCCTCCAGCTTGGGTATCGGCGACCGGTCTGTGGCCGAAGCTACCCCCCGTATCTACGTCGGTCGTGAGACCTCTAGTGTCCGCGGACACTGCCGCCCCTTGGCTTGTCTCTGTTTTCGGAATGGACTCAAGGCACGTGTCTGTAGCCAGAGCCACTGCTCGAGCCTCATTGGTTTTGGTTTTATTTATATTTATGTTCTCCATGTTGTTCCCACGAGAATGGGGGAAATACTGTCCACACCATCAGAAAACCCTGTGTGGTCTAAGGCGGGTTACTCTGGAGGGTTGCTCGGTACTCCAGAGGTTCCGTTCACGACACCATCACCCTGGTGCCATCCATCCCTAGGCACGGCTCACGTGACACCGTAGGGAGTTTTTTCGACCTCCACGTCTAGATCTGTCATGTTTATTTACCAGCAGGGGCACTTCGTGTAGGTAGCGGCTCTTTACTGCGGATGACGGTCTTGGGAAAAGCTTTATCGAAAGCTCATGTTGTTGTTTCCATTTCCTCAGCTCGCCCCCTGGAGTCCTTTGGCCCACAACTCCTCGATTCCTTGAGTACCCCTGGTTTTTGTAGTTATGTAGGGCGTTGTTTTTTATTGGTTTATGAGGTCGTCGTAAATTTGCCTCGACCTTTGGGGTGCATCCAGAATATCTCGAAAATTGATGTATGCAAGCTCTCCCACAACTCGCTTAATATGTAGGGCCACTGGCGGCACTGAAGCTATATACGAGAGATTGTCGATCATCTCCAATGTGTAATATGAACAATTGTTGCCTCGAAGGTAGCGGACAGATGCTTCTTATTAACAAAGAGTTTGCCTTGCATCATGGATCCTATAATGCTAAACCTCTTTTGCTTTTATCCAATATAAGAGTATGTCTAGCTACTTTGAGAATCGACCATGTCCACAGAAACCATCCTATTAGTGAGGCTATTCGATTTGCTACCATTTTTGGAATAGGCGAAATATGAGCCACAAACCACGCCTTTGAAAGTGCATATGGGTTCACATATGTCACCCGTTGATATAATGATAGTGATAGTCTTTTGTTCGCATTTAGTGCGATTTGTATGGTTGTCGTTATTTTAGACCAGTTTTCTTTGATCATGTCTTTTAGAATGTAGGATACATGTATCCCTAATATCTTAATTTTTGGTTTGGGGGACATCCATTCAGCTCCAAGTTTGATATGGCTGTCTGAGATGCGTGGTCTCAGTTCAACGCTCTCGGATTTGTCCCTAGTCAGTTCTGCTGCCAACATCGATGCATGTTTTGCTCTTTGTTACCTCATCTACATTTTCTAGTAGCAGAGTAACATCGTCAGCACATGCGGTATATTATATGCCCTCTTGCTTGAGCCTGTTTAAAAAAGATTCCTGTGAAATTGCAAATAAAATCATCGACATAGGGCAACCTTGTCTAACTCCTGCTTATATATTAATGTAACTTGCGACCCATATATTAACTTGGAGGTTTGCTGTTCCATTTGTGTATAAATTTGGGATTACTGATAGCGTTACTGGGTTTAGTTTTAGTTGTTCTAATAGTGTAAATAAATATTTGTGTAGTACCCTATCAAAAGCGTGGTCAAAGTCAAGTGAAAATAGCAGTCGCTTCTTGTTATCAATACTGGAGGTTACCACAGCTTCTCTTAGTGTATCAACAATATTGGATTTGACTGAAGTTGCTGCTTGCTCAGTGCTAACAATTTTACCTTTGTTAGACACAATCCTGTGTTCCATACACTTCATAAATATTTTATAGTCACTATTTGGTAGGGAAATTGGGCAAAAATATTTTATGGTTAGCAGGTTTGTCATCTTTGGAGTTAGTAAAAGCGTTCCGATGTTGAAGGTTTGTGGAATGTTACATCTCTTATTTACTTCGTTAAGCATTAGCAGGATTTCGTGTTTTATTATTGCCCAATATTGCATATAGAATTCCAAGATTAATCCATCTGGGCCAGGATTTGTTTTTCTGGCTTAATTTCATTACGTTTCTAATTTCTTTCGCCGCTATTGATTCGCTAAGCTGTTCGTTTGACTTATCCGATATTTTTTTGTGTGTTATTAAGCTTTTAGCCGTATTATTTGTTGCTTTTTCAGGCTAGAGTTCTGTATAACAGATTGTTGCAACTGGACTGATCAATCTATCAGTGCGTACGTCCCGTGAAACAGCTAATTCCTGATGTTTTTTTATTACCGTCGTATCTGAGTTTCACACGGTCGAGAATGCATAATAAGCTTTCAGAAAGCGCAAAAAGGCGCCACTTTATAAATCCTAGCACAGATCCGCCGCATTTCCAATAAACGGGCGTTTTTATGAAAGATCAATATAACATGATACTACTTTTTCTGTGTGACAGCATAAATTTATGAAATATTGAAGACCGAATACAATGGCTCATCTATGCCTCATTAACTCCAAACGTCGGTCACTGATAAGAGTGAAAGTGATAACCATCAACACTAATGTGATGTTTCCTAAATAGATGCGTATCCTTTTCAATACTGCGCCGCATAATTGTCCAAGTAAAAAAAAATCTATTGCAAATATATTAGAAACATTAATCTTTCATGCTTGATACTTGTAGCCAACGGTTGCGTGGGTCTTAACGTTTGACAACACAGGATATTTTTTTTATATCACAACAACACACCACGAGGGCTCACAGCCTAAATGCTATCGTATCGTGGGTGTTGAGAAGGAGGAAAGAGGCAGCTTGTTAATTCTGGACTTGAAGGTTTGGAGGTTCGGAGGAGAAGGAAAACATGTGCCGACAAGGAATTCCACAACTTGGAAGTCCTCGGGACAAAAGAGCGGGCATAACAAGATGTTCTATGTCTGGTGACCTGGACAGTAAAAGGGTGCATTTGCTCTGTTCCCCTGGTATATCTGTTGGGGGCAGCAGGTGGAGGAACTATGGAAAAAAGCTCCGATGATTAGTGCCCGTGCAGATATCTATCAAAGAGAGAGAAGTCACCAACGGCACGTCGGTGGGCAAGGGATGACAGCCTTTGCGTGAGGCTAGGGTCACCGATGAGACGTATAGCTCTCTTCTGAATGGAGTCCAGGATAGCGAGTGTAGAAGCGGCAGCGGCACCCCAGATGTGGGAGCAGTATTCGAGGGCTGGGCTTATTTGTGAAGTATATAAGGTATAGAGATTAGCTGGTGAAAAGTATTTGCGAGCCCGAAAGAGGAAACCTAATTTCTTAGCAGCCGCTTCTGCAATTGATGTGACATGTTGATGCCAATTCAGATTTCGATCCACAGAAATGTCAACAAGTGAAAATGACTCATTAATTTGAATAACTTGGTTGTTCATTGTGATGGGTCTAGGGCTGGTGTATCTCTTATGAGATAGAAAGCAAGACTAAGATTTGGTGGAGTTGAATTGTACAAGATTTCTACTTCCCCAGTCTAATATTTTTGGAGATCCACAGAGACAGAACCCTCCATGAGTCTGCCATTCTCATCTAATTGGGGCTAAAGAGACAGGCTTAGTATATTGTATATTTGAGTGGAGGGTGCTGTCGTTCGCGTTACTTTAAACTGGGTTGGATGTGCTAGAGAGACGGTCGCTGATGTGAAGAAGAAACAAAGTAGGGGCTAAAGCTGAACCTTGAGGGACTCCTGCATTAATTAGATACAGTTTAGAGGAATGACCATCCACGACAACAGAAATGCCCCCGTTGGAGAGGAAATTTGCAGTCCGGGTGCCGAGTTTTGGTGGTGGGCCATAAACCGGAAGTTTATTTAGCAGCGCTGCGTGACCTGACCTGACCTGACCTGACTTGGTCGAATGCTTTGGATAGGTCTAGATAGAGCGACAATCTGGAATTCACCGTGTAGTTCCATATATTTTTTCCAAGAACGGGTGACAAAGGAAAGGAGGTCGGCAGTTGATCTGCGCTGACGGAATCCATACTACCTGTCGTGTTTTCAAGAAATGTTAGTAATTCGGTGTTTATATACTTTTCCATCCCTTTAGAGACGACTGAAAGGAGATAAATAGGCGCGTAGTTGCTAGGAAGCGCTTTGGATCCTTTCCTGGGGACGGACTGTACTCGAGCAGTTTTCCAGTTACTAGGGATTATGCCTCTATTGTAAGTAAAACAGACGAGTCAGGACAGGAGCAAGTTCTGTTGCGCATTTTTTGAGAACAATTGCTGGGATCTAGTCAAGGTCAGAGGCTTTCCTGGTATTACGAGAAGAGCGCATCTTTTGTACCTTTTTTTGTTTTCAGAATGATATCCGTCATTATATGCGCGACATTGGGGACTATTGGTGGTTGAACATTTGGAGGTGGGTTGAGAGTAGAATTTCCGGTGAACAACGAGGCAAAAAGTTCAGCCTTGCCCAGGGCGGTAGGAAAAATTTCATCCCCTGAAACAAGAGGTGGTAACGTGCTCTAGCAGAAATTATTCCCAATAGATTTAGCAAGAGTCCAGAGGGGTTTGCTGCCATTGGAGCTTGAGACGACTTTGTTTTTGATGTGGTTATTAAACGAGTTTTTTGCCTCAGAAAGAATGCGGACATAGCGGTTTCTTGCGTCGTTAAATGCTTGACGGTTTTCTTAACTGGGATTGTGTAGAAGCGTTTTGTGAGCTTTGACCTTTTCAAGTCTGGCCGTGTCACAGGATTTAGAGAACCAAGGCTTTTCAGTGGTTGAAGAGGTTTTCTGTGTACGTGGAATAAATATTTTCATGCCAGCTTGAATAATTTCTGTGACATTTTGTGACATATCAGAGGGGTCAAGATGAGAGAAGCAGACAGACGCCCATGGAAATGAGGAAAAGCTTTTCGTGCCAGTTCGCGGAGTTCTAGTGCCAAACGATACGTGGGTGTGATGACTGTGTAACCTCGGGTTGCATTGCGCAGGAAGCAGTGGCCATGCCGTGGTCTGAGCGACCAAGGGGGGCGGTGACTGATGTCTTATAGCATTCAGGTTTTGTAGTAAGAAGGTGATTCAAGGGATTTGAGCTCTGTGTTGGGATGCGAGGAAAGTAAGTAGTTTGCTAAACCATATTGGCTAAAGAATTGCTGACTGCAAATGCCTCCGCTGCGCTCCCTTAAGGATCGGTTTTTGAAGATCCTAGCCATTCCTTATTGTGGGCATTGAAGTCACCAAGAATAGTGGTTTTGTAGTAAGAATGATATCCAAGGGATTTGAGCTGTGTGTTGAGATGCGAGGAAAGTAAGTAGGTTGCTGAACCATATTGGTTAAAGAATTTCTGACTGCAAAGGCCTCCGCTGCTCTCCCTTGTGGATCGGTTTTTGAATATTATATTATGGACATTTAAGTCACCAAGAATAGTGACCTCGGAGGAAGGATATTTAGAAATCAGATGGTCGGTTTTTTCAGAAAGGTAGTCGAACAGCTGGACAAAGTTGTTGTCAGAAGGTGACTGGTAAATGCAACAGATGAATTTAGTTGCAGCCCCGAGAGAGAGTTTCATCCAAGGTATATATTTTCTTCCAGCTTCTAAATTGGGGAGTCTAGTTCAGAGTAGATTGCTACGGACGTATGCGTACCCTCTCCATGCAATCTAAAAGAAGTACGAGCTGATACCCCGGAAAATTAAGGTGATTTGTGGTTGTTCTTGCACTGATTTGAGTTTCAGAGAGGAAGAATAGTTGGGGCCTATTAGCCTGGAGGAAATGGTGAACGAAGTTTAGGTTAGAATTAAGGCCACATATATTCGAGAAGGATATTGTAAATCTCGATGCTGGCGCCCCATGTACACCACTCTCCCGGAGATCCGAATGGAGGGGTATTTTACCTCCGGAATCTTTTGTACAAGGAGGAGCCATCATCATTTTTGCTTATAAGGGAAACCGACTCATACACCAGAAACAGAAACGTCCGTTGGGACTTCACCGGCCCCTTGATGTAAGGGGTGGTACCTCCTCGGGCGTGAAAAAAATCCTTTACTATCACCTAAAGGAAAATTCCACTACCACCTACCGAAACGATAAGATTTTAATACAAACCAATTGGTATTGCCAAACTGCCACATTAATATTAAATATCATGCAATTGGAAATAATCCTCGTTTTACGAATTGTGTAATGGTACAACCGAGGACCAAACAAGCTAATATAGACAATAAGCAAAAGGACAAAGTTGTTATTCCATATACAAAAATGAAAAACTTAGAAATAATACAGAGCATTACTAATGCACAAAGCTATAAAGCAAGTCGTACTATTCTCAACCCGTCGGAAGATACAGTGTCTTTAAATTTCAGTGAGCTTTTAGCTGTAGAAATGTTCGATCAATACGAGCAGACAGATAGTTTCATTTTTAACATATTAAGTGTAGAAAAGTGCAAATCGGCAATATCAAAGGTTTTCCCTGATCATACAAACGCGGAAGAAAAACAAAAAATAAGTAAACCGATAAAGAGATACAATGACAAGGGTTTCAATAAAAACAAACCACTCACTAGATATTTAACGAAAGACGCGGATAAAAATAAAAATATAAAAGATTCCGATTATTTAAGTTGTTTTAACACGTGCCGAGAATTACTAATTAACGAACCGATTCTTCAGTACTCAGAGTTCAATGAGCCTTTTGTACTGAGTACAGAAGCCAGCAGTTTTGCTATTGCTGCTGTATTGTCCCAAGGAACAATTGGCGTCGATTTACCTTGCGCTTATGCGTTAAGAAATCTAATTATTTCAGAGACAAACTACTTTTAATATTACACATTGATTGCATATCACTTGAAAATGTATAGTCGCGGAAATAGGCCGACGTAAAAGAAAAAAAAAAGTTTTAAACTATAATTGATTTCTTTTCTAAATATGCACAAGCTATAGAATTTTAATAACCAAAACGAATATAAAAAGCTGCGATAACACTTTTAAATAATTATATAATACCTGGTGTCAAATACCATCCGTATGTCAAAGATGTATTCTATAAAATGTTCAGTGCCATTCTGCAAATATATTTTAAAAATTTGGAAATTAGTAAAATGATCAATCGTAAACTGAAAAACAAGCCAGCCATAAAGCCGACATATTGCATGCTAATTTACATACTTAATAATCCGTATATAATAATAATAATAATAATAATAATAATAATAATAATAATAATAATAATAATAATAATAATAATAATAATAATAATAATAATAATAATAATAATAATAATAATAATAATAATAATAATAATAATAATAATAATAATAATAATAATCTTTATTGGTCTTTTTGCTACAAAATCCAGTAGATAAGACATGTCAGGATTAGATAAAAATACCAGAATACAAGAAAAACAAACAACAGACAACAGACATCTTCCTCTACAAAAATAAAAACCATAATCTTAAAATGTCCAAAATTTCCAGTCATCTAACAACAATCTTTTCATAAACCTAAAACACTCTAAAATCGAATTTAAAAAGTTCCGGTTCATATAATTATAAAATAACTAATCGAAATATCTTAGGGATATACTCTAAAAAATCTAAAATACAATTAAACAAGAACTTAAAAATAGCCACACATATATACAGAATATATACAAGTATACAATAAATGTAAAAAACAAATCTAACCGCCAGAAACAAAACATCACATAAATACAGATTAAATTTTTTTGCAGTTTGTCATGGAAAAAAATTCACCGATGTTATAAAAACAATGTTTCCATAGATAGCTCTTCAAACTTTTTATAAACTAATCTGACGAGTCCCCTTTAAGATTTTCTGGTAATCTGTTATAAAGATAACAGCCAGAGTAAACTGGTGACTTTTGTAAAATTCATGCCTAGGAAGTTTTAAGTGAAACGTCCCTTCTTTCCTAGTGTGATAGTGATGCACATTATAATTTTTTATATACGAGTCTCTGTTTGTATGTATATACGTTAGTAAACGTAGCAAATATAAAGATGCCACAGTCAGAATGCCATTCTTTTAAAAAATATCACGACATGACTGGCCGTATGGCAGATTAAATATTACTCTCAAAATTCGCTTCTGAATAACGAAGACTATGTATCTCTATTGCCTGGCCCCAGACCACTATGTTGTAGGACAGACGAGAATACACCATTGCATAATATATATTTAATAGGTTTGTGGTGTTAAGGCTGTTTTTTAAGATTAATAATTACATAAAAGGCTCCATTGAGTTTCTTACATAAGTTGTCGATATGGTAGCTGAATGTCATCCTACTGTTAACATCTATGCCCAAAAATTGTACACAGCTTTCGTTTCTTATAACTTCATTATTTATCTGCAGATTAACACTTTTGAGCTTCTCATTAGAGTGTACGTTATATGTTTCCATATAGACCGTCTTTATAATTGATGATTAATCTGTTTTTATAACACCATTCTTGAAAGCACTGCAATACCGAGTTTGCTTTTTTGCTCAACGTCCCCCAACAGTCCTACCACTCACAATAATCGAAGTGATGTCAGCATACATAAATACCCTACCACCAGTTATGTGGTTTGGAAGATCTTTGACATATAAAAGAAATACAAGTGGGACAACGACACTTCCCTGTGGAGTACCAAGAGGCAATTTATACGCATCCGATTTTGCCTCTCCAACTTTGACATATAATTGCCTGTGCGTGAGATAGGAGGTTATAAGGCTATTTACTACCCCACGTATACCCAGCATATCCAGCTTATCAGAAACAAACTTTATATCCACGGTGTCGAATGCACATGATAGGTCAAAAATCTCGGGACGCAGCAAGTGCGTTATGGTAGTGAATTTTCATAAAACTATTTTTTAATAGCAATAATGTGTGTTTTTTTAAGAAAGCAGGCATCAATTTTGGTTACCAGTATAACCTATATAGTAAACACAATGTGTCATGTTTCATCAAAATAACTTTATTGTTTGAAAATGTACAAAAATTTCCGAAAGTAAACTTAAAGTGTTCCCGAAAAAACTCGTTTTTTGGTCAACCTTATAGGTTAATAGCAAATTGAGCTATTCAAATATTAAGCATTTAATCAAAATTCGCTACCATAACGCACTTACTGCGTCCAGAATTTTTGTTCTTACAAACATGCATTATATTTCGATGGAAAATGCAAAAATGCAATAACATAAGGCGTGTTTGATTAAAAAAAAAAGAAAATTTGTATCACCAACGACTTATGGGCCAGCCTGTGATTGTAGAAATAATTTTTTAAGATGTAGCTCAAGACACCCTATAATTAATATATACAATTTTTTCCATATCTGGTATAATAACAGATATATTGAGCTTTATTGATTTTTTTTACGAAAATTCTACACAAATTATATACCATTAACGATAAACTCTATAGCTAAGGCTACTGCCACGCATCAGAGAAAGGGTCTATTTGAAATGAATTTTCTGGAAACATTTTATTAAAATGAAGGACAATGACGGTTGAAACTAAGACTTCAGGGTTTGTAAAACATTCTTCTCGAGACATTTTATTTCCATAGCCCGTATTAGATTCAAGTTCTTTTCCTAAATGTTGCCAATTTTGACGTTTAAATCGCAACTTTGACGTTTTGTGAAAACCCCCAATTTATTTTTGTTTAAATGCCTATAACTTTTTTGTCTTTGGACCTACAAAGCTAAATTTTGGTAGGTAACTTTCCCATAATCATATAAACCCGCGTATGAAATTTGGTTGCCTTTACTTTGTTAATTTTGGAGATATCAATTTTTTTCGAAAGAAAACACAAAATTTTCCTGGAAAACCTCGTCGGATTTTCCTGGATAACGAACATATCCAAGCCATCTGCAAAAGGAAGGTACTCACCAATTTTAACGTTTAAAATCGCGATTTTGGCGTTTTGAGGCGAACCCAAATTTATTTTTCTTTGAATGTCTGTAACTTTTTTGTTCTTTAACCTACGGAGCTAAATTTTGGTAGGTAACTTGCCTCTAATAATATAAACCCGCGTATGAAATTTGGTTGCCCTTACTTTGTTAATTTTGGATATATCATTTTTTTTCGATTTTTTTCGAAAGAAAACACAAAATTTTCCGGGAAAACCTCGGCTGATTTTCCTGGCTAACGAACTTATCCAAGCGACTTGCGAAAGGAAGTTATGTGCCAAATTTTATCAAAAGCGGTCCATTATTTTTTAAGTTATAGGTGTGACACACACACACACACACACATATATATATATATATATATATATATATATATATATATATATATATATATATATATATATATATATATATATATATATATATATATATATATATATAAACATATAAAGTCTGAAACTGACGTCGGATTTGGGTTCCGGGGGTCCTAAATAGCGCTCATTTGAAGAAATTTTTTCAAAATTCGAAAGTCGGGATCTCCTCATTAGTGATTTTTTTTAAGAAAATTCACTAAAAATACTAAGTATAATATTATAAACACTCAGTATATTAATATTAAAAATTATAACGACGAATAATAGTGTTTATAGTTAAGAATTAGAATATTAGATAAGTACATTAAGTTAACAATTATTTACACGCTTTATAAAAACATTAAAAATGAAACAAGTCTTGTTGGTGAAATAAGTGTAGTAATTTAATGTTTAACATACTATTTAGATGCCACAAGTGGCCGGAGAAATGATAGTATCTTATTACATTTTGTATGAAAGTCAGCTGCATTTAGATCAATTAAAGATGCAGTACAGTTATAATATTACCTAAAATTTCGAATACACAGTTCGAGATGTTAAGCATAATCAAAGATTATTAAAATCAAAAATATCCCACTAAAATAAAATGATTAAAGGTGTAGCTACTCATTAAAATATTATTTTTGCTACAGACTTGTCTAATCAATTAATGCTGTACCCAATTATATTTAATTTACTACAAGATATTGAAAATTCTCTTACTTTTTGTAAACTCAATACTATTCATTCCAGCCTAATGAAGCTTCATGATCTATTTTTAGAATTACAAAAGATATTCTCATTTTATAATGAAAAATTTCCTCATGAATTAAAATACCAAAACATATTAAATTTTGAAGTTATTATGAAAATTACTTATAAAATAGAAGGTGATATGATTCATTATTTTCTTTCTGTGCCTATTGATCATAAAAAAACATTTGAACTTCATTATTTACTTTAAATTCCAACAAAATACGAATCAGAATTCGTAACTATAATTCCTGATGTCAAATATTTATTAAAGTCAAAAAAAAAATCTCAATAATAAAATTGTAAAGACTCTCAGCGAATTTTACCAAAAGTAAAATAATTCGCTGCTCAAACAAATACAAACCAACCATAGCGCCTTATGCGAAGAACAAGTGCTTATTCCAGGAAACTCTTCTCAAAGTCATTTCATCAAACTGACCTAAAAATTAACAACATAGAAATTATTCCTAAAATTAATCAATATTTAGGAGTATTTTCCACTGAAAAATCTCTGAAAGTTAACTGCCAAAAAGAAATCATCACTAGGAAACTTAAAGGAATCTATATGTTGAAAAAGAGTTGTTGCAAAATATTTTTCAGGCAACAAGATTTAGCGTTCCTAGAGAAGCCGTTGGAAAGCCGTTACTGTTCAACATGTTGTCATTGAAATAAAATGAATAAAATATACCAATACCCAAGATCGACTGAAGACTCTCAATCTAAAAGACATTTCGGCACACCTCATTATACCAATTTTTGAAGTGTTCAACCCACATTATTACACCTCTAATAGAATAGTCATATGATCGACTCTAATATTCCGTTCATATAAAACTGTATTAATCAGCGTTTCCCACGACAGGGTTGTTATTGTCGCGGACATTTCACTAACCTTGCATAAATCTAAAATCTTATATTTCGTTCTCTCTTTTAATATACAATAATTAATGTAAGACAGTTTATAAGACTAGATGCATTCTCGCAACAATTAGAACCGTAGACCGGTTTCGCTCTCATTAGAGCTCTTCAGTACGGCATACTAATTGTAAGAAAAATGCACAAAAATACACGTCCTGGTCCATTTCTACCCCAATATAGGGATTATACTGTCTCTATTTTTAACACTCTGTGTTATTTGGAGCGGGCGTGACAACATAGTACTTGGTTCCGAACTAGGTGGCGACACGTTCACCACTCACTTAGTGTTTTAAGACTGGCTATACTATAGCCGTGTTATTTTTGTGCATTTTTGCTACAATTAGTATGCCGTACTGAAGAGCTCTAATGAGAGCGAAACCGGTCTACGGTTCTAATTGTTGCGAGAATGCATCTAGTCTTACATACTTTGTCCCTATATTGGGGTAGAAATGGACCAGGGCTAACAATTTTTTAAATTGTTAGTTAGTTGTATACTGTCTCTATTTTTAACACTCTGTGTTATTTGGAGCGGGCGTGACAACATAGTACTTGGTTCCGAACTAGGTGGCGACACGTTCACCACTCACTTAGTGTTTTAAGACTGGCTATACTATAGCCGTGTTATTTTTGTGCATTTTTGCTACAATTAGTATGCCGTACTGAAGAGCTCTAATGAGAGCAAAGCCGGTCTACGGTTCTAATTGTTGCGAGAATGCATCTAGTCTTACATACTTTGTCCCTATATTGGGGTAGAAATGGACCAGGGCTAACAATTTTTTAAATTGTTAGTTAGTTGTATACTGTCTCTATTTTTAACACTCTGTGTTATTTGGAGCGGGCGTGACAACATAGTACTTGATTCCGAACTAGGTGGCGACACGTTCACCACTCACTTAGTGTTTTAAGACTGGCTATACTATAGCCGTGTTATTTTTGTGCATTTTTGCTACAATTAGTATGCCGTACTGAAGAGCTCTAATGAGAGCGAAACCGGTCTACGGTTCTAATTGTTGCGAGAATGCATCTAGTCTTACATACTTTGTCCCTATATTGGGGTAGAAATGGACCAGGGCTAACAATTTTTTAAATTGTTAGTTAGTTGTATACTGTCTCTATTTTTAACACTCTGTGTTATTTGGAGCGGGCGTGACAACATAGTACTTGGTTCCGAACTAGGTGGCGACACGTTCACCACTCACTTAGTGTTTTAAGACTGGCTATACTATAGCCGTGTTATTTTTGTTCATTTTTGCTACAATTAGTATGCCGTACTGAAGAGCTCTAATGAGAGCGAAACCGGTCTACGGTTCTAATTGTTGCGAGAATGCATCTAGTCTTACATACTTTGTCCCTATATTGGGGTAGAAATGGACCAGGGCTAACAATTTTTTAAATTGTTAGTTAGTTGTATACTGTCTCTATTTTTAACACTCTGTGTTATTTGGAGCGGGCGTGACAACATAGTACTTGGTTCCGAACTAGGTGGCGACACGTTCACCACTCACTTAGTGTTGTAAGACAGTTTAGTTACAATCTGGTATTTGGACTTTTAACATCTAATGAATAAAGTTCTATATTATTGATTTGCTTAAAAAAGGGCTTCTTGATAATCAATAATATTAGTGATATATATATATATATATATATATATATATATATATATATATATATATATATATATATATATATCCAATCTGCGTCCAGAGAAACTTTTTTTTAAGAAACTCTGAAACACGTCAATTTTAATATTGAGGGGGACATGTTTTGACATAAAACTCAACTTTGTCACCTCAACCCCCTAAGGGTGGTGATAATAACCCTTATATTTTAAATAGGGAACATGAGTCGAGTGTTACATCATTTGAATGCTCTTTTATTTCTGAATTTAGCACACTAACTTTTTTGGAAGTGTTATCAACTCGTTTAAAAATTATTCACAGTTGGAGTTGCAAGAACGTATTTCATTCATTGTGATAAGAAATGCACTAATTAGTCAATTTTTCGTTGAAAAAACAAAACAAAACCAAACGTTCAAAAATGTTTATTCAGTTAAGTAAGTGTTCAAATTGTTGACCACCAGCTTCCATACAAAAGTACCAATGTTGTTCAAAACGAGCTCTGACATTCTGGAGCATTTGTGGAGTTATTAGACGGCATTCTTCAACAATGCGTCTTCGTAATTCTTCCAGAGACTCCGGTTCTGTTGCAAAAATTCTACTCTTTAAATGGCCTCATAGAAAGAAGTCTAAAGGAGTTAAATCTGGTGATCTAGGGGGCCACTCAATAGCACCTCTACGCCCAATTCATTGCTCTGGACACTGTCTGTTCAAAAACTCCTCAACACGTTGTGAAAAATGCGGAGGAGCTCAAGCTTGTTAAAACACTAATTGATTTTCTTGATGGCGATCATCATTTTCAACAATGTCAATTAGTAGAGGGTAAACGATATCTTCTAGTAACTCCAAATACGTTTCGCCACTCAAATTTCCATCATAAAAATTGGTCCGATTAAACGGTCTCCAAAAATGCCAGTCCAGACATTCAATTTCTGTGGAGTTTGAGTGTGGACTTCGTAAAAATTTCTTCGATTATTATCTGCCCAATAACGACAGTTATGACTGTAGAGTTTAATAAAAACGTACACTCGTCTGAAAGACATTTATTGAATAGAAAGTTCCCGTTATCAGCTATTCGTGCAGTCATAACTTCACAAAACTCCAGCCGCCGATCAAAATCATCTTCAATCAGTACAAGATGAATTTTATACGTGTGAAATTTATGATGCTTCAATATTCGCTGAATAGGTCTTCTTTTGGTGTTTGAAACAGTGGCCAATTTTCTCGTGCTCAAAGTTGGGTCTGCAGCAATTTGTCCTAAAACTTCAATTTCAGTAGTCTCATTTCTAACCGAAAATTCACGTTCAGGATCCCGTTGTTTGTTAGCTACTAAGCCACTTTGTCGAAACTTTGCAACTAACTCCAAAATGTATTTTCTGTTAACATGTGTGTTCGGATGTCGTTCATTAAACAAATTTGCGGTACGGTTGGCACAGTCATCGTTTTTGAAAAAAAGAGTGGTTATTTCAACTCTTTCTTCTGCAGAATACACCATTGTGAAATAAATTTTCGGTGGTACTATCAAGTATCAAACCTACCAATAAACTAAAATAATAAACCGCATTTCTCTCATTCCGATAAGAAATGTTCTGATAGTCAATTTTTTGTTTACAAACCAACAAAACATTGACTATCAGCACATTTCTTATCGGAATGAGTATAATGCGTTTTTGCTTCGTCAACTGTGAATAATTTTTAAGCGAGTTAATAAAACTTCCAAAAAAATTTATGTGTTGAATTCAGAAAAGAAAGAACTTTCAAATGATGTAACACTCGACCAATGTTCCCTGTTTAAAATATAAGGGTTGTTGTCACCACCCTTAAGGAGTTGATGTGACAAAGTTGAGTTTTATGTCAAAATATGTCCCCCTCAATATTAAAATTAACGTGTTTCAGGGTTTCTCAAAAAAAATATCTCTGGACGCAAATCGATCTGTTTCGTTTTCAATGCGCCACCCTATATATGGTAAATATTGCATAAAATGTATATAAGAATGTTTGAAATTTATGCTACACTTCTCATTTGATCAAATAACTGCAAAGTCTTCCTCTAAAGACCTTAGATATCACAAATAAATAACTTAAGACCATTATCGGTTTTCTACCTTTCTTCGTTGCAGTTCGTCAGAAGGCTTACGTGGTGTCATGGTTAGTATCCTTGACTGATGAGCGTAGGAAAGTGGGTTCAAATCTCACCGTTGCCTAAATTTCTCTTTTAACTTTATTTGGTCTTTGATTCCATTTTAACGTTATCTGACCAGATTGTGTAATTCCAATATATTTTTTAGCGACTTTTTGTTGAAAATGAAAGATAAACACTTCTAAGACTTTTAATTTAAGTTTAATAGTAGCTGTTGTTGCCCGTAGTTGGTAAAGCCGTGCCACAGTCAACATAGACGTAAAGATTTGTGACATGAGAAGAGGTTGTCTTCTTCTCTAAAACCGGCTTGAATTTTTACAGCATCCGCAGGCAAAAGAATTTTCTCTGTGAAGCCACAGAAAAAGTATCTAGTTTTGTATTTAGATCAGTTTTTGAATATTTTTTAATTTATTTAACTTATTTCTATTTCTATTAGTTAATTTTCTTGCACAAAATGTTCTTTTAATAGCAAATTTTCTTATAAATTAACTTAAACAATTTTCTTCGAAGAAACGATTGTTGCGAATTTTTGTATGAAAAAATATTCAATTTATGGAATATTTTTTAAACGAAATTGATCGAAAATAAAGTTTTAATGGATTTTCGTGGAAACCAATTACTTTATTTTCAATTATGATTATATAGTAGGTATATAATTTAAATTTTATGTATTCTTTTTGAAAAATTTTGTGTAAAAAGATATTTAGCCAGTTTTCACAGAATTTTTTTGTGCTTCGTAGAAAGTGTTTTTTAGTGAATTTTCTTAAAAAAAATTCACTAATGAGGAGATCACGACTTTTGAATTTTGAAAAAATTTCTTCAAATTAGCGCTAATTAGGCCCCCCAGAACACATATCCGGGGTCGGTTTAAATTTTTATATGTTTATATATATATATATATATATATATATATATATATATATATATATATATATATATATATATATATATATTTATATATATATATGTATCACACCGATAACTCAAAAAATAATGGGCCGATTTTGATTAAATTTGGTGAATAAATTCCTTTTGCAAATGGCTTGGATAAGTTCGTTAGCCAGGAAAATCGGTCCAGGTTTTCCCGGAAAACTTTGTGTTTTCTTTCGAAAAAAATTTATATCTCCGGAATTAACAAAGTAAGGGCAACCAAATTTCATATGCGGATTTATTTCATTATAGGCAAGTCACCTACCAAAATTTAGCTCCGTAGGTTAAAGGATAAAAAAGTTACAGGCATTCAAAGAAAAATAAATTTGGATTTTCCTCAAAACGTCAAAATTGCGATTTTAAACGTCAAAATTGGTGAGTACATTCCTTTCGCAAGTCGCTTGGATAATTTTGTTAGCCAGGAAAATCCGCCGAGGTTTTCCCGGAAAAATTTGTGTTTTCTTTCGCAAAATATTTATATCTCCAAAATTAACAAAGTAAGGGCAACCAAATTTGGTAAGCTGGTTTATATCGTTATAGGTGTGCCACCTACCAAAATTTAGCTCTGTAGGTCAAAAGACAAAAAAGTTATGGGCATTTAAAGAAAAATAAATTGGGGGTTTCATCAAAACGTCAAAGTGACAATTGAAAACGTCAAAATTCGCAACATTTAGGCAAATAACTTGAATCTAATACGATCTATGGAAAGAAAATGTCTCAAGAAGAATGTTTTACATACACCGAACTCTTAGTTTCAACCGTCATTGTCCTTCATTTTACTAAAATATTTCCAGAAAATTCATTTCTAATAGACCCTTTCTCTGATGCTTGGCAGTAGCCTTAGCTATAGAGTTTATTGTTTAATGGTATATAATTTTTGTCGAATTTTCGTAAAAAACCAATAAAGCTCAATATATTCGTTATTATACAAGATATGAAAAAATATTGTATACATTAATTATACGGTGTTTTGAGCTACATCTTAAAAAAATATTGCGACAATCACAGGGTGGCCCATAAGTCGTTGGTGATACAAATAATATTTTTTTTGTCGAAAACGCCTTATTTTTTTGCATTTTCCATCGAAATATAATGCATGTTTGTAAGTTAAGAAATTATGGAGGCAGCAAGTGCGTTGTGGTTGCGAATTTTGATTAAATGCTTCATATTTGAAAAACTCAATTTGCTATTAACCTATAAGGTTGACCAAGAAACGGATTTTTTCAGTAACACTTTTGGTTTACTTTTGGAAATTTCTGCACGTTTTCAAACAATCAAGTTATTTTGATGAAACATGGCACATTGTTTTTACTATATATGTTATACTGGTAATCAAATTTGATGCCTGCTTTTTCTATATAGGTTATACTGGTAACCAAAATTGATGTCTGCTTTCTTAAAAAGAAAACACACATATTTGCAATAAAAACATTTTTATGAAAATTCACTACCATAACGCACTTGCTGCGTCCCGAGATTTTTAATATATTTTCGTGAAATTTTGGTAATTAATCATAAATGTTTAATAAGTTATTATAAAAAAAATATTTACGGATTTTCTTGAAAAATTGTTTGAAAATTTTCATGGCATTTTTGTTGTCGAAAAACTTTTTGTGAAAAATTATATTTTGGTAGGTGGATAAATAACTTGAAATGGTTGGTTGGCCAGGAAAATCTGACCAGCTGTTTTAATTTATTTAATTTATTTAGCGAATTTTCTTGTGAAAAATGTTATTTTAATAGCAAACTTTCTTATAAATGAATTTAATGAATTTTGTGTAAAAAATATTGAGCCAAATTTCATACTTGCTTTCATTAAAAAAAGACATATCTGCCATTAAATATATTTTTATAAAAATTCACTACCATAACGCACTTGCTGCGTCCAGACTTTATTTACTTGCACTGAACTTGACTCTCACATTATTAGTTCTTTGAACCTCGGCCTTGGACGGGAATCGCATTGTTGTATCAACTTGACTGGTTGATGAGGTGACACGGTTAAAGATTACGGTCCCGATAAGCTCGAGCTTTGACCAGGACGATATACTGATCCCAGTGATACCTTTCAACCCTAAGTTTTCACTTATTGATTTCCAATTGCTCGTGCATGTGGAAAATCGGTCTAAAGACTTAAACAGTTGAAACAAATCTCATCTCTCACTGAACGTATCCATTGTTTAATAATCTTTAAGTTTAAACAACTTTAACAAATTATACACGTATATATATACACAAGTTGGGGAACGGTCGCGTATTTCAGAAAGCGCTTATAAAAAAAGCTCTATAGCAAGGTTATTGAGGATTCCCTATGGATTCCCTGCCATCGACAATGTTGCCATGTGTATTATACACAAAAATTCAGATTTCTAAATTAAATGAAAAAGGTTACAAGCATTTAAAGAGATCAAAGGAACGCGCAAGCCTAAAATGTTTTGTGTGGCTAACAAAATCTATTGAATATTCTTCTTCTTCTTCCTATGCCGTCTTCCTTTGCGAAGGTTGGCGATCACTTCTTTAAACGCTTCCCTATCTTTTGCAACGCGAAATTATTGTTCAACACTGAGGTTAGTCATTCTCTGATATTCATCAGCCAAGATTTCCGTTTTCTTCCTATTTCTTTTCTTACCTCTATTCTTCCTTGTATGATATTTGTAAGAGAGAGTATTTGTCATTACGAAGTATGTGGCTCAAATATGCTGTTTTTCTTATTTTGACGATTGTCATCAATTTTCTGCCGTGTCCAATTCTTCTTAATACTTCTTCATTTGTGGTTCTAGCAGTCCAAGAAATTTTAAGTATGCGTCTGTAGAGCCACATTTCAAATGCCTCCCATCTTTTTATGGATTGTGCTTTTAATGTCCAAGTTTCTACCCCATATAACAGCTGAGACCATACATAGCATACTAGGAACCTTAATCTAATGGCTAAACTTAAATTCTTATTTGTGAACATTGACCTGTATTTTACAAATCCCTTCCGGGCTATTTTGACTTTTATCTCCTCATCTTGTTCCAATTGGGAATTTATGGTTGCTCCCAGATTCTAGTGAAAATAAGTAACCTGGCGGTTTAAAGTAAAGATCATAACCTCTTACCCTCATACCAAGACAGATATGTTAAAAGTGGGAGATTTTTAAAATTGATACCTTGTATAAGTACACCTGATGAATCCAAATCACAACAACACATTAAAAAAACCTGACCATCGTTTCACTAACCCAGTTAGCATCATCAAAGGATGAATAATTCTGAATTATTCATCTTCTGATGACGCTAACTTGGTAAGTGAGACGATCGTAAGGTTTTTCAAAATGTGTTGTGGTAATTTGGGTTCTCCAAGTATACTTATCACTGCTCATCACAGGTTTCAATCCCACTTAGTACCCATAATACTTTTCCAACTACAAATCTGTCTCAACTGTCCATATTGTCGCCGAAATTCTAAATTTTGTACGAGCCCAAAAATTACATTTTAATTTACTTACCGTGTTTGATTGTCTGTCCCTGGAAGAAGCTCTATGACACGTCCTAATAGCCAGTCCATTCGCTTCTGTTTATCACCTCCGATGAACACTACATTACCAAGTTGTATTTCCTGTGCAGGTGCTTTTTTGGAAGGCCCTCTTAACTGCCCAAATATTCATTTTGAAAACGAGTGCGTAAATCTTCTCGAAGTTTCTGTCGATGACGTCACTTGCGGCAAAATGCGCTTTGTTCGATTACATCACAATCCGCAAGTTAGATAATAGGCATCTCTCATAAAAATTTGGTTCTTAATTTTAAAAGTCAGGAAGCAGCAAGTGCGTTATGGTAGAGAATTTTCATAGAACTGTTTTTAATGTAAAATATATTTTTAATGTAAAATATGATTTTTAATGTAAAATATGATTTTTAAGACAGAGATGAAATTTACAGCTTTGTGCGACTGTGAAACTGTCGCGAACAGTCGACCTCTTACTCACGTGTCAAACGACGCGATGATCTGGTTCCTATAACACCTGAAATGTTTGTGAGAGATTTGCCTACCAGCGAACCTCCGGATTGTTATGTAATCAAACAAAGTGCATTTTGCTGCAAGTTACGTCATTGACAGAAACTTTGTGAAGCTGTAGGCACTCGTTATCGCAACTAATATTTGGGGCAGCTGAGAGGGATTTCCAATAAAGGCCCTGCTCATGAAATACAACTTGGTGATGTAGTGTTAATCGAAAATGATAACCGCAAGAGACTGGATTGGCCATTGTGACGTGTCATAGAGCTTCTTATAGAGAATGACAATCAAACACGGTTAGTTTGCTCGAAGATTGCCAAATGATCTTTGTTGAGACCACTGCAGCGTTTGTATCCACTGGAGTGTTTAGATGTCAGATATGATAGAGGTGGCGATCCAAATATCAAGAATCTGCAGCGTGACGATCAACATGAACTAGTTCCTTCAGATGCTGATACAGGATCTATGAAGATTCCAGAATCATAAGAGGACCAGTAGTAAAGTGCGGGAGTACGGGAGTGTTTAAAAGCAAAGTATCTGATTCTCTGATAGTGTAAACACGTAGCGGCCGTCGGAGTAAAGTGCGGGCGCGTTTCTTTTAAATCTTTTTTATGTTATTTGATATGTGAATGACCTTTCTTTTGCTGCATGTAATTCAGGTGGGAGAATGTTATGAACTAGATTGTTATACATTAAAGTCAGTCTGGCAACCCTGTTTACTTATTAAGACTGTCATAACTCATGATATAATGACTTAGAAGATATATGATATTGCGCATATGCCCCGCCCCCTCCTATAACGTCACGTGGTGAGTAACGTTAGAGAAGTCCAACTACACACAGTCATTCGCAATCAAAAAGTTTCTATACGTCAGTTTAATGCGGTTGAAGTTATGCCTATATTGTCTTTTTCAGATAATATAGATCGCAGCACTAAATTTAATCTTTTTTTTTTATTACTTCCAACTGTATGCACTTAAATATTAGTAAAATACGTAATTTGTTAAGAGGTTGTGATGACACGTCAAACCCCACGCGTGACATGTCTAAAAATAGGCAGTCTCAATGCGATATCTCTCGTTATTTGTATCATGGTCATAACTGGCTTCGTATTAATGTTTTATATTTTTGTTTTGTTTAGAGTAGTCATAGAAACAAGACGGATGAACTGTAAGAGTTTTTGGTTGAAAAATACACATTTCTGTTGAATATTGTAGAAATACATTTGTTTTTATTTATAAATATATGCACCTCCAGTTGGTTCATTTTACTCTTGCACATGAAAAAGCGATATCCTTTCGAAACAGCATCAGTTTGTCTCCATAATATAGGTGTAACATTTTATATTGATATGTTTTATCAAATATCTGAAAAAGGATTTATAAGCATCGGCGAAAATATTTTTTTTCTAAAGCATAAAATTGTTCCCTGTAGTTAATCTCTTCGGGGCACACTATATCATAAGCAAATTATTGCTAAAAAAAGTTGCTTAAAAGTCTCAAACAGCCTGTAGGGCGATCAAAAAAGTTGTAAATATACTGTTCCCCTGGAGGCAATAAATTCATATTTGTTTAATCCTCTTCTCTCATTTGTTTTAATCTTACACAAGGATGTGAAATTTATGTAATTGGCAGTGACAAACGACTGTCAGTGCCAATTCATTTTTATGATTTATACCTGCACCATTTTTCTAATTACGAAAATTGTTAACTGTAATATATGATTTTCTTGTCGAATAATAAAACGTATTATAAAGTATCATTTGGTTGTTGTTGTTACTGGTCTAAAGCATATATATATATATATATATATATATATATATATATATATATATATATATATATATATATTATATATAGTGTGTGTCCCGGATCGAGGCATAAATAGGAAATGAAAAAGACTCTAATTTTCTGATTTGTAACGTGGTTTTATGGGATTAAGCCCTGCTTGTATGGAAAATAATTTTTGTGAGAATTTATTTGCCAAAAATCAAGTATAACTTGGAAATTTACAACAACCTAATTTTTTACACTAGTAAGGTGCCTTTTCTCTAGGAGATACAAAAAAATGTTATTACAGAAAGATGAGTAGGAGTATGAGCACAAAATTCTAAAATCTTAAACCTACTTTCATATTTTGAAGTTCTGAAAAAAAAAGTGTGCTATGGAATAAAGACGAATAAAATAATGTTTTGACAGTTGTCAAAAATAGTTAATTGTGATAATTTTCGTAGCTGTGCTCTAAAACTGATCCGAAATTAACTGTGAAATATAAAAAAATATGCTTATTATACCAGAACGGATCTACATAATTTAGCGTCATGGAATTCATAAATTATCTATTCCAAATATTATCAGACTATTTTATATAAAGTTTCCTACAGTTGTGGCACAACCTACAGTATCCAGACTGGTTAAAAAAAATGTCAGTAACGATACTGTACGTAATATACCAAAAAAAAGAAGAACTTTGATGGGGATGATATAGGTACTGTGGTAGCAATGGATTCATTACGCGAGAAGCCAAAGCTGTCGCTAAGAAAGTGGTACGAGGAGACTCGCATTCACAAATCACATTTGCAGCGCATTCATGAAGCAAAGAAGATAAAGCCATATAAAGTTGGATTTCGTCACACGTTAGAAGGGGATGAATCCCGAAGGATGAAAGTTTGCCTAACGTTAGGCGAGAAATTTCTAGAGGATCGAAATGTATATAAAAACAGTTTGGGACGCAGCAAGTGCGTTATGGTAGTGAATTTTCATTAAATGCTTCAAATTTGAATAACTCAATTTTCTATCAATTTAGAAAGTTGAATTTTCGTATGTAGTAAGGTGTTACCAAGGCAGCATATCCAGCAAATTTCATGAAAATAGCTTTGTAACTTTCGGAGATAAAACTTTTTTCAAAAAAAAAATCAAAATTTTCCCGGAAAACCTTGTCCGATTTTCCTGGGTAACACACTTATCCAAGCTACTGATAAAAGAAAGAATCTTGCCGAGTTCCATCAACATCGGTTAATAACTTATTGAGTTATCCAGTTAATACCTACATATATATATATATATATATATATATATATATATATATATATATATATATATATATATATATATATATATATATATATATATATATATATATATATATATATATATATATATATATATATATATATATATATATATATATATATAGGGTGGCGCATTGAAAACGAAACAGACCGATTTGCGCCCAGAGAAATTTTTTTTAAGAAACGCTGAAAGGCTAGATGCATTCTCGCAACAATTAAAACCGTAGACCGGTAACACGTCAATTTTAATATTGACGGGGACATGTTTTGACATAAAACTCAACTTTGTCACATCAACCCCTTATGGGTGGTGATAACAACCCTTATATTTTAAATAGGGAACATGGGTCTAGTGTTACATCGTTTGAAAGCTCTTTCTTTTCTGAATTCAGCACACAAATTTTTTTGGAACTTTTATCAACTCGTTTAAAAATTATTCACAGTTGAATATGCAAAAACGCATTTTACTCATTCCGATTAGAAATGTGCTGATGGTCAATGTTTTGTTGGTTTGTAAAGAAATAATTGACTATCAGAACATTTCTTATCGGAATGAGAGAAATGCGGTTTATTATTTCAGTTTATCCCGACCGATAAATTGATAAATTGATTGATACTTGATATTACTACCGAAACTTAATTTCACAATGTTGTATTCTGTAGAAGAAAGAGCTGAAATAATTACAATTTTTTTCAAAAACGATGATTGTGCCAACCGTACCGCAAATTTGTTTAATGAACGACATCCGAACAGACATGTTAACCGAAAATACATTTTGGAGTTAGTTGCAAAGTTTCGAAAAAGTGGTTCAGTAGCCAACAAAAAACGGGATTCTGGACGTGAATTTCCGGTTAGAAATGAGACAACTGAGATTGAAGTTTTAGGACAAATTGCTGCAGACACAACTTTGAGCACGAGATAATTGGCCACTGTTTCAAACATCAAAAGAAGAACTATTCAGCGAATATTGAAGCATCATAAATTTCACCCGTATAAAATTCATCTTGTACATTAATTGAACGAAGATGATTTTGATCGGCGGCTGGAGTTTTGTGAGGAATAGCTGATAACGGGAACTTTCTGTTCAACATCTGTTTTTTAGACCAGTGTACGTTTTTATTAAAATCTACAGTCAATCGTCATAATTGTCGATATTGGGCAGATAATAATCCAAGAAATTTTCACGAAGTCCACACTCAAACTCCACAGAAATTGAATGTCTGGACTGCCATTTTTGTAGACCGTTTAATCGGACCAATTTTTCTTGATGGCAATTTGAGTGGCGAAACGTATTTGGAGTTACTAGAAGATATCGTTTACCTTCTACTAATTGACATTGTTGAAAATGATGATCGCTATTAAGTAAATCAATTAGGGTTTCAACAAGATTGAGCTCCTCCGCACTTTTTACAACGTGTTAGGGAGTTTTTGAACAGAGAGTTACCAGAGCAATGGATTGGGCGTAGAGGTGCTATTGAGTGGCCCCCTAGATCACCGGATTTAACTCCTTTAGACTTCTTTCTATAGGGACATTTAAAGAGTAGCAACATAACCGGAGTCTCTGGAAGAATTCTGACGACGCATTGTTGAAGAATGCCGTCTAATAACTCCACAAATGCTCCAGAATGTCAGAGCTCGTTTTAAACAAAATTTGTACTTTTGTATGGAAGCTGGTGGTCAACAATTTGAACACTTAATTAACTGAATAAAAATTTTTGAAGGTTTGGTTTTGTTTTTTAGTTTTTTTAACGACAAATTGACTAGATATTGCATTTCTTATTACAATGAATGAAATACGTTCTTGCAACTTCAACTGTGAATAATTTTTAAACGAGTTGATAAAACTTGCAAAAAATTAGGGTACTGAATTCAGTAAAGAAAGAGCTTTCAAATGATGTAACACTCGAAACATATTCCCTATTTAAAATATAAGGGTTGTTATCACCACCCTTAAGGGGTTGATGTGACAAAGTTGAGTTTTATGTCAAAACATGTCCCCCTCAATATTAAAATTGACGTATTTCAGCGTTTCTTAAAAAAATTCTCTGGACGCAAATCGGTCTGTTTAGTTTTCGATATATATATATATATATATATATATATATATATATATATATATATATATATATATATATATATATATATATATATATATATATATATATATATATATATATATATATATATATATATATATATATATATATATATATATATATATATATATATATATATATACAGGGTGGGCCAAACTCGATGGTCTATTAGAAGTATTTAGAGCATCAAAAGAGATAGAGATCTGAAATTTGGGTTATTTTTGTAAGTGGTCGCGATCTTTGTTTCGAAAATATTTTTAACTATGCAGTGTTGCCACATCTACCCTAACCTTTTTCAAATAAAACACCCTATATATTATGACATTTTCCGGTCCCCCGAAACATTTACAAAGTTTTCTATACAAGTTATTTCTCACCTATTTAAAGCCGTTATGGAGATAAAAAATAATATTTAGGAAATTTGGCAACTTTCATTCCTCAATGAAAAAACGATTATCACCACAAGCGACATAGCTAGGATTCTGTATTTATGGTTTCTGTTTATCAATGGGTTAATATATGATGATATGCTGTGATAATTCAATTACTGCATACAGGGTGTTCACAAAATGATGGACTTCTGATAGGACATTGAAAGGCAGGTAACTCGGAAATTTCAAATGGAACACCCTGTATTTTATAATGAAATAAGCAAGATTAATTTATTTCCATTCTAAAAGTGCTGGGCGATGTAGTACCTATTCTCAGCGGTTTTCGACTTATAAGCAAAAATAGAAAATATTGCCTTGCCTTGAATAGATTTGTTATAAACAGTAGGCGATGCTTCTAAATTGTCAAGATCGATTGTCAGAATTAAACTGTCAGTTTATAACTCTGTTCGTTATACATATTGTTAGTGATCTTTTATTGGAAATGGCAAATTCATATACAAATGAGCAAATTTTGGACTTGTTCTTCATGCATGGCCAGTGTAACAAGATTATTTCAAGGACATGCAGAAACTTCAACGAAAAGTATCCAGGCATTGTTCCGATGAATAGGAAGAAATTCAAGAGGCTACAAGCCAACTTTTTGACTCCAAATGAAACCTGTTACAGGTAACGATGACAATATAATAATTGTCCTAGCATATTTTTCTGCATTTCCTCATGCATCACTTTATTCCGCCGAGAAAGACTTAGGAATATCCTATAAATCCATAGAAAGAATAATGCATAACTATGGAATGCATAATTATAAATTCATAAGACTTCAAGCCATTGAGCCAACTGATCCGGAAAAACGCGTAAATTTATGTGAAATGATGTTAATTCGTACTCAAGAAGATCCAAATTTTCTGAAGAAAATTATTTGGACGGACGAAAGCAAGTTTACTAGAGAAGGCATCTTCAATCGAAGAAATTCACATTACTGGGCAGCGGAAAATCCACACTTCGTTAAAGAGACAGGGTTTCAACATAAATTTGAGTTCAATGTCTTTTGCTTGATGATGAACGACCAAATAAAATTTTGCTTTTACGAAGGGAATTTAAATTCGGAAAAATATCTTCAGATATTACGGACCACAGTATATGACTTCCTCGATGAATTAAATCTTGAGACTCTCCGAGATTGCTGGTATCAGCTAGATGGTTCTCCAGTCCATTGCACAAACCAAGTGACAAATGAACTTGTGGGAATGTTTGAAAATCGTTGGATACGTCGAGGAGGTCCTTGGGTTTGGCCACCGAGGTCACCAGATCTCACCCCACTGGATTTTTATGTTTGGGGTAGAATCAAACAAATTGTTTATCTGACGCCCATTAACAACAAGGAAGAACTCAAAAATAGAGTGTCGAGCGCATTACTATCTCTAGGGGGATGTGAGATAGAAGCAGCAACAACTCATGTTCTGACACAAGTCATATAATGTTTGAGAGTTGAAGGAGGACGATTCAAGCAATTTAATTATTGATGTTCATTTCATTATTTATTTATTTATTTGTGTTTGTTAATTTATTTGTTTGTATGTTTATTTTCGTCTTGTTATTTTATATGAGAATATAGCCAGCTGTCAATGGTGTGATTTTTTAGTGTTGAATAATGAATCAGATTTTAACATAGCAATTGGTTGAGGAACTAAAAATTAGTATTATTTAACACTTTACTTGCAATATTTTCTATTTTTGCTTATAAGTCGAAAACCGCTGAGAATAGGTACCACATCGCCCAGCACTTTTAGAATGGAAATGAATTAATCTTGCTTATTTCATTATAAAATACAGGGTGTTCCATTTGAAATTTCCGAGTTACTTGCCTTTCAATGTCCTATGAGAAGTCCATCAGTTTGTGAACACCCTGTATGCAGTAATTGAATTATCACAGCATATCATCATATACTAACCCATTGACAAACAGAAACCATAAATACAGAATCCTACCTATGTCGGTTGTGGTGATAATCGTTTTTTCATTGAGGAATGAAAGTTGCCAAATTTCCTAAATATTATTTTTTATCTCCATAACGGCTCTAGATAGGTGAGAAATAACTTGTATAAAAAACTTTGTAAATGTTCCGGGGGACCCGAAAATGTCATAATATATAGGGTGTTTCGTTTGAAAAAACAAAGTAAGTATCTATTTAGGGTAGATGTGGCAACACTGCATTGTTAAAAATATTTTCGAAACAAAGATCGCGACCACTTACAAAAATAACCCAAATTTCAGATCTCTATCACTTTTGATGCTCTAAATACTTCTAATAGGCCATCGAGTTTGGCCCACCCTGTATATATATATATATATATATATATATATATATATATATATATATATATATATATATATATATATATAACATTATTTTCTGAGATGAATTGACTTTTACAACTAACGGTGTACCTTCATTTTTCATTACAGAATTATCGATATTGGTCTGAAAATAATCAAAATTATGTATGCGGTAGTATTTTAAAAACGTTAATGTTTGTGGTACTTGATTTTTGGAAATTAAAATGACACAAATTATTTTCTATTCAAGCAGGGCTTATTCCTAGAAAATGAAGTTTCAACTCAAAAAATTACAGTCTTTTTCATATCTTCATTCACAACTGAAGAAATTGTTGTTAAAAACCATTTTCAAAAATTCTTAATATTACGAAAACTAGGGAACATATTTTCTAAACACTTAGTACTTAGTACATTGATGTATTTAAATTCAATACACTTTGGCAAGTAAAAAAATATGTGTAATTATACAGGGTGGCTGAGAGTTGATATCAGCTTTGTTATTTTAAATGGAACACCTGTATATTTTCCAGATTTAAATTTAGGTTGTGTATTAGTGTACATTAACGAAATTATGGTATTCATACTACAATTTCAAAGTGTGTACATAATGTCACATAACACAAAAAACAAATTAACGATAATAAACAAGTAAAAATTAGATTCAGTTACTTTATGAGATTTTCAAAATGTTGACCATTAGTTGCTAAACAGTAGCCAAGTCTGTGTCTAGGTTCCCGCAAGATGTGATTAAAAGTATTCCAATGAATTTCATGAAGTTTATTCCTAATTATAATATTCAATTCTTCGATATCATCCGTCCCATGTTTGTAAACTTTACTCTTTAGATCACCCCACAAATAAAGGTCTAGAGGGGTCTTACGGGCCACTCCATTGCACCTCTTGTTCCTATTCATTGATATGGAAATGTCTGGTTCAAAACTTAACGAACTTGTAAACCAAAAAGTACAGTAGCACCGTCCTGCTGAAACCTAATGCCTTTTCGGTTTGGTACAGGCTTTCTAATTGTGGCATAACCTGTTCACGTAACAACTGCAAATAAAGTCCTGATGTAAGGTTTTTGTTAATGAAAAATGGTCCAAAGGTTGACTTTCTGTGGTTTTTACGTGTGTGCTTCAGCCACCCACCACGGATTGTCTGCTGACCAGTATCTACAATTGTGCTTATTGACGGTGTCATAAAACATAAATGTAGTCTCATCGGAAAAGAGAATATTATTTACAATACTGGGATCCACATTGCACCCCTCCATCATAATATACGTTCTTAAACTAGATGTACCTTGCAGGGACGTATATTTTCGCTTTTGAAGAGGTTTTTAACTGACATGCGACACATATTGTGTTGTTGGCTCATCTGTCGAAGCGATTGATTGGGATTGTCCAGTAAATCAACTAAAACATTTATAGGCACATCACCACTAGTAGTGCTTTTCGGTCTGCCTGTTTTTGGTCTGTTTTATAAACTTCCTGTTTCATTGACTTTTTTTAAAAGTTTGCTTACACAAGATTCGGTGATCGCAGAACGATTAGGGTAAGCTTGATTAAATAAATCGTCAACTTTCGCTTGTGTTCACAATATACAACCATCATTAACACTTCAAGGCATCTAGAAGCATTATAAATATGACGAATTATCTTCATAGTTTCAGTGTATTCGTGCCACTGAATTCAGTTTGAGTACATGAATGACTCATTGTGGCGAATAAACAACTTAAAACCTATATCATTGAATTTATCTCTTAAATACATTTTAGAATGTGTAAAATATACAGGTGTTCCATATACAATAACAAAGTTGGTATTATTTCTCAGCCACCCTGTTTAGTTACACATACTTTTTGAAGTGTTTTGAACCTAAATATATCAGTATACCAAGCTGGACGCAGCAAGTGCGTTGTGGTAGTGAATTTTCATAGAAATGATCACTCTCTCTCTCTCTCTCTCTCTATATATATATATTATTTCTATGAAAATTCACTACCACAACGCACTTGCTGCGTCCAAACTTTTTAAATTCCCATGATGTCTATTTGTTTATTGATGGGCGAAATATGTAGGAACTACGTTATCTTGGACAGCTTTTTAAGACAGACGGATAGTTGGGCCGTGACACTTAATGTAGCAAACCAAATTAGGGTATTTAGTTCAACCCCCATTACTTTCAGTTTGTGAGTTGTGTTAGATACTACAGAGATGTGTGGTGTGTTCAAGTAAATTATTCTGTACAGATTTAACATGTAGACAATCATTTACATACAGTCTGTTCCAAACTGGATGGGAATGTATTGCTATCTCCGTTATTATTAGAGATAGGGAGATGGTTAAATTAGCAATGTTTTGTAGAATTTCAAGCTCGTTCCAAATATGACTTGTATTTTGCCCTGCCTCTTTTCGTTTTCGAGTTATTTTGAAAAAAACAAAATTTGTCAATTTCTTTTTTCTTCAATATCTAAGTAGGCGTTGATCTGACATGTCTATAACTTGCACATTATCAGAAAACTTTTTACAGAGTAGCCTTTTTGTGATATTCTCAACTTTGGATTGTCATTTGTGTTTCAGCTTCCTTCCTTCGTTTTGGCACTGGTATCACTTTATTCCTGTGATTCAGTCTGAAAGTCACTAGAGACAAATCATCTTCACTTTCTCAGTTTTCTTCATTTTATGGAACATCACTTGCATCGGAAATTTGATTTTTCTCATTACTATCTCCACTTCCCCTCGTCATAGGAAAACTTTGCTTCAGCTCGCAGTAAATTATTTAATATTACCTCATCCTCTTCTCCAGAATCTTCGTCAGTATCCCATCCATCATTAGCAGGTGGCATTATAATAATACTATTCGGTGGTTCTGGCATCAAATCAGGGATCTCTGCATACTCAAGTAGTTCATCAAGGGAAACTGGCTGGTGTTTGTGTCTATCAAGAGAAACATAAAATTCTACATTATTTTGTTTTCTTATAAAAATAGGGCATAAGTCTACTGTTCCTTTAAAAAGACACTAATATTCACATGATAAAAACTAGAAAATAGAGTAAGATAAAATCCTAAATCACATGACATACTAAATACTACATCATCTGTGATAGTTATGGGCTAATATTCCACGGAAATATAGACAAATATCAATAATACTTACGCCCACATGTTCACTGTTTCGATGTAATAATACCTGTACAAAATTATTTCACAACTAAACTTTATCAAAACTTTTTAGGTTATCCATAGACAACTAAGCTGCACAAATAAAGATCACTCTACCTCATCTTATCAACGCCATCTAAAAGTAACGGCTGTAAGCTCAAAGAGAAAATTATTTTTCAGATGTTCCTTATAAGGAACGGTAGTTTCATTCGGGTTAATGAAATCAATGTAAATATTCACCAAAAAATTAAGGGGTTCAACCTTCAATGCCCTGAGTTCTTTCAATAACTACCTGAAAACTTCATAAGTTGGGGAACCGATACCAGAGATATTGTCGTTTTCCGGCTTATGAACTTTCGGGAGACAATATATGTAAAGTAAAAAACACCAGAAAAATCTAGCGTTGCGCAACATATGATAGGTTCGGGATATGAGGTAAGCAATAGTAATCTTAAATTATCGCAAGTTATAATGGATTTTCGCAAGCTAGATGCTTTGCATAGTTCAGAAATCCTCAAAAGTGAATCCACAAAATTTAATTAATTCTGGCATGTGTCTAGTCAATTCGACACTTTTTGAAATAGCACCAAATAATCCATGGTTGCTTTCAACGTCGACACAACAATCGGTTTGCGTCACCCGGTATTACGTGATCCTGTATTGCATCACCCGGTACTGAGGCATCCGGCATTACATCATACGGTATTGCATCAGCCGGTATTGCATCATCCAGTATTTTATAACCGGTATCATTTGTAGTGTAGATAATTTTGGTAAGTAAATAGCATAATTTTGCAGCATAATTTTGCCGTTCAGTTAGTTTAGCGACAATTACTGATGACGAAAAATTCGTCGTCGAAATACGTATCTAACGCACAACTCTGTTATTGTTTTGTGGTGATTTTGCTTTTTGTTTTAGTTTTGCAACTTGTAAGCACACCTCCGAGGTGCAGTTGAACGAGTATTTGGCTGCTAGACGGAGTCTCCGTGTTCGATTTCCGGTGGTGAAACTTTTTGTTACTGTGCGTTAGGCGTGTGTTCGTTACCTTTTTCATGCAACCCTCCCCCGCACAAGCGGCTCAGAGTTTCTGGACGGAAGGGTGCCATTTATTTATTCGGAAGGGTTTCGTAAGGAATCTTATCAACATTTCAAGCTCCTCCTCCAATACAACCACTAAAAAGTTGAAAAGATATTGGCTAAAACAGCGACCGTAAACTTTAATGACTTAGAAAAGCGGAAAGGAGGAACAACTTAAATCAGTAAGATACTGGCGCGTTTACGGTTGACGTGACTGGAATATTTGATAACACAATTATTTCAACCGATAGGCTCCCACCCAATATAAATAAAAACTGCGGTGTAATCGGTTCTAGAGTTATGGGTTGCAATATTTTATTACGACAAATAATTGTAAATTTATTTAAAAGAATTAATTAATGACATATGTATATTATATTTATAAAACAAATACTCCGTCTTTCAAAGCCATCACATGATTTTTATTTAATTAATCTCTTAATATAACATCATATACCTATGTATACATATATACAGGTGTTTAAAAAAGATGGGGCAATATTTAAAGGATTGATTTCCCAGGTCATTTTATGAAAAAAAGTTCTCATAAACATAGGTGCTAAAATGCATTGTTTCCAAGATACAAGGTGTTATTTTTTTTTGTAAAATAACGATTTTTTAAAAATAATTCAAATATATCCTCACCGATTGTTTTTAAATTTGGCAGCGTTGTTTGTATTATTAATGGACTGATTTGGCGCTAATTAGATACAGATTGTTAAGTCGATTGGCGTTGGGGTGGGGGGGGGGTGGGGGGTGGTGGGTGGTGTCATAAAAATGACTGACTGCAATATGATTTGTTTATTATTTTAAGAAGAAGAAACTAAAACTACAAGTTTTTTGTCTCTTGAAATTTCTTCGTATCTTGAATCGTTTACACGATAAAAAATAAAAACCTTTTTATGGCATGTCCATTTTCATACAGAAAATCACAAACACAATAATTTTTGTGTCTTTGTATCTTGGAAACAATGCATTTTAGCACCTATGTTTATGGAAACTTTTTTTCATTATATAACCTGGGAAATCAACCCCTTAAATATTGCCCTTTCTTTTTTAAACACCCTGTATATATATATATATATATATATATATATATATATATATATATATATATATATATATATATATATATATATATATATTGCTATGCTCAATATAAACCTAAAGCAGGTATTTAAGGTAAAATTGTTACTAGAGAAAAAGGTAAAATGCACCAAGAACGGCTAGAGTGAATTAACAGAGTGTGTAAGTTAGGTTATGCTCAATATTGATAAAATACATATAAATACCTTAAATAAATCCCAATTTATATGACGGCTATAAGTTGATTCATAAGTCTACAATGAAATCCAGATAGAGCACCTAAAACAGAAAAAGATTGTGTATTTTGATAGTACAAAGACAAACGAAACAAATATTTAGTTTATAAGAAATAAAATTTTATTATACCATGAACAAAAAAAAATATGTAAGAAACAATGCACTATATATTAAAGTGAAGTGACATATATAAACACTAGAAGACAAATATAATGACCCTACAGCGTGAAAAAACTATCTAAAAACTAATATTAACAGTAAATGGACAATCAGGGTATTATATGTCAAAAGACGGTTATTTACAGTGAAGATTAATATTAAATTGTGGTAAACAATAAGATATAGGTTAAGTTAGGTTAGGAAATGTTAAAGATTATGTATGTAAGATTGACAATAATTTTAAGTAAATTTAAAATATTTAAATAGGTTAGTTTTAGGAAGAGGAACGAATAATACAAATTCAAATTTGACGCTTAAGAAGAAGGTTGTTTTGACTTACCTGAACAAGTGCATTAATAACCATTCATGGGTGTGGACGAAATAACTGTTTTTGACCAAATTTGTAATAGACCCATATCATTGACACATTCAGGAAACAAATTGTTATTTGTGAGAAACATGAATATAATTGGTCGACAGATTTTGAAGTCACTTCCGGCACCTTCGATAGAGGTTGTTAACAAAAAAATCAAAGCGGAAGCTCACACCCATCGTTATTATAAAATGTAATAAATATTGACAAAATTCTGTAAATCAAACCAGAACATTTTTCTAAACAGTAGGGGATACCAACAGTTACTGGTGTAAACGTTTTGAAACCAACATATAACTCAAGAGAATAAATTGAAGCAAAAACCTGATTGATACTAAAGGACGCCACTTTAGTAACAAGGTATTTATCGACATAATCAAGCTTAGTAACACATTTATGGTCAATATTGGTTGAAATAATCTCAAAGCTAATAAACATTACTTGCTAAAAGTACTAAATGAGTCAAATGTCGATTATGCCGCTAAAATGCTCGTTAGATTAGAACCTAGAACAACGAATCTTTTTAGTAGAGCTAAACAGATGGCGTTACTCTGTCCCTTGCAGAACCAACAAATTATTAATTTATCTGTTTTTCGAAAATATTCAGTCGTATGCAAACTAAATTAAGATAAAATCTGTAAAATTTTAAATGGCCAACATTTATAATTTTTAGACGGATCCAAGTAAGTAATTACGTGTTAAAAAGAAAATAAATTTGTCGTTAAAAATTTTGTTTGTTGTAAAAACCATATACATCTGTAAAAAGAATCATTTGAGAATTTATAAGGTTTAAAAACATGTACATTTCATACCTAGTTGTCTAGCAAGATACATAATTCTGATGCAAAAGGTAAATATCAGAATTTTCCATAAAATTTGGTTTGTGGATAATATACGGTAAGAATTTTCAATAGGAACCCTGTAGGAATACCTGTAGACGAGGAGTTAAAATAGCCGTGGAAAATAAGAAATAAATTAAATAAACAGACAAAGGTAAATATTTATTCAAAATATCCATATTAAACATACATTTCAGGAACAGTAACTACATTTCTTAGTAGAACCTAATAATAATAATAACCAATGACAATTTTAAATGGAATTGCTAATTTGCATTAACTAAAACATAATTACGTTTATATAAATAAATAAATAAATATATATATATATATATATATATATATATATATATATATATATATATATATATATATATATATATATATATATATATAAATTAAAGGCGCCCAACAATTTATATTTAATTACATCAATATAATATACAATATATGATTTGTATAAACAAAAATAAAATACCTAAATTTAAAATCATAGATATTGATAGATAGTAACTTAAAATTATAAAATAATCACACAAACCAAACAAATAAACAAAATTGCACATAAATATACATAATTCAATACATAAAACACTTTAATACTCAAGTAAAAAAAGTATATATATATATATATATATATATATATATATATATATATATATATATATATATATATATATATATATATATATATATATATATAGTGTGGCTACTTTTTCATTGGTGGCCATTGAGGGGACGGACATTTAGTGCTGATCTCAGGTCAGCTTTCAGATTTGCCAAATTTTGAATGTTTCTTTCCAAATTTTTTTCTCTAATTATTTCCATTATTTCTCATTGCCTGTTAGAGCATAAAGAAATATTTCATAAATCAACGACACCAGATTTTGATCGGCGTTATCAGATTTCAAGCAGCCCTTGAAGAAAAAAGTGAAAAATTTTCTTCACAACGATATATCACAAGGAATATTCTGTTGACGGAGTATATAAAAAAGCTCTTGTTGGGTTACATCAGTAAGGGTTACATCAGTAGGGTTGCGTTAGAAAAGAAAACCTTACATAACAATGAAAATGCACCCTACTGTCAGTTACAGTTTAGTTTTCTGTTTTTTTTCTCTGAAATTTCGGCATTACCTGTTCTATTACGAGCAGTGGTAGTGGTTTTTCTTTTTTCTAACTTAGCTGTTGGCATTGGACAAGTATCTTCCAGATCTACTTCTTGTGCCCTGGAACTGTATGGAACTATTTCCGTAGAGTATGGTTTATTTATGTGGACGATGTCTTTGCAATATTTAATGTAAACCTGTGCAAGGTAGATGGCGTTTTTACTAAATGTACCATGAAACTTGACTTCATTAAATTAAGCAATGAAATAAAATTTACTAAGAACTTACCTTTTCTTAAGTCATCGAAAATGGAAATACTTTAGAGTTTTACACTCAAAACGTTTATATCCACAAACAAGAAACATACAGATCAAGGCACAGCCAATCGGCCAAAGACAGGAGGAACTATAGTCCTAGAGCCTGAGATCACAGTGTAGGTATTCGTCCGTGTTATGAAAATAACTTAAAAGAATGTTTTTTTACCGACTCGATGAACAACGGATCTGGCAGTAGCCTTACATCACCCGGTAGCTTATTATACAGTTTTACACATACACTGTTTATAGCTAGTTGATTCCTATTTATTCTGTGGCACTGTATGGCTAGGTCTCCGTTGTTTCTTGTCTCGTAGGTGTGAAACTGACTGCTGGTAGTGAATCGGTTTCACATAAGTACTTCACAGCCGAGAATAAACACCGAGACCACTGTAGTAGTAGCAGTGATGGGTATGCTAACGCGAAGTAAGTAGGCCACAATGGGCCGTTTTTGCCACCCCAGCAACCCAGCAACCATGCTCTACTCTTTCTCGGTTCCTTCGCCAAACCGCCTCGACCTCGAAATGAAGGCCGTGACGGTCTTTAATTGGACGATACTTACCTGATTCCTCTGCAGAGTCCTCGAACCGAACAATTCTGCTCGAAGACTCCCAAAAGCCTCGCATTCACACATGTAGTGGTAAGACGTTTCTTTATCCTCGCCGCATTCCTGGAAAATGGGATCCCTCTCTACGCCTATCAATGTGAGGTGTATTCTAAAGGTACAGTAGCCTGTGAGCACCACAAGGATGCGGCGAAGCATAGGTCGACTCCTACCGAGTAACCAGACAGCTTTAGCTGTGTCCGGCCTCTCCATAAAGTCCTTCGCCTGCCTACTGCCACCAACCGACCCCCAGTGCCTCTCCATGGCTTCCTCAGTCCACCTGTCTAAGGCGACAGAGACTGTCTTTCTACTTATGCCTATCGCAGGCTCCGGGAGACCACTGTAAGTATCCTAATCTCTTTGAAAAGATCTTGACAGCTAGTCCTCCAAGACACCCGACACAGTACCAGATAGCTTGCTTTTGTTTCAACAGGACGACCCTAATCACGGTAGACTGATCCCACACCAATATACCATTGGTAGCTACATAATGAAAATGGGCAGAGTATGCTATTCTGCACGCTCTATCATTTTCCAGTGTTCTTATTCTTCGCATGGTGAAAACGGCGGTAGAAAGTGTCTTCATCATCTCCATCGAATCAGCCCCACAGGCAATGGAACCCTTAAAAGTCACCCCGAAAAGCTTGAGAGAGCCCTGATTCCTCCTGATTGTACCAAATGGGAATGTGTGCGTTTTTCCAAATTCAGCTTAAGTCCACTGGTGTTAAACCAAGCTTGTGACCTCTCAAATGTTTCATCGCCAAGGTGTTTGAGCTTCACAGCGTCTGGTGCAACGTTTAGGAATGTCGACTTATAGCATCCGCAGGAACATTTGACGACAGGTCATTGATGTACACAAGGAAGATAAAGGGTCGCAAAATGGAGCCTTGTGGTACCCCACACTTTACAAGTGGACTATCCGACAGTTGGTCTTTCCATAGCACTGGCGGGACCCTGTGATTAAGAAAAGATTCTATTATCTTCAGAGCGTTACCTCGTACTCCATAGTGGATTAATTTCTCTAGAAGTATGTTGAAGTGGACACAGTCAGATGCCTTGCTCAAGTAGCACGCCATTACATCTGCTTCATGCCGATTGTCAAATGCTTTGGCAACGGAATCCATCAAACTCACCAGCGCCGATGTTGTTGACCTACCGGTCTGGGATCCGTGCTGCCTTATATTAAGAATGTTGTATTTTCTCAGGAAATTTATTAATATTCCTCTTATCAGTTTTCTAATATCTTTGAGAATACCGATAGGATAGATATTGGTCGGTAATTATTGCAATCATCTAAGTCGTGACTTATGTATAGGAATAATCTTGGCCCTCTTCAAGGCCTTAGGAAATACGCCCCCCTGTAAACATTGGTTGAAACACGTAGTCAGAATTTCAGCAATCACAGGAAAAATTCGCTTCAATGAACACGTCGTCGTCCCATAAATGTCCACAGATAATTTGCTTTTTAGGGAATTTGCTATATCACATAATTCCTGAGGTGTAGGTGGTTCCATGAAAATTGGGTTAATATTTTTGGCTTTCTTCCCTTATAGCATTCTGATCGCCACCTCCGATACTGACGTCGCTGAAAAATTCCAATTTACTATTATCGGCGCAGTTTGTGCTCACCTTACCCGACTCCCTATTTATCACACACCAAATTTCCTTCTTCTTGTTCACGGCATTCGAAATAATCTGTATATTCTGATGTTTAGAATGGTTTGCGAGGCTTTCACGTAGACGTGATTTCACGGACCCTTAAAGGTTTTTGTTTTGGCATTTGCTATTATACTTGTTGAGGACGTATATAGGGGATAATAGAAACAACTGTTTACCCAACGTAACACTCGTATTAAGAGAGGGAGATGCTGACCCCGAAGCACACTATTTCATAGTTGTCTCGTAACCTAAAGCCTGTTCTAACTGTCAAGTTACATATGAATATGTTTAAACTATCTTTCCCAGAATTAACAAGTACTCTGTGGTTCCAATTTAACTTAAAGAGAATAGTCAGACATCCATGCAGGGGGTCGTCTTTGCCTTGTGGGACGAGGACTTTCAGATTGTATGGAATCACTTACATGTGTACTCGCTGGGAAGCTGGCCAGAGATTCAGCGAACTCTGTACGAGGCCTGTTAGAATGTCAAAGGTGATTGAGGAACTTGGGTGGTATCAACAGTATCTGAAAGGCTACCAGGTGGTTTTTCTAGTGGCTGAGAAGAATAAAATTGGACAGGTAAGGCCGGAGTCGTGAATATTTTTTCTTATGGAGCAGGAATAAGAAACCTTCAGTTTCTTCTGTAGCCAGCACATAGTAAACTAATAGCTCATGCAACAGTTTTTGGAATTTTTACATCTTGTTACACTATGAATAGTCTGTGCCTCCGACACTGTGCTCCTAAGTTTCTGTGTTTCCTCAGGTTCTACTGTTTTGTTGACTCGTGGGCCCTGTTGAACCCATCGTGTCAGGAAGCAGGCGGTGAAATATTTGGGCAAAGCAACCAGGAAACACCTATAGCTGTTCTCCGGCTCATTTTGGGTCGCTCCAGTTCAGTCAACACCCCTGAGTACCTCCTCGAAGTGCCCTACGGTCTTATCTGTCAGATGTCTAGGATTCATGAACCTATCACTTATTACTTCTCATTTCTGCGTGTAAAGGTCTGACATATGAGGATTGAAACATTCCTTGCGAAAATTTATTGCTTTGTAAATATGTTGTTTTGTAGGTTAACCGTCTCACGACTTTGTGCACGAAACACAGGGGAGATGCCATATGAACTGATTAATTTTAGTATAGCGATGTTAAAATCCCCTATTAGAGAATGTGGAAAAATGCCCCTTCAATATATAACTAATATTCTGGCAAGCCGAGTGGTTATCAAATGGTACGCTAAGGACAGCCAGCTCATAGACAAAATACACCACTTGCTTATAAATGATCCTACAGAAAAAAGTATTGGACCAAAAAAAAATCAGTATTGCTGGCAGACATACAGTTACCATCGATACCTCTATTAGTGAATTTTCTTAATGAAAATTCACTAATAATGTTTTTCGCTCTTAAGGGCTCAAAATTTAGGCACTTAGTGATTGTAGTCTATGCGCCTGTGTGTATTTTTTGTTAAAAATTCTTTTTTCTCATTATATTATAGAGCATCACAATGACGCTACACAAGTTTTGTAGAAACCCGTGTATTATGTTCGAAGACTGATGCCTAAAGAATCCTTAAATAATTCATGTCAGGTTTAAAATTGATGCACTAAATGACAAGGCGCTAGCTTCTAAAGAATGCTTACAAAAGATTCGGGAACAATCAATCACCCAAGAAACTTGAACTTCTTATAAAACAAGTAGGCTTAAATCACTCCAGCAGGGCATTAGACCTGTACGGTGTTTGTTTCATTACAGTTGTTCCCAGTAATATTTCATAAACAAATGCTGAGCCGGCACATCATAACTAAATCAGTGTTACAAACTTTGAGGCTTAGACTTGTGATGAGATATTTTTTTATGACCAGAAACGTTCTCTGTCCTTGACTACGCATAAAATATACGTAATGGGCTGTGAAAAATGAATATTGGTCTGAAGTTTACATTTCAGAAGTTGTAGAAAATTAAGCGGTTAAGAAAGATGAAAGTTCAAAGAGACTGCTTTTTACTGCAGAAAGTTCCGCAACTAAAAGTAAACAGCTGAGGACACAAATATGTGCACTGTTAGAGAATATTGATGAGAGTGGTAAGGCAAGGAGCAATGTTTGCTAGATAATTGTAAGGCAAAAAAGAATTTTTTGCAAATATTTCATAAGCATGGAATACTGTTGATTGACTGCATCGACGAAACATGTTAATTTTTGTTTGTTTACCTAAATTTGAAGAATACCATGACACTTGCTTCATCTGAAATAATAAGTAAATATTAAATTGATTTTCTTCTCTCTCTCTCTCTCTCTCTCTCTCTCTTTCTCTATCTCTTGCTATATATATATATAGTAACAAATGCGTTTCGTTACTACTTTAAATATTCAAAATGAACCCGTAAGATACTTAATTACTAGCCGATAAACCAATATCTGTAAGGCAATTCATGTTTTGATTTCAAAATTATTTTGATGAAAAGTCTCTAAATCTTCAAGTACCGTCAACCCTTTACTGCATTTATAATTTGTACGTTAAAATTCAATATATGTTTGCCAAGGAAAATTACGTCGTATTTGGCTGGAAGGATATTTCCAAGAACTGAATAAGAGCGTTGCGACTTTATCTGTATTTTCCGTGTGGATGATGTCACCTAAACGACCGTTGGAGCCGTTGAACAGATATTTCCGGCCAAACCTTGAATTGTAGACGAGGGGATGTGAGACGTCAAGCGAACAGGGTGAGGTTTGAACGCACAACACGCTACCTCGAGGAGAGTGAGCTGGGCTCTTGACAAGTTGACATCGTTCTAGTTACCTTGGCTGATAATTATTTTAAAATAGATGATAAAATTCCTTTTTGTTGTCAATAATATCTAATAACAGTTATCAGTTATTGTTTAACATCATTTAAGCTGTTTTTGAATTTAAATAAACGACGAGGTTGGCTGAAAAACGCGAACTAAGTGGTGATCCTTTGTTCACGACCTGGTGCATTCCTCATATTAATCAGAAAGAGTTTCTGAGTATTACAGAATTTTGAGTCAATTGGCAATAAATTTCACTTGAGCCAATTTACGTTTTCATTGCTGTAGAAAAATTTTAGTCAAATTAATTCAGAGTATCGACATCGGGGCCAAAATGTGTCTGTCCCACAGTATTGGAGCAACAAGATCCACCTGCCCAGTAAACGTTCATGGAAAGTTCCACTTATTCTCTCTAACCTTCCCTCTTGTATTGGAATTGGTAAGCATATGTTAGGCTCTGATGGTTGACTCTACTTGATGAGTATCTTCAAACGGTCATCAGGTAACTCCAGGTGTCAGGACTCGGTGAGTCGATTAAACTTTATCTTGTGTGGAACAACCAAACCTTTCATGCAGCAGCCTATTATTTGAACCTTTACAATTTATATTTTCAAAGTAACATGATCAAATTTGAACCTCCATAGTGTCAGAGAGGTGTCTCAAAAAAGGGGCAACTCTAAACTTCCTGTTTAGTCTTTAGAATTTTGTCAATATTGTGAATTTAAATACATAGTTCTTAAAATTGTAATTAGCAGATTCTGTTTGTAAAATATTTAACCTGTACTTTTTTAATATCTTTAATTTTCAATCATTAAAGTAGAAATTTCACATAACAATATTTTTCTTAAATGGAGCCTCACTCAAAGGACTGGCCAGTTAAGTAATTGAAAAATCAACTGAACTGATTGACAAACGTCAAGTAATTTACATAATAATTTGTGTTTGCTTTTCAGCTGTAAAATACAGCATTTGACTTTTGATTTACCTCAAGTAGGTAATGTTAATATTTGGTAACATACAACCATTTTATCTTTTTGTTTTTTCATATGCCATTTGAAATTATAATTTCTTTTTCTTGAAATTCTTGCTGTTTATTTGATTTTTAATTGTGTATGAGCTTATGTTTATTTGAAATTTACCAACAAAGTTGATTTAATTTTGTTTACTATCCCAAATCTATTTATATCAATACATTTAATATTATCTTTAATATTTACATATCTGTTTGATTGAAGAGAAATTCCTCCCTAATATCTCTTTTGTTTTGGGGTCAGCACAAGTAACTAATTCCAACTATCGATTATCTAGATATCTTAATTTCTGTATAACCTGGCACTAGACTGGGGCGCCCACAAATATAGGACTCCAGGCAGTGCAACACAGAAAAGAGCGTGAGTATCAAACTATATCAATATCTGTCAACCTCCTAAAACTATTGCTAATCTTAATAGTAATGCTAATCTAATATATATATATATATATATATATATATATATATATATATATATATATATATATATATATATATATATATATATTAGGGTAGGGTTTTATAGGTAATCGTGACCTCACTGAGCAGATCTATATCCACTTGAGGTCAATCACAATATACCACTTCACAGAAAGTTTGTTATTTGAGGAAGGTTACAATATATATATATATATATATATATATATATATATATATATATATATATATATATATATATATATATATATATATATATATATATATATATATATATATATATATATATATTGCTATTTTATATAGCTAAACCCAAATTAAAACAAATTAAAATATTATATCAGTAAGACAAACTAACACGCACTATACAAAAAGCAAACCGAAATACACCAAATGATCGTTAAGTAACTGTAAACTAAGAAAATATAACAATTATAGAGGGCCGGAAAGGGTGATTTACAATGAATATTAAGGGGTGAACATATCATATAGTGAAAAGGCTCAGATAGCCGAACAAGAAGAAGAAAAAGGGCGACGAGTCAGGTGTATAATGTGTGTAAAAAGTGTTTTAAGTATTGTGTAAATGGTTATAAGTGTGTTTCGTGTGGTGTGACTAGTCATTACAGCTGTGTAAAACTAAATAAAAGCCTGGACGCAGCAAGTGCGTTATATTTTTGACACAAAATTCTGCTAAAAGCATACATAAAATTCAAATTATATATCTAATCTGTAATTAAAATTAAAAATAAAATAATCTGTTTGCACGAAAATTCATTAAAAAAAATGTTGCATCAATTGAATAATTTTTCACACAAAAATTCTCAAATATATATATATATATATATATATATATATATATATATATATATATATATATATATATATATATATATATATATATATATATATAATTCGCTAATATAAATAAATTAAATAAATAAAATAACCTATATAGTAGGAAGAACGTACCATATTTTATCAAAATAGCTTTGAAAATTTTCCGAAAATAAGAAAACTCGTTTCCTAAATGACGAACCTTAGGTTAATAGCAAATTGGGTTATAGAGTTTTGAAGCAGTTAATGAAAATTCGCTACCAAAACGAACTTACTGCGTCTCGATTTTTTTTACAAACATGCACTATGTTTCGATGAAGAATGCAAAAATGCAATAAGGAATCTAAAAAAAATTTAAGCATCACCAAAGACTTATGGGCCATCCTGTGATTGTCAAAATAATTTTATAAGATGCTGCTCAAGACACCCTATAGGTAATGTATACAATAATTTTTTGTCGTATCTTGCATAACAACAATTATATTGGACTTTACCGTAGAAATGCGACACCCTGTATATATGTAAACAGAAAGTAAACCCGGATATGGATTCAAGGGGGGCTAGTTTGCGCTCATTTGAAGAAATATTTTTAGAATTCAAAAGCCGCCGTCTTCTCATTAACGAATTTTTTCTACGAAAATTAGCAAAAAATTATAGACCGTTAAACCATAAACTTAACTAAAACTACAGCCAAAGCATCAGAGAAAGGGTCTATTTGAAATGAATTTTCTGGAAATATTTTAGTAAAATGAAGAGCAATGATGGTTGAAGCTGAAACTTAAGGGTTTGCAGAACACTCTTTACACAATCCGTATTTCTTTCAGGTTCTTTGCCTTTCGAGACTTTTTACGTTTTGAGGAAAACCCCAATTGTGTTTCTTTAAGTGCCTTTAACTTTTTTGTCTTTAAACTTACAGACCTAAAGTTTGGTAAATTATTCACCCTATATATATATATATATATATATATATATATATATATATATATATATATATATATATATATATATATATATATATATATATATATAATTGAAACTGACCCTAGATGTGGGTTCTAGGGGGCCTAGTTTGCGCTCATTTGAAAAAATTTTTCTAAATTCAATAGTCGGGATCTCCTTGTTAGTGACTTTTTTTAAAAGAAAATTCCCTAAAACAAGCACTTGTGAAGCCACGTGAAAAGTCTACGACTGTATTAAATATGGAACGGTTTCACTAAGTTGGGGCAAGAACAAACAACCAGATATGCTTTTCAAATTGAATTAAGTCTTAAAACTTTCATCTTTATAAAATATTTTTTTATACAAAAACTCGCTAAAAAATCATCGGAATAACAACAATCAGATTAGATAACTGTAAAGTGAAATGAGACTCAAAAAAATGATAAAAAGTAAAGTTACTAACCACGATTAGAAATCGTCATCTTGGAGTCGATTATACGATGCACAGGGACCTAGCCCACTGAGCTACGCACTACATGCATTTACTAGCAGGAATATCTTCTACTGTTCAAGGTTTTGCAATTTACATAAAACAATTTTGATTTACAATGGATTTTTTGCGTATATTTTAACGAAATCAAGAAAAATAACGACTTAGACACATATGTAGGAGCTTGTTATTCATTTATTCTAGTATTTTTCACATTATATTCTGATCAATTTATTTTTACGTTTTAACTATCTTGAATCAGATTTAATTAATTAAAAATAAATCTACCTCTAACTTTTTTGTCTTTTAAGATAGAGATCTGAATTTTGGCACGTAGGATAATCTTTATGACAAAAACCAGCGCACCAAATTTGGTAGCCCTTACTTTGTTATTTCCAGAGATATAATTTTTTTTCGAAAGAAAACACAAAATTTTCCGGGATACCCTGGGGAGATTTTCTTGACTAACGAACTTATCCAAGCCACTTGTAAAAGGACGGTATTTGCCAAATTTGATCAAAATCGGACTATTATTTTTTGAGTTATCGGTGTGACATATATATATATATATATATATATATATATATATATATATATATATATATATATATATATATATATATATATATATATATATATATATATATAAACATATAAAAAATAAAAACTGAAACTGACCCTGGATATGGGTTCTAAGGGGTCCAGTTCGCGGTAATTTGAAGAAATTTTTTCAAAATTTAAAAGTCGGGATCTCCTCATTAATTAATTTTTTTAAATAAATATTCACTAAAAACATAGAAAGATTGGACGTTGGATAAGTCGCTGTTTGAATGTTGCTGAAGGTGGGAGCGGCCTTGTCCAGGCAACACATCCACTCCACTTCCGCTTTATGTAGCAACACTATATCCTTCATACCATTTTACTGCTCTATACTTTAACATTTCTTTCGGTTCCACCTGTTTCAAAATAACAAAGCTACACATTTTTTCTTGAATTTAGATTTAGTTAAAATCTTCAAATTTGCTGGTAATTGATTATATAACTTTGGACCACAAAATAAAACCGATCTTTTATAAACGCTCCTATTTACCGGTGGATGTGTCAAGTTTTCACCTATTCTACAACTTGTGCCATATGTGTACTCCACTACATTTATTGCCCGAAAATGATGATGCACATGTTTTAATACATTTAATATATAAATTCCCCTTATATTAAGTAGCTTAATATAGTGGTTAATATAAAGAAGGTTCGTACTAGACCTAGAGTCCTTATAAAGAATGACTCTTAATATATTATTTTGAGTAACCTGAAGCGCAGCTAATACATTTTCATAGCACGAACCCCAGAAAATAATACCATATCTTATAAAATACTAGACGAGAGAACTGTCAATTGGTATTAAGTTTTTTTGTTGTTAAAATATTTTGTAGGGTATGGAATTTGTAAACAAGCTTTTTCACCTTTGCATTCATATATGCTGCATGTTCCTGCAATTTATAATTATTGTCTACCAAGAGACCAAGATATTTTACACTTTAAAACTCAGTTAGTTTATAGCCATTATCATGTATACTAGGTACTCTACTATATTGATAGACTTGAGGATGATTTTCCGGCAGTTGTTGGTGAGGAAGCCACATAGTATGTTTTTGCTAGGTTCAACGCTAGTAAGTTACTGTCTAGTACCTCTTTTAGATGATTGATTGCTGTCTCTGCTCTTTCAAGCAGTTTCTCTCATTGATTACCTACAAACACCACAACTGTATCATCTGCATAAGAAATAAGTATACAGTCCAAAGTAAAGTCTTTAATTATATCATTTACATAAATAGAAAACAATATTGGACCCAATTTACTTCCCTGTGGTACACCACACGTAACTGCTGGACCTTTACTCACACAGTCACCCGCTCGCGCACGCTGCATTATCTAATAAAGGTAGCTACCAAAAGTGACAACGTATGTCGTATTATCCTCATCAACTCCAATTTATTCAACAACTTACAAACTGTATCTAAAGCCTTTTTGAGGTCCAAAAACACAGCCACAGCTTTCCTGTTACTACTAAAGCTTCCGAGAACAGTACTTGTCAACTCATATAAAGAATCCTGAGTAGATCGTCCTCTTATAAAACCAAATTGTATTTTGAACAACATGTTATGTTTATCTAAATATTCACTTAATCTAGTATTTAATAATTGTTCAACAATTTTTACAGTCACATTAAGTAGACTAATAGGCTTATAGTTTGAAACGTTTTTATGATCACCTGACTCATAAACTGGAAGCACTATATACTTTTTCAGTTGTAATGGAATAATAACTGTCGAAAATATTATTTTCATTAAATGAGTCAGAAACAGGTGAGAATTTTTATCGTGTTGGCAGAAATACCATCGCTTCCAGCGGCAGCGCCTGACCTCAGCGAAGAGATTATGCCGATAACTTCGTTTTCTGTCACATACTTCAAGAAAAAGGAATCTCCATATTGCTTGTTTGCTCTAGTTTTTACATTTTGCTTTTTAATTTTCTGAGATATACCTTTTCCCACCTCAACAAAATAATTGTTAAATTCCAATGCAATATTCCTCTCCGAAGTAAAACACTCCCCTTTTCTGTTATTATTGGTTTAACTACATTAGAATGTTTATTACTGTTTGTGATTTCGTTAATAGTTTTCCAAATCTTGACGTAATTTCTATTTTTGTAATAGTCATTGCGTGTAACTCTTATTAGATTTGTCAGAACACTTCTGTAGTGTTTAAATTCTATCTCCGAGTCTACAGTTTTTTCCATATTCCATTTCTGCTTTAAGGCGTCTCTTTTTTTTCATGGCTGTTATAAGCGCGGTAGTTATCCAAGGTTTTATTTTCTGTTATTTGATTTAATTTGTATGCTATATGAACAGCTATCTATATTCTTATTTAGGACATCAACAAAATTATCAAAAATTAATTGTGCGTCTAATGCAGAAAACACAGATTGCCACGTCTCATTTCTCAGTCTCTGAAGTAAATTATGAAAATCTAGCCTCTTTAGCACTCTACTTTTTTCCATAGTTTTTTGAGTGGAATTAATAAGACGAACGTTTAAAAAATTGCATTATGGTCTGTATTATGCGAAGGAAAACTGTATTCTTGTTACTAATAGTTGGATTTATTCTAAGAAATATATGATCAATATATGTTTCGGCAGTGTCATTTATTCGTGTCGGAGTGGAATATAAGGCATGAAACCGTATGCATAAAAAGTGCCCATGTAGTGTGAAGACATCGGACCTTTGTCACAATTTTTTTCGGAGATGTCAATATTTACATCTCCTACAAATATATTAACATCCCACGCAAAACCAGCACGCAGATGAGAGTCTAGTTCATCGACAAATAACGATACGTTTGTGGAGGGTAACTTGTAAACACAAGTTGACTGAGATGGAGTCTATATCCATAGAGACCTTTATTAATCAAACATCTGTAATATCTCTAACTATCATATCTAACACTACTATATCATCTCTCACAAAAACTACCACTCCGTCATTTTGGTTATATGAAACCTCATTAGAATAACCTCTAAAACCCTGTATACCAAAATTGTCTTTACTATCAAGTTGGCAGGTTTCGGCTAACACAATTACTATGATTCCCCCACCCATCACTCCGTTCAACATCACAAATTGATCATAATTTTTTCTAAAACTGCTTATGTTAGGGCTAACAATGCTATACTTTAATTTAGTTATTTTTATCAACTTAATGTGGTCATCTGTGTTATAGCACTGTCGTCCTTCTACATTACACTAATTATCCAACAAATTAGTTAAGTCTAATCAGGGAAGATTGGAACCTGTGATGAGCACTGATAAGTACAATTTGGAGAACCCAATTCATCACAATACAGTTTTTTGACCCGACGATCGTTTCGCTAACAAAGTTAGCGTCATCAATGGGATGAGTAAACTAGTGAATAAAGACTAGAACGACTATTTATATGTTAGTTGCCAAGCGGTTGCGAACAGCGTCCTCTAGGAAGGTATACAGCCAGGCCCCCACTGTTGAATCTTTAATCCCTGTGATTAAAACTGCATACCTGCCTGTCTTATGCTATGCGTCGTTATCAAATATTCCTTGTAAGAAGCACATGCTGGTTATTAAGATAACAGTTCGAACACTGGACTACATAGAACCGGACCTACTCTATTCTTCGAACATTTTTGTTCAAATTTCTAACGATATATTTTCGTAAGCACCAAACTGACGCGACTGCCTGACATTTATTATTAACTTGAGACTTTCTTTATCTACATGATGATTATTATCTCAAATATACTGAGCAATACATGACTCGTCAATAGCGCCATATCTCAGTTGCGCTAAATGTTCTTTAAATTTAGTTTCAATGGTCCTTTTAGTTTGCCCAACATATTTCAGTTCACAATCTTTACAACCTATTTCATAGATTCCCGACACATCTGTGGTTATATATTTATTCTTTCGGTAACGTAGCAAATTTTTTAATGTGTTTTTCTTTTGTAGAAAATGTAAGCAATACATTGGCTTTGTTAAAAATGCTATTAAAAGCTCTCGTAATTCGCGGTTTAAATTTCAACTGTTTTGCAACTTTTTACGACTTAGGCACATATCAAAAATTGTAATACGGCGTCTTTACTAACATAGGCCCATATAAAGCATGCAAAGTGTTAAGTGCTTACTAAATTGTTAGTTGGTTGTATACGGTCTCTATTTTTTAACACTTTGTGTTATTTGGAGCTGGCGTGACAACATACTACTTGATTCCGCAACTAGGTGGCGGCACGTTGCTTCGTGTCTACCACTCACTTAGTGTTGGAAGGCTGACTACCATAACCGTATTACTTTATAGGTGTATTTTCGCTACAATTAGCATGCCGTACTGAAGAGCTCTAATTAGAGCGAAACCGGGCTACGGTTCTAATTGTGGCGAGAATACATCTAGCCTTACATACTTTATCCCTATATTAGGGTAGAAGTGGGCCAGGGCTGGCAATTTATTAAATGGTTAGTTGGTTGTATACAGTCTCTATTTTTTAACACTTTGTGTTATTTGGAGCTGGCGTAATAACATACTACTTGGTTCCGCAACTAGGTGGCGGCACATTGCTTCGTGTCTTATATCTCAGTTAGTGTTGGAAGGCTGGCTACCATAGCCGTGTTACTTTATAGGTGTATTTTCGCGGTAATTAGTATGCCGTACTGACTAATTCTAATTAGAGCGATACCGGTCTACGGTTTTAATTGTGGCGAGAACACATCTAGCCTTACCAAATTGAGCTATTCAAATTTGAAGCACATAATAAAAAATCGCTACCATAATGCACTTGCTGCATCACCAACTTCTTTTCTTACAAACGTGCATTATAATTTCGTGGTCGAAATTCGATACATTAACCCTTTCAGCCCTGATTTTTTAATTTACAAAATAAAATTTTTACTTGCATTAACAATTGTTTACAGGGCCCTAAAGAACATACTCAACAAATCTTGCAAAATTTTTCCTACAGATAAAGGAACTAGGAAATCGTGGCAAATGCCACCAACAGGTTTACTTGTATTAGGACAGTGAATTATGAAAATGGCAATACATTTAATTTTCAGTTATATTTTCTGTGAAAATATATAAATAAGTTAATTATTATGAAAGTCTTTAAAACAATTTCTAAATTTTGATAAACAAAGGTAAACTTGACACTTTTCACACTGAATTCGAGAACGCCCTCCACAAGTTTCTAGCTTACATCTTTGTTCGTGTCCATTTACATGGATTGGCCAGTGTCCGAAGTTGTCAAATCTCATATCCTGTACAGGGATTGTTTGAAGTTTTTGCCGTTTTTTCACTATAGGTGAATTTCTGGGACTTCCGGATGATGGTCTTCCACGTCTTGGAATAGTATCTACCAAAGAGTTTGAAAACTCCAAACCTTCTGCCACTAATGTAGTAAATTGCAATAAATCCATTCTTGATTTCTCTGACAACGACTTCTTCATATCAGATTGATATTGTAGCCAGGGGTTGCAGACAGCTTAATTAAAATAGTGAAAAATTACCCTCGATGTCCATTTTCTTGATCGAATAAAGGTACGATACAAGGCAATTAAAAAATCACTTTTGTCCACCCCTCCTATAGAAACATTATACATGCGTACAATTGCTGGACGCTTTACCATCACATACTGACCCTCTTTTCTGTCGTATCTCCTCACACCATCTTCAGGATCAATCAATTCACATTGACCACTTTATTATCATACCAGCGAACTGCTACAATTATTTTATCTGCTGAGATTGAAGAGTCACAGCTGCCACGTCCAATTTTCTTTAGGACACTTTCGGATTTTAGAGGACACTTTTCAAGTCTATTGGCACGGATGGTACCAGCAATAAAAAAGCCCTTTTGAAACATCTCTTGTCGCAGCAACAGCGATGTAAAGTGATTATCACAGAACAATTTACGTCCTTGGTGTTCGGGGATTCTATTTGATAAATATACTAACAAACCATTTGTAGCAGAATAAGCGTCTTGTAAATCTCTTGAAAGAGTAGTAGAACCTTGATAAACAATCAAGCGATATATGATCCCAGAGGCACCACAAAGCATGCAAACTTTTACCCCCCATGGATTTGGTTTTCCTTTCAGATATTTACAATAAGTTGTCCTTTAAATGGAATTATTGATTTGTCAATACAAAGATTTTCCTCTAAAGTTAACACCTCACATTGCTTTTCAAACGGCTGTAAAATTGGGCGTACCTTCCAGAGCCTATCATAGTTATCACGACGTTGATTGTTATCGACAATATGTAAATTGTTTCTTAATGATTCAAAAATATTACGCGATATGCCAATATCATCTAAAAATTTTATTCTAGTAATAGGTGACCAGTACATTTTTAGCCTAGGAAAGCGGACAATTCCCATCATAATGTGCAATGCTACAAGTCTTCTAATTTATTCTTCACCACTGTAGAGATTTTTTCCGGTTTTGAAGAATGCGTACATATTTGTTTTTCAGACAGTTCGGTGAAGATTTCAGGAGGAAAATATTTCGGAAAATACATCAAAGGTGTCTGACATTCATTACTATGATATTCATTCTATGTCTTCAGGTAAAGTAAACATAACTTGTGGAGACAAAAATTGATCTTTCTTCCAGGATATTTTAGCTTTATCATTCTTTTTTGTACATTTGATTTCTGCGATTTTTGTGCTAGTACAGCAAGTGGAATATAATCTTCTTCTTCTTCTTCTTCTTCATCTTCATCTTCTTCTGATGTTTCAACGTCGATATCTGCAGTAATTTCCTCAATAAGTACTTGTTCATTTTCATTTTCTGTTTCATCTTCTACATCAGATTCTGATGTCACTTTTCTAGCTACTGTGTTTAGATTTTTATATAAATTTGCTGCTGGTATACCATCGTTACCTGAAAGTAAAAATGATACGATATATTTTTTTTTCGAATGGTAACACCTGGTGGTGGCAATTACGTACACAAATTTCAAATGTCTATGGGTGTGCTATTTTTATGAAAAAAGGACAAGTAAGTTCTTTAAAGATATTCACAGGTTTTGTATCTGACATACTAACAAAAATATAATGTAAATTACATCATAATTATAAAATAATGTGTGCTTACCCAATAATGTTTTGAGGTTATCAACATTCATGTTTTCGCGCCTTATAAAACTTTAGGTCTCTACAACTGGAGTACAAATGCTGTGGATTAGATGATACTCTGAAGTTAAGAATAGTATAAAGTAGCGACATCTCATGTCACTATCTAGAAGCCTACAAAACTGCTGGTGGCAAATGCCACCTTCAGGGCCGAAAGGGTTAAAGGTCAGCTCAGAACTGGCACGAACCGGGGTATCCGACTATCTAATTAAAACAAATCATTGTTTATTTTATTTAAACTAAACATATGTTAATAAAACTTCGCTACCATAACACACTTGCTGCGTCCCGAATTTCTTTGCTTAGAAACATTTCGTGGTCGAAATTCGATACAGCTCAAAACTGGCACGGAATTCGTCTGTCTAATTAAAACAAAACATTGTATAATATTATTGAACTGTGCGGATTTCAATAAAAATTCGCTACCATAACGCACTTGCTGCGTCCCGAGTTTCTTTTTTTACACACTTGCTATAAAATTACGAGGTTAATCTATTTGAACTAAGCAGATTTCAATTAAAATTCGCTACCGTAACGCACTTGCTGCGTCCCGAATTTATTTTCTTAGAAACATGCATTATAATTTCGTGGTCGAAATTCGATACATTAATAGTCAGTTCATAACTGGGACGGACCGGGGGAATCCGACTTACTAATTAAAACAAATCATTGTTTAATCTATTTGAACTGAGCAGATTTTCATAAAAATCGCTACCATAACTCACTTGCTTCGTCCCGAATTTCTTTTCTTGCAAACATGCATTATAATTTCGTGGTCGAAATTCGATACATCAGCTCGAGAACTGGCACGGACCGGGGAATCCGACTATCTAATTAAAACAACGCATTATTTAATCTATTTGAACTGAGCAGATCTTAATAAACAATTGCTGCCATATTGCACTTGCTGCGTTCCTAATTTTTTTTCTTACAAACGTGCATTACAATTACATGGTCGAAATTCGATACATTACAGGTCAGCTCAGAAATGGCACGGACCGGGGGAATCCGACTGTCTAATTAAAACAACGCATTGTTTAATCTATTTGAACTGAGATTTTAATAAAAATTCGCTACCATATTGTACTTGCTGCGTTCCGAATTTCTTTTCATACAAACATGGATTATAATTACGTGGTTGAAATGCGATACATTAAAGGTCAGCTTAGCACTGGCACGGACCGGTGGAATACGATTGTCTAATACAAACAAAGCATTGTTTAATCTATTTGAAATAATCAGATTTTCCTGGGTATCGAACAAGCCACTTGCAAAAGGACCGTATTCACCAAATTTGATCGTCATCGGCGCATTATTTTTTGAGTTATCGGTGTGACACCTAAATATGTATATATATATATATATATATATATATATATATATATATATATATATATATATATATATATATATATATATATATATATATATATATATATATATATATATACATACAGTGTGTCCAAGATAAGGAGCGGATAGCATGGGGAAATCGGAAACTGTAAGAGATACAGGGTGTGTTAAATTAGAAAAAAGTTGCCCATTTTAGAGCTCAATCAAACGGTATTTTGAAATTTTGGAACTTCCGATTATTTCCGGAGATATTCGAAAAAAACCGAAATTCGCCAATTTCGGTTTTATTTTTTTCTGACCTTATTTGAGAAGATATTGAAAAACAAAAAGCACTTTCTCACGTACACTTTTTAAGCTCTGCAAGTTGGTGTTTACAGATTTTTTATTTGACGTTTCGTCTCCGAGAAACCATCATCAACTTTAATTTTTTAAATACGGCCCTGCAATTTTTATTTCAAAACTTTAAACCATTTTCAAATCTAAATTAGAAGATGTATAATTTCTAATGGTTTAAATATGTTTTCAGCTTGTTTCAGTCAAAAAACAAAATTATTCAGGAATAATCTTCTGAGTACGGCCCTAAATACTCGAAAAGCGTTTATTTCGGTTAGGTCGTACCTTTTAAAATGTCAATGAAGTACAACATTTTCAGTAAGATTCTTCAAACTTAGTAATGAAAAAGAAACACATTTGTCATAAATAAACCAATAAAATAACTTAAATTCATGAAATGTAGGTACCTTCTTAACTAATGAATATTATAGGTAAATAGATTATCTGCCTTAATCATGAGAGATGTTCAAACAAATCATCATTATTTTCTAGGCATAGGTAACATTGCAGCGTGCCAGTGCCCCTCTGCGTTCTTTGTATTTTCTTAATTTGCATATTTAGCGCTCAAAGCATAGGTAACAATAATATTCAGTTGATTTCAACGTAAAAATTAATGTTAAGACGACCCTGGCACATGATTTGGATACTCGCATGTAATTGGTCCACGCTGAGTACCCATGATGCCGCGGCTGGCGCAGGCCAACGCCGTCTTGCCAGTGGAAAGCGACGTTCGCTGGTACTCCTGGATTGAAGTTAATAGACGGTGTTCCTCTACCTGTGTCAGGTTAAGTGGTGTATTTGTACATAATCTAGTATTGATAATTTCTGTTAAGTTGGATATCGACTCTCAACTTTAATGAGGTATGTCTTTAAGAGTTTTTCTTTTGAGTTTTCCGTTTCGTTAATTTGGTATCCTTTGTACAATTATAGAGTCCTACCCCCAGGCTGTGTGAGTGCTTATTAAGATACATGGGGTTTATAATATCCTGTTTTAATCGATAAAGATTTATGTTGATGGAAACCAGACAAGGACATTAATTTACTGGTCACTTTCAAGTTTATCTGGAAAACGTCTGATGTCCCTCTTCATGGTTTTGTTCCAGTTGAGACTGCTTTTGGTTCCTGTTATTTACGATATCAAAGCCGAAGACTAACGGAGTTATACAGGTTTTTCTTTTTATGTAAACCAGACTATTTTCTTATCTGATCACATAGAATTATGAGTAAAGTTCAATTTTTTCTGTTCCTAATCATTTTATGAAATTATTATTTGAGTAAATAGTTTATTTTTAAGTTAATATTGATCAGAATAATTTTATTGTATTGGAATAGTGTAAAGCCGGCTGCAGCCATGCTAAGCAAACTTATATGAAATAATTAGTATCTTTTCAAATACTTAAACGTTTAGTTCACTTTTTTTAAAAATTTAATTCACCTTCAGATGTATCGAACACAGACAATACAACGTTGCTTAGTAATCATTTTTGTTTAATTGTTGGCTTTCTTATTCTATAGTAAGTATTTGATGTTTCTCTTCCAGGTTTCTATAGATATATATTTATATTTTTGTTTATTCGTCAAGTAGAGTTGCAGTAGGAAGTAGGTATCACAAGAAATATTATTGTATTGTATAACGGCTTAGAAACCCGTTGTGTTTTGTTAGTATGTTAACAGCGTTTTTCTTGGATTCGCTAAAAATCCAGATGGCATCCCTGACAGAATTAACTTTTCATTTGTCTTGTTAAGTAAAATTCTTTACTTCATTTGAACTTAAATAAAGCATCATTTGCCATTTACTCCCAGACTGTACAAATATTCACAGTGAGAGGGCAAAGGCTGCAAGTGGCAATCCCCGGCGTGGAACGAACAATATAACGTTTGTACATATATAAATAAAATTGTTTTCAGGCGACCTTTCGGATTAGAACATTTTTATGTTAAAATATTGGGACACAAATTACCGGTATTCTTTGAACAGTTAAAAAACAAGCAGACAATACTATGGGTTTACAAGTCAGGTGTGCATCCCATTTATTCTTTTCAGATTAAATAACGTGCGGTGTGTCGTACCCCGTCTTTCTTAGAAACAACTTTAAATATAAAATAAAAATAAACCAGGTTGTATGCCTACATACATTTGAGTTAAATGGTTTTTTACTTCCCAATCGTTTGTGTTTTATTATTATTCTGAAAAGCAAGTGGCTGTTATATACTACCTGTTTGTTATTGCATACAACTATCAGTATAGACGAGTAATATTCCTTTCTTTGTAAATATATTTGCTTTCTGTAATCATTCATGTCACAATGACGTCAATATTTTTCGAACCCAAAGATTTGACGACGCAGGAGGCCAACTACGAAATTATCATTCGAAGTGGGGAACCTCACCCCGACGTTTCGGTTAATTTGAACCGTCTTCAAACATTATTAGCTTTGAACAAGAGTCCAATCTATTTTTCCCCCATGGTTTTTTCTGAAGATTTTGCTGAATGTGTAGCAAGTCTTAGTGACATACAACAGGTTTTTCGAGAAAATAGTTCTGCAGAAGTGTTTCAACAATGTCAAACACGCTTGACACACTTACATTCCCGCATTATTCGTTTAAATTGTACCTCTGAAGAACAAGTTACTCAAAAAAATGACATTTTAAGGGAATATGAAAGTATTCAACTGTCTTTTACAATTTCAACTCCCTGTCCATCATTAGGTAGTACATATTGCACAATAGATTACGTTTCATGTTCCGAGGAAGTAATGCCAGATAATGTTTTTAATGGTATTCCCCCAGTAGCAACAATCTGTAGTGGCAATACTAACTCTATTTCAAGTAATAATACCAATCCTTTTGCGGAGCATACAAACCCTTTTCTAGATGACAACGTTTTACTGAAAGAGAGTATTGCCACGCATAAGTCACAAATAAATTGTGAACCATCAGTTAATAGTTACACTCCAAACCCCCAAGTTAACCCACTCCACAGAAACGATCCCCCGTTCGATAAGACTAAATATCAAGTACCCTCGTCAACTAAATATTTCGTTCCCGTATTCAAGTGGGGAATTTATTTTTCTGGCCGTGAAAAAGGCGTGGAAGTCGTCCAGTTTTTAGAAAGAGTTCAAGAACTTAAACATGCCCGAGGTGTTTCTGACGAAAGTTTGTTTGATAGTGCAGTAGATCTTTTCCGAGAACCCGCTTTATCTTGGTTTCGAAGTATCAGGCATACCGTTTATAATTGGTCCCATTTAGAACAGAGAATTAGTGACACTTTCATCCCACCAAATTACGACGAGGATTTACTAATGGAGATAAAGAACCGCAAACAACGAACCAACGAAAGCGTAGTAATCTTTGTCGCAGAACTTAGAATGAAATTCCGACACATGCTAAAGCCAATTAGGTTAGATGAACAAATTCATATTGTGAGGCGGAATTTAACCCCTTTCTTGTGTGACACACTTTGTTTGCAGGAGATAGATTCATATGAACGTTTGCAAATGCTGTGTGATGAGATTACTAAGAATTCAGCTGAACGCATAAACGAAACTAGCAGACAGACTCGCGTTTTACAACCTCGTGTAACCGCAGTAGAAAATAACACATTTTCAAGAGATCGGGTACCTGGTGCGACGAGAAACCGAAGCCCTGATGTTCGTAGACCTATATCTTGTTGGAATTGCTCTAAAAGTGGACATGGTTATCGTTTTTGTGACCAACCTAGACGCAAATTTTGTTTTTCTTGTGGCTTTCCTAATGCTTTTCGATCTGAATGTCCGAAATGCAATCCATATCCACCAAACCGACAAAGTTTCCCAAAAAACGAAGAAGGGAGCAGATCCCAGGGCGCGTCTGCCGACCCTACACCCAGCCGTCCTACCAAGCAAACCGGCGCTATCCCAAAAGTGAATCCTCAATAAGGAACCACGCCACCTTATCAACCCCAAGATTCTTCGAAAAATCCCGTGATATTCCACCCTTATTTTCCGCTCCAGTTTCCGAGCCGATCTATCCAGTTTTAAAAAAGAAACAAAAAGACAACCGGCCATATATCTCGTTTAAGGTTGACGACTTCTGTTTGTTCGGACTAATCGATACTGGTGCAAATATAAGTGTTTTAGGCGCCGAAATGACCGATTTTTGGCGTGACATAGAAGGTGTCGAACTAAGGCAGATAGATCTCCCTAACATTACTGTTGCCGATGGACATCCCGCAGAAGTTTTTGGAGTTGTCACCCTCCCCGTTTGCATAGGCAGTAAAGTACGTGATTTGGATTTTGTTATCGTTCCTGATGTGCCGACCCCCGTTATCCTCGGCGCTGACTTTTGTGAACTATTTAATATTGAACTAAATTTTCGTTGCAACAGCTATGAAATAAATAACGTAAGTCACGAGAATAAATCAACAGAAACCTTCCTGCAAGAACTTTCCCCCAAGCAGGCAGACGTTCTTAATGAGACCGTACAAAAATTCCTTTCGCTTTCCTCGACGACGCCAGGCCGTACTGACGAAATTCAGCATTTTATCGATACTGGTTCGGCCAGACCGATAAAGCAAAGGCAGTACCCCTTGTCGCCCGCGTTACAACAATATCTTCATACAGAAATTAAGTACATGCTAGAAGCAGGTGTTATTGAACCCAGTAACTCTTCTTGGTCTTCTCCCGTGTTGATGGTGCCCAAGAATGACGGCACGTACCGAATGTGTTTTGACGGACGTAAGCTGAATGAGGTCACAGTTAAAGATTCATACCCCCTCCCTTTAGTAGAAAATATCTTAAATAAAGTATCTGGTGCAAAATATATGTCTTCTATAGATCTGACTAAGGCGTTTTGGAACGTACCTTTAGATCCTTCATCAAAACCCAAAACGGCTTTTCAAGTTTATGGGGTTGGGTTGTTTCAGTTTACCGTAATGCCTTTCGGGTTATGTAATGCTGCCCAAACGCAACAAAGGCTGATGGATTATCTTTTCAAGGACACAAAGTTTGATGATAAAGTTTTTTGTTATATCGATGACCTAATTTGCGTATCTGAAACTTTTGAAGAACACATATCTCTCTTGTCGGAAATTGTAACACGTTTACATAAGGCGGGACTCAAGATTAATTTTCCAAAGTGTCATTTTTGCCGAGATTCACTATCTTTTCTTGGATATATCGTCGACAGATCAGGTTTACGTACCAACCCGGATAAAATTCAAGCTATTCTAGATACTCCATCTCCCAGGACCACGACTGAAGTACGCCGTGTCGTAGGCATTCTTCAATGGTACCGACGCTTCGTCAAAAATTTTTCCGCTATTTCAGAACCAATTACCTCACTCATTAAGGGCCGAAAAAAAGGTGTTCCTATAGTTTGGACCGACGAGGCCGAAAATGCTTTTCAAAATCTAAAACAACAGTTAGCTTCTGCACCAATCCTTGCTAGTCCTGATCCAAAATTGCCGTTTTTTATTCAAACGGACGCCAGTGATCTTGCTCTGGGAGCAGTCTTATTTCAGGTCAAGGATAATTTTGAACACCCCGTAGCTTACGCTTCTCGCAAATTAACCAAAGCCGAAACAAAATATTCGGTCACGGAAAAGGAATGTCTGGCTGTTATCTTTGGTATTGAAAAATACCGGTGTTATGTTGAAGGTACCGAATTTAGCGTTATCACAGATCATTCCAGTCTTCAGTGGCTGTATAAAATTAAAGACCCTGTAGGTCGTATTGCACGTTGGTCAGTCAGACTTAGCGGTTACAAGTTTAAGATTATTCATCGCCCGGGCAAAGATAATGTTATGGCCGATTTTTTGAGTCGACATATATCTACTTTGAATGTCCAGTCTTTACAACCTGATGCTTGGTACGTCGAAATGATGAATAAAGTTCAGAATGATCCTGCGAAATACCCTGATTTCTCCGTACACAATGGCGCTTTGTATAAACACGTCAGACCCAAAGTCAACATAGAGAGCAATCAGAATGACTGGAAATTGGTTGTACCAACCCCTAACAGACGAGACGTCTTGCTTAAATGCCATGATCACCCTACCTCAGCACACTTGGGTGTATACAAAACTGTCGCAAGAGTTGCCGAGAAGTATTATTGGCCTAAAATGCGCGAGTCGGTGCGCAGATATATTCGATCATGCCCTATTTGTTGTGCGTACAAGTCCACGAATCAATCGCCAGCTGGACTGTTTGGTACTCAACGTTCCGTCAGTTATCCCTTTCAGATGATATCTACGGATATTATTGGACCTTTTCCCCGTTCTCGTTTAGGGAATACTCAACTGTTAGTAGTTACTGATGCTTTTTCCCGGTTTATATTAGTACATCCAATGCCCAAAGCCACATCAACTAAGATAGTTAAATTTCTAGAAACTCAAGTTTTCCTAATTTTTGGAGTGCCTCAAATAGTAGTTTGTGACAACGGTCCTCAATTCGTTTCGAATGTATTTAGGAACCTAATGAAAAAATATAATGTGTCAAAAACTTGGTATAACGCTCGCTATCATGCTCAAATTAACCCCACTGAACGGGTAAATAAAGTCTTAGGATCTGCTCTCGCTTCTTATGTTGGTGACAATCACCAAACATGGGATGAGCACGTCCACGAAATAGCTCAAGCCATTCGAACAGCCGAGCACGAAACCACCGGTTTCCCTCCGTCTTTTATTCTTTTTGGCCGCAATATTCCAGTTGACGGTAATTATTATGGTCATTCCGATCTCAGCTCTTTCGACCCAGTTGCTATTTCTGACAAACTGAAGTGGCAGTCAGAATTATCTAAGGTTCCGAAATTATATCCAGACATACAGGGCCGTATCCAAAAGTCGTACCTTAAAAATGCTCATAATTATAACCTACGTCGACGTGAAGTTAGTTACCAAATAGGTGATAAAGTATGGAAAAGAAACTTTATTCTGTCTGACGCATCAAATAAATTCTCGAAGAAGTTGGCACCCAAGTTTGTTCCGGCTATGGTAGCCCGAGTAAAAGGCACTGGCCTGGTTGTGACCTTAACCGATTTTGACGGAAACTCTCTAGGAGATTTTCATGTGAAAGATTTGAAACCCTTTTTCGCTAATGACGAGCTATGTCCAGAATCATAGAGAGGCCCTTATGTGAATACCGTACCTTTATGGTTTTGTTTTTGGTTGTTTACGTTATCTTTCCTGTTAGTCCTATTTCGTTTCTTGATTCCAGTGTATATATAAGAACAGCTAATTTTTCACCGTTGTTTTAGTTACCTATGTTCCATGTTTTGGCCTTATTGTTGTATTTATCTATATATTTCCTTTCGACCCATGAAAAGGTTGTTAAAAGTTACCGTGTTGTTTGCGTGAATCTGGTGTTTGAGAAAACGTTGTGTCTAATTTTCGTTTTTCTTTTGTAGAAGTGCTCGCTTGCACTGCCTTAGACCCTAGTTATAGTCTAGGATTTTCTTTTGGAAGCCTCTTTGATGCCGTTAGGCAAATCTGTTCATGAGGTGTTCTTCTAGTTTAGTAATGATTATCGTAGTAAAGTTGTATCGTTCCAGAGTAGGCAGAATTATCGTTGTAGTATCGTTGAACCTTTTGTCATGAAATAGAAAATCCGGCTAATAAAAGTTCATTGAAGTATATGGTTCAGTATCATTTTCATTACCGACTTGTATAATGGTCGAAGTTTCTTGATGTATTGGTGTATCGTTATTACCGTTTTCATAAGTGGTTGTGTGTCCTCATTGATGTTTCTATGGTTCACAAAAAAAAAAGGTGTTTTTTTTTTTATCGGCAATAGGGGGAGTGCAGCGTGCCAGTGCCCCTCTGCGTTCTTTGTATTTTCTTAATTTGCATATTTAGCGCTCAAAGCATAGGTAACAATAATATTCAGTTGATTTCAACGTAAAAATTAATGTTAAGACGACCCTGGCACATGATTTGGATACTCGCATGTAATTGGTCCACGCTGAGTACCCATGATGCCGCGGCTGGCGCAGGCCAACGCCGTCTTGCCAATGGAAAGCGACGTTCGCTGGTACTCCTGGATTGAAGTTAATAGACGGTGTTCCTCTACCTGTGTCAGGTTAAGTGGTGTATTTGTACATAATCTAGTATTGATAATTTCTGTTAAGTTGGATATCGACTCTCAACTTTAATGAGGTATGTCTTTAAGAGTTTTTCTTTTGAGTTTTCCGTTTCGTTAATTTGGTATCCTTTGTACAATTATAGAGTCCTACCCCCAGGCTGTGTGAGTGCTTATTAAGATACATGGGGTTTATAATATCCTGTTTTAATCGATAAAGATTTATGTTGATGGAAACCAGACAAGGACATTAATTTACTGGTCACTTTCAAGTTTATCTGGAAAACGTCTGATGTCCCTCTTCATGGTTTTGTTCCAGTTGAGACTGCTTTTGGTTCCTGTTATTTACGATATCAAAGCCGAAGACTAACGGAGTTATACAGGTTTTTCTTTTTATGTAAACCAGACTATTTTCTTATCTGATCACATAGAATTATGAGTAAAGTTCAATTTTTTCTGTTCCTAATCATTTTATGAAATTATTATTTGAGTAAATAGTTTATTTTTAAGTTAATATTGATCAGAATAATTTTATTGTATTGGAATAGTGTAAAGCCGGCTGCAGCCATGCTAAGCAAACTTATATGAAATAATTAGTATCTTTTCAAATACTTAAACGTTTAGTTCACTTTTTTTAAAAATTTAATTCACCTTCAGATGTATCGAACACAGACAATACAACGTTGCTTAGTAATCATTTTTGTTTAATTGTTGGCTTTCTTATTCTATAGTAAGTATTTGATGTTTCTCTTCCAGGTTTCTATAGATATATATTTATATTTTTGTTTATTCGTCAAGTAGAGTTGCAGTAGGAAGTAGGTATCACAAGAAATATTATTGTATTGTATAACGGCTTAGAAACCCGTTGTGTTTTGTTAGTATGTTAACAGCGTTTTTCTTGGATTCGCTAAAAATCCAGATGGCATCCCTGACAGAATTAACTTTTCATTTGTCTTGTTAAGTAAAATTCTTTACTTCATTTGAACTTAAATAAAGCATCATTTGCCATTTACTCCCAGACTGTACAAATATTCACAGTGAGAGGGCAAAGGCTGCAACATCGTCTAATTGTGGAATCCAAAACATTGTTTACTGCATCTGGTGTAATGGTTTGCAATGCTTGCAAAACCAGTTGACGTAATCGTTCCTCCGTGTGAAAATTTCGTTGGTATACGTAGTTTTTGACATACCCCCAAAAAATGGAAGTCAAGAGGTCTTAGATCTGGCGATCGTGAAGGCCAAGAAACATCTGAATGCGTACCTATCCATTTGTCAGGAAACCTGTTTGATAGATATTCTTGAAGAGTTCTCGAATTATGAGCCGGGGCCCCGTCTTGTTGAAACCAGATGTTATTGACTTCTGCTAATGGTAAGTGAGCATCGAACCATTCTTCCAAATTATTCTGCAGGAAATTTCGATACCGGTCGGAAGTCAGTGATCCATGATAAAAAAATGGCCCAATTATCCGTGTCCCTAACATCCCCAACCACATGTTGAAACCAAAACAGTGTTGGTGCTTAGACGTTTTGTTAAACGCGGATTTCTTCTGGACCAGAAATGTGTATCTCGCCTGTTGAAGATTCCGTTGTTAGTCACCATACTCTCATCAGACCATAATATTATATTAACAAAATGTTCATCCTCTTGACATTTTCTAGTGTACCACTCACAAAATGTACTGCGTTTTATATCGTCCCCGAGCCGTAATCCTTGGCAGATTCGAAATTTGTAAGGATGGTATTTGTTCTTACGCAAAATAACATTTACAGTAGATTTTGGAGTCCCAGTTACTCTTTCAATATTTCTAACCGATGTTGTAGGGTCTTGTGCTACAGCTAACAGTACATTATTTTGAGTTACTTCAGTGCATGGTTTGCTTCTAGTAACAATTGGTTTCTTAAATGAACCATACTGCAATAAATTGGTAACTATTCTTCCATATATCTTTCTATTTGGCTGTACTCTTTCAGGATAATAATTGGAATACATTTTCTCAGCTTTTCCTGTATTACTATAGCACAAAATGTAACATTTTACCATGTCGAACTTTTCCTCAAAAGAAAAATGTCCAACCATTTTTAAACAAATTGAAAGAGCTTGCACCCAATTAACTGTATTTAACAAAGTGAAGTAATTGACACTGACATTTATATTTGTTGAAAGATCTCTATTGTCATTAGAGACAACTTGTTTATTTTTCAAAGTCCTCTATGTTTAGGACCTAGTCTTATAATAGTACGGTGTTACATTTTAATAACGAAGAAATATTACTGAAAACGTTTTCTCTTCATTGACTTTTCAAAAGGTACTACTTATAGAAATAAATGCTTTTCGAGCATTCAGGGCCGTACTCAAACTATTTTTCCTGAAAAAACATCTTTTATGACTGAAATAAGCTGAAAACATATTCAAACCATTAGAAATTATACATCCTCTAATTGAGATTTGAAAATGGTTTAAAGTTTTGAAATAAAAATTGCAGCGCCGTATTTAAAAAATTAAAGTTGATGATGGTTTCTCGGAGACGAAACGTCGAATAAAAAATCTGTAAACACCAAATTGTAGAGCTTAAAAAGTCTACATGAGAAAGTGTTTTTTGTTTTTCAATATCTTCTCAAATAAGGTCAGAAAAAATAAAACCGAAATTGGCGAATTTCGGTTTTTTTAGAATATCTCCGGAAATAATCGGAAGTTCTAAAATTTCAAAATACCGTTTAATTGAGCTCTAAAATGGGCAACTTTTTTCTAATTTAACGCACCCTGTATCTCTTACGGTTTCGGATTTCTCCATGCTATCCCCTCCTTATCTTGGACACACTGTATATATATATATATATATATATATATATATATATATATATATATATATATATATATATATATATATATATATATATATATATATATATATATATATATATATATATATATATATATATATATATTATACAATTATTTACTTTTATATTTTATATTATTTATTATTATTATATATTTTATATGCCCTACTGTTGTGCGTCAATTATATTAATATTGGCTTTGAATTTATTTTATTAATTTATTTTATATTTTATTTATATGAAAATTCAATGTTTTTATATTTCTATTTATTTTATATGGAAAAATGATATTTAAAAATGATAATGATATTTTACACCATGTATTATGGGTGACTCTGTATATTTTATAATGTGAAACTTTATCTGAATAAAAATGTTTTATGACTCTTGTATTATGTGATTTAAGCTATCTCAGGGTTATTTGGGTTGCCTATCCTTCTACTATATATATATGTATGTCAAATAAATTGTATTCAAATATTTTAATATACTTACTATCTCAGTGGTGAGTTCTGCTAAAAAAAATAGGGAAAAATATAGCCTGCAAATATTTATAGTAACCTTATTAAATCTTATTTTGTTTCAAAGAATTATGTTTCAAAATTCGTAAACAAATTTTATTGGCACAATTTCAAATTTAAAATCTAAACGGATCCGTTTGTCAAACTAATATTATCAATTTACAATGATTAATCTTAGTACCCGAATTTTCGGCTGTCATTCAAATGTTCGGATTAATAATATGGATCCTTGACCTGCACTCCCTCTGTATTCGCAATGTTGAACTATGGTTAAATTATCCCATAAGATTTCTACTTTATGCGTTTAAATCTTAGTTTCCCATAAACACATTTGCTTAAAATGATATTTGACAGAATGGGCTGTCTTTTTATTGAAATATTTGTCTGGTTGAGCTGATATACATTAAACAAAATAAATCTCTAACCTTGGCTTCCTCGCTAATGGTATTGGGTATCCTCAAATGTGAGTACTATTGATATATTTACTGCTTATCTCGTACTTTCTTACGTTAAAAAAAACTTGATGTAACGTCTCTTCTCTGTTTTAGCGGCAAATTGAATTTTCCTCGCACAATTTATACTTTAAAATATTTATCTTTAAAATGGAAAGCAAGAATGACGCGCTCTGGCATCTCAATTTCATCAACAACCAACAATAATTCCTAACAAAAGCGGAAATGTTGCCCAAATTCCTTTAACATTTGGTGTTTCCTGTCTGTTCATGGCATTCTCTCTTCCAATTAATTAATACGTTTGACAGCTAATCTCCTTGGAAACCGTCGAGTAAGTAGAAAATAAATCCTTATTCTTAAAAATGACATTTGGCCTAACCTTACTTTTTTAACCTAATTATAGTCAATAACAAATTCATTAAGTTCATATGCTGCAATCTTGATTTCAAAGTTCCACAACACTAAACACTGTTTTTAGTAACTTCCAGTTCATTGTTTTTATAAACACAGACATATATATACACATATATATGGGTACATTTCAGTTCATTGTTCACATAAATAAAAACTAAATTTACATTGAAAACATCATACAGGGGTTTTGTTCATTACCTTGAGGTAATTGATTTAGAACATAATTCTTTGGTATGTATTTCATGCTTAATATTTCAATCTATCTACATATAGATTTTTGGCTCTTTTAATTTCACTTTAACTGAGATATTTTCCAAATTGCTAGTTATACTTTTAAAGACTCATTTAATGATCATTCCAACAAATTATGGCTATATATATCTTTCATTGCTTCTCCAAATAACACTGACTAACAATAATAGTGAATGTGCTTGTGTTTTAATGTTATTATTTTGTTTTCTGTTTTAGTGTACAGTAAAATATGTCGAACGATGTGGATATGTATACAATATACAGATAACCCATATGCATTACGTGTAAACCGTAAGTATTTTACTTACTATTGACCAGTGGTACTACTACTACCCCCCATTATTAATCTGATTCTCTAATTTTGTAGATCTGAGCATCTACTTTATTGAAATAATAGCTTCGTCATACTAGTTTCCGTCAGGGTTTTCATTTTTGTTTTTATAACTTTATATGGCCTTTGCAATTCTCAGCACAATATATATATATATATATATATATATATATATATATATATATATATATATATATATATATATATATATATAAAGTTTAAAACCGATCTCGGATTTATGTTTCAGGGGTCCAAAATAGCGCTCATTTGTAAAAATTTTTTCAAATTTCAAAAGTCGCGCTCTCCACATTTGTGAATTAAAAAAAATCACTAAAAGCGTTTGATCTAATGTTACTTTTATTTCATGTTCGCTATAATGATAACAATAAAACAGAGTCAAACATAAACTTACGCCTAATATAACGCAAGGCGAGCAGCTAAATATTAACTGATGAGTTTTAATTAAATCGACACACAAGCCAAAGATTGTTCTCGTGCTCTTCGTTCCTTAGTTACGAGTATTTTCAGATGAGAGCTCTCATCTGCAAACAAGCCGTTTGTAATTGAGTCCTTTTAATGACAATTTTCGAACCCTGCAGACAAGAAACAATTTTAACTGCCCACAATTAATAGTTATTTCATAACCAAGTTGATTTCCAGCCAAGTCTGCCAAATAAAATTTTTAAAACGATTATGATTTAGATCACATTTGGTGCCGCGCTGTATACTGATCGTTCAATTTGCATTATTCTGTTAACTAAGCGTTCCAGCCTGAAGCTTTGGCGTCAAAACGAGTTCTCCATTACGAAAATCGGTGAACGAGTAAAAAAGTTATACCGAAAAACAAAAAAAGTTTTTTCTAATCATCTTGTAAATAAAAGTCTGGACGTAGCAAATGCGTTATAGTAGTGAACTTTCATTAAAATATTTTTAATAGCAAATTTTTTTAAATGAAAACAGCCATAAAATTTGGTTACCAGTAAAAGCTATATAGTATAAAAAAAGTCTGGACGCAGCAAGTGCGTTATGGAAGTGAATTTTCATTAAAATGTTTTTAATAGCAAATATGTCTCTTTAACGCCAGCAGGCATCAATCTGGTTACCGGTATAACCTGTAGGTAAAAACAACGTGCCATTTTTATCAAAATAACTTAAAAACCGTCCGGGAAGTACCCACTTCCTGAACGCTTTTTCTTTGAGAAAGTAGCATTTCTCCGGCCTAGTCCGGGAAGTACGTTCTTCCCGGACTAGGCCGGGAAGATTTTCCCACTCCTGTCACCGTCCAATCACAAACAAAATTTTGAATAACGCGCTAATGTGTTTTGTTTTGATTCGTTCCCCCAACCGCGCTTGAAGTTATTGTCAGCTGTCAACAAGTATTTGAAGTGTTTGTTGATTTGCGATTAGAGGTTATCTTGTGTGTTTTGCCGTTTTTTAGCAGTGTTTTAAGAGTGTAAAAGTTAAAAAATGCCAAGGTGTATTGTGAAGAACTGTATGTACAATAAAAGTGCCAATTATGAAAAGGATAAAGCAACTGTGCATTTATTTCGGTAAGTTGTTTACATGTCTTCTGTTTCCTTGTTTGGCGCCAAATGTTTATTGGTTTTCACAGGTCCGTATTTACACATTGTATTGCTTTTGTTAAATCTTTAGCATTTATTATTGTCAATTGTGTTTTTTCAAGAAATAAAATCTTAATAATGCATTATTTATTGAATATTTGTAATGAAATTAGGCATTTTGTTTGGCAATTATTATTTGAATTAGATGTATTTACCTATGTAGTTCCAGTAGAAGCAGAAAAAAAGTAGAATAGTTTTGTTTTATCTATTACTGCATCTTTCTAGAGGTTCAGTCACTGATAAAGTAGATAATTTGAGATATTATTTTCAGATTTCCCAAAGCTGGTGAAAGATACGAGGCTTGGAAACGAGCATTAAATTTAAGCGATGAAGATATTTTTATGAACTCAAATGTGTGCAATTTACATTTTACCGAGGAATCTTATGATTTAGAAAAATCACCTTTTGCAGTATACTTAAAAAAAAGTTCTATACCTGTATTGGTAAGTACTGAATCAAGGTTATTAATTTATGTAACTATTAGTGATATATATATATATATATATATATATATATATATATATATATATATATATATATATATATATATATATATATATATATATATATATATATATAGCCAAACAGCGGTTTTTCAATGGCACTGATATCAGTGATGGCTATTTTTAAATAACAGGGACTTTAAACAGCTACTGCGATTGTGGTTTAGCCATTTACAATGCTGCATGTGCGTATGCTATTATTTTAAACACTTACAAGGTGTTAGTGTTAACCGCTTAATTGAAACCACAATATGATCTTCAGATAACTTTTAAATTATATATTAATTTTAAAACTACTCAGATTTTTACTATTAATAGAAGTTCTATAAAATTAGCATATTACAAGAATATACGATGAGAGAAATCTACATATTATTTTTATTTTAATATAATGAAAAAGTTGGAAGGCATATATATGCTACAGTTCGGTGCTGCTTTAATTCTAGATTCAGCAGGTTTTTCCATGATATAATGACTTACAAGATATATGATATTGCGCATATGCCCCGTCCCCTCCTATGACATCACATGGTGAGTAACGTTATAGAAGGCCAACTACACACTTAACACAAAGTCATTCGCAATCAAAAAGTTTCTATACGTCACTTTAATGTGGTTGAAGTTACATTCCATTCCATTTTTATATTACATATATATATATATATATATATATATATATATATATATATATATATATATATATATATATATATATATATATATATATATATATATATATATATATATGCACAAGTGAAGTATAATAATTAAGGGGAGCCCTGAATTAGCATTGGTGATACACAAACTTAAAAAGTAGAGAAGACGTTCGTAGACATTTACAGGGGGCCTTAACATTCATAAACTTGATTTGATCATCATGTCACATAATCATAGTATAGTATTCTGATCTTAAAAAGTTAATTCCAACTGTATGCACTCAAATATCAGTAAAATACCTAATTTGTTAAGGGGTTGTGATGAACCGTCAAACTCCACTGTACGACAGCATATTATTATTGCATTGGACTCACCACATGACGCCATGCGCGTGACGGTTCTAAAAATAGATAGTCTCATTATCATATCTCGCGTTATTTGTATCATGAGTTTTTCGTTTTCTACCTATAAGAAAAGGAGAAATGTTGTATTCTAATAATGGCGAGAAGGAAAGTATACAGATACTTCTACTCGCTCGCACAAACTGCGATTGCGTGTATTATGAATACAGCAATTGCTGTTTGTCATGGAGTTTTTAGTATAAGATGAATTTCATAGAAATAATTACTCTAATGATTTGTGTAAATCTCGGTTTTCACAATCGCTGTTGTTTTGTGTTTTAATAACAGCTACTAACAGCGATCTTTTAATAGAAGCGATTAAATCACCGGTAGCTATATATCGCTCATCTCTAGTAACTATGCTACTAATTACATTCACGTAATATATTGTTATGATATTTATCGTAATTTAATTAGCCCTGCAAATTTACATTAATGGTATTCGTTTCAAATTTATTTATGCAGGTAACAAACAAGCCATCAACACAAGTCGTTTTTGGCGAGCAGCCAATGACTGATATAACTGCTATCAATGTGCCATTTGCAGCTAACCCGTCAACTAGTACTTGGTCTGGTAGCAATGTACCTGTAATGGATTATTCTCGGCCATCAACAAGTGCTGGTTTTTATGAAGAGAAAACTGTTGTAGAGGTACCGCAAAGATCGTTTAGTAGTTTAGGATTTGCTGAAATGAAAACACCTTCAATGCCACCCACTTTGAAGGACATGGTGAGTTAAATTCAGTTTTTGCCGTTTATGAAATCAGTATAATTTTAAAAAACCTAATATGTTATTCCATCACATTTTATATGGTGTTTAAGTTTGTATAGTCCATGATTAAATAAGTTAGAAACAACTGTTTTGCAATTTATCTCAACCACTATTAACCAAAATGTGTTGTTGGAAATTTTGTTTATATATTCATTTTACTTGAGAAAATAAATGGTTTATCACTGAACATTTTTTATAGGTTGTTACACCGCGCAAACGTAAACTGAAGAAGCAGTTATTCGATGCACGAAAAAAAATTAAACGGCTCAGCAGTAGTGTTCATCATTATAAGAAGAGAACAGCAACCCTTGCGAATATAATCAAACAACTAAAAGGTAAAGTAACCGACGAAACATTAGAAACATTAATGCAAATAGGACCTAATGAAGAATTTTTACAAAGACAATTAGGTCGTAAACATAAGTATGAAAATCAACTTAAAGCTTTTTCTCTTACGCTGCATTATTACTCTCCCAAAGCTTACAGTTTTGTCAGAAACACATTTAACTCGGCTCTTCCTCATCCAAAAACTATATCTAGATGGTATCAAAGCGTTAATGGGGAAGCTGGTTTTACGTCAGAGGTGTTCAACTTATTAAAGTCAAAATCAGAAAGCACAAATGGAAAACTTATATGTTCTTTAGTCATAGATGAGATGGCAATTCGCCAACATATAGAATGGGATGGGGTAAAATATTATGGGTTTGTAGATTTTGGTATAAATCTTGAGACCGATTGTAACCCTGTAGCCAAAGAAGCTCTTGTTTTTATGCTTGTTAGCATTAATCAATCATGGAAGCTTCCTCTTGGATATTTTTTAATCGACTCTTTAAGGGGTACACAAAAACAAAATTTGGTATTACAGTGTTTAACGCTACTAAATGAGTCGGGCATATACGTGGTCTCAATAACTTTTGATGAGGCAACAAATAACCTAACGTTAGCAAAAGAACTTGGCTGCGATTTGAATTGGAGGAACATTAACTCTACGTTTGTTGATCCTAGTTCAGGTAGGAAAATTGCAGTCTTTTTTGATCCATGTCATATGATCAAACTGATAAGAAACACATTAGGCGATAAAAAATTAATAATTGATGAGAATGGGGAAAATATAAAGTGGGATTATTTAGTAAAATTAAATGAGTTACAGGATCAGGAGGGCGTTCATTTGGCAAATAAATTAAGAAAATCGCATATATTTTATACAAACCAAAAAATGAAGGTTAAATTAGCCACACAACTTTTTAGCCACTCAGTGGCACATTCTTTGGAATATTGCAATGAAGTTTTACATCTTGAGGAGTTCAAAGAATGTGAGGGAACTGTGAAATTTATCCGACTTATAAACAATTTATTTGACATTCTTAATTCTAGAAATTTAAACAATTCAGATTTTAAGAAAGCAATAAACGCAGAAAATTTTGAAAACATTAATGTATTTTTAAAAGAGCTATCACAATATTTAACGTCACTTAGGATAATTGATGGACCGCTTCTGTGTGAGAGTGGTAGAAAAATGGGTATAATTGGCTTTTTATTTTGCATACAAAGTTTGCAATTTGTTTATAAAACTTTAATTGCCGACAATAATTTTTTGCTGTATTTTCCCACTTACAAAATCAGTCAGGATCATATTGAGCTTTTTTTTGGGCAAATTAGATCCGTGGGAGGCTATAACAATAACCCATCAGCAAAGCAATTTAAAAGTGCATATAAAAGGATGATGGTGCATCTTGAATTAAAAGATTCATTTAAAGGAAATTGTATCCCTTTGGAAGCAATTCCTATTCTGTCACCCATTGAGGTAATAAATAAAACTTGTGGGCGAGAACGAATATCTGAAGAACCAGATGAAGACATGAGTCAAATAGATAATTTTGACGACGACACAGTTCTTCAAATATTAGATATGAATATATCAGAGTTTAAGAAAGAAGTCGTGACATATATATCTGGCTATGTAGTAAGGAAAATAACAAAAGCTCTGAGATGCGAAGAATGCGCGGGTGAACTTGTTGGGGAGAGGTCTGTGTTATTAACATCGTTTATAGATCAGAAAGACAAAGGTCAACTCCTCACATACCCATCTGACGATGTAATATCTATTTGCACTATTGCAGAAAAAGTTCTTCAAACATACTTAAATGAATCTGCGGTGATTATAAATGTAAAGGAAATAAACATGCGAATATTAAAAACTATAATAAACCAAAACAGCATATTTAAAAAACTTGAAGTTCACTTTCAAGAACAAAATCTTTTGACTTGCCATTATGGCCATCTAATTAAACTAATATCTTCTATGTATGTTTCTATTAGAATACATCATTATAACAAAAATCTATTTGATAAAAGTAGAAGTTTAAGGGCTGTTTATAACAAACTTCTCTTATTTAAGGGCCAATAATTCAGTGTACATTTCAAGTACTCGTATGTCCTTCAAATAATGTTATCGGAAAGTTATTATGTCTTATAATATGACCAATAAATTTTAGCTTCCTCTCTATTTCTTTGAGCAACCCTCTTTATTCTTTCACCTCTCCTAGCACACTTTGAAGCGTCTTTCTATCAACCTGCACTGTCTTTGAAATTTTTCTTGTCTACATTTCAAAAGCTTATATTCTCTTCATATCCTGCTTAACTACAGCCCAAGTTTCCGCCCCATACATTACCATACTCCATACACGTACGACTTGCATTTGTTCCTCATGTACAGGTTAAAATGTTTATTAGTGAGAACAGTACTGTGGTTATTGAATGCTTGTTTTGCCATCGCGATCCTCTTCAGACCTTTCCTACACTTACCATCATCTGTGATAATACTTCCAATCAATTATTTGAAATAATCTAATAAATCAAGCGTCATGTTATAAGATTTAAAAGCTACTTTTGTATTTGTATAGGTATTCAAAATTTGTGAAATGCACACGTAACGCAATCTACATCGATCAAACTTCTAGAAATTTTAACACCCAATACAAAGAACATATTTTTGCATTTAGAAATAACCATGCTGACAAATCTACATTTGCAAAACATATTATTGATACCCAACATAGACCCACAGTAAATAACGGCATAAAACCACAACATTTTTGTCATGACAAGTGTAAACTAGACTTGTTTTAAGCTTTAGAAGTAAAAAAGCATATACACGACAATATTTAGGATTTCTGAGATATTCTTCTTCCTAATTAAATAAATCAGACAACATAAATCTAACTATTTTTTCCAAAAAGTTGTTATAAGACATGATGTGTGTCGATATTTTCATTGTATAGTCTGCTTTATTAATGTGTTTGTTTAGTTATTTTATTGTTGTAATTGTTATTATAGTTATTACTGTTATAGGTTTCTTCTATCTTTATGTTAAATATTGATATACATCACGTAGACATTTTAAAGGCGTCATCCGTCATATTTGTTTTACTTTATTTTCACTTTTAAAGATTTTTTTGATTATAACATCATAAAATAGCAACAGATCTTTATTTGTAATTGTCATGATTTCGTATTAATTCAATTTTTTTCTGTCTGAGGATACTATCAAGCAGCAAAACCAGTAACAGAGACGTTGAAGAACATCTAGAATTCAGAAGGGCCACTTGCTTCAGTTAGCTTACGCGCTGGCTACGTCCTTCACCTACAAAAACGAAAACCAACAGTGAAGCCAGATAAGTAGTCTCCAAGTCTGTATGAAGTATGGACCAGTTTCACGAAGTAAGGGCAACAGCAATCAATGAAATTAATCTCTATTTCTTTAAAAAAGACAAGGAATGTTAACATTAATTTGTAAACAGTACAATGTACTTTATGTTGTATTTTCTTCTGTTGTTGAAATAAAAACTATTATTATTTATCTAACCTTTTGAATATAAAACTTTATCCAATATATTCATCCAACAATTTATCCAACCAATAACCCAAAAAATATTTCACTGATTTGGAGAAAATTTTGGAATTATGCTTATTTTGCTAATGGCTTGGATGAGTTCGTTCATCAGATCTTAACACATAGTTTTTCCTAACAGAAAATTAAATATATTTTTTTAAACGCAATAGCTTTCAAATTGTTTAAGTGATTGGAACGAAAATTTACAACTTAAAAGAACATACAGAGATGTGGTTGTGTACCAATTTTCAAGTCTTTTGATCAAAGAAAAATGAAGTTATTCGAAATTAATAATAAAATAATCCTCGACATCACTTCAAATTCTGTAATGCAATATCTACAATGTTGGACAAAGGCAGAGCAATACAGCTACCTGTACTGTTATGCTATTTAAATAAATTGTAGATAAAATCTAAATAATGGAAGTCACAACCATTGCCAGATGTCAAGATGTTGCTGACCGGGGTTGCCCGATCTTCAGAAATTTCATGTAGTTAAACCTTTCATGTATAAACATATGAAATTTTTACAACTTCTGATAATAAAGAAAACATTTTATAAAATTTAATTTTATCAGTCAGTTAAAAAATACTGTGTTTAATACCTGCAAATTTCGAATTACCCATTTCTCATGATTTTCAACTTAGGTATCCCTCCGATCATAATTTACTCTATCCGACAACTTTGTTAGACTGCGTATGTGCTGAAGCTCAGCTGTCATTTGTCATTGTGTGGTAGTGTTATTTATTGACAATATCAAATTGGAAATTTAGGACAGTAGAAACAGACACCATAAACAAAGAAGAAATTGGAAATTTAGCCTCTAGTGTAGGTTTTTGACATGATACCATTACTAGAGAGATATGATAATGTGGCAGCATAATAATATTATGCTAATGCTGTGGTACAGTCAGTTTGGCGTTTCATCACATCTCGTAACACACCAGCTGTTGTGTGCATACAGTTAGATGTAATTTTTTATTATCAGAATACTACTGTAACATGATGAAATCAAGTTTATAACTGTTAACATACTGTAAATAATTTCTCCACTTTTCAAGTTTGTGTTGCTGCAATGTTAATTAAGGGTTCCCTTAATTATACGCATATTGTGCGTATAAATGTAATATAAAAAAAAATAAAAAAATGAAAATGCAAGTGAACCTATTTAATTTAGCTCTGTATTCTACATTATCTGAAAAAGACATTATAGGCGACGAAGTAGAATGTAATTTCGGTAAATTTGCAGTTGACTGCATGAGGGTTTTAGATATTTTTTTCCAGCAACATGCTTAAAACCTTCCTCGCCCACAAGGCAAATTTTCTGGCAAACAACCCCCAAGAAAATTAAGGGACTTTGAAAACATGCGTTTTTCACATTTTACAGCAATACCTCCTTTAAACCCTGTCTACCCCATATTCGCCCAGGTCCAGCAACCTTCTTGGGGGTTGCTCACAAGAAATTTTTCTTGTGCTTTATGCTTTGAAGGTAGTTGTATGCATGCACAAGGGGAAGGAGAACCCCCCGAATTTTTGGGTGAGGAGCAGAAACCCTCTTCCTCCTGGGGTTCTTCTCCTGCATGCACACAATCACCCTCAATGCATCAACCAAAGGATTTTTTTTCCAGCTTTCTAGTTTATTTTTCTAGAGTATATTTCCTGTTTATCAATTGCTTTGTTTGAGTTTTGTATCCAAATTACTCTATAAATATATGTCATAGATCATGTTTTTGCTTGTCCTTCTTTACCTTGTTTTACTGTTCCTAATTAAATTAATTAATTTTCATAACTTTTAATATAAGGCTAAATCTTACAGCTTATATAAATATATTATTTAATATTGTTATGAAAATTCACTATCATAACGCACTTGCTGCGTTCCGAACCTTTTTAGGTTACCTATTTATACAAAAGCTTAAGAAATTCATGAATAAGCATTACATTTCAATGATTGAATAATTTCAGTTTTATTTCTAACCAAACTAAAAATTCCTAAATACGTCCCTGACGTTTCTCCCACTCAAGTCACCGAACTCCGCCCAGTTAGGAAAAGTGTACAGGCTTCTTGTATTGCAAAACTGCACCTTTGTTACCTCTATCCCTTACAACCTCTTTGACATTACCATAGCAACGAACGACTGACAGCTATCTGAAATGAAATTAGTTGACATTTTAATTGTCGAAAGTTTGCATGGTTTTTGGTCGCAATTGTCTCAATAAACTATGGCAAGCAACAGCGATAGTGAGTTTGAAAATGTGCCTTATGATATTTCCAATGCAGCAGCTGCTGCTACAGCACAATTATACAGAGACACGGTGGCTGGAAGTCTACCAATGTCGCTGAAGGATATATAGACAATTCACTAACAAACAAAATTAAAATTGCCAATACCATTCAAAAATTATTAAATGAAAACAATCAAAATTTCCAAAAGTAAACTTAAAGTGTTCCCGAAAAACTCGTTTCTTGGTCAACCTTATAGGTTAATAGCAAATTGGGATATTCAAATATGAAGCATTTGATCAAAATTCGCTACCATAACGCACTTGCTGCATCCAGAATTCCTTTTCTTACAAACATGCATTATATTTCGATGAAAAAAGCAAAAATGCAACAACATAAGGCGTGTTTGATTAAAAAAAAAAGAAAATTTGTATCACCAACGACTTATGGGCCATCCTGTGATTGTAGAAATATATTTTTTTAAATGTAGCTCAAGACACCCTATAATTAATGTATAAAGATTTTTTTCATCTTGTATAATAACGGATATATTGAGCTTTATTGATTTTTTTGCGAAAATTCGACAAAAATTATATACCATTAAACGATAAACTCTATAGCTAAGATTACTGCCAAGCATCAGAGAAATGGTCTATTTGAAATGAATTTTCTGGAAACATTTTAGTAAATGAAGGACAATGGCGGTTAAAACTAAGACTCCAGGGTTTGTCAAACATCCTTTTTGAGACATATTAGATTCAAGTTATTTGCCTAAATGTTGCCGATTTTGACGTTTTAAATCGCAACTTTGACGTTTTGAGGAAAACCCCAATTTATTTTTCTTTAAATGCCTATAACTTTTTTGTATTTTGACCTACATAGCTAAATGTTAGTAGGTAATTTACCTATAAGGATATAAACCCTCGTACCAAATTTGGTTGCCCTTACTTTGTTAATTTCGGAGATATAATTTTTTTTCGAAAGAAAACACAAAATTTTCCGGGAAAACCTGAACATATTTTCCTGGCTAACGAACTTTTCCTAACCATTTGCAAAGAGAATTTTTCACCAAATTTAATCAAAATCGGCCAATTATTTGTTGAGTTATCGGTGTAATACATACATACATACATATATATATATATATATATATATATATATATATATATATATATATATATATATATATATATATATATATATATATATATATATATATATATAAACATATAAAAATTGAATCTGACCCCAGATATGTGTTCTGGGGGGCCTAATTAGCGCTCATTTGAAGAAATTTTTTCAAAATTCAAAAGTCGGGATCTCCTCATTAGTGATTTTTTTTTTAAGAAAATGCACTAAAATGTACCATATTTCATCAAAATACAGTAAAACCTCCGCTAACGGCCACCTCTATAAAGCGGCTACCTCTATATACCGGCCAAATGTAAAAGCAGAAAATTGTTCTTATGGCATTTGTGTATTAACTAACCTCTTTATAGCGGCCACCTCTATACAACGGCCACGGACAATTTCTATAAAAGTTTGTAATACTTTTTTTACTAAATTTACCTCTATATAATGGTCATCAACAAATCACCCTCAACGGCAAATCTGAGAATGGTCATTCGGAAGATCGAGTGATAAAAAAAACCACGTCGAGATGATTTATGACCACTGCGCCGCATTCGTCAAATAATAGGTACAAGAACAGCAACTTCCAAGAAACGGCAACCAGTGCACTTTAAGAATTGAATAAATTTTAATGTCTAGTTTAGATATTAGAGGCCTTTACTAACGGTAAAATGTTCTGCCTAGTAAAAGGAAACGTATACCTAACTGAATAATCAGTTGAGTTAGATCCTGTTACTTATCAACAACTCAATATGTTCGTGGAAAGAAAATGTCTCAGCCTTTAAGAAAAAAAATTGAAATCATTACTGATACTGAAAAAACTGGTTCAAGTTCAAGAAAATTGGCAGAAAAGTTTGGTGCTAACGTGGAACTGAGGAGAAAATTTCCAAAAACTGAGGGTAGTGCTGTTGATCAAGTGGTGTATAACTAGTTTTGCAAAGCTCGAAATAAAAAGTGCCTGTATCAGGACCTTTAATTCAACAAAGAGCATAAGAAGCGGCGCAGAATTTAAATCTGACCAATTTCAAAGCATCAAACGGGTGGCTAGAAAAATTTTGCTAAAGACATATTATTTGCTTCAAAACAATTTGTGGTGAGTCAGCTGACGTTAACATCACGGATGTAGAAAATTGGAAATTAACATTGCCATCAATCATAAAAGCTTATTGCCCGAGAGACATTTTTAATGCAGATAAAACAGGTCTTTATTACCGTGCGACACCATCAAAAACCTTTACTTTAAAGAACGACAAGTGTGCTGGAAGAAAAATGGCTAAACAACGACTGACAATTCTATTTTGTGCTAATATGCTGGGTGAAAAAGAAGAACCTCTAATTATTGGCAAAAGCAAGAATCCACGTTGTTTTAAGGGTGAACATATTAGCGCATTGCCACTGGAGTGGGTATCAAACAAAAAAGGTTTGGATGACAACATATATAATGGTAGCATGGCTTCATAAATTTAACAATAAAATGAAAAGACAAAACAGGAAAGTAGTGCTATTGTTAGACAATGCAACTTCGCACACCAAGATCCCACTGGAAACCGTAAAGATGATTTTTCTTCCGCCGAATACAACATCCCACTGTCAACCTTTAGATCAAGGTATAAATCAAAGTTTCAAAATGACTTATAGAGGTTTACTGGTTAAAAGACTGTTATCGTTAATTCAAGTGATGCAGTTCAAGAATTCGATAAACATATCACCATTACCAATGCTTTAATATGGATAGCTGCTTCCTGGAAAAAGGTCTGAAAAGACACTATTAGCAAATGTTTCTGCGAAGCTGGATTTTTACTGAATGAGCAGGAGTTAGAAAATATTGCTAATGAAGAAGATGTCATTCCCTTGGCGCAATTATTTTACACATTGACTAACCCATTTCCAAGCTTAAGACACTTTGCAGCACTTGATGATAATATTTTAACCGAAAGTCCTGAACTAACAATCACAGATTGTATTGAAGAAATACGTGATAATACGTCCGTGCAGTCTACCAATTCTGATAGTAGATGTGAAGAATCTGATTTTGTTGCATCAGTATCTACAATTTCAAGTTTATCCGAAGCTTGCCTAAAATTACGAGACTTGGAAAGTTTTTTTGTGCTTTCAAATAACGGTGAGTTAGATACAAATATTGCAAAAATGTTAATTAAATGTGAATCGGAGAATTATAAAAATAAAATCAGGAATATGAAACAGCAATCTATCATAAAGTATGTCAAAAAAGTTAAAAATAAATTGTGCATGTTACAATTTAAACTTAATTTTTTGTCGTTGTTCTGTACAATGTTATTAATAGCTGTACCTCTACCTACATATTAATGTCAGGATGTGAATAAAAGTTTGTGATTTACAATTTAGGTGTTGTTTTTTTTTCCTAAAAATGTTAAAAACTTCATAATAAGTTCCCTATAGTAAACAACCTATATTATACACATATATTAACCGTAATATCTACATAAGTATATTCATTAAAGGCAAACCTCTGAATAGCGGCCACCTCTGTATAACGGCCAGTTTTATATTCCCCGATGGTGGCCGCTATTGGGATGTTTTACTGTAACTTTATTGTTTGAAAAAGTACAAAATTTGTTGCAAAAATGAACTTTTAATGTTTCCGAAAAAACTGGTTCGATTTTCCTGGCCAACAAACCTCTTTAAGTTATCTACCCACCCACAAAAATATAAGTATATACCAGAACTTTTCGACAAAAATTAAAAAAAAAATTATGAAAATTTGCAAACAATTTTTTCAAGTAAATCCGCATTTTTAATATTAACTTTTTAAACATTTTTCTTCAATTACCTAAATGACCCAAAAAATGTTACAGAAAAGAATTTCTACGGAAGCACACAAAAATTTCTGCCCAAACTGGCCAAATATTTTTTTACGTAAAATTTTGCTAAAAGAAATAAAATTCAAATTATATACCTAATCTGTAATTAAGATTGAAAAGAAAAAAATTGTTTGCACGAAAATCCATTAAAACCTTACTTTTGACGAATTTCACTTAAAAAATATTGCATCAATTGAATAATTTCTCATACAAAAATTCACAACAAATGTTTCATCAAAGAAAATTTGTTAAATTCATTTATAAGAAAATTCGCTACTAAGAGAACATTTTGTACAATAAAATGTGCTAATAAAAATAAAGTAAACAAATTAAAAATATTTAAAATCTGATATAAATACAGAAGAAGATACTTTTTCTGTGGTATCACAGAGAAGATTCTTTTGCATGTCAATAGCGTAAAGGTGGACTCCGGTTGCAGCGAAGAAAACTCTCCTGAAATCATAAATCTCTACGTCTGTGTTAACTGTGGTACGGTTTTACCAACTAAGGGCAACAAGAGCTGCTATTAAACTTTTTAAATTAAAAATCTTAAAAGTTCTTATATTTCATTAGTGATTTTTTCAACAAAAAGTCGCTAAAAAATATTGGAATTACACAATCTGATCAGATAACGGTAAAATTGAATCAAAGACGAAAACAAGTAAAAAAAAAGTTGAAAGAGAAATTCGGTCAACAGTGACATTTGAATCCACGTGTCTTCGCTCATGAGCTGGAAGTCTAACCCCGAGACTACCGTGGGCATGGCAAGGAAAGTGTAATAAAAGTCTGGACGCAGCAAGTGCGTTACGGAAGTGAATTTTCATAAAAACCTTTTTAATAGCAAATATTATACCTTTCTAATGCAAGTAGGTATCAATCTGATTACCGGTATAGCCTACATAGTAGAAATAATGTACCATATTTTATCACAATTACTTCTTGTTTGAAAATGTACAAAAACTTTCGAAAATAAACTAAATGTTTCAGAGAAAACTCGTTTCCTAGCCAATAAACCTTAGGTTAATAGCAAATTGAGTTATTGAAAATCGAAAATTCGCTACCAAAACGCACTTACTGCGTCTCGATTTTTTAAATTACAAACGTGCATCACATTCGATGAAAAATGGAAAACGGCACTAATATAAGGGTTTTCTAAGAAAACAATTGTAGGGATCACCAACGACTTATGGACCAGTCTGTGATTGTCATAATAATTTTATAAGATGCAGCTTAAGGCACCCTATAATTAACGTATACAATTTTTTTCTCGTATCTTGTATCATAACAATTAGATTGAGCTTTACGGTAGAAATGCGTCACCCTGTATATATGTAAACAGATAAAAACTGAAAGTAAACACGGATATGGATTCTAGGGGGCCCAATTTGAATAAATGTTTTAAAATTCAAAAGTCGCGGTCTATTCATTAACGAATTTTTTCTACGAAATTAGCTAAAAGTTATTAGCCGTTGAACCAAAAACACAAGGGAGAAAGGGTCTATTTGAAATTTCTTTTCTGTAAATATTTTAGTAAGATTAAGGACAATGGCAGTTGAGGCGGAAGCTTAATGGTTTGCAGAACACTCTTCTTGCGACATTTTCTTTACTTAATCCGTATTTGTTTCAGGTTCTTTGCCTAAATGTTGAGAATTTTGAGGTTTTAAGTCGCGACTTTGACGTTTTGAGGAAAACCCCCAATTTTTTTAAATACCTATAACTTTTTTTGTCTTTCAATCAATAGAGCTAAGTTTTGGTACCTGGGTCACTATTGATAATACAAACACGCGTACCAAATTTGGTTGCGCTTGCTTTGTTATTTCTAGAGACATAACTTTTTTTCGAAAGCAAACATAATATTTTTCGGGAAAACCTGGGCCGATTTGCAAACGAACCTATCCAAGCCACTTGCAAAAGGAAGGTACTCACAAAATTTGATCAAAATCGGCCTATTATTGTTTGAGTTATCGGTGTGATACATACATACATTATATATATATATATATATATATATATATATATATATATATATATATATATATATATATATATATATATATATATATATATATATACTTATTTATTTATATTTATATTTATAAACAGATGAAAATTGAAACTGACCCCAGATATGGGTTATAGTGGGCCTAGTTTGCGCTCATTTGAAGAAATTTTTAAGAAATTCAAAAGTCGAGATCTCATAAGTGAATTCTTTTTAAAGAAAATTCACTCAAAATCGCTCAGTATCTAGTCACGTAATCTGATCAGTTATATTAGATTATAAACTAGTGAACCTCTGCGGTGGTCGAAATTAGATATATTAAAGGTCAGCTCAGGACCGGGTGAATCCCACTGACTAATTAAAACAAAGCATTCTTTAATCTATTTAAACTGATCAGATTTTTCTGGCGCTAATGAACTTAACTTATCCAAGCAAAAGGAAGGTACTCACAAAATTTGATGAAAATTGTCCCATTACTTTTTGAGTTATCGGTGTGATATATCTATCTATCTATTTATCTATCTATCTATCTTTTTTTATGGAGGGGGGAAAAATCTTCAAAAAGACAGCCGATAATCCGTCGGACTGTGTTGGATTCACTTCCTCTTGGAACTGCCTTACCAACTAAAAACCCCTCCTTTTCTTCACATTTCAGTTTGGAACTGCATTGCATACCTTCAAACTGACATGTATATTTCCCCTTAGTCCCCTGTTATTCTTGTCTCTCTTTTTAAAACTGCTTCATCTTTTTCTTTCTGTCCTATCACTGTTTTTATATATTTCTGTATTATTTCCCATTTTTCACTATTCTCTAGCATTGTGCTTACTATGTTTTCCGATGTTACTAGTGTTCCGACCCTGGCCGTCATCTCATCTCGCTTTCCTGTCCATTTGTGGCACTCAAAGAAAGTATGTTGTGGTGTATCTACTGCACTGCAGTACCAGCATTCGTCTGTATCTTTGAGCCTAAACCTCTCTAAGTGACTGGAGAAGCAGCCGTGCCCACTCAGGAATTGGGTAATATGGTAGTCTATCTCTCCATGCTGGCGATTTACCCATGCTCCGACATCTCGTATCAGTCTTTTCGTCCATACTGCCTTTCCCGTATCCTGGTCCCATCTATTCTGCCATTTTTTAATTGATTTCATCCTTTATTTGTTTTCTTTCTGCTACCTCTGTTTTGTATATCTTCTCCCTTTCTTCCACTAGGAGTTCAACTGGCTTCATACCCGTAATTACCTGTATTGCTTTTGCTGAGACAGTGCAGTATGCACTCCCGATCCGTATTGCCATCCTTCTCTGTAACCTGTCTAATACGTTTCTATATTTTTTATGTTTCATAGCACTCACCCAAATTGGTGCTGCATATACCATTATGGAATGCGCTACAGACGCGAGTATTCTTCTTTTGGTTGAACAGGGACCACCAGTGCTAGGCATGACTCTGCTCAGAGCTGTTACTACTTTTTCCGTCTTTTTTCCCACTTCGATCACATGCTCTCCCATATCTCCGTCTTTCCCAAAATATACTCCTAGGTATTTCACTCTCTTCGTTGTTTCTATTTCAGTAACATCCACTTCCAGTGTGATGCTTTTAAGGCTGCGTGCTCCGTATAGTATCACAGCTTCTGTTTTGGTCTTCTCTAATTTCAGCTGTTTCGTTTGTACTGTTTGCTGTAATCGTTGCAGGGTGATGTTAGCATTGGTCTTCAAGATGTTTTCAGTACTACTATTGCTGTGTCATCTGCGTATCCTATCAGTGTTACCCCTTCCGGTGTTGGTGTCTCCAAAATAGCATTATAGTATATTATCCACAGCAGTGGTCCCAGGATTGAACCCTGTGGCACTCCAGCGGTCACTTTGATTTCTTGGCCTCTCACCAGTATCCTTCGGTCTTGTAGGTAGCTTCCAGTTATTCTCCTTAGGTAGTCACTTACTCCAAACTCCTCTAGTGCCTCCATTATGCCTTTCCAGGGTACAGAATTAAACGCGTTTTTAATATCCAGAGTAATCAGCAAGGCATATCTTGTATTTCTAGTTGGTTTCGTCTTACATTCTTTTATTATACTGGTTACTCTCTCCACTGCATCTATGGTTGATTTTCCTTTCAAAAATCCATACTGGTTTTCAGATATTTTCCCCTTAACTTCTTCCATCAGTCTGGTTTTGATCAGTTGCTCCAGAACCTTTCCTGTGGTGTCTATGAGACATAGGGTTCTATACTTGATCTCCAGGTCGCCAGGTTTTTTTGGTTTCTCCACTAGCACAATCCTTGCTTTCTTCCAAATCTTTGGAAATGCTCCCTGCTTTAGCTGGTTGTTCATCATATTTTTCATTTCCTCTGTCAGTTCACTGATTACTATCTTTATTATTTCCGGGGGTATTTGATCTGGGCCTGGAGCCTTCTTGCTTTTGATCCGTTTCATAGCATCTATTACCTCTTCATCTCTGAAATAGGGTATGCTTCCCTCTTCTATGAAAAACTGGGGTCATATGTTTTCCTCGTGTTTTGGGAACATATTTTCTGCAATTTGGATCTCCTTTTCTTTGGCAATCTTAGTTTGCGGAACCATTTTGCGCTGTTTGCATAAGATTTGGTATCCTGTACCCCATATATCATTATTCAACTCGTCGCACGTTTTCTTCCAAGCTACGCTTTTTGCTTGTTGAGTTGTCTTTCGTAGCTCTGCTCTTTTACCCGTGTACTCATTTCTAAGGTGTTCCTTTTCTTCTTCCGTCATTTGGTTATTTCTGTTACTCCTGGTCATTTTCCTCCTAGCTTTCAGGCATTCTTTTCTTTTCTGGGCTACTGTGCTATTCCACCAGTAGACAGATTTGAAATTTCTAGTTTCCTTTTTAACAAATACTCTGTCCATTGCATTGGTAATCGCCGCCATGCCGCTGTTTGCGTCTAAATTTACTATTTGGTTAACTTCCTTTCGAAGTTCCCTAATGAACTGGGGCATCTTTACTATAGACACTTTCCATCTTTTTCCCGTCTGCTGTTCTGTGTATGCGTTGGCCTGATCAATTTTAAAATATATATTTTGATGAAGACTTAGATTTTCTTCGTCTGACACTCTCCATTCCTTTATTTGCGAAGCTATCCTTTCTGAACTCATGGTGATATCTATGTACGACTCACTGCCTCTCCTAACAAATGTTGGATCTCTGCCACTGTTGTGGATGATCAGCGAGTGTTGAGCCATCCAATCCAAGAGCATTTTTCCCCTTTCATTTTCTTGTGTTGGGCTCCACATATGTGCTTTAGCGTTTAAGTCCCCTTTCACTATTATTTCTTTCCTTTGGGTGTTGATGCTTCTACCTAGTTGTTGGAGGTATGTTAAATACTGCTGGTTTGTAACATTCGGCGATGAGTAACATGAGTATATCACCACGCCCCTTAACTCCACCCACGCAAAACCTTTATGCTCTATTCCACTGCTTAGTACCTCAATGTTTTTGTTGCATACATATATTGCAGCATCACTGTTTCTGTCCTTAATCCATTTGCCCTTCTTGATTTGTTTTTTGTTAGGTTCTGCCACTAATATTATATCCACGTCTCCTGTTTTTGCGGTCTTATATAACAAGTCGACTGCCTCTCTCCCTCTGTCTATATTAACTTGTAGTATATTCACTTCGCTTTTTTTCAGCAGCCTTTTTCCTCCATAACTCATTTATTAGCTTTTTAAATGCAGGACATACCATTTCGTTTGCCAAGTGTCCCTTCTTTTTACACGCTTGACAGTATGCTTCATTTTCGCAGTCTTTGATTACGTGGTCTTCCTGTCCGCATTTCAGGCATTTCCCAGTCATGTCGTCCTCTGATTTACACACATTTGCATAGTGACCGTACTTTTGGCATTTGTAGCACTTAATAGGGGCTATCCTTTCTATTACTCTACACCTTGACCACCCTATTTTGATCCTGTGTTTTTCTAGGAGCATGTTTGCCCCTTCAATCGGCAGTTGTATGTTCGCATATTGTTGTCCTCTACTGTTTGATTTTTGTGACATCTTTATTGTCACTTCTTTATCTTTTATGTTTGTGTCTCTTATTTCAGTTTTCACAGCTTCTCTCACTTCTTCTTCACTAGTTATATCGTCCATATCGAGTATTACTATATTTCGTCTTTTATTCTTTAGCTGCACTTCTGCCACGTCTTTGAGTGTTTCTTGAAATGCCAATTTAACTGTTTCTTCATTGCCCCTTTTTTTACTCAGAATATTTATTTTCACATATCCTTCCTTGGTTTTTCCAACTTTGTCTACTCTTATGTCCAATTTATCCAGGTCAACCTTTTTCTTCATTTCCTTCAACAATTCTGCATATGTCTTTTCTGTTGTCGTGGGTTTTACCAGAATAGCCTCTCTTCTCGCTCTTTGTCTATTTTTTCTTTGTATTTGCCACTCTTTTTCCTTGTATTGATGTTCCTTTTCCTCTTGGCTTCCTTTTTTTACATATATCTTGATGCTGTATTCTCCTTCCCTGAAAACCAGCTCCGCAGCTTTCCGCAAATAGATTTCTACCTCTTTTCTTATAATGTTATTATCAGGTTTTTGTTTCCATTATTTCTACTTATGCTCTTTATTTTCTCCAATACTGTGATTACATCTTCTACATTCTTATCTTTATTTGTGGAGTTTTGCCCTTCTACTCCTGCTAGGTATATATTTCTGGTGTCCGTTTCAGTTATTCCATGGTCGTCCATTATTTTTCTACAGTTTGTTGTGTATACCAGTTTCCCTGGCTGCACCACTTTTCGTCTAATGATACTTTCGATTTGAGGTTGTATTTCACTTAGTCGTTTTATTAGCGGGTTTTTTCTTCAATTTCAGAGTCTATTACTACCACAACATCTCTCTCTCTCTTTAGCACGCTGTATTATTCCCCTTTTTACAACTTCAGTAACTGTATACACTTCCTCTGGCCATTTTTCTTGTATTAGTTGTCTTACTTCCTCTATATCAGTTTTCAGGGCCTTCCCCTGTGTCAGTTTTTTTATTCTATTTGCAATTTTGTTTTCTCTACTGTTTGATATTTCCTCATCCTCTGTCTGCATGCCTATGTCTATAGTTTGCTTTTTGACATTCTGCTTTACATGTATGTTCACAATATCTTCTCCCTCAGCATCCTGGATTGCTGTATCCTTGAGCGGTGTTGTCGTTGCTTTTGCTATCCATTTCTTATATCGTCCCTTATTAGGCTTTCCATACCAAGAGCCAGATCTCCTGCTGCTTCCTTTATTTCCGTTTTCACTTTGTATCCACCCTCCACCGCTTTAACCAATTTTTTAATATTTCGGTCTAATCGCTCTATTATTTTAAGAAATTGCTTCGCCTCTTTACCTTTGGGAGTTTCTTCTCTTTTCCTCTTCTGGTCTCTTATAGGTGTTACTTCTAGTACCCTCTGCTTCTTTTCTGGTTGTTTATTTATTTTATCTTCTGTTATGAATAGTTCAGTTTCACCAAGATCCGTCAATGATCTTGCCTGCCCTATCTCTCATTGGTGGTGATCTAGGAATCAAGCTTTTCTTCACAAAAGGGTTCGCTGCATCATACTGAGTTTCCTTTCCAGTATCTTTGCTAAGTGGACCAGCCTGGTTGCCTACCAGGTCCACTGGGCAGTAGATTGTTAACGGTCGGGGTCACCTCCCTCCCTCTCCGACCGGTTCTAGGGATCCGATCCCTTGTCCAGTAACCTCATCAATATTCTTATTTAGTGCCATTGAGCCATTGAGATCTATTGTATTTTGCATTTTATACCTACTGCCAGGTTGTTCATAGCCAATTTTTTTATCTATCTATCTATCTATCTATCTATCTATCTATCTATCTATCTATCTATATATATATATATATATATATATATATATATATATATATATATATATATATATATATATATATATATATATTATTATATATATATATATATATATATATATATATATATATATATATATATATATATATAATTTAAAACTGCACTCGGATATGTGTTCTGGGTACCTAATTAGCTATCATTTGAAGACTTTTATTAAAAAGTCGGCATCTCCTTATTAGTGATTTCCTTTAAAGAAAATTCACTAAAAGGTAGATAACACATGATGGTCTTCAGTTATGTATTTGTTATATGTAAGGTCTATTTAAGATGCATTTTTGCAACTGTTTTTTAATTTTCTTATAATTCGTGTATACATTTTATGCAATATTTCAACATTTGCTTCAAAAACAATACTTTTGAGATGCCCCCACAAATAAAAGTCCATAGGATTTAAATCAGGGGGTCGAGCCAGCATGGCTCCGTCATGCATAAACCACAGGTTATGTCTTATGTCAAGAGGTACATTTTCTAATAACCCATTCAGTTGGTTTTGCAAAAATTCAAGATAAGTTGTAGCATTAAGTCTGAGGTAAAAAAAATGGTCTTATCAAATTACACCATACAATTCCAGCCCATACATTTAAGGAAAATTGCTGTTGATGATGGCTTTCAAAAACTGCGTGGGGATTTTCGTCAGCCAAATATGGCTGTTTCGAAAATTGACGATCCCGTCGCGCCTAAATCCAGACTCGTCGGTGAACAATACACAATTCAACAAGTTATCTACATTATTATGTTTAAGAAACCATTGGAAAAATTGTAGGCAAGGTATAAAATCTCTTTCAGGCGATAGTGCCTGCACACGTTGGATGTGATATGGACACAATTGTTGCTGGTGAAGAACTCGCCATATCATTGCATTGGATGCTCCCAGATGATTGGCCATTTTTCTAATACTTATTTTTGGATTTTGTTCAATTTCAACCAGAACAGCCTCTTCAAAATCAGGATTTCGTGCACTTCTTGGTCTGCCTCGATCAGCAGTAACTTTATTAAGGGTATCTGGTAAAAAAATATATATTCGAAAGAGACAGATCGATGTATTAGATAATGTAAGTATGTACTTGTTTCTCGCAGACGGATGTCAATCCGATTTGGGAAAGCTTCTTCATACAGTCGTTTCGCCTCATAACATTTACCAAAAGCCCGTGAATACATAACACGCATGTCTGTTAGTTCATTGTTGGTAAAGACTTCCATATTTAATTAGAAACATTACGGACAATACAATTAACTACTTAAAAATAGTGCGTGGTCTCAAACGTAAAAGTCAAATGTAGTATATGTCAAACACCTTGTATACATAAACATATAAAAATTGTTATACCAAATTAAATGTCTTTCGTCAAATAAGACATATTTTCCATTAAAAACGTTTTAATAAAAATCACTACCATAGTAATACTTGCTGCGTCCAAACCTTTACTTGTTCTTAGCGTTTTTTTGTTGGCAAGAGAAACATAGTTTAAGGCCGAAGAAACTAAATGCAAATCAATTGCAGAACCAACTATTGGGCTAAAGCATACATTAATAGTGAAAGGAAGTCAGTAAATCCTTTAAGAGTTGGTTTAAGGACTATCAAATTAACTCTCTCTAGTATACAACTCATTAATTTATATTCGTTTTAATCCAATTTCCTCAATCGGCCCTTATCACGCAAGGAAATAAGGTCAATTTTCTTGATTGGCACTGACAAATGGATATCAATCTTAATTTATTATTAGTATTTCGTGAAATATGATGTATTTATGAAATTGTAAAGGTTACGTTGTCGCTAAAAAGCAAATATTAATAACAAATCGCTGGACGCAGCAATAATTTTCTTTAAAATATTTTTAATAGCAAATGTCTTTCTTTGATGAAAGCAGGCATCAAACTTGGTTGCCTATATAGTAGAAACAATGTACCATATTTCATCGAAATAAATTTATTGTTTAAAAAAATATATAAACATTTTTCAAAAGTCTGGATGCAGAAAATGTGTTATGGAAGTGAATTTCCCTAAAAATGTTTTTAATAGCAAATGCGAGCAGGCATCAACCTGATTACCGGTATAGCCTATGTGGTAGAAACAATGTACTATATTTTATCAAAATTACTTAGCGTTTGAGAATATACAAAAATTTTCCGAAAATAAACTTAAATGTTGGTTTTCTAACCAACAAAGCTTACGTTAGTAGCAAATTGAGTTATTGAAATTTGAAGGATTTAATGAAAATTCGGTAAATCTGCAGATTAGCTCCCGAACGCTATTTAACAAATTCTTTTCAGAAACATTACTAGGACCCCACCTGGATGCACAAACCACAAGAAAAATTTGTTGTTCACACCCCCCAAAGAAGTTATGGGACTGGGAGTGAATAGGGGCGCTGTGCGGGGTAGGCGGGGTTTAAGGGGGATATGGCTTCAAGATGTGAAAAAGACAACTTTCAAGCCCGCTTTGTTCGAATTTTCTGCTCATATTTCCTTTTTACTACATACCCCGCTCAGCACCCCTACTCACTCCTGGTCCCGTAACTTCCTTGGGGGGTGTGAACAAGGAATTTTCCTTGGGGTTTGTGGACCCAGGGGGGGTGGGGGTGGTCTAGGCAGGTTTATGAAAACAGTTTTTTGAAAAGCGTTCGGCAGCTAAACTGCAAATTTACCGAAAATTCGCAACCAAAACGCACTTACTGCGTCCAGTTTTTTTTCTTACAAACGCATCATATTTCGACAAAAAATGCAAAAATGCATTTGTTCTACGAAATTTAGCTAAAAAAAATTTATGCACCCCTACTCACTCCTGGTCCCGTAAATTACTTGGGGGGTGTGATCAAGAAATTTTTCTTGGGGTTTGTGGATTCAGGGGGGCCCTAGGCAGGTTTCTGAAAACAGTTTTTTGAAAAGCGTTCTGGAGCTAAACTGAATTTACTGAAAATTCGCTACCAAAACGCACTTACTGCGTCCAGTTTGTTCTTACAAACGCATCATATTTCGATGCAAAAATGCATTAACGAATTTGTTCTACAAAAATTATCTCAAAAAAAATAATTATACACCCCTACTCACTCCTGGTCCCGTAACTTCCTTGGGGAGTGTAAACAAGACATTTTTCTTGGGGTTTGTGGATCCAGGGGGGGCCTAGGCAGGTTTCTGAAAACAGTGTTTTGAAAGGCGTTAGGGAACTAAACTGCGAAAATTCGAAAATTCGCTACCAAAACGCACTTACTGCGTTCAGATTTTTTTCTTATAAACGCATCACATTTCGATAAAAAATGCAAAAATGCATTTACAAATTTGTTCTATGAAAATTAGCTAAAAAAATTAAACACCGTTAAACCATAAACTTCACTAAACCTACAAATAAATATCCAAAAAGGCACCAACTTAACTAAACTGACAGCGAAAGCATCAAAGAAAGGGTCTGTTTAAAATGGATATTTTGTAAATATTTTAATAAAAGGAAGGGCAATGACGGTTGAATCTGAAACTTAAGGGTTTGCAGAACACTCTTTTTGCAACATATTCTTTTCACAATCGGTATTTGTTTCACATTCTTTGCCTAAACATTGCCAATTTTGATGTTTAAAATTGCGAGTTTGACGTTTTGAGGAAAACTCCAAAATTTGTTTCTTTAACTGCCCATAACTTCGTTGTCTTTAAAGCTAGAGACCTAAGTTTTGGTACAGAGTTTACTCTTTATAATACAAACACGCGTACCAATTGGTTTGGTTGCCCTTACTTTGTTTGTTACGGAGATATGAATTTTTTTTAGAAAGGAAACACAAAATTTTCCAGGAAAACCTGGTCCGATTTTCCTGGATAAAGAACTTATCCAAGCCACTTGCAAAAGGAAGGTACTCACCAAATTTGATCAAGATCGATCAATTATTTTTTGCGTTATCGGTTGGAGATATATATATATATATATATATATATATATATATATATATATATATATATATATATATATATATATATATATATATATATATCTCCTCATTATCGAATTAAAAAAAAATTCGCAAAAATTATGCGGTTTCACTACGTCTTAAAAAATGCTTTAATCAACGGTTTCATTTCTAATTAATCGGAAGTACTTAAAGAAAACAACCAAACATCAAATTACAGTAGAATTCGGACATAACGAGAAGTCAAGGGACCAGCAATAATATCTGTTAAAAAACGACGGGACGCAGCAAGTGCGTTATGGTAGCGAATTTTCGTAAAAATGCTGTTAATGGCAAATATGTCTTGTTTTTAAAAGAAGGACATTTGGCTGGCAGTATAACCCATATAGTACTAACAATGTACCATATTTCATTAACCTAGATTTGTTGTTTCAAAAAGTACAAACATTTTCCGAGAATAAACCTTAAAAGTTCCAGAAAAAACTGGCCCGATTTTCCTTGACAACGAACCTCTTTAAGCTGTTTACACACCTGCGAAGATATAATTATTCACAAACAGCTTTAGGACCAAAATTGAAAAGAAAAATATGAAAATTTGCAAAGATTTCTTTGACAGAAAATCAGCATTTTTTTTTCAGAAATTGCCTTCAGTAATGTTAGACTAAAATAAATTTTTCACAAAAATTCGACAACTTTTCTTTTACAATAACTTACTAAACATTTATTATTAATTACCAACATATCACAAAAATCTTACAAAAATTCCACAGAAACGCTAAAAACATTTCTGCGAAAACTTTTTAAAATTCAGCCACTATTTGAGCGTGCCGACATACGGCAGCTCGATTTTTTCGACGAGTAATACAAACAAAAAGCTCTCTGAATGCGTCATTTCCATGGGCCTCCGCTATCTATTGATAAAAACGCCGTTTCTCAATTTGTGACATGTGTTTGAAATATGTGCAAAACAGTTGAAATAACTCAAAAACGACGAACGATATAATTTTTTTTTCTTACAAACATGCTATATAATTCGCTGACACACATAAAAAATGCAATAAAATAAGGGGGTGTTCTATTAAAAAAAAAGTGTGTAGCACTAACGACTTATGGGCCATCCTGGGATTGTCAAAATAAGTTTATAAGATGCAGCTCGAGATACCCTATAATTTACGTACATACTTTTGTGTCATATCTTGTATAATAACGGATATATTGAGCGTTGCCGTAGAAAAGCGTCACCCTGTATATGTGTAAACAGACAAAACTGAAACTGACCCCGTATATGGGTTTTTGGGATTCTAGTTCGCGCTCATTTGAAGAAATATTTTAAAAAATAATAAGTCGCGGTCTTCTCAATAACGAATTTTTTTGACGAACATTTGCTAAAATATAGACCATTAAACCATAAACTATATAGCTGAAACTACTGCAGAAGCATGAGAAAGGGGGTCTATTTGAAATGGATTTTCTGAAAATATTTTAGTAAAATTAAGCACAATGATGGTTGAAGCTGAATGCTAAGGCTTTGTAAAACACGCTTCTTACGACATATCGTCTAAATAATCCGTATCTGTTCCAAATTCGTTGTCTGAAAATGGCAAATTTTGACGTTTCAAATTGCGACTTTGTAAACCACATTATGTAAAAATAATATAGTTGAACATTAAGATTACTCTAATTTTACATAGGCTAAGACTGATATTAAACTGTATTATAAAATTATGTATTCCTAATATTGAATAAACATTTTGAAATTGAATTTAATTGTTCGACTGGTAACTTGAGCTTGAAGGCTGGTGTGTGTTATATTCCGGCACTATTTACATTAACGTTTTGTTTTATTTCATTAACTTTAATATTTGGCAGAAACAATATTGTCCAAGTTTCATACGTTTAGACCAATACATTATTTGTTGTAAAGAACTTCGGTGGTTCAGGGGTAAGAACGTGTGCCTCTGAACCGAAGGGTACTGGGTTCGATCCCAGGGTACTCCTTTCACTTTTTCAGTACATACTGTAAAATTAACATCAACCGAGGTTCTGGCATTGTATTTGAGCAAGTTGAATGTCTGCACGTTCCGCCCTTCGGAGAGGGGCCGTTGGTCCCGTGTCCATGCGATGTTGGGCACGTTAAATATCCCTACCCTCCTTACAGAAAGGCAGGCGTTCGGCAAAATTTCCAGGATAGTGAGGTGAAACTGCTCCCTGGCGTCGGTGATTGGCCATAGTCGCGGAAATAGGCCGACGTTAAAGAAACAAAACAAAACATATTATTTGTTGTTGGAAAAATACCTGCCACATTTACAATTTGACAGATACTTTAATTTCCTAAATATGGATTAAGTTTTCTTTTAGAAATCTTTTGTAGCTTTAATAAAATTTGTAAAACAAGTTTTTTTTCAAAGATACTTTTACTGTAGCTGGATACAGTAATACCCCGGACTTACGCGGTAGGTGGGTCCGAGCGATTGGCGTGTAAGTCGAATGCGCGTAAGTCGGGGTTCAACTTTGCATATAAATACATATAAAGTATGTTTAATCGGGACCAGAGTTTAAAGAAAACAATAATTTAGAAGAAAAATGTTTAATAAAGTGTAAGATAATAAAACAATTTACATTGTTATGAATAAAGTAACCTAAACCGAAGTTATTTTGATGTCGAAGGCTTCATATATTCTGACAATGTTGCCTGACGGGTTAAGTGTTTCTTCTTCTCACGCAAAATTTCCTCGTAGCATACCAGTATATTTTTTATTCCCCGTTTTGTAGTAGAAACGCGTTCTTCATTAGAATCTATTTTTTCTAAAATTTGTAACCCGTTTTCAATTGAATTGGGTCCTTCTGTTAAGTTTACAATTGCCATTTGATTTACCGATTCAACTGGGTTTAGCGAATCAGTTTGTTCAATGTCTTGCTCATACTTACGCATTTCTATAACCTCGTCAATTGTTAGCTCTTGATTGTGTGAATGTAGCAATTCTTGAACGTCATCATGATCGACCTCTAAATTTAATTGTTTGGCGATATCGACCACTTCTACTATTATGCTATCGATTTATTCAGGATCTGAAACTGATTCTCCTTGGGTTTCAGTGGTGGAAAAAAATGGACACAGTTTTTTCTAGACACCATTCAAAGTTTTTTGTGAAACCTCATTTCAAGATTGTCCAATAATTCTTACAGCATCTAAAACATTGAATTGCTTCCAAAAGTATTTAACAGAGAGCTCATTGTTTTGTCTCATAGCTTCATGTAGTTGTGCAAATGACCGCATTGTGTAGTAATCTTTAAATGTTTTAATGACTCCCTGGTCCATTGGTTGAAGCAAGCTGGTAGTGTTTTGTGGCAAAAATACAAGTTCCACTCGTGGATCGAAATTAAATAGAGTTGCGGGAGGATGACCTGGTGCATTGTCAATTAGTAGCATCACTTTAAATGGGATTTCTTTTAATTGGCAGTAACGTTCGACTTCAGGAATAAAATGATGGCCAAACCAGTCTTCAAAAAGACTGGACGCAGCAAGTGCGTTATGGTAGTGAATTTTCATAGAAATGATCTGGCACAAAATATTTTATTATAACTTTTTTTTCTTATAACAAAGAAATCTAAATTTTGGTGTATAGTTTAATTTTTATATCGTAAACCTACCTACCAAATTTGGTAATCATAGATTTTTTCTTTTTTAAGATACAAATTTTTTTCAAATGAAAACTCAAAATTTATCCGGAAAACCTCGTTCGATTTTTTTTGATTAACAAACTTGTCAAATCCATTTACAAAGGGAAGGTACATGCCAAATTTTATAAAAATCGGCCAAGTATTCTTTGAGATAAGAATTTTTTTCGAATAAAAACTCAAAATTTTCCCGGAAAACCTCGTTAGATTTTCCTGACTAACAAACTTGTCAAAGCCATTTACAAAAAAAAAGGTACATGCCAAATTTTATTTAAATAGGTTTATTATTTTTTGAGATAAGAATTTTTTTCGAATGAAAACTTAAAAGTTTCCCGGAAAACCTCGTCCGATTTCACTGACTAACGAACTTATCCAAGCCATTTACAAAAGAAAGGTACATGCCAAATTTTATCAAAATCGGCCCATTATTTTTTGAGTTATCGGTCTGATACACACACACACACACACACACACACACACACACACACACACACACACACACATATATATATATATATATATATATATATATATATATATATATATATATATATATATATATATAAACATATAAAAATTGAAACTGACCCCGGATATGGGTTCTAGGGGTCCTAGTTCGCGCTCATTTGTAAAAAATTTTTTCAAAATTCAAATTCGGGATCTCCCCATTAGTGAATTTTTTTTACGGAAATTCACTAAAAGAGAAGCTGTCACCCAAGCTTTCGCATTAGACTTCCAAATGACAGGCAAACCAGCTTTGGATTTATTTTTTAAGGCTCTTGGATTTTCTGAGCGATAAACTAAGAGAGGTTTCAATTTACAATCTCCAGCTGCATTCGCACCAACCATCACTGTCAATCGATCCTTGGCGGCTTTAAAACCAGGAAAAGTTTTCTCTTCACGCGCAATAAAAGTTTTTTTAGGCATTTTCTTCCAAAAAAGACCGGTTTCATCTACGTTGAAAATGGTTTGGCTAGTGTAGCCACTTTCGTCTATCATTGTTTTGAGTTTTTCTGGATAGACAGATGCAGCTTCTTTATCAGCGCTTGCCGCTTCTCCACTCTCTGCGATGCTATGCCAATTACAACGACTCTTAAATCGGCTGAACCAGCCGTTACTAGCTTTAAACACTTCATTTTTAGCCGCCTCCCCAGCTTCTTCTTTTAGTTTCTCAAAAATCTGCTTTGCTTGAAAGCACACTGTATTTTGATCAACAGGATAATTTTTCACTCTTACTTGATTATTACACCATGACTGTAGCAATGTTTCCATCTGTGCGATAATACCGTGACGCTTACGGATGATACTTGAATTCAAATATTGAGAGTCTCTCACAGCGTTTTTTTTTTCTTTACCTTTTATAACCGTTCGGACTGTTGATTCGGGTAGGTCAAATTTCTTTGCCAATTCACAAATTTTAATTTTTAATCTTTAATTATATTCAGTTTACACTCCAAAGACAGTGTTTTTCTTTTCTTGCTAGGCTCAAATGACTCATTTTTCGTTCTTTTAGATGACATAATTAGAGATTATAAGTAAAACGCACTGCGCACGTAAAACAATTCCACGCGGAACACGTTTAAACCTGTCGCAAACTGAACACTGAGAGGGCGGAGCGAGAGAGCTGATGCGCGCGGCAATCAAAATGAAAAACCGCGTATCTCCGAATTCGTGTAAAACGGGGTAGCGTAAGTCGGGGTATTACTGTATATAGGTATGCCAAATTTTAATTTTCTAGCTTCATAGAAAGTCCAAACCTTGGCATTTGCCTCAAACGGAGTTAGAACACAGGATTAAAATGGGTTTTTCTTGATAATAGAGATATATCGATTGTAAGACTTTCGAAACTGTTCTTCAAATGAGCCTGCATTGGGCATTTAAACCAATCTTCAAGGTCCGTTTAAATTTAAAGTGTTAACTCTAGTAATATGTCATACTAATAGTGTACAATTCTTATAAAAATTTACTACGATAATGCGCTTACTGTGTCTCGAAAAAAAAATTATGTTCAGCTTTTTAGTTAATTTTTTATTGAGAATATTTGCTGTTTATTAATTGCTGTGTTTGAGTTTTGTATCCAAGTTATTGCTTAAATATTTGTGTTAGAGATCATGTTTTTGCTTGCCCTTCCTTACCTTATTCTTTACCGTTCCTAGTTAAATAAAGTAGTTTTTTATAACTTTTAATACAGGTGACTTGTAAGTGGTTGCATTCCTTTGAGACAGTGATAGTACATTTCTTTTACATCATAATAAACCATATATCACATTATAAAAAGTCATCTGGTTTTCTAGTTATTTGATTTTTACTGATTTTTCGAAAATTCATCATCTATTGCTACTGACATTCAAATTTTAGAAGAAGTGGTAAGCACTTCCTCAATTTTTTTTCTTTCAGATAGTGTAGACATTAATTCACGCTGTGCAATCATTACTATGTTGAATAGGATAATAGTAAAGTGATGTGAGGGCAAAAATTAACAGTATCGTGAAAAAATTCAAATCAATTTAATATTTCAAAGACGTTTATTTTGAAAATTTGATAACAAAGAATTTCTACAAATACTGTAAAAAACTTTGCCGGTCCTCTAGCTTTCTAATGATGTACGAATTGTTGATTTTCTTATAGTTACGTATATATCTCACATGGAATGGTGCGGCATAGGTACACTTTATTCATTCGACATATAGTTTGCAGGTTAAGGACATATAGTTTGCAAGTTATTAAGGTTGCTATGGAAATAATAGGAAAGTGTCAATTATAATTTACTGAGACATTTGTCACAGTTGATTGTCAACGCATGTTGTGGCTTACGTGAAAAAATTGGAAATGCGGCTGAAACTCAAGGTGAATATGTACAGCGCTTTCCAGATAGGCGCGTACCTCATTCTACAGTGGTTGGAAGAGCATACAGACGGATTCATGAAACTGGCATCGTTAGTGAAATTCATGGGAAGTTTCAACCTCGAGGCTCAATTCTAGGGTAGATGAGGAAACTTTGGACTCTTTCGAAGAAGATCCCAGGAAAAGCACTAGGAAAGTTTCCTCTTCTCTGGGCGTCTCGCAGTGGAAAATATTGTCAGTTCTGTATCGGGAACGACAGCACCCTTACCATTACACGCCAGTTCAAGGATCGCAGCTCGGGGATCCAACAAGGAGGCCCCAATTTTGCCATTTCCTGTTGAACGCTGATAATGAAGATATTAATTCTAGAATTCTGTGGACCTATGAGTCAAAATTCACTAAAGAAGGAATATTCGATTGTAATAATTCTCATTATTGGTCTATCAAGAACCCCAGATTAACAAAGGTAACAAGTTATCAAAGACGATTCAGTGTGAATGTTTGGATTGGTGTGATTGGTAACAATCTGGTAGGTCCGCATTTCTTTCCAGACAACCTAAATGGTGAAGAATATGAAAATTTCTTATCACATAATCTTATGGAGTTACTGGATGACGTACCGCTAGCAAACAAATGTGATATGATTTTTCAGCAAGGCGAGTGTCCGGCACACTATTGTCGCAACGTGAGGGCGCTATTAGAACGCTGGTTTCCAAACACGTGGATTGGGAGGGGAGGACCAATACCGTGGCCGCCAAGGAGTCCAGATTTAACTCCAATGGATTTCTATGTATAGGGTCATATGAAACAAATCGTTTACGAAGTGGAGATTCACACACGAGAGCAACTGTGTACTATATTTTATAAAAATTACTTATGGTTTGAAAATATACAAATATTTTCCGAAAATAAACTTAAATGTTGGTTTTCTAACCAACAAAGCTTACGTTAATAGAAAAGAGTTATTGAAATTTGAAGAGTTTAATGAAAATTCTGTAAATTTGCAGATTAGCTCCCGAACGCTTTTCAACAAATTGTTTTCAGAAACATTACTAGGACCCCACCTGGATGCACAAACCACAAGAAACATTTCTTGTTCACACCCCCCCCCCCAAGGAAGTTATGGGACTGGGAGTGAATAGGGGTGCTGTGCGGGGTAGGCAGGGTTTAAGGTTGATATGGCTTCAAGATGTCAAAAAGACAGCTTTCAAGCTCGCTTTATTCGAATTTTCTGCTCATATTTCCTTTTTACTACCTACCCCGCTCAGCACCCCTACTCACTCCTGGTCCCGTAACTTCCTTGGGGGATGTGAACAAGAAATTTTTCTTGGGATTTGTTGATCCGGGGGGTGGGGTGCTAGGCAGGTTTCTGAAAACAGTTTCTTGAAAAACGTTCGGGAGCTAAACTGCAAATTTACAGAAAATTCGCTACCAAAACGCACTTACTGCGTCCAGACTTTTTTCTTACAAACGCATCATATTTCGACAAAAAAATGCAAAATTGCATTACGAATTTGTTCTACGAAATTTAGCTAAACAAAAAAATTATGCACCCCTACTCACTCCTGGTCCCGTAACTTTCTTGGAAGGTGTGAACAAGAAATTTTTCTTGGGGTTTGTGGATTCAGGGGGGGCCTAGGCAGGTTTCTGAAAACGGTTTTTTAAAAAGCATTCGGGAACTAAACTGCAAATTTACCGAAAATTCGCTACCAAAACACACTTACTGCGTCCAGTTTTTTTTCTTACAAACGCATCATATTTCGATAAAAAATGCAAAAATGCATTAACGAATTTGTTCTACAAAAATTAGCTAAAAAAATTATACACCCCTACTCACTCCTGGTCCCGTAACTTCCTTGGGGAGTGTGAACAAGAAATTTTTCTTGGTGCTTGTGGATCCAGGGTTCTGAAAAGCGTTCGGGAGCTAAACTGCAAATTTACCGAAAATTCGCTACCAACACGCACTTACTGCGTCTAGATCTTTTTCTTACAAACGCATCATATTTCGATAAAAAATTCAAAAATGCATTATCGAATTTGTTCTACGAAAATTGGCTAAAAAAATTATACACCCCTACTCACTCCTGGTCCCGTAACTTCCTTGGGGAGTGTAAACAAGAATTTTTTTGGGGGAATAGGGGTGCTGTGCGGGGTAGGCAGGCATTAAGGTATAGCTTCAAGATGTGAAAAAGACAACTTTCAAGCCCGTTTTATTCGCATTTTCTGCTCATATTTCCTTTTTACTACCTACCCCGCCCAGCACCCCTATTCACTCCTGGTCCCGTAACTTCTTTGGAGGGTGTGAACAAGAAATTTTTCTTAGGTTTTGTGGATCCAGGGGGGGGGTGCTAGGCAGGTTTCTGTAAACAGTTTTTCGAAAAGCGTTCGGGAGCTAAACTGCAAATTTACCGAAAATTCGCTACCAAAACCCACTTACTGCGTCCAGATTTTTTTCTTATAAACGCATCATATTTCGATAAAAATGCAAATATGCATTAACAAATTTGTTCTACGAAAATTAGCTAAAAAAAATTATAGATCGTTAAACCATAAACTTCACTAAACCTACAAATAAATATCAAAAAAGGCACCAAATTACTAAACTGACAGCCAAAGCATCAAAGAAAGGGTCTATTTGAAATGGATATTTTGTAAATATTTTAGTAAACTGAAGGGCAATGACGGTTGAATCTGAAACTTAAGGGTTTGCAGAACACTCCTCTTGCAACATTTTCTTTTCACAAACGGTATTTGTTTCACATTCTTTGCCTAAACATTGCCAATTTTGACGTTTAAAATTTCGAGTTTGACGTTTTGAGGAAAACTCCAAAATTTGTTGCTTTAACTGCCCATAAATTCGTTGTCTTTAAAGCTGGAGACCTAAATTTTGGTACATAGTTCACTCTTTATAATACAAACACGCGTACCAAATTTGGTTGCCCTTACTTTGTTATTTACGGAGATATGATTTTTTTTTTTAGAAAGAAAACACAAAATTTTCCGGGAAAACCTGGTCCGATTTTCTTGGCTAACGAAATCATCCAAGCCACTTGCAAAAGGAAGGTACTCATCAAATTTGATCAAGATCGGTCCATTATTTTTTGAGTTATCGGTCGGATATATATATATATATATATATATATATATATATATATATATATATATATATATATATATATATACACAGATCTCCTCATTGGCGAATAAAAAAAAAAAAAAAGAAATTCGCTAAAACTTGCAATTTTTGTAAATAAAAATTCACTAAAAATGACGAAGTGCTTACCACTTCTTCTAAAATTTGAATATTAGTAGTGAATTTTCGAAAAATCATTAAAAGTGAAACTACCCGAAAAATAGAGGACTTTTTATAATGTGATACATGGTTTATTATGTTGCAAAAGAGATGTACTATCACTGTCTCAAAGGAATGCAACCACTTACCAGTTACCCTGTATTAGGCTTAAATCACTATTATATTATATATTAGTCTTATGAAAATTAACTACCATAACACACTTGCTGCGTCCCGAACATTTTCTAATAAAAAAAAAACACCCTGACAATGAAATATTAGATAAATCATTTATTTATCATTATTATTTGCGACCCCTGTGAATTTGTTCTCAACTAATGCATCGATTAACACAGGAATGCTTCGATTTTCCTGTTTCACCAATAAGGCTCTGTACAAAAAATTACGAAATATGGTGGCTACAAACGCATGGCCCTACTGTATTTTTATAGGTAATGTAGGCCAGTTATATAAGATTCCGTTTGTTTCACTCAAATCTCTGTAGCTTTTATCTCACGCAAGTTGTAACTTTTACTCTTAAATATAAATTTGCAAGAGATTTACAGGTTCAACTATTTCGGCGTATCTAGAACCTGACCTGATTATTAGGTGGTAGAATAGCCCTGTGATGACATAATTATCTTATCAGGGATTTTAGTCACGAAAGCTCTGCCGTAGTCCAGTATCTGAGTGATTTAAGTTGTTTTCCTTTTTTCTCTCCAGTTTGTTTGAGACGATTAAACGGTGAAACTTTTCACAAGCTACAACAGAAAGTACTTTAAAACAAGAAGATATTTCTGTTTGATATATTATACTAGAAGGCAATAAATTATGTGAGAATTTCTTAATTCTCTAGAGAATATTGTCTTGTAAACTAGGCCAGAGCAGAAGTGAAAGCTTCAAGGATGTTATCCGAATAACACGTTAACAAGTTTTTGAGTGTTTTTTGCTACTCATTCCTCTCGCAAGTATTCTTCTTTTATTAGACGATGAATATTTAACAGACAAAATCCATATCAGCAAAAATTCCGGAAGAAATTGATTATGTTAGCGAATTTTCATATTGGTTTCGCAGAAGGTTATTACGCTATTTTTCTAAAATTGAGTGCTCATGCGGGTTTTATAGAGCTTTTGTTGATACTATGTATCAAAATGAAAGATTCTAGGTTTGTTGTTGTTTTTGTTTCTTTAACGTCGGCCTATTTCCGCGACTATGGCCAATCACCGACGCCAGGGAGCAGTTTCACCTCACTATCCTGGAAATTTTGCAGAACCCCTGTCTTTCTGTATGGACACGGGACCGACGGCTTTACGCCCCCTCCGAAGGGCGGAACGTGCAGACATTCAACTTGATTATATAAAATATTTTAATGAATATTCGTCATCAACAAGAATCTAGACTTTTTGTAACACTTACTATTTAGCCAGCATATGGAATGGTATCCCTGGTGAAAATTCCTAAAAGAGTGTTTAATAACGGAGGAACAGTGAGCACTTCGAGCATAGATTAGGTGCTTATACTAACCTAAGTGTGAAACCTCCTTAAAATAAAAGAGAGATATTTCGGTAATAGGCAAGCAGTAGTAGTAATATGTGCCGGACCTCAAGTGAACCCAAATCTGGTCAGTAGTAAGGTCACTATTTCCTATAAGTCCTACCCTAAAAGGTTTCTATCTATCAGATTTATAACTAGCAAGATTAGAAATAGCTTATAAGGTTGGAATGTCTTAATATTGATTACTACTTACGCTGTTGTTGTGTTGTTGCACTGCCTGGAGTCTCATATTTATCAGCGCTCCAAACTAGTGCCTGGTTACGATGATCTTTACTTAAAATTTCTCTTCGATATCTAGGAATGCGATATTAAAGAGTTCTAATTTGGTTGTCACCAAAAAGTCAAAAGGGTTTAAAGAGGAATTAATCTTCAATCAAACAAACATGTTAATGTAACAAAATATTGAATTTATTCATATGGATTGAATTTTAAATTGTGAACAAAATAAAATTAAATCGTTGGTAACTCCCAAAATAAACATTAATTTTACACGAATAGAAATAAAATAAATAGCAAGAAGTTCAATGACAAGAAATTGTTAATTTACAAACATGTGACAGAATAATGAGACAAATGTGGTTTGATTATTACTAAAGAAATCTAAACACTTATTATCGAGATATACATTAAAACTCAGATGCTGTGTGTTGCAGCTCAAAAATAAACAAATTAATATGTAAATAATTTGACGTTTGTCAATCAATTTTGTTAATCTTTTAGTTAGATCCTGGCTAGTTCTCGAGTGAAGCTCAATTTTAAAAAATATACATATATGTATGTCTACGCAAAAACTCTATATTAATTATTGAAAAACCGGTGATATTAAAGACAATGTACAGGTTAAATATTTTTACAGACAAGATTCACTGATTACAATTTCAAAATGACGTGTTTAAATTTACAAAAACTGAGATAATTTCAGAGATTAAAACAGGAAATTCATAATTATTCTAATAGCAGCTCCCTGACGCTATTCAAAACTCAAACTTGATTGAGTGTCTTTGAAAGTTCAGATTATAGAAATTCAGTTGCCAGATGAGTGTGTAAGACAAACTTTGCTAGTTCAGAGAAAAATTTTGACTCACCGAATCTTCTGCCTTGAATTACCTGGTTACTCTTTGGGTACAGTCTCCAAACTTAATCAAATACTGGTAGCTGACACAAGTCTCAGTGACTCCGACAAGAGAAAAGAATCTGGGAGAAACAGTGATGGTTCCCATTGATGGTTACTAAGCCGGTGGATTTATTGTGTCACGTGCACAAAACCATTTGACACCTAGGCCGATATTTTGAAGTCGCTTGTTGGAAACTTCGCGAATCGCAACTTAAACGTAAATTAAAGCAGCAAGGCGACAGGTTGAAACAAAGAAGCACAACTTAAGTTCCGCTTTTATGCTAACTACGATGTTCATTTAAACTCGAAAATTATTAAAATACTTTAAACAATCACGGAGTATTGTTACAAGGTAGTATAGGTAACAGAAATACTTAAAAACCCTGTTTATAAGACAATTTGAGAGCCACCTCAAGTAAACGATGTTCACGCCACCGGCGTCAGCGTTAGACTTCTAGAGGCAGAGAGCGTTCGGCTGCAGCTGACCCCAGCACGCAATTTTCAGTGCTATGAGCGTTAGTCGTTATTTGCGAGCTCTTTCTCGCCTTCATTCCTCGAATGGGATAGAACGAGAGCCCCAATCCTTGGCGAAGTCACCAACGTCTTCTATACACACCTCCACAATAATGGACTCGTCCGTTCATTTGCTAACCGATTTTCTGGATTTCATCATAATTACGTCATTCCTTTACCTAGAATTTCAGGACAATAGAGATATTTATTATCCCCAACAAAATGCAACGTTTTTCAATGTTTAGATCTTGACGTATATTACAGGGAGTTCAGTACGCTTCTTACGATACAGAATATTTGAGCGAATTTTCATCAACAATATTTTGAAACCAAAACGTGAAATATTTAATATAGATAAGGTTTCTGGTGTTGTTTATCATGCTTGGGGGTCTTCTAGGTGTTTTTAAACCGGTAATGATTCCACGTAAAAACTGAATCGTTACAAGTGGGAGAAGTCAGCATGAATTACGACCATTACGACCGTGGTATATCGGACTACTATGATATAATTGTTTATCTTTGTATTATTGTGCCGCTTCTCTAGAACCCTCTTTTATAGTTGTCTCGTTTTTAATTTTTTTACAGGGACACTAATAACTGGTTTTGAGAGATATCATTAACACCTTGATAAGTGCTAAAACCTGGCATCCATCTACCTAGATACCGAGAACCAATTACGTTTAAATGTGCCAGCATTTGATGAGAGTTCAATAAATGTGAGCCCCCTCGGACGATACATTTTTCCGACCCGTACAAAATGTATGCCAAACTAATGGCTATAGTCTTGCAAAAAATAATCTTTATTATTTTTGGACATTCAATTTAATATTAGTGAATTTTTGTAGAAAAAATTCACTAATAGGGAGATCCCGACTTTTGAATTTTGGAAAAATTTTTGCAAATGAGCGCGAACTAGGACCCCTAGAACCCATATCCGGGGTCAGTTTCAATTTATATATATGTATATATATATATATATATATATATATATATATATATATATATATATATATATATATATATATATATATATTTATATATATATATATATATATATATATATATATATATATATATATATATATATATATATATATATATATATATATATATATGTGTGTGTGTGTGTGTGTATCACACCGACAACTCAAAAAAATAATGCGTCGATTTTTATAAAATTTGGCACATACCTTCCTGTTGAAAGGTTGAAAAAAACTATATTTCCGAAATTAACAAAGTAAGGGCAAGCAAATTTGGTACGCGGGTTGGTTCATATCGTCATAGGTAAGCTACCTACCAAAACTTAGCTCTGTATGTTAAAGGACAAAAAAGCTACAGGCATTTAAAATTATTATTTTTGGTTTTCCTCAAAACGTCAAAGTCGCGATTTAAAATGTCAAGAATCAAGAAGAATGCTTTACAAAGCCTGAACTCTTAGTTTCAATCGTCATTGTCCTTCATTTTACTAAAATATTCCCATAAAATTCATTTAAAATAGACCCTTTCTCTGGTGATTTGGCAGTATGTTGGCTATAGAGTTTATCGTTCAATGGTATATCATTTTTGTCAAATTTTCGTAAAAAATCATTAAAGCTCAATATATCCGTTATTATGCAAGTTATGAAAAAAAAGGTATTCATTAATTATAGGATGTCTTGAGCTACATCTTAAAAAATATTTGATGATTCAAATTTTCTTTTTTTTTAATCGAACACGCCCTATGTTATTGCATTTTTGCATTTTCCATCGAAATATAATACATCTTTGTAAGAAAAGAAATTCGAGACGCAGCAAGTGCGTTATGGTAGCGAATTTTCATTAAATGCTTCAAATTTGAATAGCTCAATTTGCTATTAACCTATAAGGTTGACCAGGAAACCAGTTTTTTCAGGAATAATTTAAGTTCGGAAATTTTTGTACATTTTCAAATAATAAAGTTATTTTGATGAAACATGGCACATTGTTTCTACTATGTAGATTGATGCCTGCTTTCTTAAAAAAACATGTTTGCTATTAAAAACATTTTTTTTAAATTCACTACCATAACGCACTTGCTGCGTCCAAGTTTTTTCATAAAGTCTGATACACCCTTATAAATAGAAACAAATTTTTTATTCCTGTAGAAAATGGCTGCCATAAGAAAAAAAATTATAAGGTAACTCAGAACCGAAACATCTGAATTGAAAACTGAATACACCATGATAGGCATGACGGTGTCTTACTAACGTGCTCACGGATGTTCTCATTATTGCATAGAGGTTTTTTGAAATTGCCTTGAAAACCAACAGAGGTACAACCAGCCTTTAAACAAGTATAACCTCAGAACTGGATTCACTGCAAGTTTTTACACTTAACCATTTTCGTATGTCTTATAGTAGAGATCCCACTACACCAAGCACCAATTTGGGACATGGCATTTCCGGCAGTATCAATAGCCAATGATTTTTTGTGTATACAACATCGGTATTTACTGATGATGCTATAGGGAAAAAACTGTTTGCTAGTAGAGCTGTGCAGTAGTGTAGACCGTTTAGAGATCGCTCTGAAACATCAAATTTCAAAAGCAGTTTGTGAAACCACACATTTATCTTTATTGTCGGCTTGCATGTTTTAGTTAACAGGCGCCCTAAAATTAAGTATACAATTTATAAAATTACATAAGAAGGGTTTTACTAAGTTATAAAAATACAGCAAAAGGTAAAACAAAAAACCATTTCATTGACATTCCTCTGGTTTGACACATCTTCCATTCGAAGTGTCTCTCACGTAGCCTTCGTTACACCAGCAGCCATTTACAATACAAATACTTGGGCAAACAACTCTTCTTGCATTTGGATCATCTTTATTCTTACACGTTATTGGGCAAACATCACCACAACTTTCCTGATGTTCATTGTATTCAGCTTTGCAATTGCCTAAAACAGATGTTTAAAAATTACTATTGGACAACATTGGTATTTCGTCGAGTGGCGATTTTAGTGGATTTTTATCAAGACAATTCACTAATAGAGGGGTAACGTTGGTGATACTTTCGACAACATTTTCCAAGTGAGTGCGAATTAGGACCCCTAGAACCCACATCGAATATATATATATATATATATATATATATATATATATATATATATATATATATATATATATATATATATATATATATATAAATATATATACAATATGCAATGTAACTTGGCGCATACCTTGATTTTGCTAAGACCGCAGACGAGTTCATAAATCAGATATAAAAGACAGGGGTCCCCCGCCCCCAAAATATACAAACATATTTTTGAGTACGCTCTATTTTCTGATATTATTACAGTTACTGTACTTTTTATGCAGAACAAACAATAATACAAATAACACGGGTAAACCATACTACCCAAACTAGCGATCGAGAAACCGCGGCAACTAAAATCCTGAAACTGTTGTCAAAACCATTCAACCACGCGTAAGTACATCCAGCCGATTCTTCGACGACGTTAGAATAACAGACGACATGAAATAAAAAATTATACGATTGTAAAAAAAACTCTGGACGCAGCAAGTGCGTTATGGTAGTGAATTTTCATAAAAATGTTTTTAATAGCAAATATGTGTTTATTTTTTCAGAAAGCAGGCATCAAATTTGGTTACCAGTATAACCTATATAGTAAAAACAATGTGCCTTGTTTTATCCAAATAACTTTATTGTTTGAAAACGTACAGAAATTTCCGAAAGTAAACTTAAAATGTAACCGAAAAAATCCGTTTCTTGGTCAACCTTATAGGTTAATAGCAAATTGAGCTTTTCAAATATGAAGCATTTAATCAAAATGCGATACTATAACGCACTTGCTGCGTCCAGAATTTCTTAACTTACAAACATGCATTATATTTCGATGGAAAATGCAAAAACATAAGGCGTTTTCCACTAAAAAAAAATTTATTTGTATCACCAACGACTTATGGACCACCCTGTGATGGTAGCAATAATTTTTTAAGGTGTAGCTCAAGACACCGTATAATTAATGTATACAATATTTTTTCATATCTTGTATAATAACGGAGATATTGAGCTTTATTGATTTTTTACGAAAATTCTACAAAAATTATATACCATTAAACGATAAATTCTATAGCTAAGGCTACTGCCAAGCATCAGAGAAAGGGTCTATTTCAAATGAATTTTCTGGAAATATTTTAGTAAAATAAAGGACGATGACGGTTGAAACTAAGACTTCAGGTTTTGTAAAACATTCTTCTTAAGACATTTTCTTTCCATAGCCCGTATTATATTCAAGTTCTTTGCCTAAATGTTGCGAATTTCGAAGTTTTAAATAGTCACTTTGACGTTTTGAGGAAACCCCCAATTTATTTTTCTTTAAATGCCCATAACTTTTTTGTATTTTGACCTACAGAGCTAGATTTTGGTACGCACCTCACCTATAATGACATAAACCAGCGTACCAAATTTGGTTGCCCTTACTTTGTTAATTCCAGAGATATAATTATTTTTTTGAAGGAAAACCCAAAATTTTCCGGGAAAACCTGGGCCGATTTTCCTGACTAACGAACTTATCCAAGCCATTTGCAAAAGGAAGGTATTCACCAAATTTTATCAAAATCGGCCCATTATTTTTTGAGTTATCGGTGTGATACATATATAAATATATATATATATATATATATATATATATATATATATATATATATATATATATATATATATATATATATATATATATATATATATATATATATATATATATATATATATATATATATATATATATATATATATATATATATATATAAACATATAAAAATTGAAACTGACCCCGGATATGTGTTCTGGGGGGCCTAATTAGCGCTCACTTGAAGAAATTTTTTCAAAATTCAAAAGTCGGGATCTCCTCATTAGTGAATTTTTTTTAAGAAAATTCACTAATTATTGTTTTTTAAATGGGAGATGCAATACTTTTTCAAAATACACTATACTTTAGCTTGATGAACGGCCCTAATTGAAGTTTCAGATTGAAAATGTAGCATATAGTAGAACGGTTAAAGTTTAAGGAAGATAATTAAAAAAAATCACAGAACTTTCGTTTTTATAAAGAAATTACCAAACCATGATATAAAAAGTTAGGAACGCAGCAAGTGCGTTATGGTAGTTAATTTTTATTAAATGCTTCAAACTTGGATAACTAAATTTTCTATAAACTTAGGAATATATATATATATATATATATATATATATATATATATATATATATATATATATATAAACATACAAAAATTCTAACTGACCCCGGATATGGGTTCTAGTGGTCCTAGTTCGCGCTCATTTGAAAAAAGGTTTGCAAAGTCTCACTATCGATACCTCTCTATTCGTGATTAAAAAAAAAATTCACTAAAAAGCTTCATATTATAAAAATGTGAGGAGATACGAAATGATGAACTAAATATTATCAACAAAATAAATATTGTAAACAAAATAGGCTCACGGCTTAATAAAAAAGATTTTATAGTTTCTAAATTTTGGAATTAATAGTGTTGTATAACAATTTTCTGTTGTAACACGAGGTTGAGGGTAGCTTTAACCGAAAACATAAGTACATAAGGGTAACAAATATAATGACAAACTTTAACAAAAACAAAGAAATAACAAGTTGTGTAAATGTCTATATAGTTCGCTTGGCGCTACCGAACTGTCGACTGCTTAACAGTCGACCCCCCCCCCCTGTATTCCGCGCATCCTGCATGTTTACGATTGCGATGAAATACAAAGGCCACGTCAAGGCATCTATGCAAACAACGTCACACTCCTCCCCTCTAAACTTCTGAAGTAGACGAGAGGTGTGGTAGAAATAGATGAAACATTCTTCTTGGGTCGACCTCTGCTTCTTTTCGGCACTACTAGATCAAGAATACTCTGGTCCCTGGAACATCGTCAGGTCTCGAATATGAAAATTTTTAATAATTCGTTTATCCTGCTAGCACCTCAACCCGAAGGTAGTTGAAGTAACCACCTTTTCGATAATGTATGGGCCCTCTCTCTTCCATGCAAACTTAGAAGTATATCCCCTTGCAGCTACGCTAAGAGAGTGAGTCTTTATCAAAACCATGTCTCCCACGTTTAAGTTTATATCTCGTCTCTTCGCACCAACTCTATCCTTCTGGTAGTACTTCTTGTCTTCCCTAAGCATCTGCTGCTTGTGCTCACTCACACGGAACTCACACTGACTGATGATCAGCGGTATCATTTCGATGAACAGCCAACTCAGTCGGTTCTCCCCTCTTCCGGAAGATATCTCGACTTCGCGTCAAGAGTTTATTTGAGGCGTCTCTCTGCGGTGAAGTCAGCCTTGCTCCCTCTTCTGGGCGAAGGTACATACTACTGAATTGCTCGATGTTTCTTTGCTCAGACGTGCAAAATTTAAACTGTTTAGCTGGCGTTTCTACGAAAAACCCTCCGTTCTTTGCAACGTCCAAAACGATGTTGGTCTTTCTAATGATATCTACTCCTAATAGACTAGTATTCTCCTGCAACTCGGGTAACATCGTGAACGTCTTGGGAACTTCTTTTCCACTAATAGCAAGTAAAACTTCTCATTTTAGCACGTCCTCCTCCCGCCTGCGATCATCAGAGTGGGCTATCACGATTCTTCGCTGCGAAAATTACTGTCTCGCCTCCTTGAGCAGTCGATATAGCTGTTAGCTAGCAATATTAGTCGTTGCACCTGAGTCAACTATCCTGATTTCTTTTAATGTACTGGTCTTGCAATACAGTGTTGGTCGAGTGTCAATTTGATTTCCCAGCACTTCGCAAAACTCAACGGGACTTGACTCTACCACTTCCAAAGTTTGACTTCTGCATGTCGGGCATTTTTCTCTGATAACACCCACAGCGTCGCAGCGATAACATACCACACGCGGTTTTTCTTTCCCTGGTGTTGGGACGGGCTGGTCTTAACACCCGATGACTTTTCCCGCTTCTTAAGCTTGCAACATTCCGAGTGCTTGTGTCCTGTGTATTTTCAAAAAGTGCAGCGCTTTTTGTTGCCAGAATACCTGCTTTCCACTTTTTGCGTTATAGACTGAGGCTCCACTAATGAAGACTCGATGCTTCTACTCTTCTTTGTCAGCCCTTGAAAAGTCTGGAATTCAGCGCGTGGCATGCGTTTGCACACCTTTATATGCAGAGGGCCATAAACCATGTCTAACTGGACTTCTTCTTAAAGAGTGTATGGTGGCTGTGCGATCAGCGACAGAATATGGCATATAAACAACTCTGTCGATTCCCATTCGGCTTGGTCTCGTGAAAATATCTCACGAAAAATTACCAGAGACGGTAGTTTCTTGGAAGGTACTTCTGTGATTGTAGCCACAGCTTTCTCACAGTTGGCAATGGTTCTTTTGACACCTTGCCACAACGTAGCCGCATAGCCTTCCAATAACATGGAAAACCCGCAAAGCGCATTTTCATCGGTCACACTCAGACAGTCTTTGTAGGTTAACACTGAGACCAAGAATGCATCGACATTGGCTGTGTCCGAGCCGTCAAAACGTGCGGTAGAGTTCGCGAAACTTCCAGTAGCTGGCATGGGCGGTGTACTGTTCCAATCTGGGGTCTCCTTTCTACTTGGCAGATTGCTACCGATTCCCGAAACCTTCGCTAACAGCGGATCGAACGGTTCGGTAGCCATTGTAATCCTCGTTGGTTGTGACATTTTGGCAAACTCTGTCGCTAACGAAATAACAAGTTGTGTAAATGTCTATATAGTTCGCTTGGCGCTACCTAACTGGCGACTGCCTAACAGTCGACGTGCACCCTGCATGCCTTCGATGGGAATGAAACACAACGGCTACGCCAGGGCATCTATGCAAACAAGGTCGTATTACACTACTTAATTTACTCTTAGGACATGATACCGGGTAAACAATCTTTATTACCTATGGGCGGTAGTGCAGTGGTGGATCATTCGCCTGAGACGCTGGCGGTCCGGGCTCTATCCCCGCGCGATGCAGATGTAACGTTTTGTTTTGTTTCACAAACTTTAATATATGTCAGGTTAACTAAAACCAAATGATACAGGCGAATAGAAAGCAAAATACTTGTCACGTTTATAATTTGGCAGAGACTTTATTTTTCTAAATATGAATTAGGTTTTCTTTTGACCTCGAATTAAATTTGTAATACAAATTTCTTTTAAAGAGACTTAGACTCAGACCTAGGTATACCAAATTTTAACTTTTTAACTTCATAGAAAATTATGTTGTGGGCATTTATCGCAAAAAGAGCTAGAACACAATAATAGTTTTTTTTTATTTAAAAAAAAAAAGGAATATATCGATGTGTAATACTTTCAAAGAAATTCTTTGAATGAGCATGTTTTGGGGCCTTTAAAACCGACTTTCAAGGTCTGTTTAAATTTGAAGCATTACAGCGCACTTGCTGTGTCCCGAAATTTTAAGAATGTCTTCTCGTTGTCTGCAGGATACTCGATAAAGTCTTGTTTTTAGCTTTAATGTCGGCCTATTTCTGCTACTATGGCCAATGACCGATGTCTTGTAACAGTTTCACCTCACTATCCTGGTAATTTTGCCAAACTCCTGCTTTTCTATGGGGTAGGTGGGATCTTTAACGTGCCCAACATCGCATGGACACTGGACCAACGGCTTTGCGCCGGTTCCGAAGGGTGGAGCGTGCAGACATTCAACTTGCTAAAATGCAAGCCAGAACGTCATTGGTGTTAATTTATTACAGCTTGTACCGAAAAAGTGAAAGGGAAACCCTGGGAATCGAACCCAGTACATTGAGGTTCAGAGGCACACGTCATTACCACTGGACCACCGAGGCTCCTCTTGACACAGTCTATCGTACAACTTCACAGATTATTATCGAAAGGCAAACTACTAAAGTTAAGATGATTTCCTAGACACGATTTCTGGATTCTGAGGTCACAGTGTGGAACAGCCAAATGAAATAAACTCATTATCTAAATTATTGTCCATATTTATGAAAAAATCGTGAAAAACGCCAATTTGAGATAAAAAGTGTTGCAAATTAAATCCCAGCTTCCTCATAGCTGTGATAATTTATTCTCTTCCGAAAGACATTCTCATGGAATGAATTTAGGACCCAGGACTTGACCACAATGAACATATTTGTTTTCCTTTTTTTTTTTATTTCAACAACACACCACGAGGGCTTACAACCTAAATACTATCGTACCGTGGGTGTTGACAAGGAGGAAAGAGGCAACTTTTTAATTCTGGACTTGAAGGTTTGGAGGTTCGGAGGGGAAGGAAAAACTTGTACCGGCAAGGAATTCCACAACTTGGAAGTCCTCGGGACAAAGGAGCGGGCATAACAAGATGTTCTATGTCTGGTGACCTGGACAGTAAACGGTTGCATTCGCTCTGTTCCCCTGGTAGATCTGTTGGGGGCAGCAGGTGGAGGAACTATGGAGGAAAGCTCCTCTGAGCAGTGACCGTGCAGATATCCATAAAAAAGATAGAGAGAGAGAGGTCACCAACGGCACGTCGGTGCGCAGCCCTTGGGTGAGGGTATGGTCACCGATGAGACGTATAGCTCTCTTTTGAATGGAGTCCAGGATAGCGAGTGTAGAAGCGGCAGCTGCACCCTGGATGTGGGAGCAGTATTTGAAGTTTGGTTGAAGTATTTGCGAGCCCGGAAGAGGAAACCTAATTTCTTAGCAGCCGCTTCTGCAATTGATGTGACATGTTGGTGCCAATTGAGATTTCGATCCACAGGAATGCCAACAAGAGAAAAGGACTCATTACTTTGAATAACTTGGTTGTTCATTATGATGGGTCTAGGGCTTGTGTATCTCTTATGAGAAAGAAAGCAAGACTGAGATTTGGTGGGGTTGAATTGTAGCAGATTTATACTTCCACAATCTAATATTTTTTGGAGATCCACGGAGACAGAACCCTTCATGAGTCTGCGATCCTCATCTAATTGGGCTGAAGAGACAGGCTTAGAATATTGTATATTTGAGTGGAGGGTGCTGTCGTCCGCGTAACTGTGAACTGGGTTGGATGTGCTAGAGAGGAGGTCATTGATGTGGAGAAGAAACAAAGTAGGGGCTAAAGCTGAACCTTGAGGAACCCCTGCATTAATTTGATACAGTTTAGAGGAATGGCCATCCACAACAACAGAAATGCTCCTGTTGGAGAGGAAATTTGCAGTCCAGGTACAAAGTTTTGGTGGTAGGCCATAGGCCCGAGGTTTATTAAGCAGCTCTGCGTGCCATACCTGGTCGAATGATTTGGATATGTCTAGAGCGACAATATGGGATTCACCATGTTGTTCCATAGATTTGTTCCAAGAATGGGTGACAAAGGAAAGGAGGTCGGCAGTCGATCTGCGCTGACGGAATCCATACTGCCTGTCGTGAATTAGACTGTGTTTTTCAAGAAATTTTAGTAATTCGGTGTTTATATACTTTTATATTACTTTAGAGATGACTTAAAGGAGATAAATAGGCCTGTAGTTGCTAGGAAGCGCTTTGGATCCTTTCTTGGGGATGGGTTGTACTTGAGCAGTTTTCCAGTTACTAGGGAATATGCCTTTATTGTTAGATATCCGAAACAGACGAGTGAGGACAGGAACAAGTTCTGGTGGGCATGTTTTGAGAACAATTGCTGGGATCTCGTCAATGCCAGAGGCTTTCCTGGTATTAAGAGAAGAGAGCATCTTTTGTACCTTTTTAGTTTTGAAAATGATATCCGTCATTTTATGCGCGACATTGGGGACTGTTGGTGGTTGAACATTTGGAGGTGGGTTTTTACACCCACATTCAACCTCATTTGAGTGATGGGTGCAACCCTCATATTACTCCCACATCATCAACGGGTGGAAGTATCGCATCAGCGACAATAATTTCAAAAAATTGTTTTCGCTTAAACGTTGTTAAAAGGGTCAAAATATATAGTAAATATGATTTGGGAGGAAAACATTTTTTGCCTGTCGGTCTGTTGGTGTTTCGGTCTTCCTGTCTTTCGGTCTGTTGGTCCGTCGGTCTGTCGGTCTGTGGGTCTGTCGGTCTGTAGGTCTGTCTGTTTGTAGCCACGACAACTTTAGAACGAGTTATCGTCTTCGAATTTGGTATACAGTTAGCACTCGGCCAACTAACGGCTCGGATTGTTTTCATGTGAAGTCGCTTTAGAGGGTAGGGGATGAATGGGCGTGATTTGTTGAAAATTGACATTTTTGCGTTACAACTCCAGTAAGATAACATTTTAGGGTTTCTGTATTAGAAAACTTCCAGTTTCATAAAACATGTGGTATTCTGTGCTGAAAGTAAATTAGGGGTTAAATTTGTGAGAGTGGAATGTCGTTGACAGAAATTTCCAATTTTTTTTTGCTAAAACGGGGTAAAAAGTCTGTTAGTAGGCGCAATAACTTGTTACCTCCTTCAAACAAAAGCTTTAAGTACAACAACCGTGGTATGTCGTGATTGACCTCAGGTGGATATAGATCTGCTCAATGGTGAGGTCACAATTGCCTATAACACCCTACCCCAAAGTAGCTATCTATCGGATTATCAAATGTATTAAGATTAGCAGCACTTTTTAGGAGGTTGACAGATCTGGATGTAGTTTGATACTCATGTTCTCTTTCTTTGTTTGCTTCGCACTGCCCAGGGTCCTATATTTGCGGGCTCTCCAGACCAGTGCCAGGTTACATAGAAATTTAGATATCTAGATAATAGTTAGAAAGAATAAATTGTTTGTGTCGACGTCAAAAGGAAAGTAGATAGTAGGGAGGAATTTCTATTTAATTAAACAGATATGTTAATGTAACAAAATATTGAATTTATTCATATAAATTAAATTTGGAATAGCGAATATAATGAAATAAAATGATTGATAAATCTCAAATAAGCATTGATTGCACACAAATAGAAATCAAATAAACAGCAAGAGTTTCAAGAACAAGAAATTATTAATTTTCATACATATGCCAAAACAATAAGATGAAGATAGTTGCATATTGCTACAATGTTACTGTTAATTACTTAGGGTATCGCTCAAAAACAAACACAAATGATTAGGTAAATTGCTTGACGTTTGTCAATCAATTGCTAGGTTTTTTAGTGAACTAACTGGCCAGTTCTTTGAGTAAGGCTCCAATAAAAAAAGAATATATTCCTACGTGAAATTTGTACATTAATTATTGAAAACTAAGAGATATTAGCGAGAATGTATAGGTTAGATATTTTACAGACAAAATATGCTAATTACATTTTCAAGGACTATGTGTTTAAATTTACAAAATCTTATAGATTAAACAGGAAATTTATAGTTATGCTGACAGCACCTCCCTGACATTGTTTAAGCTCAAACTTGATTACGTGATTTTGAAATTTCAGGTTATTAAAGCTTCAGATGTTAGATTTCGGCATGAAAATTCTGCTGATTCAGAGAAAGGATTTGTTTAGACTCACCAGTCTTCCGGTATTAGGTTACCTGATGACCCTGTGAAGATGCTTTTCAAGTGAGATCAATTATGAGTGCCTGACATAGATTTCAGACTCCAATAAGAGCGGAAAAGCTGGGTAAAACGACTGGGACTTCCCATCAGAGACTATTGGACCGGTGAATGCCACTGCTCGAATACTACAAGATTATTTGACACCTATGTCGATGTTTTGAATTTGCTGGATGGAAACTTTGCAAATCGCAATTAAACGTTAGTTTGCTTAAGTAAAATTCACTAATTGATCTAAGGTTCAATAATAACCAGGAATTCTTTCTGATCACGGCAAGAAATCAACAATTCGGAACAAAGAACCACGAGTTAGTTCGCATTTTCATGCTGAATACGATGCTTAATTAAACTCAAAAATCATTTGAATTACTCCGAATAATCACTGACAATAATTATAGTACAGATAACAGAAAGGACATTACAACCCCGTTTTAAGATAATTTAATAGCCACCGAAACTGAAGGGTGTTTACTCTACGAACGCTCGGCAGAGAGTCCTCGCTAATGTGTCAGGTTCTGCAATTCCTACTCGCTGCACGCAAAAATTCTTACCGTGACCGTTGGTGGCTGTGTGTGAGCTCTTTCTAGCCTCCATTCTTCGAATGAGATAAAACGAGACCTCCAATCGGTGTTGAAGTCATGACGTCTCACCTCCCGTGTCCAGAGTTGAAGGTTTTGCCGGAAATTTTCTGCAACGTTTCCAACGGTCTTTGTTGGATGACATCACCGATCGAAAATTACAGATAAACAATATTTTGTTCTCGAATGTTCCTAACGTATATTTTCAATGCTTATTGCGTTCCTGGAAATATTTGTTCAGTAATAATGCGAGGTAGTTTCCCATGGTAAACATGTATTGAATTTTAACAAATTAGAAATGCAGTAAAGGGGTTTACGGTACTTGAAGATTTAGCAACTTTTCATGAAAATACTTTTGAAATTAAAACATGAATTGCCTTACAGATATTGGATTTTCGGTTCTTAATTAAGTCTCTTATGGGTTTATTTTGAATAATTAAAGCAGTAACGAAACGTAATCGTTACACACTTTCGCGCAAATTGAGATATCATCTTCAAATTTGGTACTCAGTTAGCAACCGAAAAAGGAAGTTTTCGGGTTGTTTGTGAGGAAAATCGGTAAAGGAGGTAGGGGATGATTTGGTGAAAATTGACATCTTTTCGGTAAAACTCGAGTAATATAATGTTTTAAGGTTTGTTTATTAGACAACTTTCAATTACATCAAGCATCTGGTATTCTGTGCTAAAGTTAAATTAGGGGTTGAATGTGTGGGAGTAGAATATCGGTGATATAAATTTCGATTTTGTTTCGCTAAAACGGCGTAGAAAGTTTCAAACCCTATAGAGAACCTGTTTCTGGAAAAGAAGTCCATCTGTTGGCCTGTACTCTTTGTCTGTAATCTACAACAGATTTTGTTATCGAGACTGTAATCTTAAATACGTTGGGCAAACTAACTGTACCACTGAAACTAGATTTCGTGAACATCTGCCACATTTGAGATACAGTAATGTAGACAAGTCATGCGTGGCACAACACATCAGGGATAACAACCACCATATTGACAAAGAAAATCTGAAACTTGTCAAAAATCTTAGACAGCCAGCGAAGCTCGATGCGTACGTAAGTATTTATATTGCTAGGGCAATAAAAAACAAAAGTTCCTTAAATCGAGCCCCGCCACTGGTTTGCAGTTCTCTGTTTGCGCTCTGTCTTTGAAGCAGATCAACATTCCGAAGCTTGTCAGGTAAAGTGATAAAGGAAGTTCAAAAACTTCGTCCGACAATTAAAATACAATACACAGAAAATTTGCCTGCGATTTAATCCCCCTCTCGGTATCGTTCCTTACCTAAGACTCGGTATAAAAGGTGGGATTTTAGTAGAAAGTAGTTCGAAATTTTCATCCTCTGATGACGCTAACTTTATTAGTGAAACGATCGTCGGGTCTCTAAAAAGATATGTTGTGGTGATTGGGGTTCTCCAAATGTACTTACGATATATAAACATATTAAGCTATTAATATATATATATATATATATATATATATATATATATATATATATATATATATATATATATATATATATATATATATATATATATATATATATATATATATATATATATATATATATATATATATATATATGAGACATACTTGGTTCTCGGGTTGAACCGCGTCCAAAATTTATTAAAACTCGACATTTCGGCTCCTGTTTTGGAGCCATTTCCAACCCTAGGCCTAAGACAGATGTCTTTTAGACCTATTGTTGAACATACTAATACCTTAGAGACGATCCCCGGCGAGATTTGCGGAGTAGGCAGATTGAGGCCCGGCAATCGTGCTACAACAACCCAACCCATCTTGTCCACCGCTCTAAGACGTAGGCAGATTGAGGCCTTAGAGCTCATGTCATTACATATTTTCTTTACATATATATATATATATATATATATATATATATATATATATATATATATATATATATATATATATATATATATATATAGAATAAAGTTATTGTGATGAAATGTGGTGAATTGTTTTTCTCTATCGGTTATACTGGCAATCAAATCTGATGCGTACTTTCTTTAAGTAAGAAATATTTGCTATTAAATACATTGTTATGAAAATTATTACTATAACGCACTTGCTGCGTGCCGAGTTTTACTATTTTGGACACAGCTAAATACAAAATTAAAATATGATAACTCACCACCAGTTTCTCCAATTTCAATAAAAGCAGCCGCCGATATTGTGAAGAATATCGAGAAAATTACAACAACAGTAGTGAGCCTTAAATTCATTTTGTCTGCGCTGAAGCTAAATTAAAAAAATATGTAAAAATACAAAACTTATAAACATGGTCTTTTATCTCAGCGATAAGAATATTATTACACTTGTTTTCTTAATTTACATTAAATTGATAGCTTATCCGAGGGCAAATGAAATATGTATAACAAACATCTCATTAGTATAATTACAAATCAAGAGATTTTGCTCAATACCTAATTTATTTAAATATAATACAAATATATATAGATAAAATTAGCAGATTATTAATTGCTATTTATACCAGTAAGGGTGTTTAGTAAAAAACGGGCCAAACTTCAGTTTTAGTTACCTTGGACAAAAATAAAGTAATTTAAGTCGACTTGACTTAGTAAAATTTTATTGAACTTTGGTAGAAAAAATGTCTTTAAAAGAACCCGAGCTAAGAGTCATATAACCCATATCCCGCGTCAGTTTCAATATATATATATATATATATATATATATATATATATATATATATATATATATATATATATATATATATATATATATATATATATATATATATATATATGTATATATATATATATATATATATATATATATATATATATATATATATATATATATATATATATATATATGTGTTACTTTTGAAAAATAATTACTATAGTGTGTCCAAAAAATGGAGCATTGCAATCATCTGACAGAAGAGAAAATGACCCTTACATCTGCACAACATTGACTATGCAAAACATAAAAAAATTACATGAAATTTTATTTTGAGCAACTGAAAAAGTCATGAAAGATTATCTGCGGCTGCTAAGAAATTAGGTTTCCTCTTCCGGGCTCGCAAATACTTTTCACCAGCTAATCTCTATACTTTATAGACTTCACAAATAAGAACAAACCTCGAATACTGCTCCCAGATCTAGGGTGCTGCTGCCGCTTCTACACTCGCTATCCTGGACGCCATTCAAAAGAGAGCTATACGTCTCATCGGTGACCCTACCCTCATCCAAAGGCTGCCATCCCTTGCCCACCGACGTGCTGTTGGTGACCTCTCTCTCTCTCTTTCTTTTATAGATATCTGCACGGGCACTGCTCAGAGGAGCTTTCTTCCATAGTTCCTCCACCTGCTGCCCCCAATAGATCTACCAGGGGAACAGAGCGAATGCACCCTTTTACGGTCCAGGTCACCAGGAGAAAAATAAGGTAATTTAAATCAACTATATATATATATATATATATATATATATATATATATATATATATATATATATATATATATATATATATATATATATATATATATATATATATATATATATATATATATATATATATATATATATATAGTTGATTTAAATTACCTTATTTTTCTCCAAAGTAACTAAAACTGAAGTTTTGCCCGTTTTTACTAAACACCCTTAGTGGTGTACATGACAATTAATAATCTACTAATTTTATCTATATCTATTTGTATTATATTTAAATAAATGAGGTATTTAACATGTATGATTTGAGTGATGTGTGGTTTATTTCATTTGAGTGTACTGCCCACACAATACTTTGAAATTAGATTTTTTTATTTCAACAACACACCACGAGGGCTTACAGCCTAAATACTATCATACCGTGGGTGTCTACAAGGAGGAAAGAGGCAACTTGTTAATTCTGGACTTGTAGGTTTGGATGTTCGGGGGAGAAGGAAAACCATGTGCCGGCAAGGAATTCCACAACTTCGAAGTCCTCGGGACAAAAGAGCGGGCATAACAAGATGTTATATGTCTGGTGACCTGGACCGTAAAAGGGTGCATTCGCTCTGTTCCCCTGGTAGATCTATTGGGGGCAGCAGGTGGAGGAACTATGGAAGAAAGCTCCTCTGAGCAGTGCCCGTGCAGATATCTATAAAAGAGAGAGAGAGAGAGAGAGGTCACCAACAGCACGTCGGTGGGCAAGGGATGGCAGCCTTTGGATGAGGGTAGGGTCACCGATGAGACGTATAGCTCTCTTTTGAATGGCGTCCAGGATAGCGAGTGTAGAAGCGGCAGCAGCACCCTAGATCTGGGAGCAGTATTCGAGGTTTGTTCTTATTTGTGAAGTCTATAAAGTATAGAGATTAGCTGGTGAAAAGTATTTGCGAGCGAGCCCGGAAGAGGAAACCTAATTTCTTAGCAGCCGCAGATAATCTTTCATGACTTTTTCAGTTGCTCAAAATAAAATTTCATGTAATTTTTTTATGTTTTGCATAGTCAATGTTGTGCAGATGTAAGGGTCATTTTCTCTTCTGTCAGATGATTGCAATGCTCCATTTTTTGGACACACTATAGTAATTATTTTTCAAAAGTAACATATATATATATATATATATATATATATATATATATATATATATATATATATATATATATATATACATATATATATATATATATATATATATATATATATATATATATATATATATATATATATATATATATATTGAAACTGACGCGGGATATGGGTTATATGACTCTTAGCTCGGGTTCTTTTAAAGACATTTTTTCTACCAAAGTTCAATAAAATTTTACTAAGTCAAGTCGACTTAAATTACTTTATTTTTGTCCAAGGTAACTAAAACTGAAGTTTGGCCCGTTTTTTACTAAACACCCTTACTGGTATAAATAGCAATTAATAATCTGCTAATTTTATCTATATATATTTGTATTATATTTAAATAAATTAGGTATTGAGCAAAATCTCTTGATTTGTAATTATACTAATGAGATGTTTGTTATACATATTTCATTTGCCCTCGGATAAGCTATCAATTTAATGTAAATTAAGAAAACAAGTGTAATAATATTCTTATCGCTGAGATAAAAGACCATGTTTATAAGTTTTGTATTTTTACATATTTTTTTAATTTAGCTTCAGCGCAGACAAAATGAATTTAAGGCTCACTACTGTTGTTGTAATTTTCTCGATATTCTTCACAATATATATATAGTGTCAAACACAGTTATGGAATAAAATCCATTATTCAGCCAAAAATAGTTTTTGTGGAAAACGCTGAGACATGTGAAGTTTAATTTGTCGAACATTATCTTTTAATCATAGTTAAAAAAACTTAACTCGCACTATTTTACCCCCACCACTTAATCCATTAAAAAAAATACCAACCCTACATTTTTTCACCACAATTCGATGATCACATTTTTCTGAATGCGGAGATACCCTATATGTATGGTCTAATATTACAGTTTTCAATACAGGATGGAAATTGAATACCGGAATATTAAAACTAAACAATTTACCCTGATAATTCAGGTTTCGAAAGTAAACTTAATAAAAACGTCAGCTTTAGCTCCTGCTTTGTTTCTTCTCCACATCAATGATCTATTCTCTAGCACATCCAACCCAGTTCACAGTTACGCGGACGACAGCACCTCCACTCAAATATACAATATTCTAAGCCTGTCTCTTTAGCCCAGTTAGATGAGGATCGCGGACTCATGGAGGGTTCTGTCTCTGTGGATCTCCAAAAAAATATTAGACTGGGGAAGTAGAAATCTTGTACAATTCAACTCCACCAAATCTCAATCTTGCTTTCTATCTTATAAGAGATACACCAGCCCTAAACCCATCACAATGAACAACCAAGTTATTCAAAGTAATGAGTTCTTTTCACTTGTGGGCATTTCTGTGGATCGAAATCTCAATTGGCACCAACATCTCACATCAATTGCAGAATCTGCTGCTAAGACATTAGGTTACCTCTTTTGGGCTCGCAAATACTTTTCACCAGCTAATCTCTATACCTCATATACTTCACAGATAAGGCCAAACCTCGAATACTCCTCCCACAGCTGGCTTGCCGCTGCCGCTTCTACACTCGCCATACTAGACTCCATTCAGAAGAGAGCTGTAGTTCCCATTGGTGACCATACCATCACCCAAAGGCTGCCATCCCTTGCCCACCGACGTGCCGTTGGTGACCTCTCGCTGTCTTTTATAGATATTTGCACGGGCACTGCTCAGAGGAGCTTTCCTCCATAGTTCCCCCACCTGCTGCCCCTAACAGATCTACCAGGGGAACATAGCAAATGCACCCTTTTACTGTTCAGGTCACCAGGCATATAACATATTGTTATGCCCGCTCTTTTGTCCCGAGGACTCCCAAATTGTGGAATTCCTTGCCGGAACATGTTTTTCCTTGTCCTCCGAACCCCCAAACCTTCAAGTCCAGAATTAACAAGTTGCCTCTTTCCTCCTTGTGGACACCCACGGTACGATTGTATTTAGGCTGTAAGTCCTCGTGGTGTGTTGTTAAAATATAAAAAACTCCTGGACGCAGCAAGTGCGTTATGGTAGTGAATTTTCATAAAAATGATTTTAATAGCTAACATGTTTTTTTAAGAAAGCAGCCATCAATTTATATAGTAGAAACAATATGCCATGTTTCATCAAAATAACTTTATTGTTTGAAAATGTACAAAAATTTCCGAAAGTAAACTTAAATTTTTCCCGAAGAAACTGGTTGCCTGGTCAACCTTATAGGTTAATAGCAAATTGAGCTTTTCAAATTTGAAGCATTTAATGAAAATTAGCTACCATAACGCACTTGCTGCGTCCCGAATTTCTTTTCTTACAAAGATGTATTGTATTTCGATGGAAAATGCAAAAATACAATAACATAGGGCGTGTTAGATTAAAAAATTCGCTACCATAACGCACTTGCTGCGTCCCGAATTTCTTTTCTTACAAAGATGTATTATATTTCGATGGAAAATGCAAAAATAAAAATTTTGAATCACCAACGACTTATGGGCCAGCCTGTAATTGTGGAAATATTTTTTAAGATGTAGCTTAAGACACCGTATGATTAATGTATACCATTTTTTTTGTAACTTGCATAATAACGGATATATTGAGCTTTAATGATTTTTTACGAAAATTTGACAAAAATGATATACCATTAAACGATAAACTCTACAGCCAACACGACCTGTTATCATAGAAAGGGTCTATTTTAAATTAATATTCTGGGAATATTTTAGTAAAATGAAGGACAATGACGATTGAAACTAAGAGTTCAGGCTTTGCACAGCATTCTTCTTGAGACATTTTCTTTCCATAGCTGATATTAATTTCAGGTTCATTGCCTAAATATTACCAATTTTGACGTTTGAAATCGCGACTTTGACATTTTGGGGAAAACCCAAATTTATTTTTCTTTAAATACCTGTAACTTTTTTGTCCTTTAATCTATAGAGCTAAATTTTGGTAGGTAGCTTACCTATGATGATGTGAACCGGCGTACAAAATTTGGTTGTCCTTACTTTGTTAATTCCGGAGATATATTTTTTTTTCGAATGAAAACTCAAAATGTTCCCGGAAAACCTAGGCCGATTTTCCTGACTAACGAACTTATCCAAGCCATTTACAAAAGGAAGGTATGTGCCAAATTTTATCAAAATCGGCTTATTTTTTTGAGTTATCGGTGTGATACATACATACATACATATATATATATATATATATATATATATATATATATATATATATATATATATATATATATGTATATATATATATATATATATATATATATATATATATATATATATATATATATATATATATATATATACAAAAAGTAAATTCTATCAGTCATATGATATTACAAAAACCAAATATAAAGAATGCAGCATGATTAAATAAACGTGATTTTCTGCCATATTTATGATATCCAATCGCTATCCACTATCAAGCGAACACGGAATGTGAATATTTTACCAACAAAAAAATACCACAATTAAATCTACTCAAACTAAGAGATAAATTTAATTAAAATAAATAATACACTCTCTCCAATAGAACCTCGTCTTGTGTTTCACGTGCTCAATTATTTTATTTTAAAATTCAAATTGTAAAGTTCACTTACTTGTATACCAGACTGTGGACAAACCAAGAATTAACCTAATATCTTCTTGCCTTCAAATCATTCATTTTAGGAGTTGACTGTTTTCTGGTCTTTTTGTCCTGCTGGCTTCTAGCCTGTGGTTTGCCCAAAAGTGTAAAAAGAGCAATCGTTGCAGTAAAGCTGTCTTTCCTTGTTTCGTCTATACGATTTTTTATTTGCGGGAGAGCTCTTGTCTCCTCAACAACAAAATTTTCTTCCACGTCTCTACTGATGGTGGGCGTAGATGAAGCGCTATTTGTGTTTTTTTAGTCAGAGTTGTACCACTTTATTCAAGTTGTTCTGGTGCAAAAGACTCTCCGTTTACCACTAATTTACCCCCTTTTATATAGGCTTTATAGTTTTTTTATTTGGACTGCTTTAGGTGCGGTAAAAAATCTTTCCTCAAGGGTGCTATTCGTATACCTGTACCGCTGAGATTAAAGGTTCTCTTCAAAACAATAACTTTAGTTAAATGAGAAATAAATTCTGCAATTATAGGTCGATTATCTCCTCTCCCCAGTGTGTATACGTTGTTTATGTCCTTTGGTGTAATGGTTAGCTCCAAGAGTTTATTCAGTTTTGCCCCTGTTTCTGTGACCAAATTTTCCCCAGCATAAGATATTCCAAATATTATATATATATATATATATATATATATATATATATATATATATATATATATATATATATATATATATATATATATATATATATATATATATATATATATATATATATATAGTATATATATATATATATATATATATATATATATATATATATATATATATATATATATAACTCTTCTCGTAGACTAATGGCCATCGTTTGAAATGTTGCTGAAAAAAAAAAATGTATTTTTATTCCACCTTGTATCCTCTAGCACGTAGGTGCAAATTGTGTTATTGTCTACCAATCAAAAGCTCCAAAAACATCTGTCAACTATGAAAAGCAGAGCAGATTTGGAGAACTTAATTTTGAGCTACAAACGATCAAACAGCATCTAAAATTTAAGGTGTTCCACTTCAATTAACGCCTAGTTTATTTGACCTAGCAGCAGGTGCTGATTTACATGATTGTAATTTGACATTCACACCCATCAAGCTGCACGGGAAAGACATTCTAATCAGTGCTGAACACCAGTTTAAAGTGATGAGAATTGATACAATGTTCGACTTAAATTTTACAACAGTTGTAAGGGTAATTAAAAGGCAAGCCGACTTAAAAAGGCGAGCGTAGCAACTGTTACCTACTTAAAATAAACCCAAGGGAGATAAGTCTGCAACAGACAATCTGTTGAAGAAGCACTATGGAGATGATTGGAGGCAAGATGCAAAGCTTGCATTCTATAAGATTATCGATCAGCATGATCCAACAACAATTACTGAACAAGCAACTGAAAAAAAAAATGAAGTAAACGACGATTTGTTTGAATGCGACAGTGATATTGACCAGCGAATTTAATGCAGTACTACCATATTTTTGTTCTATATGCTATATGAGCTGTTCCATCCAAGTTAGTAAGAACAAAATAAAACGTTTTTTGTACACATTTCGGGATTTTAAGCATTTTAGTAGTGCAGAAGTCTATGAAGCGCTGCACTTGTTACCTTTTCATCTTATATTTACTACAGAGTCCATTGATCAGAAACTCTCAATTTTTAACACCCTTATATTGGATATCATTGATGTGTTCGCACCTGTTAGAACCATTCAAATCTCTAAACCCCATTCAGCTTGGTTAACAGACAGTCTTGAACTTCTCATGCATCTGCGAGACAGTATAAAGTTCAACAAAACAAAAAAGGTGGAGCATTGGGTCTACTACAAGGAGCTCAGAAATTTTACAAACGCGGCTATAAAGAGAGAAAAGCGAGCCTATTTCAATACTTACCTAAAATCTTATAATCAGAACAAGTTATGGGAAGGTCTAAAAAAGGCAGACATCCGCCTGAGGACTGAATCACCGGGCCTGCCTCCTCACCTTAATAATTCGAATATGATTAATCGGTCCTTCTTTAAACAAGATTTGTCCATAGATGAAGCCGACAATAATGCCTTAAACTAATTGCTACAAAACAAAGCGAATTCTTCTTGTTTTGAGTTTGAACCTGTTGATGAGGACGAAATATACAACCACTTATTTTCTGTGACGACACGCGCTGTGGGTGCTGATTATATCAGAATATCGATGCTATTACATTGCTGTCCACTCATGTAACTCACAATAATTTTTTGTATCATAAATCATTGTTTTCTTACTATGTGGAAATTGTCGGATATCCTGCCACTTCCTAAAAATGACACTCCTAACAGCTTTAGTGATCTGCGACCACTAAGCATTCTGTGCGTCTTATCTAAAATCTTAGAAAAGGTTATGTTTAAACAGATGAAGTATTTGGATCTCAATAGTCTAATACCTATTAATCAATCCGGTCTTAAGGCTGGACATGGCTGCTCTACGGCTTTGCTCAAGGTGCTGGACGACATACTGATTGCTGCTGATAACAATAAGCAGACTCTCATGGTGGAGATTGATTTTTCCAAGGCATTCCATAGGGTTAATTATCGGCTTCTTGTGACTTTATTGGGGTCGCCGCTGCTTCAATTTTAGATAATTACTTATCTGGAAGAATGCAGCGAGTAACACTGGCTGATCAGACTTCAGATTTCCTTCCTGTCACATCTGTTGTCCCTCAGGGCTTCATATTAAGGCCTCTGTTATTTAGCATTTATACATCAAAGCTACCTACCTATCTTCGTGATTGTCAGTATCACTTTTACGCAGATGATGCACTAATATATTATTCGCTTGAGCCTTCAGCAATTTCGGAATTCTGTGATATCATTAACAGTGATTTAAGCAGATTAAATGACTTTTCAAACCAATACAGTCTTACTGTAAATCCCTGCAAATCAAAGTCAATTCTTTTCGGACGTAAAGCTACAGTTAAACATCATAAACCTTTGGCGAAGCTTGGAATTCGTGGCGTAGAGTTAGAACAGGAAGTATGTGTTGACATATTATGGATAAGAACAGATAATGAACTAAGATTTTCCGATCACGTCAGTATGATTACACGACTAGCTTATGCTAACTTAAAATTGCTGTATGGGTACAGGAAGTATTTTAGCAGGGCTGTTAGACTGACATTATGCGAGGCACTAGTCTTATCTCACTTAAATTATGGAGATGTGGTGTACGATGCATGGGTCAGAGTGGTAGATTCAACTGCAGCGCGTTCAGAATTCCTGTGTGAGGCTGGTCTGTGGATTGCGCAAGTTTCAGCATATCTCTAGTAGCTTTAAAGACTTGAACATTTTGTCACTCCAAAAGCGAAGACATCTTAATTGTATGTGTCTTTATCACAAGATAATACAAGATCGGACACCCTCATATCTTTATAATAAAATTAAATTTAGAACTGACATCCACAGTCTCAACATCCGAAGTAAGGGAACGCTGACAATTCCACAGAATAAAACCGAGCTTTTCAAAAGATCTTTTTCTTATAATATAGCCAATCTTTATAACAAGGTTCCCGATTGTAACAAGTCACTATCAGTTCTTGCTTTTAAACGGAGGTTTAAGGGGTTGCTTCTAGAGGGAAGCTTATAATTCTTTGTGGCTGCAGAGTTTGTTTGTCGCCTGGATGTCTGCTGTTTTGTAATATAGACATATGTGTGTACCCAAGTAATTCTACCAATGTTTTTTTTTTCTTGTTTTTTTTTCTCTATTTTTATTTATACTTTTTCTTGCTAATTGTAGTTACAATCATGTATTTTTTCTTATTTGTTATAATTAGTTAGGTTATTTCTTCTTTTAAGTCACTTTTTTTTTGTATATTTCATCAGTTTGTAAATAGTCACTACCACCGTTTAATTGTGTTATATTAAGGATCTGTTGTGTGGGAGAACAGAAATATTTGACATGTAGCTTAATTGTCAATAAAAGCATAATATTATTATTATTATTTTTATTATTATTATTATTATTATTATTATTAGTCAACAATAAATGTTTAGTGACTGAATTACATACATTTTTTAATCATTTAAATAAGAACATGATGTTAGTAGCAAAACTGTGTATATGTAATTTTTAAACTAAAACCATTTCTATTTTACTTGGTAAATTTGAACATTCTGGTACCTTTTAGTTGGAAGAAAGCCGCTCCAACAATTACTAAAAGATTCCTAATATAATTATAATTGTTAAACTGCAAAACAGTCTACAATTATCTCTGAATGAGTTGAACGTCATACACTTAGTTTTTCAACCAGTGGCCTCTACGGTGACTTCTCTTTTCTTTGACATATAATTATTCTGACGTCCTGGTACGTTTACACGCCATTTGTAGAACGAATGGTTATTTGGAGGTTACTTGTGAATAAGACCAATATTTGCTGCAATAATCTTTTATTTAACAGTAATTAAAGTCAGCTAATAATTCTAAGGACAGTCGTCTGGCCTAACACATTTAAATCTTCGAGTACTTTGCACGTATCCTTCGTCACAAACACAAGCATCTACGACGCATATCAGAATGCACATACCTGGGGGTTTCTCTTTATTTTCACATGTTACTGGGCACGCCGTAGCACAATTCTCTGTATGTGCATTGCTTCCGCATGTATCTAAAAAAGAAAATGTTAATTTAATACCCAATAACTTCATTACACACAGACTTTCTTCAACTTTGCCCTTAAGAGAGCATGTATTCCAGAATCTCGATTTTGATGCGATTGGAAAAATGCACTTAGTGAGCTATGCGGTTTGATTTATGTTTGAAACTAAATACAAATGTAGAGTCTACTTTTCTGGCTCAACAAGTGCTGGTTTTCTTCAATTGGAAAACCAGAGAGTCCTTACATCTGTATTTGATGTAGGACGGTATCACCTAGTAAGGACAGCAACGGACAATGGACTAATTCTGAGTAGTAATATCATTTGTTTTAAATATTTGTGACTACAGGTCTTTTTAAGAGACCTTCCTTAAAAAATGTAGGTTTTTTTATCCACTATTACTAAGACTAGTTAGAATTATTATAATTGGAGATTTTAATACGGTAGAAGACGACAATAAACTGGAAAGTCTTGTAGATGGAAAATCGGGACTAGTAGAAATGAATAATAAAATTTTAGTACGCAGCAAGTGCGTTCTGGTAGCGATTTTTCATAAGAATTGTACACTATTTTAATACCGCATAATAGTAAAGTTAATACTTTAAACCTTGAAGATCGATTTTAGACGTCTTAGTACGCGCATATTTGAAATTCTTTTGAAAGTGTTAGCATCGATATTTCTCTATTATCAAAAAAATCTTGCGTTCTAACTCCTTTTTGAGAAAAATGCCCAAAACTCAATTTTCTATAAAGCTAAAGAACTAAATTTTGCTATATCTGTAGATAGTGTAAGTCTATTTAAAAGAAACTTGTATTACAAGTTTCATTAAAGTTTTACAGAAGATTTCCAGAAGGAAACAAAATTCATATTTGGAACAGTATCTGCCAAATTATAAACGTAGCAGTTATTTTTCCTTATTAATCAACAATAACAAAATTATAATTTCAGACTCAAAGGTGACCAACTTATTTTGGCGTTTTAAACAAATATGAGATCTTATGAAATCTGTACACTATTGTTTCTCCAAATGTCAAAATAAAACATAAAAAAAACATTTTTTGAACTGGATTCGATCGCGTAACCTTCTGCTTAGGAGGCAAGCGCGAAGTTCCCTGCGCCATCTAGACACACGCCAACTAACGTTTTACTTGATAGATACTTTAGATCGGATTCATGCCCGGGATATTATATTTAAAGTAAACGTAACAACTATTAATTACAGAATTAGTAGAATTACCATTGAAACACATCGCACGACTGTTTCGGTCTTATATGACGTCTTATGTTTAAGTTTAAAGATAAACGAAACTCTTTTAGAATTATTTTTATAGAGACTTGGCTTAATTTTGTTTAAATTTCTGCTATATTATGCGACAGCTTAATATATTTATTAATATTTTTAAAGCTGCGCTAAAACCGTATTTGGGTCCGTTAATAAAGCTACCAATATAGTGTGTTTTAATAATTGATTGAATCCCTCAGTTAAATAACAGTCGCTGGCAAATTTTTAATTTCATGTCGTCTGTCGTTTTTCATAATTGCTGCCGAGATTTCACGATTGTTGGTTCCGGTAATATGTTTCCTGCCTGGTATATATTTAGTTTACTTACCGTTGATGTATGGTTTATACCTGTTGTATGAATTAATCTACGCGTGGAAGTTAACTACTCTGTCTGTCTGGCATTGGACTTTAACCATTAAGTCGTTTCAATGCTTGTCTTTGGGATTTTATTTTTAATTTGGAAAAACTCTAAATATTGTGTACCAAATTACTTAAAATTCACAGCATAGGTTTACTTTCGCTATTTCTAGCCACATGTTAAGTCTAATTCCAGTTACTCTGATACTTACATAAATATAGCGTTTTCAACAAGTTTTTACTGATTTTCCACCGGAAAAACTTGAGCATAAAGGCTGATTAACGAACGCGACCTCGGTTTTAGCCCAAACATGATTTTTGCCAAGTTTGATATCTAAAAATTTTAACGGACCTTGGTTTTGGGTGCTAGGGACCAAAATTCGCACTCATCTGTAGAAATTTTTTCAAAAGATTTTCATCGTGACCTCTCTAATAGCGAATTTTTCGTAATGAAAATTCGCTAAAATAGGAAACACGTTAGTGGATTTATAGAAGGAAAATGGTCTAGTTGTAATGTTTAAAGTACCCACAACATGATGCATTTACATCGACTGGACCAGAGTATACAAGGAGGTACCAAATAAACTGTAATTTAAGCAGAAAAATTAGGAACGAAGAAGCATATAGTATATGTAAGCAAATAAAAAGGTCTGGACGGAGCAAGTCCGTTATGGTAGCGAATTTTCGTAAAAATGTTTTTAAGGAAAAATATGTCTTGTTTTTAAAAAAGTTCATTTGGTTAGCAGTATAACCTACATAGTACTAGTAATGTACCATGTGGCATTAAAATATTTTTGTTGTTTCAAAAAGTACGACCATCTTCCGGAAATAAATTTAAAAAGTTACAGAAAAAACTGGTCTGATTTTCCTGGCCACCGAACGTCTACACGCTATTTACATACCTGCTAAGATATAATAATTAATACAAATAGCTTTATGACAAAAATTGAAAAAAAAAGAATCAAAATTTGCAAACACTTTCTTTTACAAAATTTCACCATTTGTGATGTTACACGAAATTATATTTTTGCGCGTGGCGGTGGTGAAACGTTTATACAATTTTTGTTGTAACTATATTTCGCAATATATATATATATATATATATATATATATATATATATATATATATATATATATATATATATATATATATATATATATATATATATACAGGGTCGCTGATAAGTCTGGAAACGGTCGATTATCCGGGAAAATATACAAGGTGTCGAAAAAAGTTTTATACAAAAGTTTTTGGGTTCTTCAATGTCTACTAGGCGGTGATAATTTCATTTATACAGGGTTGGTCATACAGGCGTGGCACACCAATATATTTTTTTAATGGAACACCCTATATATTATTCGATATTTCAATCCTTCTCTTAATTTTGAGCAACATTTATCAGAAGCATAATGTACATAAACTCAATCGTTTCCGGGTAAAAAAATAAATAAAAATAAACGCTATTGTTTTTAAAATCTATTGGATGAAGAACAAAAATGAATATAAAGTAGAATATCTCTTGAAAACAATCTGTGAGTGTGAAAAGAACCGGTTGCGATGTTTTTAACATTGTTTGAAATCCTATTTTATAAGATGTTCAAAGTGTTCTCCATTGACCTCCTGACAATAATGAATTCGCTTAACAAAACATTGCACTGCATTTACAAGAGCGTTTTGAGGAATGTTATTTATTTCATGCACAATCCTTGCTTGCAACTCTTCAATATTCTGCGGTCTATTTTGGTAAATTAAATTTTTTACATGACCCCACAAAAAAAAATCAAGCGGCGTCATGTCGGGAGACCTAGCTGGCCATTCAATAGTTCCCCTGCGCCCTATCCATCTGCCAGGAAAGGTTTGATTCAGATATTCCCGTACCTCAATTCCAAAATGATGGGGTGCCCCATCCTGCTGAAACCATATTTCTTCCGCTGGTAGATTTGGGTCGTTATTGTTCGGAAATAATCGACTAACGTCTGGAACAATTGATTCTTGCAAAAGTGTCAAATATCGAGCAGAGTTCAAATTACCGTGTATAAAATAAGGTCCTATGATATGTCCACCAATAATAGCACACCAAACATTTACTTTTTGCGGTCTTTGGGTGTGAATTTGTTCCATCCAATGTGGGTTTTCGTCTGACCAGTACCTACAGTTGTGTCGGTTGACTTGTCCATTCAAACAAAATGTAGATTCGTCGGAAAACAAAATGTGGTTGGCAAAGTTAAAATTTTGGCGTAACTTCTCCATAATAAGTTCACAGAACTCGATTCTGCGATCAAAATCGTCTTCACTCAGTTCTTGCAATAAATGAATTTTATATGGACGGAACTTTTCCCGCTTCGTAATCTTTTGAATTGAATATCGACTCATATTGTGATTTAAAGCCAATTGCTGTGCCGAAGTTTTCGGATTTTCCACCACATCTAATATTACATTCAAAGAATTTTCTTCATTTGTAACGGTTACTGGCCTTCCAGTTCTAGGTTTATCCTTGATACCGCCAGTTTCGTGAAAACGATGCAAAGTTTTCGAAACTGTGGATTTGGAGATCGATTCCCGCTCAGGATGCAACTCATTGAACATAATCACCACTTGAGCAAAACTTCGTGTTCTATCACCGTACCCTATCATCATTAAAATTTCGATACGTTCGGTTTCACTTAAACTTGCCATTTTGCACAAAAACTGTTGACACTAAATTACTAATGTTTCAAAACTGTTGACACTGAATGAATGTTTGACATTCGTTGTCCTGGAAACATTTTAAAACAAAAGAATAATACTGCGTTTCTTATGGGCATCTTATCTTATCTTGGGATTCCAAACAATGTTAAAAACATCGCAACCGGTTCTTTTCACACTCACAGATTGTTTTCAAGAGATATTCTACTTTTCATTTATTTTTGTTCTTCATCCAATAGATTTTAAAAACAGTAGCGTTTATTTTTATTTATTTTTTTACCCGGAAACGATTGAGTTTAGGTACATTATGCTTCTCATAAATGTTGCTCAAAATTAAGAGAAGGATTGAAATATCGAATAATATATAGGGTGTTCCATTAAAAAAAAAATATTGGTGTGCCACGCCTGTATGACCAACCCTGTATAAATAAAATTATCACCGCCTAGTAGACATTGAAGAACCCAAAAACTTTTGTATAAAACTTTTTTCGACACCTTGTATATTTTCCCGGATAATCGACCGTTTCCAGACTTATCAGCGACCCTGTATATATACTCTCGAAGGAGTTTAGCTGTCCTGGTTGTCTAACATTTCTTATTAATTTCAGATTATCTTCATTAACGTGACGATTATTATCCCAAATATGTCGCGCGACGGAAGATCTATCTATACTACCGTAACGTAATTGGGCTAAGTGTTCTTTGAATCTAATTCTAATCGATCTTTTTGTTTGTCAGACGCACTTAAGATCACAATCTTTACAACTTATTTCATAAATTCTCGACATTTTGTCCGTGCTATCCTTGTCTTTTGGGTTACCTAGCAAGTTTTTTAAGGTATTTTTGTCGAAAATGTTAGCTGCAAGTTGACTTTTTTCAAAATGCTATCTAGACCCCTCGTGATTCGAGGTTCAAATGGTAAGCAAACAAAGTTTTTTTTCGGATCTCTCTCTTCCAAACGTTGTTGATTCCGTCAACATTTTCTTTGTATTCTGTTTGTTGACTAATTTTTCACAAGGCAAGCAGTGCATCATTTATATTCGGCCACGTTCTTAATATAATTCAATTCTTTGGTATATCTACTTTTGTTTAAAGGAAAATTAATTAACCGATTTACTAAAAAATTCAGACTGGCCATTTTTTGTGCGTACGTATGATATGAGTAGTTCGGAATGTGGCTTATAAAGGTTGTTTTCTTTCTATAGACATCGAATTCTAAAGTGTCTTTATTCTTGATAACTAGTACATCTAGAAAGGGTAATTTATTATTCATTTCTAATTCGTGGGTAAATTTTATAGAATCAAATTTATTGTTTAATTTGGCAATAAAATCTTCTATTCTGCAAATGTTTGTGTTAAACATTGCGAAAATATCATGCACGTAAAGAAAGCACACTCTAGGAAAATAACTACTTTCACTTTCAAGATCTGTTTCAAATCTGCTCATGAAAAGGTCTGCAATAAATGGCGATAGCGGATTGCCCATTGCCGTACCTTGGGTTTGTCCAAAAAATTCATTGTTGAATTGAAAAATATTTTGTTTAATACAAAGGTTTGTTAAAGCTAAACATTCTTTTCAGACATTTTCATTTATGTAATTTATTTTTAACAACTGCTCTTAATACTTTAAAGTTTTTCCGTGGGAACGCTAGGAAACAATGAGGTTACATCGAATTAAATTAAAACCTTGCCTTCAGTCAATTTAACCTCTTTAATCTTATTAATTAATTCAAGTAAATTTGTTACTGAAAACTGTTCTGTTTGACGGGCAAGCCTCTAAACTCATTTGTCAACCACTTTCCAAAATTATATGTCGGGGAATCTATAGCCGAAACCTAAGATCCGGTATAAAAGGTGATGTTAGTTTTTAAAGTATTTAGAATTTTTCATTCTCTGATGGCGCTAACTTGGTTAGTGAAACGATCGTCAGGTCTTTTAAAATGTGTTCTGGTGATTTGTTAGTTTACTGATTTCTACGAAGCACAAAAAAATTCTGCGAAAACTAGCTTAATATATTTTACTAAAAAATTTATAAAAGAATATATAAAACTCAAATTGTATACCTAATCTGTAATTAAAATTGAAAGTAAAATAATTTGTTTGCACGAAAATCCATAAACTTTATTTTACAAGATGTTCCACCAATTTAATAATTTTTCATACAAAAATTCTAAAATGTTTCTCCAAAGAAAATTCATTAAATTCGTTTATGAGAAAATTTGCTATTAAAAGAACATGTTGTACAAGAAAATTAGCTTATAAAAATAAATTAAATAAACTAAAAAGTATTGAAAATCTGATCTAAATACAGAACTAGATACTTTTTCTGTGGCTGCACAGAGAAAATTCTGTTGCGTGTGGATGATGTAAAAATTGAATTCGGTTGTAGACAAGAAAATAACATGTTCTGATGTCACATAGAAAGAGCACGGAAGAAGATATCGAAGAAAAAGACCCAGAACAGGCTGAAGGGAGACACTCACACGATTGACAGGGTATCTCTGATTTCACAATGTATTTCGTAATCATTATTGAGATGTGATCACAAGTTGTGGTTTTCTCACCACATCTTTCCTTTTCCAAATAAAGAAGCACCGACGCTGACAATACAACAACCCGAGCCAGTGCCAGAACCAATTGCCTTCGAAGAACCTCAGCCAGAACCCTCTAAACCACAACGACCCATATAATTTTTGCTTATATAATAATGTAATATATAATTATATCTAATATAATATAATCATAAGTAATAGATTTTGAAGACTTTTTGTTGGGATTTCAATCTTTTTGTAACTGAATTTGTGGATTTGTGGAGTTTCGGACTTCAATAAATGACTTAAACATTATGCAACTTTGGAAAAAAATGACCTGTACCTTTACATATACGATCTAGGTGTTCCAGAGAACTGAGAGGAATTCACTAAATGACAGCCTTTAATAATATATAAGAGTTTTGGAGTGGAAAAGGTGGATTTTCGCGGAGATATCCAAAATAACGCCAATTTTGAACTAGCCGTCTAAGCCCATAGAGCTTGTAGGGGAAAAACCTGATTGATAAAGTTTGTAGGAAATTTTATGTACTTTCATTTTGAGTAAAGAAGTTGTTTACAAAAAGGTTCATTAAAATTCAGCACCCCAAAATTTATGTACATGGGGGAAATAAAAACAACCTCACAACTTTCCAGCTAAAGGCCCTTTTGGGTACAAATTGACTGTATTATTGGGCACGGTCCATATTTTGCTGGCTGACGACCTGAGAACACCTTGTGCCGTTGTTTTCACTCGGAAAGCAATGGCAGACCACCGAGTATATTTCCCAAGAAAGCTTTCGGGAAACAACCACAGTAAGGTTATATCAAAGTATCCACTTGATATTATGTAAAGATCAAAATAATACATGGATAACTTACTATTTGCGTTTGTAGCAGAAGCCTTCGGTGCTACGAAAACAGCAGCTATGACTAAAAAAACTATGAATTTGATATACATTTTATTCTAGGATCTGTTGTTCAATAAATAGGTTAAACGTATTATCGGCTTAATATATATTGGGCTTAGATGTACTTTTTTTTATCAGTTTACTTTAATAATAAAAGTAAAATTTTAATGGTTTAATTATTTGATAACAAAACAAGCAACAATTTTCTGGTTTTTATAGCAGCTAACAAATCTATAAAAAACAATGTTTCACGTGTTTTCATTTAAATAAGATTACGAAATAAGGCTATAAAAGTGTTTTAATCTAGTGCTTATTCGATTACAATCTAGAAGTGTTAGTAAAATCAAAACTGGTGCAATAAGATTCAGCGGTTTAGTTGCAAGAAAATAATCTTATATGAATGTCTTTGCTAAACGTGTTAACCTTTGAACTACAGGCTAATAAAAGAACCTCGGTGGTTCAGAGGTAAGAACCTGTGCCTCTGAACCGAAGGGTACTGGGTTCGATTGCCAGGGTTCCACTTTCACTTTTCCAGTAGATACTGTAACATTAACATCAACCGAGGTTCTGGCATTATATCTGAGCAAGTTGAATGTCTTCATGTTCCGCCCTTCGGAGGGGGCGTAAAGCCGTCGGTCCCGTGTCCATGCGATGTTGGGCACGTTAAAGATCCCTACCCTCCTTACAGAAAGGCAGGGGTTCGGCAAAATTTCCAGGACAGTGAGGTAAAACTGCTCCCTGGCGTCGGTGATTGGCCATAGTCGCGGAAATAGGCCGACGTTAAAGAAACAAAACACACACACACACACACACACACACACATATATTATATAATTGCCAAGTAAGGCACAGACATTCGTGTGTTAAAATGATTTGCGATGTACAGCCATTTTAGCGAATTTTCATTAAGAAAAAATTGCTAATAGATGTAAGGTATCGCACTTCTTATCTCTTGTATTTTTGTATATAGTTTTATATCTGTGCCTGATATGATATCAAATAAAAGTCTCAGTTATCGTCCAACCTGTGTCTTATTGAAAACTTGAATTCACTGCTAAAAATTAGATATTATAATTTAAATATTAAGTTGGACATTCATTTTAGTATATAAATTAATAGAAGCTAGTGGAAACTTCACACTGGCGACGAGGATTTTGCGGTAGATAAATCAAGTTTAATTAATAGCGGTAAACAAACTCAATAATTATTATTTCACTCGCGAGTTATTATTAAATGCCAATATTTTCAACAACACACCACGAGGGCTTACAGCCTAAATACTATCGTACCGTGGGTGTCAATAAGGAGGAAAGGAGCAACTTGTTAATTTTGGACTTGAAGGTTGGTGGTTCGGAGGAGAAGGAAAAACATGTGCCGGCAAGGAATTCCACAACTTGGAAGTCCTCGGAACAAAAGAGCGGGCATAACAAGATGTTCTATGTCTGGTGACCTGGACAGTAAAAGGATGCATTCGCTCTGTTCCTCCGGTAGATCTGTTGGGGGCAGCAGGTGGAGGAACTATGGAAGAAAGCTCCTCTGAGCAGTGCCCGTGCAGATATCTATCAAAAAGATATATATATATATATATATATATATATATATATATATATATATATATATATATATATATATATATATATATATATATATCTTTTTGATAGATATCTGCACGGGCACTGTATATATATATATATATATATATATATATATATATATATATATATATATATATATAGAGAGAGAGAGAGAGGTCACCAACGACACGTCGGCGGGCAAGGGATGACATCCTTTGGGTGAGGGTAGGGTCACCGATGAAACGTATACCTCTCTTCTGAATGGAGTCCAGGATAGCGAGTGTAGAAGCGGCAGCGGTACCCCGGATGTGGGAGCAGTATTCGAGGTTTGGCCTTAGTTGTGAAGTATATATATAAAGTATAGAGATTAGCTGGTGAAAAGTATTTGCGAGCGAGAAATGCCAACAAGTGAAAAGGACTCATAACATTTAATAACTTGGTTTTTCATTGCTATACGTAAACAATTAATTACAGAATTAGTAGAATTATCATTGAAACATATTGCACGACTGTTTTGGTGACGTCTAATGTTTAAGCTTAAAGAAAAAAACTACTTTAGATTAATTTTTATAGAGACTTGACTTGACTGCTACTATATTATGCTACACTTTGACCCCAAAACCACAGCATAATATATCTATGCTGTGCTAAAACTGTATTTGGCGCCGTTCATTAGGCTACAAATTTAGTGTATTCTAAAAACGGATTGAATCCCCCAGTTAAATAACAATCACTTGGCAAATTTCTAATTTTATGTGGTCGGTCATTTTCCATATTTTTGGCAGAGATTTCACGATTGTTGGTTCAGGTAGTATGTTTTATGCCTGTTACTTATTTAGTTCGGCTAGCGTTGATGTATGGTTTATACATGTTGGATGAATCAATCTATGCGAGGCAGTTAACTACTATAACTGTCAGGCATTGGACTTTAACCATTAAGTCGTTTCAACGCATCATGCATGCCTTTCAGGTTTTATTTTTAATTTGGAAAAAAACTCTAAATATTTTGTAGAAACTTACTTAAAATTCAAAATAAAGGTTTATTTACACCATTTCGAGCCACATCTAAAGTCTCATTCCAGTTACTCTGACACTTACAAAAAAGCCTGGACGCAGCAAGTGCGTTATGGTAGTGAATTTTCATAGAAATGATCTGGCACAAAATATTTTATAATAACTTTTTTTCTTATAACATAGAAATCTAAATTTTGGTGTATAATTTACTTTTTATATCGTAAATTTACCTACCAAATTTGGTTATCATAGATTTTTTATTTTTTAAGATATATTTTTTTTCAAATGTAAACTCAAAATTTTCCCGGAAAACCTCGTCCGATTTTTCTGAGTAAAGAACTAATCAAAGCCATTTACAAAAGGAAGGTACATGCCAAATTTTATCAAAATCTGCCCATTATTCTTTGAGACAAATTTTTTTTTCGAATAAAAACTCTAAATTTTCCCGGAAAACCTCGTTCGATTTTTTTGACTAACAAACCTGTCAAAGCCATTTACAAAAGGAAGGTACATGACAAATTTTATTAAAATCGGCTTATTACTTTTTGAGATAAGAATTTTTCTCGAATGAAAACTCAAAATTTTCCCAGAAAACCTCGTCCAATTTTCCTAACTAACGAACTTATCCAAGCCATTTACAAAAGAAAGGTACGTGCCAAATTTTATCAAAATCAGCCCATTATTTTTTGAGTTATCGGTGAATCCATTTGTCCAGTATATATACGAAAATAAGCAAAATCTGATATATGAGTGTAATTTTAAGTAAACATGTGTATAAAATAAGGTGCCCATTAAACGGGACTCGAAAAGGACGATAGTGAAATAATATTAATAATGTTTCATAGGTTAAATAGTAGAAAGTGGAAACATATGATTTTGGGAACTGTCAATCTGACAAATATAAATATTTAGGTTAAAATAATTTGATGTTTGATAGGTTAAGGATAGTTAATAGTAGTAGAATGTCTAAACATATGATTACGGAAAATGTCAATCTGACAAATGTAAATATTTAGGTTAAGAAAATTTGATATTTGATAGATTAAGTAAATATGTCCAAGTAAAACTCAACAACAATGCCTGCCACGTATCCAATGTGATAAGGAAATGAAAGGATTGTTGTTGAGACAAAAGATATAATATAGCAGAAAACAGAGGGCTAGAGAAAGGAAACTCTGGCAACGGTAGTTTGGTTAAAAAAGATAATAAATAAACAATAGGAGAAAAAATTTTTGGGAAATTAGAAGCAGGATATTTGGAGAATCTTCTTGAAAAAATACAAAAGAACAGTAGGAACTTAAATTATATAATAGAAAATAGCAACAGTTGAATGGCCAGTGTCTACAGGAACATCAGAGTGATTTATTTCAAAATAGATGTTAAATTACTTAGGTTGTTCAAGATAGAGGGGTTGCCTAACAGTTAGTTCCATAAGATCAAAATTGAATAACACATATTGCAATATTAATAAAAAAAACTTTGAATATTATAGAGGCCTAAAAATTTTGTGGGGGTTATTACAGTTTAAGGCAATCAATTTTGTAGAGTGATTTAGATATAATTTAACGATATTTTGTCACCTTTCATTTAGTATTCAATAAAATTGTTGTTTTGTTAAACAGGAAAAATTAAGGTTTTATTTTTGTTTATTTGGTATATACAAGGGCAGAGTGTAATAATAAAAAGTAACATAGGTTAGGAAGAGACCTGAACCCACTTGAAATCCCTCAGATAGTGTCGTTTTGTTTTTTTTTCAATCATTTAATAGCTAGCCTAGGCAACATCACCAAAGAACGGAAACAGGTAAATAAATCAGCACATCAATAAATGGCAAGTTTTTCCTTGGTGTATCGAATAACATAAACAATACGACCATCACAAATTTTCATATATTTATTTAATAGAACACAAAATTACATATTATACAATATTTATTTACACCTAAGCCATATCATAAACCATAACTATAATTTCTATTTCCTCAAAATAAGTGATGAAATAAAATAATTTTTAATTTTCTTATTTATATATATATATATATATATATATATATATATATATATATATATATATATATATATATATATATATATATATATACATATAAAAATTTGGTTTTGGGTACCAAATTCGCGCTCATCTGAAGAAATTTTTTCGAAAGCTTTTCATCGTGACCTCTCTATTATCGAATTTTTCTTAATGAAAATTCGCTAATATAACACGAAGAACTAGTGCTGGCCATTCAAAAATGTATAAAACCAGTTTTGTTCAATTCAAAATACGCAAAACTAGTTATGTTTATTTTGTAACATTCAATAGCCGTATAAAACTAAAATTTCGGGTTTAGCAAGTAGCTATTCGTTGCTGAAAACTGGTTTTGCACATTTTTTTTGGCATTGTCTGAATTGGAGTAATGAGCGTAACATATACATTTTTGAAAGTCAAATTATACATTGTTTCTTCTCCCTCCCCCTTTCCCTACAAATTTTGGGATTGGCGCCGTTGATCATATAGTACAGGCAATAGGGACTTTTTTTCTGCATTAAACTACAGGAGTTATTTTTTTTGATAGATACGTTCAGAATTACGTACTGAATGTAAAAACACAAAATCCTTACAAATTAAGAGGGCGGAAGTGCCGCCATTTTGAGAAAAACTGTTTCGACCTATATCTCCGTAACCGTGCACTTTAGACCAAAAATGGTAACGATCTTTATTGTAGATAATTGCATTTTTCATCTTTTTTGTTAAATATTTTTTTGTGTCACTCACCGTTTACAACTTATACGACTATTCGCATTCATTTATTGACTTTTTTACCTATACCTTTGTTAATAATTATTTAAAAAACAAAATGCTTATAACTTAACTTTTCAACCGACAAATTTTCTAGAACTTTTACTTAAAACTTTTTTTTCTAAAATTATTATTAGTGCATTTTCTTCAAAAAAATTCACTAATGAGGAGACCCCGACTTTTGAATTTTGAAAGAAAAAATTGAAATAGGCGCTAATTATGCCCCCTAGAACAGATATCCGGGGTCAGTTTTAATATATATATATATATATATATATATATATATATATATATATATATATATATATATATATATATATATATATATATATATATATATATATATATATATATATATATATATATATATATATATGTATCACACCGATAACTCAAAAACTAATTGGCCGATTTTAATTAAATTTGGTGAAAAGTGTCCTCTTGTAAGTGGCTTGGATAGGGTCGTTACCCAAGAAAATCGGCTCAGGTTTTCTTGGAAAATGTTGTGTTTTCTTTAGAAAAAAAATCATATCTTCGGAAATAACAAAGTAAGGGCAACTACATTTGGTACACGCTTTTACCTCGTTATACGTAAATCACCTACCAAAATTTAGGTCTGTAGGTTCAAAGACAAAAATGTTATGGGCATTTAAAGAAAAATAAATTGGGGTTTTCGTCAAAACGTCAAAGTAGCGAATTGAAACGTCAAAATCGGCAACATTTACGCAAAGAACCTGAAACTAATATAAGCTATGGAAAGAAAATGTCTCAAGAAGGATGTTTTACAAAGCCTGAAGTCTTAGCTTCAACCGTCATTGTCCTTCATTTAACTAAAATATTTCCAGAAAAATTTGTCGATTGAAGAGTGCAACATTTAACGCGTTATAACTTTGAAAATATGGATTTTAGAAAAAAAAAATTTTTTAAAATTTGTAGGAAATTTATAAATATATAAAAGTTATAAGGATTTTATTTGTTGAACAATTATTAACAAAGATATAGGTAAAAAAGTCAATAAATGAATGCTAATAGTCGTATAAGTTGTAAACGGTGAGTGATGCAAAAAAAATTAACAAAAAAGATGAGAAATGCAATTATCTACAATAAAGGTCATTACCATTTTTGGTCTAAAGTGCACGGTTACGGAGATATAGGCCGAAATGGTTTTTCTCAAAATGTCGGCACTTCCGCCCTCCTAATTTGTAAGGTTTTTGTGTTTTTACATTCAGTATGTAATTCTGAACCTATCTATCAAAAAAAAATAACTCCTGTAGTTTAGTCTATTATGGACAAGAGTAACGGACTCCTCTATTGCCTGTACTAATACAGTGATTCCTATTTGTTGACAAATAATTACCCTGACGGCCTCGTTTGAAGGTTACTTTATTAATAACACCAATATTTGCGGCACTAATCTTTTATTTAACAGTTATTTTAGCAGAATAATTATTCTAAAATGGACAGTCTTGTGGCAAAACACATCTTCCTGTTATAGTACTTCTCACGTATCCAAAGTCACAAACACAAACGCCTATGATGCATATCATTGGGCAACGACGTGGGGGTCATGCATATTTTCACATGTTTATGGGCACGCTGAACCACATTCACCACGCATCACTTTATGTGCGTTGCTTCCGCATGTATCTGAAATAGAAAATGTCAATTTAATAGTCAATAACTTTAGTGCACACTATTTTTTTTTAACTTTTCAGCCAGAGACCACGTAGGGATAAGCCTTATCTCATCATGTATATTTTAACGCGATTGGCAAAGCGCACTATAGGCATTATATGGACGTGCGTCAACCCCCACCCTACCCCCACCCCCCATTTACGATTTATTTTAATTGGGTATCCCACCAGTTAGTGCATCGCTGGTGCTCTTTAGTGCACCAAAAAATTTCGTTAGTGCTTTAATACAAACGAAGATACAGCAAAAAAAACCTTGGGGGAGGGTGTTGGGCGGCAACTTGACGCATGATTTTTTGAAAATTGACTGCGAGTGGTATCATTCAATAGCAAATCGTTGGTGCTTCGCAGAAACACAACATTTTTTGTTAGTGCTTAAATACTTTAGAAAAAAACAAACATTTTTCCGACGAGGTGAAGACTATCTTTTTTAGTTCATGAAATACACATTTTTTGTATGACTCGTTGCATCCTTAGTGCTTTCGAAAAAATAAAAATGTTAGTTAGTGTTCTAATCCAAAAAGGGATATGCCAGAAAAACTGTGGGAGGGGGGGCAACTTGTCGCATGATTTTGTGCAAATAAGGTGTGAATGATATCAATCGATAGCAAATCGTTAGTGCTTCAACGGAACACAAAATTTTTTTTTAGTGCTCAAACACTTTAGGAAAAACAGTCGATGTCCCGTGGACTTGAAAACTTTTTTTTTTCGTTAATAAAATACACATTTTCTCTATGACTCGCTGGTTAGTGCATCGTTAGTGCTTTCAAGAAAAACAAACAGTTTCGTTAGTGCTCTAATACGAAAGAGCATATACCAGAAAAACCGTGGGGGCAACTTGACGCATGATTTCTTTTCCAAATAAGGTGTGGCTGATATCAATCGATAGCAAATCGTTAGTGCTTCACAGAAACACGACATTTTTTGTCAGTGGTCAAATACTTTATAAAACACAAATGTAGTTCCGTCAGCTGAAAACTACCTTTTTTGGTTCATAAAATACATATTTTTGTATAACTCGTTGGTTAGTGCATTAGTGCATCGTAGGTGCTTTCGAGAACAACAAAAATTTTCATTAGTGTTCTAATACAAAAGGAGATATGCAAATTAAGTGTAAGTGGTATCATTCCATTTTAAATCGTAATACTTCGCAAAAACAGAACATCTTTTGTTAGTGCTCGAACCAGAATAAAAACATTAAAAGATCGGTTTATTCTAATGCACAATAAAATAACACACATAATTATTTATCACCCTGGGGTGCTTCAAAGGGCATAATTAATGATATTTTAGCGAATTTTTATTTTAAAAAATTCGGTAATAGAAAGTTATCGGTGGTGAGACTTAGAAACATATGCTCTGATCCAAGTACAATTGTTAACATTGAGCTGGTACTATTTTCTAAAACTGAAAGTTCTCCATCACCACTTAGGTAGCTTGTTCTTTGTCGAGTGGCTCATTTCCGAAGCTGGTTAACTTACAGGTTTCACATTTTATTACTTCCGACAAAATATACCTTTGTCACTAAATAATTATGCACGGACCTGCATACCCTTCGTATAGATAAAAGCGAACTTTCCAATAAGTAAAGAAATTATTATATATCCTCCCAGTTTTCTCTAGAAAGAGTAAACCATGGATCAAAAAAAAAATAATCATTACTTTTTGTAAAAAAAAGCATTAAATGTTTCAAACAAGAATGCTTTTGCTGATAGAACGATAGTTTTCAAAGCTCGTTTTAAAATTGAAAATAAATTTTAAATAAAACAAATATATACCAAGTATAAGGGACCAATATTTTCTTCACAAGCGAAGTAACATTTTTAAACTTAGGATATGAACAGAATAACATTTAAAACATTCTTAACCACAGTTTTATTTATTTGTATATATTATATATTATATCTTGATTGTTATATAATACAGCTCCCTGTATTGTCTTCAAACTATATTGTAGGTAAACAATACAAACTCACTACCTCCAATTTACACTGTGTCAAGAAAATGACTGCCGCACATGATGAGCAATAAAATCTCAGGACGCAGCAAGTGAGGTATGGTAGTGAATTTTCATTAAATCTTCAAACTTAAAGAGCACAATTTTCTAGAAACTTACAAAGCTGAATTTTGGTACGTAGTAAGGTATTTATCAGTGCAATATACCTACCAGATTCAAAATAACTTTGTTATTTATTGAGGTGCAAAGTCTCACCATCAATACCTCTCTATTACTGAATTTTTTTAAATAAAAGTTCGCTAAAATATCAATAATTATACCTTTTGCAGCACCCCACGGTGATAAATAATTAGGTATGTTATTCTATTGTAAGTGCTTTAGAATAAACCAATCTTTTAATGTTTTTATTCTGGTTTATGATAGAGCCAGAATCAGTTAAAACTCGACGTTTTGGGTACTGCTTTAAAGCCATATTCAACAGGCTTAGAAATTATAATGTTTATTATAATAGACCTCAGTTTAGATAGTTTTTACCCCGAGTAAATACGTTTGTTTTTTATAAAGTATTTGAACACTAACAGAACATATTGTGTTTCTGCGAAGCACTAACGATCTGCTATCGATTGATATCATTCACACCTTATTTGGGAAAAAATCATGCGACAAGTTCCACAGACCCCCCCCCTAATATTTTTTCTGGCATATGTCCTTGTGTATTAGAGCACTAACGAAAATTTTTGTTTTTCTCGAAAGCACCAACGATGCACTAAGCAACAAATCATACAAAAAATGTGTATTTGATAAACTAAAAAAATAGTTTACACCCCGACGGAAAAATGTTTGTTTGAACATTTTGTTTTTTCTAAAGTATTTAAGCACTAACAAAAAATGTTGTGTTTCTACGAAGCACTAACGATTTGCTATTGAATGATACCACTCACAGTCAGTTTAAAAAATCATGCGTCAAGTTGCCCCCCACGGTTTTTTTGCTGTAGCTCTGTATTAAAGCACTAACGAAATTTTTTTGTGCACTAAATAGCACTAACAATGTACTAACTGGTAGTATACCCAATTACAATAAATTGTAAATGGGGGAGGGGGGAGGGGGGTTAAGGGCAACTTGACGCACGTATTATACGTTTTGTATAAAGCAAGTCAACTTATTACTAAAACTAAACACATATGTGGAGACTTCTTCTCTGGTCCATCCAACACAAGATCTTCTTAGGTTATTCTCATTCATGGAATTTCAAAGAACACACACCCTAAGAAAATTATTCATCAATATGCTGAGCATATTTGCACATATATTCATAGACCCTTATTTAGAATCATCGCTCAGGATGTGCTGGAGATGTTCAGATAAGATTACATAACTTTAAAATTAATAAAAAAGATTGATGATGATTAGGGTATCGCGGTTATAATTATAATAATAACTATTTTGCATGTTTGATTATGTTACCACACACAAAAATTGTGTATTTAGGCATTTTCCTTCTTTAGACTTGACCATGTTCTATGCGAGGAAGAAGGGAAGATTGCCGATTGATGTGAGGTCAATGTAAAATGAGATATTTTAACATATGAATTGATAAAGATAACATAAATAAGGAGAACATTGTGTAAATGCAAACATAGGTACAGAAGCAATTAAAACGCGGTGTCAGGTTATAAAGAACAGAAACGAACCCAGTAAAAACCCAAGTTACATAACGTCTATTGTATTTGACGCCGACGAAGGGTTCGCGAAATTTTGCTTAAGACTAGCTCATCTTACAAATCAGGTACATGTACGTAGTATATAAAAAAATTCTGGACGCAGCAAGTGCGTTATGGTAGTGAATATTCATAAAAATGTTTTTAATAACAAATATGTGTGTTTTTTTAAGAAAGCAGGCATAAAATTTGGTTACCAGTATAACCTATATAGTAAAAACAATGTGCCATGTTTCATCAAAATAACTTTATTGTGTGAAAATGTACAAAAATTTCCAAAAGTAAACTTAAAGTGTTCCCGAAAAAACACGTTTCTTTGTCAACCTTATAGGTTAATAGCAAATTAAGCTGTTCAAATATGAAACATTTGATCTAGATTCGCTACCATAACGCACTTGCTGCGTCTAGAATTTCTTTTCTTACAAACATGCATTATATCTCGATGGAAAATGCAAAAATGCAGTAATATAAGGCGTGTTTGATTAAAAAAAAAGGAAATTTGTATCACGAACGACTTATGGGCCACCCTCTGATTGTAGAAATATTATTTTAAGATGTAGCTCAAGACACCCTATAATTAATATATACAAATTATTTTCATATCTTATATAATAACGGATATATTGAGCTTTATTGATTTTTTACGAAAATTCGACAACAATTATATACCATTAAACGATAAACTCTATAGCTACTGCCAAGCATCAGAGAAAGGGTCTATTTGAAATGAATTTTCTGCAAATATTTTAGTAAAATGAAGGACAGTGACGGTTGAAATTAAGACTTTAGGGTTTGTAAAACATCCTTCTCGAGACATTTTATTTCTATAGCCTGTATTAGATTCAAGTTATTTGCCTAAATGTTGCCAATTTTGACATTTTAAATCGCCACTTTGACGTTTTGAGGAAAACCCCAATTTATTTTTCTTTAAATAAAACTATAACTTTTTTGTCTTTTGACTTACATAGCTAAATTTTGGTAGGTAACTTACCTATAAGGATATAAACCTGCGTGCCAAATTTGGTTGCCCTTACTTTGTTAATTCCGGAGATATAAATTTTTTTCGAAAGAAAACACAAAATTTTCCAGGAAAACCTAGGCAGATTTTCCTGCTTAACAAACTCATCCAAGCCATTTGCAAAAGAAATTTTTTCACCAAATTTAATTAAAATCAGCCCATTATTTTTCGAGTTATCGGTGTGATACATATATATATATATATATATATATATATATATATATATATATATATATATATATATATATATATATATATATATATATATATATATATATATATATATATATATATATATATATATATATATATATATATATATATATATATATATATATATATATATATATATATATAAATTGAAACTGACCCCGGATATGTTTTCTGGGGGGCCTAATTAGCGCTCATTTGAAGAAATTTTTTCAAAATTCAAAAGTCGGGATCTCCTCATTAGTGAATTTTTTTTAAGAAAATTCACTAATAAGAAATTGTTTTGTTCGATAGTACGTCATCAAATATAAACCACCGACACCGATTGATGTGGATGCAATAGGGCTTTGATAATGGTGTAAAATAGCCCTACTTTTACATATTATAGGTAAAGAAGGATTAGATATCTAATAAATATATAAAAGAATAGACTGACTGACTGACTGATGTATCAATGCACAGCCCAAACTACTGGGTCTAGAGACTGTTGCACAGATGTTCCTGTGATAACGTAGGCGAGCATCAAGAAAGGATTTTTTGAAATTGTTCGGTTGTTCGGTTGCTTACTGATTTATTCATCTATCTGTCTATTTAACTGTCAGATTAGTTTACAGTTCATTGGGTAGTCAATATTTTCGTACTTAATTCTTTGTAGTTTAGGTATTTAAGTTGTTTGTTAAGCGATATAAGATAGGTTTTAAGTATAGGGTATCATTATTAGTACGTAGTTGGTATATATTAGTACTTCTCTTAATACGAGGAAAGCCTCTGGCCTTGACGAGATCCCAGCAATTGTTTTCAAAAAATGCCCACCAGAACTCGCTTCTGTCCTGAATTGTCTGTTTCAGATATCTTACAACAAAGACATATTCCCTAGCAACATGAAAACTGCTCGAGTACAACCCGTCCCCAAGAAAGGATCCAAAGCGCCTTTTAGCAAATACATGCCTATTTCTCTCCTTTCAGTCGTCTCTAAAGTGATGGAAAAGTATATAAACACCGAATTACTAAAATTTCTTGAAAAACACATTCTAATCCACGACAGGCAGTATGGATTCCGTCAACGCAGATAAAATGCCGACCTCCTTTCCTTTAGCACCCATTCTTGGAACAAGTCTATGGAACTACACGGTGATTCCCAGATTGTCGCTCTAGACATATCCGAAGCATTCGACCAGGTCAGGCACGTAGCGCTGCTTAATAAACTTCTGGCCTGTAGCCTACCACCAAAACTCTATACCTGGACAGCAAATTTCCTCTCCAACCGGAGCATTTCTGTTGTCGTGGATCGCCATTCCTCTAAACTGTATCCAATTACTGCAGGAGTCCCTCAAGGTTCAGATTTAGCCCCTACTTTAATTCTTCTTCACATCTATGACCTCCTCCTGTGGATCTCCAAAAAATATTAGACTAGGAAAGTAGAAATCTTGTACAATTCAGCTCCACCAAATCTCAGTTTTGCTTTCCATCTTATAAGAGATACACCAGCCCTAGACCCATCACAATAAACAACCAAGTTATTAAAAGTAATGAGTCCTTTTCACTTGTTGGCATTTCTGTGGATAGAAATCTAAATTGGCACCAACATGTCACATCAATTGTAGAAGCGGCTGCTAAGAAATTAGGTTTCCTCTTCCGTGTTCGCAAATACTTTTCACCAGCTAATTTCCATATATATATATATATATATATATATATATATATATATATATATATATATATATATATATATATATATATATATATATATATATATATATATATATATATATATATATATATATATATATATACTTCACAACTAAGGCCAAACCTCGAATACTGCTCCCAAATCCGGGGTGCCGCTGTCGCTTCTACACTCGCTATCCTGGATTCCATTCAGAAGAGAGCTATACGTCTCATCAGTGACCCACTTGCCCACCAATGTGCCGCTGGTGACCTCTATCTTTCTCTCTCTCTCTCTCTCTCTGATATATATATATATATATATATATATATATATATATATATATATATATATATATATATATATATATATATATATATATCTGCACAAGTACTTCTCAGAGGAGCTTTTCTCCATAGTCCCTCCACCTGCTGCCCCCAACAGATCTTCCGGAGGAACAGAGCGAATGCACCCTTTTACTGTCCAGGTCACCAGACATAGAACATATTGTTATGCCCGCTCTTTTGTCCCGAGGACTTCCAAGTTGTGGAATTTCTTGCCGGCACATGTTTTCGTTTCTCCTCCGAACCTTTAAACCTTTAAGTCCAGAATTAACAAGTTGCCTCTTTCGTCCTTGTCGACACCCACGGTACGATAGAATTTAGGCTGTAAGCTCTCGTGGTGTGTTGTTGAAATATAAGAAAAAAATCTGTATCGATGACCAACTTGGTGTTATTACCCTTACGTATCCATTTACGACAAGAGCGCTGACAGAATTGTTAACCTACGAGACCGTTACCGGGCTTGGGTTTACTTTCTGTCATGCGCCGGATAGCGATGAGTCCAAGATTCGCCTCGTATATGTCCCACCCTGCCGCAGTTCTAACAACGCAAGATATTTGCACATTGAGCTTTAATTGGGCCCCCACGAGACGTGTACCTTATCTGTTCTACTATTTTCTTTAGTATTTGCACGACATTCGATGCTTTTGTTTTATTTTCTTCACGGAATTTGAGGCTAGGACTTCTTACACGCTCTCAGACGCTTGCTTTGCCGTTTCAAACTCTTTGCGTCTAGCCGTCCTCAGGGCCTGTTAGGTGTCTGTATCCCTGATCATGCAGCGAGAGCTGATTTAAAAATTCCATCGAAGCTATGGGATAGGCTAGTCGTGTCGTTCTGACAACTTCGGCGTGGAGATGTTGGAGGTTTTTACCGGATTTTATGACAATGACTTTTTAACTCTTTTTCTCATTTCTTCTTTGCTTCGGCGTTTATTTTCTTCGCGTCTTAATCTCTTTTCTCGATTTTCTTTTTGTTTAGTCATCAGTTTTTTAACTTCTTTCTCATTTCTTGAATCAAATTAAGAAGTATGTTGATATGTTGCAAGAATTTTGTCAATGTTACAAGAGTGGTCCTGCCGTCCTAATCTTCGCGTTCTTTTCAAGAAACTCACAATGAACATCGTTGCTTAGTAGAAAAGCTTCACTTCACATTTGAGCAAAATTTTCAGCATCGATTTAGTATAAATGTATGGCGCGGTATGCTCGACGGTCAACTGTTTGGTCCCTTTTATCTTGAATGGGCGTGTGGCTGGTGATGGATAGTAATAGTTTGTGCAACAGAAAATAATTCGATTTTTGGATGATATTCCCTTAGATATTAGCCAACGACTGTTGTACTTCCAGCATGATGGTACTCCTCCACATTTTAGTCCCCACGTACAAAATTATTTAAATATTTCCTTTCCCAAACGTTGGATCGTCAAGGCCAGCCTAAAAAATTGGCCACCAAGGTTACCAGATCTTAATCGTCAGGCATATTGTCTCTGGAGTTGGATTAAATAGTTGGTTTATGCAAAATGGGTGGATACAAGAGAGGCGTTACTTGATCGGATTAACAATGCTGCAACTATTATAAGACCCGATCGTCGTTAAGCTCAACGCGCTACCCAATCGTTCAATAAACGAGCTACCAGATGTCTCGAAAGGGGTTGTGGTTTTTTAAAAATAACCTTTAAAGTGTTTCTTTTCATACTTTCATTTATGTGTTCTGCAGTTAATTGTTCTAATTACAATTAATTTTAAATAAAAAATGCTCTAGATCATGTGACAGGGGTTCAATGCTAAGTCATAATACTACCACCAGCCAATTTCATAAGACTGTGCATGGTAGTTGAACAATGTAACATTGAAAGCCCATGACAAGGATTTTATTGCAGATGCGGCTAAACGATATTTTATCAGTGGGAAACAATCTGGTTTAGCAGAAAAACTCAAGGGACCCTTTGCCTTTATAATTAACAATACAAATAAATGAACATCTATTTTGATGAAAAACAGTGGTGTACATCTTTTCCCTTAACATAATCAGTTTTTGGGTGTTACGAACGTCCCTGACGAAATTTAAAAAATGCTTTAGTGAGAAAGATCTTTGTCGGTCAGTTTTGATAATATCAAAAGCTCAATGTATTTTAAAAATGATTTGGGATAAAATCATTTTTAAAATATTTTATAGATACGTTTTTTAATTTTTTTGTCAACCTGTAACTCGGATCAGACGTATTTCCGGACACATGCTTATATAAGCTTTTTTTTGCTTATTTCGCGCTGCAGAATACGCCGTTAAAATATCTCCTTTTTCTCAAGAAACACCCTATGTATATATATATATATATATATATATATATATATATATATATATATATATATATATATATATATATATATATATATAGTGTCCATGATAAGGAGCTCCACTAAGGGGATCTTCAAAACGATAGCGGATACAGATTTCGTTAAATGGGAGAAAAGTTGGCGGTTAGATATCTTCGAACATTTTTTGGTTTTTGAGATATTTCGAAAAATTTTGATTTTTCGCTTTTACATATTATTTTTTCTGGCCCTAATGGTGGACCTACACCAATACCAATGTCAGTTCTCCACAACAATTTTTATTTTATTTAACATAGCATTTTTTTATCCGACGTTTCGTGATTAAAAGACCATCATCAACTTTTTTTGAATACGGTCTCATCTTCTGATATCATATTCTGAAACCCTTTTTTCCAAATTCAGCGATGTGTCACACTTTGTGGCTTAGTACCATTTTAGTCTTTTATCCAAATCGAGAAAATTCCTATTACGGATCTGTAGCTTTTAAAATTAAGTACTAAACAGGCAACTATATCAATTAACACTTTATGTCATTTAGGCGTTTAATAATAATCCAATGGATGGATTGAGGCAATATTTGAATGGAATAAACACAGAACAAATAAAATTAAATTAAAAATACAAAATTATGCTTTGAAAAATAAATGGATGTGACAGTAACCGTATTTGGATTGACAGTAACATTAGATTTTGATACATTAGTTTCTTGTTTAATTTATTATGTGATAATTAGTAACTGTTTCTAGTAAATATATTTTCTGACGAAGAAAAATTTAAGACGTTTCATTTTTCATTTTATCCAGCCGAAAATGTTCTGTTGCGGAGAGTATGTATTTGCAGAAATATCCGGAAAGAGAACAGCCAAATAAAAGGACTTATGGCAAATTAGTGACAAACCTTAAAGCATATGGTTTTCTAAAGAACCTGTAGTTTCTCGGCAAAATTCCAGCAGTGAAGAAACAGTACATAATGTTTTGTTAGCAGTTACTGAAGATCCTGGAACATCAGTCCGGCGGTTTGAACGAAACGTTGGTTAACAGTCAACGGCACATTTTATTTTACGAAAACAAAAACTACATCCGTACAATTAGAGAATTTGTCAAGGACTCAGACCAGGTGATTTAGAACAACGTTGCTCATTGTGCGAGTCGTACACAAGAAAATGCTAGGACAATTTAAATTTTCTATGTCAAATAATATGGTCTGATGAAAGCATAATTACGAATAATGGTATTTTCAATAGAATAAATGTTGATTATTGGTCTAAAACCGATCAACGCTCACATAAAAAGTCAAGGCATCAAAACCGATTTGCTTTCAATATGTGGTCTGGTATCTTCGGTACAACGATTGTAGGACGGTTTCATTACCATCATACCTTAACATCAGAGCGCTACCTACATTTGCTACAAAACGATTTAGAGGATGCTCTCGATAACATGCCTCTGGTGACAGTTCGAAACTCTTGGATACAGCAGGATGGTACACTTGCACATATATCCAGAGCCGTTCAGGAATATCTGTCAAGGAGATTTCCAGATAAAGTAATCAGCATGCATTCGGAAACACCCTGGCCAGCGCTTTCCCCACATATAACTACGATTAATCTCTTAGTTTGGGGATACGTTAAAAATCATGTATATCAGCAAAATTTTTCCACAGAACTAGATCTGAAGAGGTTAGTTCTGTCAGCATTTGCCAGTATTAGTCAACAAATGTTGCCTAGGGTTTTATAATCGACAGTTAGAAGGTGCTATTTGTGCTTCGAAAATAGTGGAAGTTTGTTTGAACATAGGCTCTAAATTTAGTTGTTTTGTTCGTATTCGTTTCCTGTTTTCTTAATGTTTAGGTCTTTTGGTAATAATATTTTATTTGTTCTGTGTTTATTCTATTAAATTATTGCATAAATTCATCCATTGGATATAATTAAACGCATAAATGACATAAAGCTTTAATTGATATAGCTAGTTGCTTAGTACGTAAGTTTAAAAGCTATGTTCAGGTCCGTAATAGGAATTTTCTTGAATAAGGTCGAAAGAAAGACCAAACTGGTACTAAACCACAAAGTGTGACACATTGGTGAATTTGGAATAAAAAAAGCTTTTAGAATATGATATTAAAATTCTGGACGCAGCAAGTGCGTTATGGTAGTGAATTTTCATAAAAATGTTTTTAGTAACAAGTATGTGTTTTTTTTAAGAAAGCAGGCATCAAATTTGGTTACCAGTATAACCTATATAGTAAAAACAATGCCATGTTTCATCAAAATAACTTTATTGTGTGAAAATGTACAAAAATTTCCAAAAGTAAACTTAAAGTGTTCCCGAAAAAACACGTTTCTTGGTCAACCTTATAGTTTAATAGCAAATTGAGCTGTTCAAATATGAAACATTTGATCAAAATTCGCTACCATAACGCACTTGCTGCGTCCAGAATTTCTTTTCTTACAAACATGCATTATATTTCGATGAAAAATGCAAAAATGCAATAACATAAGGCGTGTTTGATAAAAAAAAAAGGAAATTTGTATCACCAACGACTTATGGGCCACCCTGTGATTGTAGAAATATTATTTTAAGATGTAGCTCAAGACACCCTATAATTAATATATACAATTTTTTTTCATATCTTGTATAATAACGGATATATTGAGCTTTATTAATTTTTTACTAAAATTCGACAAAAATTAACAATTAAACGATAAACTCTATAGCTAAGGCTACTGCCAAGCATCAGAGAAAGGGTCTATTTGAAATGAATTTTCTGCAAATATTTTAGTAAAATGAAGGACAATGACGGTTGAAACTAAGACTTTAGGGTTTGTAAAACATCCTTCTTGAGACATTTTATTTCTATAGCCCGTATTAGATTCAAGTTACTTGCCTAAATGTTGCCAATTTTGACATTTTAAATCGCCACTTTGACGTTTTGAGGAAAACCCCAATTTATTTTTCTTTAAATAACTATAACTTTTTTGTCTTTTGAGCTACATAGCAAAATTTTGGTAGGTGACTTACTTATAAGGATATATATATGCGTACCAAATTTGGTTGCCCTTACTTTGTTAGTTTTGGAGATATAATTTTTTCTTGAAAGAAAACACAAGATTTTCCGGGAAAACCTGGGCAGATTTTTCTGGCTAACAAACTCATCCAAGCCATTTGAAAAAGGAATTTTTTCACCAAAATTAATCAAAATCGGCCCATTAGTTTTTGAGTTATCGGTGTGATACATATATATATATATATATATATATATATATATATATATATATATATATATATATATATATATATATATATATACATATATACATATATATATATATATATATATATATATATATATATATATATATATATATATATATATATATATATATATATATATATATATATATATATATATATATATATAAACATATAAAAATTGAAACTGACCCCGGATATGTTTTCTGGGGGGCCTAATTAGCGCTCATTTGAAGAAATTTTTTCAAAATTCAAAAGTCGGTATCTCCTCATTAGTGAATTTTTTTAAGAAAATTCACTAAAAAATGAGAGCCGTATTTAACAAAAAAAAAGTTGATGATGGTTCCGCAAGGACGACATGTCGGATTCAAATATTAGCAACTAGTGAAAGAAAATGAAAAGTTGATGTGGAGAACTGTCATTGGTATTAATGTAGGTCCACCATTAACGCCAGAAAAAATTAAATGTAAAATCAAAAAATTCCAAACTTTAAAATTATCTCAAAAACCCACCAAATTTTTTGAGATATCTAACTGCCATTATGTTCGGCGTTTGAGTACGCAAGTTTTCTCCTATTTAACCAAGTCTGTGTCTGTGTCTGTGTATGTGTTCGCTACCGCTTTGGAGATCCCCATAGGGGCCCTCCTTATCTTGGACACACTATATATATATATATATATATATATATATATATATATATATATATATATATATATATATATATATATACATACATACATACATATAAACATAGAAAGTCCAAAACTGACCTATGATATGGATTCTAAAAGCTGTAATTCACGCTCATTTAATGTTTTCTTTCAAAGTTTGACAGTCATTGCCACCGTGTAGGCCAAATGTATTTAATAAAAAAATCGCTAAAATGTTACGCTTCTGTGTAAAGGAGGGCACGACACGGCAACCGTCACACTGCCTTGAACAAGTCGCTGGAATCAGCGAAGTTGACTAAGTCCATCACGGTCAGTATTTGGATGGATGGACCACCTAGGAACACGGTGTGCTGTTGAATGTGCTCTGAAGGCAAACCTCCCAGTGATTTTTAAAATCAGGTATCCTTGAGGGAAACAGTGAGTTTAAGTTTAAGTATTTACTTTTACTTCCACATCGTCAATACGTGTGGACGTATGGCACCTGAGACAAAAATTTCAGAAGTTTTGTTTCGCTTAAACGCCGTAAAAAGTATCAAAACATATGGAAAACATGATTTGGGAACGATTTTTTTGTCTGTAGATTTGTGGGTCTCTCGGTATGTTGTCTGTCCGTTTGTAGCCACGATAACTTTAGAACGAATTGAAATATCGTCTTCAACTTTGGTATACAATTTTCACCCGACAAACTAACGGTTCGGATTGTTTTCTGGTAAAATCACTCCAGTGGGAAGTGGCTGAATGGGGGGTGATTTGGTGAAAATTGAAATTTTTTCGTTATAACTCGAGTAATATAACGTGTTAGAGCTTGTTTATTAGAAAACTTTCAATTTCATCAAACATGTGGAATTCTGGGCTGAAATTAAATTATGGGTGGAATGTGTGGAGGTGAAATATCTTCGAACGAATTGAGATATCATCTTCAAACTGTGACATCCAGTTAGCACCTGACAAAGGAACGCTTCGAATTGTTTTTGGGTAAGATCGCTTCAGGCGGCAGGGGATAAACGAGGGGTGATTTGGTAAAAATTGATATTTTTTCGTTAAAACTCGAGTAATATAACGTTTCAGAAATTTATCTGTACAGGAATACGAATTGTGGCAAATCATGATCCCTAAATCCATTTTATGAAAACATCTTCTCGAGGTGAGTAGATTATCATAGCTATTTGCAAGTTATGATTCAGTTTACAGCCCTATTCATTATAGTACAGGCAATAGAGCCCGTTACTCTTGTCCATAGTGCACTAAACTACAGGAGCTTTTTTTTTGATAGATAGGTTTAGAATGACGTACTAAATGTAAAAACACAAAATCCTTACAAATTAGGAGAGCGCAAGTGCCGCCATTTTGAGAAAAACCGTTTCTGCCTTTATCTCTATAACCGTGCACTTTAGGCCAAAAATGGTAATGACCTTTATTGTAGATAATTGCATTTCCCATCTTTTTTGTTTAATAATTTTTTTTGTATCACTCACCGGTTACAACTTATACCACTATTAGCATTAATTTACTGACTTTTTTACCTATATCTTTGTTAATAATTGTTTAACAAATAAAATGCTTATAACCTAACTTTTTAAACAACAAATTTTCTACAATTTTTACTAAAAACTTTTTTTTTGTAAAATCAATATTTTCAAAGTTATAACGCGTTAAATGTTGCACTTTTCAATCGACAAATTTTTCTGGAAATATTTTAGTAAAATGAAGGACAATGACGGTTGAAGCTAAGACTTTAGGCTTTGTGAAACATTATTCTTGAGACATTTTCTTTCCATAGCTTATATTAGTTTTAGGTTCATTGCGTAAATGTTGCCAATTTTGACGTTTTAATTCGTGAAGTTTTGAGGAAAACCCAAATTTATTTTTCTTCAAATGCCTATAACTTTTTGTCTTTTAACCTACAGACCTGAATTTTTGTAGGTAATTTACCTATAATGACATAAAACCGTGTCCCAAATTTAGTTGTCCTTACTTTGTTATTTCCGGAGATATGATTTTTTTTCGAAAGAAAACACAAAATTTTCCGGAAAAACCTGGGTCGATTTTATTGGCTAACGAACTTATCCAAGCCACTTACAAGAAGAAGGTATTCACCAAATTTAATAAAAATCCGCCCATTAGTTTTTGAGTTATCGGTGTGATACCTATATATATATATATATATATATATATATATATATATATATATATATATATATATATATATATATATATATATATATATATATATATATATATATATATATATATATATATATATATATATATACATACATATAAAAATTGAAACTGACCCCGGATATGTGTTCTAGGGGGCATAATTAGCACCTATTTCAAAATTTTTTTCAAAATTCAAAAGTCGAGGTTTCCTCATTAGTGATTTTTTTTAAAGAAAGTGCACTAATAATAATTTTAGAAAAAAAAAGTTTTAAGTATAAGTTCTAGAAAATTTGTCGATTGAAAAGTTAAGTTATAAGCATTTTATTTTTTAAACAATTATTAACAAAGATATATGTAAAAAAGTCAGTAAATGAATGCTAATGGTGGTATAAGTTGTAAACGGTGAGTGATACAAAAAAAATATTTAACAAAAAAGATGAGAAATGCAATTATCTACAATAAAGGTCATTACCATTTTTGGTCTAAAGTGCACGGTTACGGAGATATAGGTCGAAACGATTTTTCTCAAAATGGCGGCACTTCCGCCCTCCTAATTTGTAAGGATTTTGTGTTTTTACATTCAGTACGTCAGTCTGAACCTATCTATCAAAAAAATAACTCCTGTAGTTTAATGCAGAAAAAAAATCTCTATTGCCTGTACTATACCAAAAATAATACAGTATGCCAACTTACGAGGTTCTCCATGATGCCAAGCAGACGTTATTGATGCTGTAAAGTATGCAGCTATAACTAAAACAACTATTGATTTGTTAAACATCTTGTCTCTAGGATCGGCTACTCAACAAATGTGACTATATGTTATACGTATTATTTACTGGTTTAATATATACTCGGTTTAGAACTATATTAGCTTCGGTTTTAATTATTTAGTCTTTTATCAGTTAACTTGGGTAATGAAAGTAGATTTAAAATAGATTATTTTAATGCTGGCAAATCAATTAGTAACTCATTAGCGTTTATACTATCCTCCCAATATAAAAAATCAATCTTTCACCTATTTTTATTTTAACAGGATTACAAAATAAGGCAATAAAGACATAATTATACTGTATATTTGATCATAATTCAAACCGGCGTGCAGAGTTTAAAATTGTCAAATCCTGTTTACCTATTTGCTAGTTTTCTTAGAGCAAATGTTACTTGAGTCAAATTAAGTTGAGTCTCAAACAATCTTTATGTTCTTGTTTCGTGAACTAGCCAAACAAACCTAAATGGGTTCCAGTCAGTTCCGATAGTGAAAGTCTAAAATCATTGGTAATTAAACAAGGTTTGAAGTTTTCGAGCCCATTAAAAGCTATATTTCATACTTCAGTTAGCTAGAATTGCAAAAGAAAAAAAAATCAGGACGCAGCAGTGTGTTATAGTAGCGAATTTTCATAAGAATTGTACATTATTATTATACGGCGTATTAGCAAAGTCTATACTTTAAACTTATACGGACCTTGAAGATCGATTTTAGAGGTTCTCAGACGCGCACATGTGAAGAATTCCTTTGAAAGTGTTACCATCGATATCTTTCTATTATCAACAAAATCTTGCGTTTTTGAGAAAAATGCCCAAAACTCAATTTTCTATGAAGGTAAAGAACTAAATTTTTTGATATCTGTAGATATTGTAAGTCTCTTTAAAAGAAACTTGTTTTACAAATTTCATTAAAGTTATACAGAAGATTTCCAGAAGGAAACTTAATTCATATTTAGAAAAGTAAAGTATCTGCCAAATTATAAACATAGCAGTTATTTTTCCTTATTAATCGCCAATATGATTTCGTTTTAGTCAACATAATCAAACCGGTTTTTTTCAATAACAATTACAACATTAACAAAATTATGATTTCAGACTCAAAAGTGACAAACTTATTTAGGCATTTTAAACAAAAATGAGATCTTGTTCAAAATGTATGAAATCTGTTAACTATTCTAATGTGAAAATAAAACATTAAAAAAGATACATGCATCCAGCTGGATTCGATCGCGACTTAACTTCACGGTTAAGACGTTTGAATTTTTAAAACAATTTATTTAATACTTTGAACAATCAATACTTAAATACTTAGTTACAAAAAAAACATGAATAATATATAATACTAAAAGTAAGACGATCAACCTACATGTGATCTATAGTCTCAGCACTCGGTGTGCGAAGGACTAACTCGGAACAAGAATGAACGGTTCTCCCACTGTGATTAGCCTCTTTATAGTCTTTCCTCCAGGCGTGGCACTATTGTCTCTGGATCACAAGGAATCTGCTGATGTTGATTCTCACAGTGATATTCCGTTCTACTTGCACTTTGGAACTGCAAGTTCTTGGCTCCGTTCAGACGGCGGCTGACTCAGCGGTTCTTACCGTGGGAAGGCGACATTGTATTATAATGGGCCATTGTTTGGGCTCCATTTATCTCCTCCCCTTTTTGAAGACGAAGCTATGGTTCGTTCCGGATTTTCAACGGAAATCCGGACTCGGTGGTTCCTGTTTTTGTTTCTTTATCTTCCTTGCGGGTTCTTCGTTTCTTCAACCCCATTCGGACGGCTATCGTTGTGATGGTTATTAAGACAGCTATGTACAGTAATATTGTCCATATACTCAGGTGATGGATTGGTATTGTTATAGGTCCTGGTATATTTTGTTTAATTTTTTGAAGTTGGTGTTGGATTTGATTGATGTTGTGTAGCTGTACGTTTTCTAATGATATTTCGGGTACTGGTCCTGGATTTGGTTGATCTTCTTGAATGGGGGGTTCTAGTGTAGGCAGGTTGAATAGTTGTTGTGTTTCTGCTGTTGCTGGGCCGGTCTTGTAATTTTTGTTGCCTATAGTTAATTGGCAATTTGGTTGCAGGTTGATTAATTTTGTACCCTTGATGATGTTGGTCCACTCCTGTTCCTTGCAAGTTATTCTGGCGTTAGTTTCTTCGGGTGCTATAACTATATACTGACTGGTTCCATATCTCGAAACTGTGGTTCTATTAATTTTGATTACTTCTTGATTACAATTGTTAATAGGTTTTTGAAATTTTATTAGCTTTATTTCACATGGGTTTTGATCATTCATGGTTGTTGCATTGTCGTCTTTGCAAAAATATATTTGGTTCTTTAAATTTTGACATTCTTCATTACGATAGGCATATTGTTTACTGCTTAGGATAAGGTATTTGGTTCTAAGAAGTATCATGGTAAAAAGGTGTGTCTTTCTAGGGACAGGTAATGTATATAATTGATAATAATCATATTCTGATTCATCTACCAGAGGTATTTCTATTTGAAATATAATTTTGAAATTGTTTTGGACGGCTTTTATTTTAAAGATTTTTTCGTATAGATTTAGATCAGTGGTTGTTATTACTTTAGCATTAGTTGCATAATTTTGGATTTTATTGATTTCTTTTATTATAAATGTTGGTTTTAGTATGGATGTGTGAAAGATTCCTAATTTTGCAAAAGTGATGGCATTTTCTGTTGTTAGTGCTATTTCTTGAATATTGTTTAATAATTGTCCTAGCTGCATGAGTAACTCTAGGATCTTGATGCGATGATAGTGAGTTAATTGTTCACTTCGCAGACTTTCTATTGTATTACCTAATTCATTTATCCTATTTATTATCGTGCCTTGGTTATGACTCAATCCTACTATCGTGTTATTAAACTCGACTATTGCCTCGAGCATTATTGAATTTTGAGACCTAAAAAGTTCATGAATTTTATTTTGATCTGTCGTTAAGACTTCTAATGCTTGTTGAGTGCGTTCCCCATCTTGTGAATCGAGGTTCCCCGTGATTGACTTAAATATAGAACCTAGTCCGTTTATTAGGCCACGTTTTCGTCTATTAATAATATTGTTATTCGGAAAAATCCTATAAAATATATCGTCTACATTATCTATGGTGAAATTCAATGTCAATATGAAATTATGATATTCAGAATGGTAATCTTTTGTCATGAAGGTAACTGTATTTGCGTAGTGTCTTTTTATTTGGTTGTAGTCTCCATGTAATTGTGTCAAGTCATGTATGTGTATCAGATTCCAGTTGCTGGTCTCAGTGTATGCTGTGCCTAATTTCTTTGGTAACATGCCTGGGTTGTCTGTCAAGTCTTGTATTTGGGCTGTTATTCCCGTGGCAAGGAACCTGCAATACGTAAATTTCTTAAATGTGCTATCGTCTGTTCGTCATTTTTATGATTTATTAAAATAGCTTTGTTATGTTCTAACAGGGATATTATTGAGTACGGTCCTGAAAATGGGTTTTTATGTTTTTTATGAAAGCCTGGTGGTATCTTTTTATAGACAATATCACCTTCCTTGAACGGTTGGTTCGTGTTTTTATTTGCCCGTTGTAACGTTTTTATTTTTGAATTCTCTATCCTGCTTCTGACTATCTCATAAATAATTTGCATTAAATCTTTATGTTGTACGTTGTATTCCTGTGTAATTATGACTTCCGGGTCATAGTTAAACATTTCGGGAATGTAGCCAAATATTAAATCAAAAGGTGGTTTTAGTGTCTGTGAGTGTATTGTCGAGTTGTAAGCGAATATACAATATGGTATTAAGTCTATGGGTTTCATATTTTTAAATTTCATTTTGAATAATCGATAATGTTCAATAATCGTGCTGTGAAATCTTTCGATAGGTCCATTGGATGTTGGGTTTTGCGGTGTTGTTATATGTAACTCTATCTGATATGTTTCTAATAGTTCTTTAATTACCTGGTTTGAAAACTCAGTACCTGGGTCTGCGATTATTATTTTACACGCCCCATACTGTGAAAAGTACTTGATCAAGTTTTTTGCAATTTCCGTAGCACTTTTACTTTTTATTGGAAATGCTTGGCCAAATTTACTAAATGGATCTATAATTGTTAGGAAGATAGCTTGTTCAATTTGGAATGTGTCAATGTGTAATATCTCTAATGGTTTAGATGCTGTGGGGGTGTGCTCCAAGGCTATTTGTACCGGGTTCCTATTGTATTTGCACGTTTTGCATAATTCGCAATTTCGTACATGTTCCTCTATATGCTTCTTTAAGTTGGGATAGTAGTATATTTTCTTCATTCTTAGGTAAGTCTCATCAGCCCCGCGATGGTTACTCTTCCCCTCGTGATATTTAGTTATAGTCTCGGTTAATTCGTCCTCGTTAATTTCATTCCTAATTTCCAGACATCTATAAAATTTGGGTGATTCTACGTTATTAAAGTTTTTATTGATTGCCGAACTTACTAGTTCGTAATCTTGTTCATTTACAAAAATGCAATAATATTTCCTTTGTGGTAAACAGTATTCTTTTATAAATTTCTCTATCTGATCCGGTTTATTTAAATTGAAGTTTGCATAGATGAAATTTCTTTTATCTCTTCTGACTGAGAATATGTCCGGTTTATCCGTATTTTTAAAAACTATCTGATTGGTTTTGCTGTTAACGATTTCTTCCTCGAGTATTGGTATGCCTGGTGCCGAATACGAGTCCGCATTCGAGTTTGCTGTGTCGTCATCGTCAATTTCTATGATTTCTTCCTCTTCGTCGATATTATTCGCCATTGACTGATTATCTATGTCTAGTGGGTTTATTTCTACTCTGGACAGTGCATCTGCTGCGCAGTTTAGTTTTCCTTTTTTGTATTCAATTTTAAATTCATATTCTTCTAATTTTAATCTCCAACGGAGCAATTTTGAATTTGGTTGTTTCAACGAAAATAACCATTTTAAAGGTTTATGGTCCGTGTATATAGTGAATTTCCTTCCGTATAAGTATGGTCTAAAATAGTTAGTTGCCCACACGATGGCTAATAATTCTTTTTCGATTGTGCTGTACCTGGATTCGGTGTCGTTTAATGTCCGGCTGGCGTAAGCTATCGGGTGATCCGCATTGGGTTCGCCTTGGCTTAATATTCCGGCTATTGCTACGTTTGAAGCGTCGGTTGTTAATATAAAGTCTTTAGAAAAATCCGGTGATATAAGTACAGGTGAATTCATTAATATGTCTTTACATGAGTTAAAGGCAGCAATGTATTCTTCGTCGTTCACGTTTATCTTCGAGTTTTTCCTTAAACATTTTGTTAGTGGTTTCGTAACTTGTGCGAAGTTTTCTATGAATTTACGATAGTATCCAACTAATCCTAGGAATGAATTTATTTCCTTTGGGGTTTTAGGTATCGGGAATTTCCTTATTGCGTCCAGTTTCTTTGGATTCGGACGGATCCCGTCTGGGCTGACCACGTGTCCTAAAAACTCGGCTTCCTTCCTTAGGAAATCGCTTTTGTCTAGCTGGATCTTTAAGTTGCTTTGCCTGAAGCGCTCGAATTCTAGTTTTAGTTTCTCAAGGTGTTCCTGTAAAGATGTGGAGAAAACTATGACGTCATCCATATATACAAGGCATGTTTGTCCAATTAGGCCTTCTAATACGTTCTGCATGAGCCTAGAAAAGGTCGCTGGAGCCCCAGATAACCCGAACGGCATCCTGGTGTACTCCCAATGGCCTGTATCGGTGGTAAACGCTGTTTTTTCTATGTCCCTGGGGTCCATTTCAATTTGGTGATACCCAGAGATCAAATCGATCGTCGAAAAATATTGGGCTCGCCCAATTTTGTCCAGTATTTCATCAATTTTGGGGATTGGGTGTCTGTCCGGTATTGTTTTTTCATTTAGTTTCCTATAGTCCACCACAATTCTCCATTTTTGTTTATTTGACTTGTCCATTTTCTTTGATATAACCCAATTAGGTGAGCTATATGGGCTGTGGCTTTTCCTAATGATTTTTTGTCTTAACATGTCATTTATTTGTCTGTCTACTTCCGGTTTATGTACGTACGGGTATCTATATAATTTAGAATGGACAGGTATGTCGTCTGTTGTCCTTATTCTATGTTTTATCGCATTTGTGTGCGTCAATGGTTCGTTTTTATTTAAAAATATGTCCTGATATTCTGATAATAAACTAAATAACAATTGTTTTTCCTCGTCATTTAATTCTCCTGTATCTATTTGTTCAATTAAGATATTCTCATTATTAATCCGTTTTTGATTACGCCCCGTATCGTAAGTGTTTAAATTATTAATATGAGTTGTACTCGAATTATTATTTTGTATAACTACTGGTGCAAACGAACTTCTCCTGTGGCTATATCTGGTTTCCGATGCATATTGTTTATTTAATCTGCTGAATGGCCTATCTCTTACATTATAAGCTTGGTTATTATTTAGTACGTGATTAATTGTCTCAAGTTCTTCATTACGTATGAAATACTGCTGGGTTATTATATTGTTTAAATGTAACCGAGTCTCGGGTAGCTTTAAACCATCTGCGTTGGTTTCTGTTTGTCCCGATCGACTTACGCTAAGATCTGTGAATTTTATTGGTATAATATTCTTGCCTATATACAGTTTGTGCTCCTTAAAATCTATTTTAGCTTCGTTTCGTTTCAAAAATTCCATCCCAATCAATCCCGAAAAAAATGTGTTAAAGCTAAACAGGCAAAACTCTTGTACTTCCTCTGAAATCGATTTAAGTTTAATACGTGTACGTTTACAGTGTTTCGAAATGCCATGCACTGTGCGTATGGTAAAATCATGCGTAAATATGTTTTTAGGGAACTTCTCATATGCTACAGCAGGATTTAAAAGATTTTTTGAAGATCCTGAGTCTAACAAAAATTTACCTGATATTTCATTTAATTCTATATACGGTAATTTACATAATGTATTCATATTATTTATATCTATTACGGTTCTCTCGTTGAGGGCCCTGCCGTGGGAAAATTTCGCTGTTGGATGTCGTATTCCTCGGCTGGCGAATTTTCGTAATTTAATTCTTCGTTTACATAATTGACATCGTAATTTGTTTCATTTATTTCGTTTTCATTAAATTCTATATTGTTTACGTGAGCTGCTATCCTTGGTAATGACAGTCTAGTGTTAGAACTATCTACTTCCATTGGTTCGTGATAATTTCTGTTAGCATTATGATTTACATTGGGTCAACCCGGTTGATTATTGAAGTTAGGTCTCCTAAATTGACTCGAAAAATTTTGCCTTGGTACAAAGTGTTGATTTTGTCTAGGCTGGGAATTTGTGTGGTTGTTTTGATTATTATGTTGTTGAAATGGTCTAAAGTTATTTTGGAAAGGTCTCTGAAATTGTACATTCTGAAAAGGTGGGTTATTTTGTCTCTGAAAGAACGTACGGTTTTGTCCTTCTAATTTATTACTATTACTGAAATTCTTATTTATTGTTTTATCTCTATAATCGAAATTTTCCTCTGCGAATACGAATTTCAAAGCTTGTTCTATGCTCGTGGGTCCTTGACTGCGCAAGACGAGACCCAACGGATTGCGTATTCCTCCTAAGAACGCTTTTAATGTTTGATTCTGGTATATATATTTCTTAATTAAGCGCACGCCTTCATTTGGCTCGTTGGCTATTAAACTCGAGATGAGCAATTGCTCTATATGACGGCATCTGTTCGCGAACGACAGTGCGTCTTCAGCATTACGCTGTTTCAAGGTTAACATCTCCGCTAATAAACTATGACTATCTCTTTGGTCACCGAAATTCTGAACAATGGCCTCTCTCAGGTCTGCCCACGTATTAATTATCTTTGTATTTACTATAAGCCGGGCTGTTCCCGTTAGTTTAGTTTGAACATAATTTAGCAAGAAGTGATTCATATACAGATTCTCATTTGGCACGTAGAACTGGTTCATGACCAAGTCACATGCTTTTAAAAAGTTGCCTACGTTGGCTGGTTGCCCGTCGAACTCGGGAATAGCTTTTAAGAAAAATTCTTTGAATTGGTCTGTCATATTGCTACTGGTACTACTCTTATTAATATTAGAATGATTTACTGTTATGTTATTGTCGCTAATGCTGATTGATCTAAATCTATATTCTATGTTACATAAACTTTGTGATTCTTCCTCTGAATCAGACATATAACGTTACAATACAACACATATAAAAAATTGGAAGTGTAAAATGGGATAGCAGTAAACTTACCATAATACGATGGTTGCTGCTTCCATTTGACTCTGCTTGGCCACTACTTCTGCTTTAACTTGGCTCTGCTTGGCTCGAATTGGTTATTAGGCGTCGATACGCTTAAAAATCGATATGCTTTCGGTTTTCTAACCAATACTAACGACTGCGCCACTTAACTTCACGGTTAAGACGTTTGAATTTTTAAAACAATTTATTTAATACTTTGAACAATCAATACTTAAATACTTAGTTACAAAAAAAAAAACATGAACAATATATAATACTAAAAGTAAGACGATCAACCTACATGTGATCTATAGTCTCAGCACTCGGTGTGCGAAGGACTAACTCGGAACAAGAATGAACGGTTCTCCCACTGTGATTAGCCTCTTTATAGTCTTTCCTCCAGGCGTGGCACTATTGTCTCTGGATCACAAGGAATCTGCTGATGTTGATTCTCACAGTGATATTCCGTTCTACTTGCACTTTGGAACTGCAAGTTCTTGGCTCCGTTCAGACGGCGGCTGACTCAGCGGTTCTTACCGTGGGAAGGCGACATTGTATTATAATGGGCCATTGTTTGGGCTCCATTTATCTCGCGTCACCTCCTACGTGGGATGTGCGCATGGTAACCGCTACGCTATCTGGGCACCCGTCAGCGAATGTTTTATTTGCGTCATACTTTAGATCTGCTCCATGCCCGGGACTATACATAATTAATTAATTACAGAAAATTTGGTAGTAGAATTATCATTGAAACACATCCCACTCCTATTTGATGTCGAATGAACCGATCAAAATGATAATTAGCTTTCCAACACATATTTCCAAGACCGACCCGTTATTTGCCTGCCCTATAATAATTAATCCCATGGAAGCAAAAATCCAAAAGTTGCGGTCTCTTATCGATTTATTCTACGAAAATTCGCTAAAAATAATAAACTATTAAATCACAAACTCTATAACTTTTTTTTTATTAACTAATTTGCTCGACAGCGTAGGTCATTGACACAATAGAATGAAATACATTAGCTTAGATTTTTTCATAAAGTCCACAGATTCTTAAATATTTTAACTGTTTAGTAGGGTCCGCCGATAGTAGAGTTGTAAATGTAGTTTCCTCTAGTCTTTGTTATCATCTATCTTAGAGGTATAGCCCACATTCTTGTATGAGGTGCTTCACGGTGAGATTAACGTCACAGGCACTGCATTGTGGTGTAGGTTCCTTTTTCAGTAGATACTTATGTGTTAGAGCCGTATATCCAATCCTTGGTCTTCTTAGTACTAAAAGTTATTTGCGGATTAGCTTTGGTGGTAAGTACTGTTGTGTGGTTGGGTCTATTTCCATATGTTTCATTTGTTTGCAGTTCCAAAAGACCTCTTATGTTTCTTTTACTGTGTATTTCATAAGTGATTACATCATAATAAAGTTGTATTTTGGATATCTTTGATGTGTTTGCACCTGTTAGAACCATTTGAATCTCTAAACCCCATTCACCTTGGTTAACAGACAATATTAGACTTCTCATGCATCTGCGAGATAGTGCCCGTATAAAGTTCAACAAAACAAAAAAGGTGGAGCATTGAGTCTACTGCAGGGAGCGTAAAAATTTTACAAACGCTGCTGTAAAGAGAGAAAAACGAGCCTATTTCAATACTTACCTAAAATCTCATAATCAGAACAAGTTATGGAAAGGTCTAAAAAAGGCAGACATCAGCCTGAGGACTGAATCACCGGGCCTGCCTCCTCATCTCGATAAGTTGAATATGATTAACCGGTCCTTCAGCGAACAAATTTTGTCTGTAGATGAAGCCGACAATATTACATTTAACTCATTGCTACAAGACAAAGCGACTTTTTCTTGATTCGAGTTTGAACTTGTTGATGAGGATGAAATATACAACCACTTATTTTCTGTGAAGACACGCGCCGTGAGTGCTGATTATATCAGCATATCGATGCTATTACATTGCTGTCCATGCATTGTCCCATATGTAACACACATAATAATTTTTTGTATCCTAAATCATTGTTTTCCTACTATGTGGAAATTGTCGGATATCCTGCCACTTCCTAAAAGGGAGAATCCTAACAGTTTTAGTGATCTGCGACCAATTAGCATTCTGTGCGTCTTATCTAAGATCTTAGAAAAGGTTATGTTTAAACAGATAAAGAATTTGAATCTCAATAGTCTAATACCTATTAATCAATTCGGTCTTAAGCCTGGACAGGGCTGCTCTACGGCTTTGCTCAAGGTGCTGGACGACATACTGATTGCTGCTGATAACAATAAGCTGACACTCATGGTGGCGATTGATTTTTTCAAGGCATTCGATAGGGTTAAGCATCGGCTTCTTGTCACTTTATTGAGGCACTCTGGATTTGGGGTCGCCGCTGCTTCAATATTAGATAATTACTTATCTGGAAGAATGCAGCGAGTAAGGCTGGGTGATCAGACTTAAGATTTCCTTCTGTCACATCTGGTTTCCCTCATTGCTCCATACTAGGACCTCTGTTATTCAGCATATATACATTAAATCTACCCACCTATCTTCGTGATTGTCAGTATCACTTTTACGCAGATGATACACTAATATATTATTCGTTTGAGCGTTCAGTAATTTTGGAATCCTGTGATGTCCTTAACGGTGACTTAAGCAGATTAAATGCCTTTTCAAACCAATACAGTCTTACTGTAAATCCCCCTAAATCAAAGTAGATTCTTTTCGGAGGCAAAGCTACAGTTAAACATCAGAGACCTTTGGCGAAACTTGGAATCCGTGGCATAGAATTGGAACCCGAAGAATGTGTTGACAAAGTAGGGATAAGAACAGATAATGAACTAAGATTTTCCCATCACGTCAGTATGATTACACGCCGAGCTTACGCTAAATTAAAATTGCTGTATGGGTACAGCGAGTATCTTAGCAGGGCTGTGAGACTGACTTTGTGCGAGGCACTAGTCTTATCTTACTTAAATTATGGAGATATGGTGTACGATGCATGCTTAAGAGTGGTAGATTCAACTAGGCTGCAGCGCGTTCAGAATTCCTGTGTGAGGCTGGTGTGTGGATTGCGCAAGTTTCGGCATATCTCTAGTAGCTTTAAAGACTTGAACATTTTGTCACGCCAAAAGCGAAGAAATCTTCATTGTATGTGTCTTTATCACAAGATAATACAAGATTGGACCCCCTCATATTTTTATAATTAAATTAAATTTATAACTAACATCCACAGTCTCAACATCTGAAGTAGGGGAACGCTGACAATTCTACAGCATAAAACCGAGCTGTTCAAAAGATCTCTTTCTTATTATGTAGCGAATCTTTATAACAAGGTTCCCGATTATTACATGTCACTATCAGTTGTTGCTTTTAAACCAATGTTGAAGGGGTTGCTTCTGGAGGAAAGCCTATAATTTTCTGTGGCTGCAGAGTTTGTTGGTCGCCTGGATGTCTGCTGTTTTGTAGTATAGACATAATATCTGTGTACCCACGTAATTCTACTAATGTTTTTTTTTTAATTTTTCTTGTTTTTTTTCTCTACTTTTATTTATACTTGTTGCTGCTATTTATAGTTACGAACATGTATTTTTTCTTATTTGTTAATATTAGTTAGGTTATTGCTTCTTTTTTGTCAGTTAATTTTTTTTCTTTCGTTTGTTTATTTCATGAGTTTGTAAATAGTCACTACCACCGTTAAATTGTGTTATATTAAGGATAGGTTGAGTAGAAGAACAGACGTATTTCTGAACTCTGCCGTTTGACATGTAACTTAATTGTCAATAAAAGCATGTTATTTTTATTATTATTATTATTTTTTTCTTTTGTCTGATGGACTGTTTTGCAGCAGTATCCACTATCTCGTTTGCTTTGATGCCACAGTGTGCCCAAATAAAAAACTATTTGGCTATTTACATGGTGTAGGTCTGAAATGTTTACCTAAATGTCTGCAGCTATTGTGAGTATGCTGGATAAAGGGTCGCTACATACAACTCTATAACTTAAACTACTGCCAACTCGCCAGAAAAGGGTCTATTTGAAATGAATTTTCGTTAAATGTTTTAGACAAGTTAAGGACAATGTCGGTTGAAATAGGAGGCTTTGTGAAACATACTACTTACCACATTTCTTTAGCCTAACTTGCAATTGTTTCAGCATCTATGGCTATTTTTTTCGTTTCTGTAAACCTAAAAGAATTTTTAACTTATGTTAGAGTCACCCAGCGGATATTTTTTATATGGTCGTCATCACTGGAATGCCTTGAGCAGACATCTGCAGTGGTAACGTTAAAGTTGTTAATTTGATTGCAGACTTTTTCATGCCTCTTATCATTGTTTTCTCAGCAGAAAATCAAAATTATAACCAGATCCTCAGCCCGACGTCGGACACGCCACTGAAAACCCAATCTCCGCCAGAGGGAGATCTCTAGATGAAGCCGGAAGCGAATGAGCTGCCGCCGGTAAAACAGGTGGAAGTGAGAAGTCAGCTGTGTGAGGTTCGGCAAACTCAAGATGTCGAAAAGACGTTATTTTCTATATTGAACAATGTTCTGTTTTCTTTTCATGTCCTATTATTCAGAAGTATTAATTAGTTTCGTTCTTTTCCCGTATTGATAGGTTCAGTTTAGTGTTAATAAAAATCACAATAATAATACACCGATTTCATTAACTACCACGGCTTATATATATATATATATATATATATATATATATATATATATATATATATATATATATATATATATATATATATATATATATATACATATATATATATATACAAAATGGAAACTGGCCCTGGATATGTGTTCTAAGGGGCCTAGTTTGCGCTCATTCGAAGAATTTTTTTCTAAATTCAAAAATCGGCATCTCCTCGTTAGTGATTTTTTTAAAGAAAATTCACTTAAACAAGCACTTGTGAAGCCACGGGAAAAGTCTACGACTGTATTAAATATGGAACGGTTTCACTAAGTTTTTTTGTGTTCCCTCAGGGTTCGTCCGCGGCCTTGCCGCCCCGATAGCACTAGGGCAGGAACAAACAACCAGATATGCTATTCAAATTGAATTAAGTTTTAAAAGTTTTCATCTCTTCTCTATTAAATTATTTTTTTACAAAAACTCGCTAAATTTTTTTTTGGAATAACAACAATCTGATTGGCCACTGAGGCTACGCTCGACAAGTATTTACTAGTAGGTATATCCCATAATGCACCTTAACTGTCCAAAGTTTTACAATTTACACAAAATCATTTTGATTTACAATGGATTTTTGCTCATATTTGAACGAAATGAAGGAAAATAACGACTTAGACACATATCTAGGAGCTTGTTAGTTATTTCTTGTAGTATTTTTCACTTACATTCGTACTTAATCAATCTTGACGTTTTAACTTTCCTGAATAAGATTTAATTAATTACAAATTATTTTACCTCTAACTTTTTTGTCTTTTAAGATAGAGATCTGAGTTTTGGTACTTAGAATACCCCTTATGGCAGAAACCAGCGTACATAACTTGGTTGTCGTTACTTTGTTATTTCCGCGGATATATATTTTTTTCGAAAGAAAACACAAAAATTTTCTGGAAAACCTGGGTCGATTTTCCTGACTAACGAAATTATCCTAGCCACTTGCAAAAGGAAGGTATGTGCAAAATTTGATTGAAATGGGAACCATATTTTTTGAGTTATCGGTGTGACATATATATATATATATATATATATATATATATATATATATATATATATATATATATATATATATATATATATATATATATATATATATATAAACAGATAAAATTTAAACTGATCCTGGATATGGGTTCTAAGGGGCCTAGTTTGCGGTCATTTGAAGAAATTTTTTCAAAATTCAAAAGTCGGGATCTCCTCAAAAGTTAATTTTTTTTAAAAGAAAATTCACTAATAGAACATAAATCTTATTGAAAATTTCCGCTTATAATTAATGCTTTTACGGGCTAAGCTATATACAATTGCTCTTATAAAAAGGTAGAACATGGTAACTAAAAGGTAGGGCATGGTAACTAATTACGGGAATAACTGCAAAACTCCAAAGAAACGGTAGAAGAATGAATTTAATATTCGTAAGTATTTAAATTTAAGTCAGCTCTAGCTTTTTAGTCTCCACGTGACCTTATCCGAGTTATCTCTGGTATCATATTTTGTAAGTCATCATGTGATGCATCTCGGCCTTGTATATTAGGGTATCTTTGGTAGAACCGACGGTCGTTGGAAGATCAGTTATTAAGAGTACCATCATTTGCTGTGATAATCTTTTATTAAACAGTTATTTTAGAAAGGTAATAATTCTAAGGACAGTCCTCTGGCTTAACACATTTTCCTCCTTCAGTGTATTCTATGTATCCGTCGTTACATGTACAAACATTTAGGTGGCACATCAGATCGCACCTTTTTGGAGGATTATCTTTATTTTCACAAGTTATAGGGCACGATCCAGCACAATCGTCTTCATGCGCGTTGCTTCCGCATTTATCTGAAATAGAAAATGTTAATTTAATAGTCAATAACTTCACGACATATTGACTTTCTGCAACTTTTTTGCCAAGTAAGATGGCAACATTTTTATACTACGGTTTGACAAGGAAAAATTATATCAAAATTGGGGGTCACCTTTTAAAAAACTATTGATGACGTCATGCGCCTATAACAAATCTAACAAATGGTGCTGGAAAATCAACTTTCATGCAAAAATATGTATTTTTAATCACATAAAATCGACGTGTTTGAATATTTTTTCAAAAAACAATTTTTTTTTGATCTTACCTAATTTAATTCATACTTTAGACGCGGACCTTATAATAAATAGTGAATTTTCATAGAAATGATCTGGCACAAAATATTTTATTATAACTTTTTTTTCTTGTAACATAGAAATCTAAATTTTCGTGTATAGTTTACTTTTTATATCGTAAACCTACCTACCAAATTTGGTTATCATAGATTTTTTATTTTTTAAGATAAAAAATTTTTTCAAATGAAAACTCAAAATTTTTCCGGAAAACCTCGTCCGATTTTTCTGATTAACGAACTTATCAAAGCCATTTACAAAAGGAAGGTACACGGCAAATTATATCAAAATCTGCTTATTATTCTTTGAGTTAATATATATATATATATATATATATATATATATATATATATATATATATATATATATATATATATATATATATATATATATATATATATATATATATATATATATATATATATATATATATATATATATATATATATATATATATATATATATATATATATATATATATATATATATATATATATATATATATATATATATATATATATATATATATATATATATATATATATAAACATATAAAAGTTGAAACTGACCCCGGATATGGGTTCTAGGGGTCCTAGATCGCGCTCATTTGCAAAATTTTTTTCAAAATTCAAAAGTCAGGATCTCCCCATTAGTGAATTTTTTCTACGAAAATTCACTAATATGACACAGAAACTAAAATAATTATTTTATCCTTAGAAGCTTACAGCAAAGGTTGATAAATGTCCAGGGAGGATACCCGCAAGACAACGCTTGACCATTTTATTCTGCGCAAATACAGAAGGCGACAACGAAAATCATTAGTGATGGCTCGTTATTTAACTGTCTGTTATTTTTAAACGGTTGTCGAGCCGCAACGGACCACCAGTTATGGATTTATAAAAATAACAGGTACAAAATAACGCTTTTTACACTAAACTTAAATTCGGACTCCTATCTGTTTCAGTTCCACTGCAACCAGGTTCGATGAATAAACATCGGTTTTCATCGGCAACTGTTAAATTTAACTATTTAACGGGATGAATGGACATGCGACTGGGAATGATAAATATGTATGGGTATGCTATGCAGTATAGAGCGGACTTTACTTCATAACATATTACTTAACACGTTATTTATACTAGTGTGCTCGCTCTCGCTCACAGCTTTGGGAATGTAGGATACTATCGATCGACTATCCAGTTCAAAATAACAGATAAATAACTGAAGACGTTATTTTCAACGGATATTATGAAATAACGTAAACGGCTTCAACTGTTAATAGAAAATAACGCTTTTGTCCATCACTAAAAATCATTTACTAATAAATTACGAAAAGTAAAAATTCTCTTTCTTTTAAGGGTAGCGAAGTTAACAAATTACCGTTAGAATCGGCTTTTAACAAGAAAGCTTGAATGGTATTAGATATTATTACAAAATGGGTGCATCACTTTGTTCTGTATTTGATTGTTTTAGTATGTCGTATAATGTTAAATGGCCGACTCGGGTTACGTCTCGTTCTGCTACAACAATTAAGCAGATATTTTCTAATTTTACCCATAATCGAACGTGCTGGGTGATGGATAATCAGGTATCTGACCATCGCACTGTATTTTTGGATTTTGGTTTGCCGATACCACAGTGTGAGAGCCAGTTTTCTGAGAAGCGTTCCTTTAATGACAATGCTGTAGGTAATTTTTTACGAGACTTAGAGTCTGAAGACTGGTCAGATTTGTATAGTTTACCTGATATAAATGAGGCGTGTAAATACTTTTTTAACATATTTTTTTTTACCACTTTGAGGTTAATTTTCCGAAACGTTGCCGAAAAGTGATAGGTGACCTTTCCAAAAATTTGGTAACTGATTAAGTGAGGAGATTAAATCTGAAAGATCTATACTACTTAAAAGTTTTATATGCGGAATTAGATTTATCTTATAAAATGGCAAAACAAAAGCAGGCATCAAATTTGATTACCAGTATAACATATATAGTAAAAACAATGTGCCATGTTTTATCAAAAAACTTTATTGTTTGAAAACGTACAAAAATTTCCGAAAGTAAAGTGTAACCGAAAAAATCCTTTGCTGCGTCCAAAATTTCTTTACTTACAAACATGCAAAAACATAAGGCGTTTTCGACTAAAAAAAATATTTGTATCACCAACGACTTATGGGCCACCCTTTGATTGTAGAAATATTTTTTTAAGATGTAGCTCAAGACACCCTATAACTAATGTATACAATTTTTTTCCATATCTTGTAGAATAACGGATATAGTGAGCTTTATTGAGTTTGCACCAAAATTCGACAAAAGTTATATACCATTAAACGATAAACTCTGTAGCTAAGGCTACTGCCAAGCATCAGAGACAGGGTCTATTTAAAATGCATTTTCTGGAAACATGTTAGTAAAATGAAGGACAGTGACGGTTGAAACTAAGACTTCAGGGTTTGTAAAACATTCTTCTTGGGACATTTTCTTTCCATAGCCCGTATTAGATTCAAGTTCTTTGCCTAAAATTTGCGAATTTTGACATTTTAAATTGTCACTTTGACTGAGTAAAACCCCAATTTCTTTTTCTTTAAATGCCTATAACTAACGGCGACACAAATACAATTTCGCTTTTGAAATGGAGGACGGTTAAAAAATATATATTTGTGTCGCCGTTTGTCCATCGCTGTGATTTGAGGTTTTAATGCTTCTAATTCCGCCTTCACCCATATAGTGCAAGGAAACAAAAGCGACAGTCGATGAAAATAGCCACTATGATAGATTTCTTGTAAAGTCCAGTTCCTGTTATATAAGAAACAGAACGAAGCCCCTGAAGATGGCCAGATTTATGGGCCGAAACGCGTAGGGCTTTTACTTAATAAAAATTCAGTCTGGAGCATAGCCTTGTTCTGTTCTTTTTTACCTTGGAAATATGTCTAACCCAGACGTTGTGACGTTCAGAAATTACATATCCTCATTAGTGTTTTTTTTAAAGAAAATTCACTAAAATGTAGAACATGGTAACTAAAAGGTAGGGCATGGTAACTAATTACGGGAATAACTGCAAAACTCCAAAGAAACGGTAGAAGAATGAATTTAATATTCGTAAGTATTTAAATTTAAGTCTGCTCTAGCTTTTTAGTCTCCACGTGACTTTATCCGAGTTATCTCTGATATCATATTTTGCAAGTCATCATGTGATGCATCTCGGCCTTGTATATTAGGGTATCTTTGGTAGAACCGACGGTCGTTGGAAGATCAGTTATTAATAGTACCATCATTTGCTGTGATAATCTTTTATTAAACAGTTATTTTAGCAAGGTAATAATTCTAAGGACAGTCCTCTGGCTTAACACATTTTCCTCCTTCAGTGTATTCTATGTATCCGTCGTTACATGTACAAACATTTAGGTGGCACATCGCATTGCACATTTTCGGAGGATTATCTTTATTTTCACATGTTATAGGGCACGATCCAGCACAATCGTCTTCATGCGCGTTGCTTCCGCATGTATCTGAAATAGAAAATGTTGATTTAATAGCCAATAACTTCACGACATATTGACTTTCTGCAACTTTTTTGACAAGTAAGATGGCAACATTTTTATACTACGGTTTGACAAGGAAAAATTATATCAAAATCGGGGGTCACCTTTTAAAAAACTGTTGATGACGTCATGCGCCTATAACAAATCTAACAAATGGTGCTGGAAAATCAACTTTCATGCAAAAATATGTATTTTTAATCACATAAAATCGACGTGTTTGAATATTTTTTCAAAAAACAATTTTTTTTTTGCTCTTACTTAATTTAATTCATACTTTAGACGCGGACCTTATAATAAATATGACACAGAAACTAAAATAATTATTTTATCCTTACAAGCTTACAGCAAAGGTTGATAAATGTCCAGGGAGGATACCCGCAAGACAACGCTTGATCATTTTATTCTGCGCAAATACAGAAGGCGACAACGAAAATCATTAGTGATGGCTCGTTATTTAACTGTCTGTTATTTTTAAACGGTTGTCGAGCCGCAACGGTAACCACCAGTTATGGATTTATAAAAATAACAGGTACAAAATAACGCTTTTTACACTAAACTAGAATTCGGACTCGTATCTGTTTCAGTTCCACTGCAACCAGGTTCGATGAATAAACATCGGTTTTCATCGGCAACTGTTAAATTTAACTATTTAACGGGATGAATGGACATGCGACTGGGAATGATAAATATGTATGGGTATGCTATGCAGTATAGAGCGGACTTTACTTCATAACATATTCCTTAACACGTTATTTATACTAGTGTGTTCGCTCTCGCTCACAGCCTTGGGAATGTAGGATACTATCGATCGACTACCCAGTTCAAAATAACAGATAAATAACTGAAGATGTTATTTTCAACGGATATTATGAAATAACGTAAACGGCTTCAACTGTTAATAGAAAATAACGGTTTTGTCCATCACTAAAAATCATTTACTAATAAATTACGAAAAGTAAAAATCCTCTTTCTTTTAAGGGTACCGAAGTGAACAAATTACCGTTAGAATCGGCTTTTAACAAGAAAGCTTGAATGGTATTAGATATTACTACAAAATGGATGCATCACTTTGCTCTGTATTTGATTGTTTTAGTATGTCGTATAATGTTAAATGGCCGACTCGGGTTACATCTCGTTCTGCTACAACAATTGAGCAGATATTTTCTAATTTTACCCATAATGGAACGTGCTGTGTGATAGGTAATCAGGTATCTGACCATCGCTCAGTATTTTTGGATTTTGGTTTGCCGATACCACAGTGTGAAGGCCAGTTTTTTGAGAAGCGTTCCTTTAATGACAATGCTGTAGGTAATTTTTTGCGAGACTTAGAGTCTGAAGACTGGTCAGATTTGTATAGTTTACCTGATATAAATAAGGCGTGTAAATACTTTTTTAACATATTTTTTTACCATTTTGAGGTTAATTTCCCGAAACGTTGCCGAAAAGTGATAGGTGACTTTTCCAAAAATTGGGTAACTGATGAAGTAAGGAGATCTAGCTTAAATTTTAAAGATCTATACTACTTAAAAGTTTCATATGCGGAATTAGATTTATCTTATAAAATGGCAAAACAAAAGCATGAGAATCTCGTAAAATTAATCAAAAAAACAATATTTTCAAAATATATTATATTGATTTGATAATCCTATACGGGGTGCTTGGAAGATTGTATCTGAACTATCCGGCAAGTGTGGGAAAAGTGACTGTGGAATTCGTATCCACCAGGGTGATCGTATGGTGACTTCTGCTGATGAGGTTGCTAACCTGTTCAACTTCTATTTTGAACAGACTCCAAGGCAGACGGTCTCTCAGATAGCCGACCACAAGATGGACTATAGGCTGTTCACGAAGAACGTTACGTTTCCGCCAAATTCGTTTTATCTTGCCCCGTTTTCAGAACCATAACTCTATAATGTACTAACTTGTAAGTTAAAAAATATGACTATCTTCCCAAGTTTCTTCTTAAGAAGTCCCTGTATATTATAATTAAACCATTATTGCACTTAGTTAATACTTCTTTTATAAGTGGGCTAATCCCTGAAGTGTTAAAGATCGACAAGAAAGTTCCGGTACATAAAAAACAAGATTTCTTTTTGTTGGAAAACTACAGGCAAGTGGCGATTCCTCCTAGCTTTTCATGTGTATTTGACTATGCGTTTCTAAATCGGCTTGTGACGTACTACTCCCAGCAACAAATATTTACAAAAAATGAACATGGATTTCTGGACAATAGATCAACATCGACGGCAATTTATTCAAACCATGGCTCTGTAATTTATAGCATAGAGGCTGGCGAGTGTCCTGTTGGTATCTTTTGTGATCTCAGCAGAGCTTTTGACTGCGTCTATCACTCTATCTTGATCGAGAAGTTACAGATGTATGGCATACGGGGATTGCCCATGTCTTGGCTGTCTAGTTATCTTTCCCAGCGAAGACAGTATGTTGTTGTTGGGCAGAGCGCTTCTCAAATTATCAGCAGTGACCTGGGCGTTCCGCAGGAATCGGTACTGGGTCCAGTGTTGTTTTTATTATATATTAATGACTTGGGAAGCTTGAGGTTGCCAGCGTCAATCACCATGTACGCTGATGATACCTCCGTTATTGTTTCTGACATTTCCGATGTGGGTCTCGCAACTAGGTGCAGCTCTGTTTTTACGGAGTTAAATGCATGGTTTTCTGCTAACAGACTGTTTTTGAATTGTAGTAAGACTGCTGCGATTAGGTTTCAAAACTACCAAAAGCACTGTAGCGCAATAACCTTTTTATACACCAACAGCTTAGTGTCCGCAATAGCCACAGATGGAAATTATAAATTTTTGGGTATTTTTCTAGACCATTCTTTGAATTGGCATGATCACTGTGCGTATCTGGCTGGGAAGCTAAATTCTGTTTCATATCAGTTAAGAAACGTGAGGAGTTAAATGGAGAAGGATCAGTTGTTGATGCTCCACCACGGGCAGGTCGACTCTCGGTTGCGTTACGGTATAATATTCTGGGGGTTTTCAACATATACGAGAGCTGTATTTATAGCTCAGAAACGGGTACTAAGATGCTTGGAAGGAGTTCCATCACGTCAATCTTGCAGAGATATTTTTCAGCAAAACAGAGTGCTTACATTATTTTCGATGATTATAATGGAACTTTCTTTGCTTGTTTTCAATAATAAGCATGGAACTTTTGTATTAAATAAAGCCATACATGATGTAGATACGAGACAAAAAACAGGGTTCACGTACCTTATGCCAAGCTCAAAGTAACATATAATTCTCCCGATTACCTAGCACCTAGGATTTTCAATCAACTGCCAGAGAGAGTTAGATCATGTAGTAGCCTGTCAGTTTCTAGAGAGGAACTTAAATTTTTTTTATTGACTGAATGTTTTTATAGTTTAGACGAATTTATGTCTGGACAACATATAAAGTGATATGTTTGTTTTTTATGCTGTGATTGTTTGTGTTTAGTTTGTTAAGTTCTTAATTTGTTTATTTTGACTAGTTCTATACAATGTATGTTGTCTTTGGGAAATATATCTTATTATTATCAGTTGGACCATAAAATGAAAAAAAGTTGGGACGCCGCAAGTGCGTTATGGTAACGAGTTTTCATTAAATACATCAATTTTGAATAACTGAATTTACTATTAACCTAGAAAGTTGATTTTAGGCGACAGTCTCTTGATAATTGGTAATCTAGTAGATAAAGCAAAGGAATCTACATAATTGTTTTTAAACGACGAAAATCTAAACGATGAGATATAAGATAGTGTAAATGCAGGCAGAAACGGACTGGGAGCTATAATCAATGCAGCTAAGAGTAAATGCATATCTAGAAAGGCCAAAGTAGCTGTCGCTGTATATAACAGCGTGCTGGTACCGATTACAATATATATATATATATATATATATATATATATATATATATATATATATATATATATATATATATATATATATATATATATATATATATATATATATATATATATATATATATGGGTCTGAAAGTTACGTGTGTTAGACAAAATAATGTAAGAAAATTGAGTACTGTTGTAATGGACTGTCTGAGATGAGTCACGGGTGATTCAAGAAAGACAGAGTTAAAAATAAATGGGTTCTTAGCAAATGCAATGTAGAAAAGTCTATTGAAAGTAACTATGAGAGCGGCGTGCTTAGATGGTTTGAACACATAGAATGAATGGGTAATGATAGCATAACAAGTAGACATTTTTTGTGGGTTGGTGTAATCCTTTATGGACTGACAATGAGGATATGAGGATCCTCATCCTTTGTGTGGGACTCTTCCATTAGCATATACCGACCAAATCACCCTTCCCCGCTTTCTTTAGTAGAAACTACTTTTGCACAAATATTGCAGGACAGTCGCTTATTTGGCTCTTGACCTCTTCTCTTTTATTCTCCTTCCCAGTCTCGACTAGCATCATTTGCTTTCACAACGGTGATGAAAAGTTGAAGATGTTATTCCAGTTCTCCTTCTTGTTTATCATTTTGCTTATGATCGTTTCGGGTGCGAAAACTCCTACTCCGCTGACCAGGTCGCCTTGGAGGTGTTCCCATCGAGAGCACACAAAGAAGGTGTGGTGCGCGTTGTCTTCTTCGATTTGTCAATACTAACACTGGGAATCGGTTGACTTTCCGAACTTTACTAGGAGTACCGGGAGTACCCGTGTCCGGCGAGAAAATGTGTCAAGTAGTAGCCTACCTCACCGTGCTTTATCTTCACCCAGTCCTTTACATTGCCTATTAGTAGGGCCGTCTATCGCCCTCCGGTCTCGGTGTCCCATATAGCCTGCCGTTTTCGTAAGGTTTCTTACCGTTCACCTTTCTTTACCGTCTGGATCGTATTCTCTCTTTTCGACAGCTATATAATTCGCCGTTTCTTGGCCAGCAGGTCTATGGGGACCACTATTGCAACAGCTTGCGCCGCGAGGCCCGTGACTGTCCTGTAGGCAGTGTTTATTCTGAGAGCTCACTTTTTTTGGACCACTTCCATGCTCAATCGGTATTTCTGGAACTCCAGCGCCATGACCCAGACCTCTGCTCCGTACAACATAATAGCACCAGCCGTTCCCATCAACAGATTTGCTTGGAAGAGGACCGACCCTCAACCTTGGCCATCAGTCTGCTCAACTGTCCTACGACGGCTGCTGCCTTGTCCCCTGCTTTACATAAGTGCGCCAAAAAGCTAAGATTTCCGTCGAGCATCACTCCCAGGTACTTTATTCCTTTGGACGTTTCGATGATCTGACCATCCATATTCATCGGAGTGACTCTCTCGATGCGCTTTTACGTCAGAAGTACAATCTCCGTCTTCTCGACAGCCAGAGACAGGGACCGGAGCTCCATACACTCCAATATACGGCGCATCGTCTGATTCAACTTGAGCTGGAGATGCTCTACCGTGCGTGCAGTAATCACGAAGACCAACTCATTAGCGTACCCCACCAGAAAGACGCCACTCGGCATCTCCATGCGCAGGACCCCGTCGTAGTTGAAGTTCCACAGGCCCGCGCCAAAACTGATCGTTGTGCTGCTCGTGAGGTAATTCTCTTCTCAATTCTCTCTCGTGGTTCGAACATCAACCACCGGTCCCCCAGATAATCTTTGGAGGACCTGGTATGGATATGCTGGAACATGTAGCTTCCTCATAGCCTCTAGTATGACCTTCCATCTGGTCGAGTTACAGACATTTTTACGTCCAGAGTCACGGCCATGGAAAACTCTCTGGACCGATGGTTACCCGTCTGCACTGCCCTCGCAGCGTCAACCACCCCTTTTACCGCGTCAACCGTCGATCTTCCCGCGCTGAAGCCGTACTATTTTGGGGAGAGTCTTCCGACCTCTGCAACGGCCAGTAGAGTTCTGCGCTTCAGCCTCTTCTCGTAAAGCTTTACAGCTGTGTGTAACATGCATAATGGCCAATGGGCTATGCCATACTGGAGTCGCTCTGTCCCTTCTCGATGAGCGCGAGATTCGCAACCTTCTACTGTTCCGGGAATGTTCCTTCCCTTAAGCATGCGTTGTACATGTCCAGCAGTACTTCCGGCTGTGACCGCGTTAATATCTTCAGTATTTCTACCGGTTTCCTGTCTGGGCCAGAGGCCTGTTTATTCCGCATGAAATTCGCCGCGCGTATGAGCTCATCTCTGGTAAAGAGAGGTATATCGTCTGCCAGCACCTTAACAGCTGCTCGGTCCTCTATGGTGTGGGTGGGGAAGAGCTTTTCCACTATCTTTTCTTTGACCTCTGTGGGCATATCCGAGGTGCAGTCCATCCCCCTAAGCATTTGGAGCACATTTTTGTACCCCAACCTCCAGAGGTGGCCAAAAGTAGAATTTATACAGATAATTTAAATGGTAAGAGGGGCCTTGTAAGACCCAGGAGAGCTTGGTCGGATTCGTGGGCGATATATTAAAGAAGAAAGTGGTCAGAAGTTTTGTAATAGGAGAGTGTGTAGTAATGATATATGAATGTAAAAAAGTCTGGACGCAGCAAGTGCGTTATGGTAGTGATATAACTATATAACCTATATAGTAAAAACGATGTGCCATGTTTCATCAAATAACTTTATTGTTTCAAAAAGGTACAAAAATTTCCGAAGGTAAACTTTAAATGTTCCCGAAAAAACTCGTTTCTTGGTCAACCTTATAGATTAACAGCAAATTGAGCTATTCAAATTTGAAGGATTTAATCAACATTCGCTACCATAACGCACTTGCTGCATCCGCAATTTCTTTTCTTTCAAACATGCATTATATTTCGATGGAAAATGCATAAATGCAATAACATAAGGCGTGTTGGAAAAAAAAAAGAAAATTTTAATCACCAACGACTTATAGGCCACCTTGTGTTTGTAGAAATATTTTTAAGGCGTAGCTCAAGACTCCCTATAATTAATGTAAACAATTTTTTTTCGTATATTGTATAATAACGGATATATGAGCCTTATTGTTTTTTTACGAAAATTCGACAAAAATTATATACCATTAAACGATAAACTCTATAGCATAGACTACTGCCAAGGCAACAGAGGAAGGATCTATTTGAAATGAATTTTCTGAAAATATTTTAGTAATGTGAAGGACAATGACGGTTGAAGCTAAGATTTCAGGCTTTGTAAAACATTCTTCTTGATACATTTTATTTTCATAGTTCATGTCAGTTTCAGGTTCTTTGCCTAAATATTGCCAATTTTGACGTTTTAAATCGCGTTTTGGAGAAAAACTCAATTTTTTTTAATGCCTATAACTTTCTTGTCTTTTAATCTACAGAGCTAAATCGGTAAGTGATTTACCTATAATTACGTAAACTCGTGTGCCAAATTTGGTTGCCGTTACTTTGTTACTTCCAGAGATATAAATTTTTTTCGAAAGAAAACACAAAATTTTCCGGGAAAACCTGGGCCAATTTTCCTGGCTAACAAACTTATTCAAGGCCCTTGCAGAAGGAATGTATTCATCAAACATAATCAAAATCGGCCCATTATTTTTTGAGTTATCCGTGTGACACACACACATACACACACACACATATACATATACATATATATATATATATATATATATATATATATATATATATATATATATATATATATATATATATATATATATATATATATATATATATATATATATACATATCTCTCTGAGACCTAGGGTTCAACACACTGAGACCTTGGAGACGATCTCCGGCGAGATAAGGAATAGGCAGATTGAGGCCTTAAAGTGTCCTTACATTATTCCTCTACCTCTTGAAAATGGCTCCAAAACAGGAGCCGAAACGTCTAGTTTTAATAATTTCTGGACGCGGTTCACCCGAGAACCTAGTGTTTATATATATATATATATATATATATATATATATATATATATATATATATCTATATATATATATATATATATATATATATATATATATATATATATATATATATATATATATATATATATATATATATATATATATATATATATATATATATATATATATATATAAATATATATATATATATATATATATATATATATATATATATATATATATATATATATATATATATATATTAATTGTTGCATACTATTATTAACACTCTACGTATCTGTAATAAGGTACACCGGTAGAACTTTACCAAGTGTTTCTGTTATTTGTTGTTTGAACAGGATAATCCCCCAAGAGTCAAGCAAATATGGAGTTTTCTTACACAATAAATACAATGTCTCCATGATGCTGATTTCTTATCATATTTTCTACCATTTTGGCATGTAGAATTAACCAACGTTGTACAGTAGACCATAATTTTTGCAATGCGTACTTAATTAATACATTTCAAATAAGCAAAATATTACGCCTCTTTCTAAAGCAATCCACCGCAACAGCCACACCGCGTTGTACACATAGGTGCAATCATCGAAGTTAAAACAACGTTGGGCACGGTCACTACTTAAACGGGTGACCACCTGGAACACTGTGTGTTGCTTAATGCACTCGTAAGGTAATGGCGGACCACATAGTATATTTCCCAATCAAGTGTCTTTCGGGAAACGGCAGTGAAGTTGAGTTAGAGTATATACGTGTTATTTTGTAAAGACTAAAATAATACATGCAGATTACTTACCATTTACTTTTTGCTGATAAGCAGATACCATTGGTGATGCAATAAATGCAGCTACAACTAAAATAACTAAGAATTTGAGATACATCTTGTCTCCAGGATCTGTTACTTAATGTTAAACCTATTGTCGGCTTTATATATACCCGGTTTAGAATTATTTTAGTGTTTTTAATTATTATTATCAGTTTACTTTGATAATAAAGTTAGATTTACAATCATTTATTTCTTTGATAAAAACACAAACAGTAATTCTCTGATTTTTATAGCAGCTAATAAATCTCTAAATACAATCTTTGGTGTATTTTAATTTAAATATATTTGAAAATAAGGATATAAAAATATTTTAATATATTGCCTATTGGATCACAATCTACACGTGTTTCTAAAATTATGCGAAAAAACTCAATAGGTGAATTCTAAGAAAAAGAATCTTATATGAATGTATTTGCTAAGCGTGTTAACTTTTAAACTACAGGGTAATAAAGTTTAAAAATTAATTTTTCGTTTTATAATAACTTATATATATATATATATATATATATATATATATATATATATATATATATATATATATATATATATATATATATATATATATATATATATATATATATATAGCAATGACAACCAAATTTGGCACATACGTTTCTACTGCCAAACTTGCCCTATCTAGCGAAATTTAGATCTCTAAGTCTAAAGAACAAAAATTGGGGTGCCACTGGTGATCAGAGGACATCAGAAGAACAAAATACTTTGGGTGATTCTCAAAAACCAAGTGAATATTACACAGAACGGTTAAGTTTTCTTGGCGCAAGAAGGTCAAGAAGTAGCCGAAAAAATATTTTAAAGATTTTCGAATTTTTCTTTCTTAAAACGTCAAAGTCGCAATTTTAAACCTCAAAATTTGCAAATTTCAGACAACGAATCTGAAACAAATACAGATTATGTAAAAGGAATGTCAAAATAAGTGTGTTTTACAAAGCTCTAAGTTTCAACTTCAACCATCATTCTCCTTCCTTTTACTAAAATAATTTCGGAAAATCCATTTCAAATGGATCCTATTTCTGATGCGTGGGCAGTAGTTTTGGTTATAGTTAATAGTCTATATTTTAGCAAATTTTTGTAGAAGAATTTGTTATTGAGATGACCGCGACTTATCCATTTTAAAAAGATTTTCTCAAATGAGCGCGAACGAGAACTCCTAAAACCCATATACGGTGCCAGTTTCAGTTTTCATCTGGTTATATATATATATATATATATATATATATATATATATATATATATATATATATATAAAGCTCAATATATCCGTTATTATACAATATATGAGAAAAATGATATAGGTTAATTATACGGTGTATCGAGCTGCATCTTATAAACTTATTTTGACAATCGTAGGCTGGCCCATAAGTCGTTGGTGGTACACATTTTCTTTTTTTAATAGAAACCTTTTATGTTATTGCGTTTTTGTATTTTCCATCAAATTATAATGCATGTTTGTAAGAAAAAAATTGATATCGTTCATCGCTTTTGTTATTTCAATTGTTTTGAAACTTTTCACGTTTGGCACATTTCAGAAACTGTCATACGGTGATTTTACCAATATAGATAGCGGAACCCCATGGAAATGATGAATTCAGATAGCTTTTTGTTTGTATTACTCGTCAAGAAAATCGAGCTATCGTATACAGGTACTCTCAAATTGTGGCTGAATTTGAAAAGTTTTTGCAGAAATGTTTTAAGTGTTTCCGTAGAAATAATTTTTTGTAAGATTTTTGTGTTATGTTGGTTATTAAAAATAAATGTTTAGTATATTAGATTAGATTTTATTGTGAGTGGGCTGTTTCAGTCCATCCACCGCGACCTTGGGTCTATTGTGGCTCACGTCTAATTATTTAGATTTCACCCACGAATTCAAGCTCCTTGAGGGAGTCGATCTTTTCTTGAGGGTGAGAGCTTGTTTGGCAGGTGTACTGCCATCTGAGTAAAGTTGCTTGCCCGTTTCGAAGCTCAAAGAGAGATAACCTCTCTCCGAGTTCGTCTGAACCCGACATCCGTCAGTGTTTGCCTAGAGGCGGTATCATGAAGTCCCGCTCTCGAGCAGCATCTAATCTCCAGTTGTAATCCACCCCTAGAGATCTCAGCTCCCCTCAGGCTCTTCCAAACCTGACACCTAACAGTGTTAACACTCAAGGCAACATCCCATCGAGTCCCGCTCCCGAGCATCACCCCAGCGAGGCCGTCCGTCCGTTTCATAGCACACAGTATGGGCTCCAAACTCCGGGTGTTTACCACTCATCAGAGCTCAGAGCCCCCCGGGACTTCTGGACACACGACACACGCCAGGGCTCAATCCAGGGCGGTATCATCTGGAACCCCGCTCCAGAGTAACAACCAAGCGAGGCCACTTGTCAGTCTCTGAGGCCACAGTGGCAGCGCCAAACTCCGGGTGCATATCACTCCCCAGAGATGTATGCCTCCCCCCAGCCTCACCTGCACCAGACCCCTGCCAGTGTTTCATTGACTCGAGGCGGTATCATGAAGTCCCGCCCTGGAGCAGCATCCAGGCAGGGTCGTTAGCCTGTATCGATGCTCACAGAGTAGGCCCAAATCTCCAGGTGTAATCCACCCCTAAAGACCCTAGCCACCCCCGGGTTCGTCCAGGTCCAACACCTGCCAGCGTTAGCTTAAATTTCACCCAACAATTCGAGCTTCCGACAGGAGACGACACCTGAGAGGTGAAACTTTGTTTGACAGATGTACTGCCATCTGAGCGAAGTCGCTTGCCCGTTTTAAAGCTCAAAGAGAGATAACCTCTCTCCGAGTTTGTCTGGACCAGACATCCGTCAGTGTTTGACTCGGTGCAGTATAATGAAGTCCTGCATCCGAGCAGCATCCAAGTGAGGTCGTTTGTCCGTTTCGAAGCTCACAGAAGAGGCCTCAACTCTTAGTTTTATTCCACCCCTAAAGATCTCAGCTCTCCTCCGGGTTCGTCTAGACCCGACACCCACCAGTGCTAGACTCAAGGCGACATCCCATCGAGCCCCGCTCCGGAGCATCGCACAAGCGAGGCCGTCCGTCCGTTCCGAAGCACAGAGTGGGGGCCCCAAACTCCGGGTGTTTACACTCATCAGAGTTGTCAACCCCCTCCGGGTCGTCTAGACACACGACACCCGCCAGCACTCAACCCAAGGCGGCACCCATCCGGAACCCCGCTCCTGAGTAACAACCAAGCGCGGGCAACCATCCATTTCTAAGCCCCGAGTGGAGGCCTCAAAATCCGGGAGTACATCACTCCCCAGAGATATCCGCCTCCCTTCAGGCCCACACGGACAAGACCCCCGACAGTGTTTGATTCCAATTAGTCGCCTTTTACGACAGGCAGGAGTTACCTTGCGCCTATTCTTTTAGTTAGTCCCAGGACCCACAGGGGACAATGTTTAGTAAGTTGTTGTGCAAAAAAGTTGTCGAATTTTTGTAATATATATATATATATATATATATATATATATATATATATATATATATATATATATATATATATATATATATAATGCAGTGTAATATCACTGTGGGCAATTTCTATTAAAAAAAATGGTGAATTTCTTTTTCAATTTTGGTCCTAAAGCTCTTTGCGAATAGCTATATCTTGGTAGGTGTAAATAGCGTGAAGAGGTTCGGTGGCCAGGAAAACCAGACCAGCTTTTCTGTAACTTTTAAAGTTTATTTTCGAAAACTCTTTATACTTTTTGAAACAACAGAGCTGTTTTACTAAAACATGGTACATTGTTACTACTAGAATATGTTATACTTCCACCAAATTCCTCCTATTGAAAACAAGACATATTTGACATTAAAAACATTTTTAAGAAAATTTGCTGCCGTAACGCACCTGCTGCGTCCAGATTTTTTTATTAACTAATCTGTCTTGACAGAGTACGTCACAGACACAATATAATTAAATACACACCATCACTCACATAATTATTAAACTATAAAACTAAATACATCCGTTTTAAAGAATTGACTGAAATTATTCTACACCATTTGGTTTACCTTAAATAGTTCATTATCATTAGCTTGGATTTTTTCATAAAGTCCACAGATTTTCAAATATTTGACCCTAAGTCCGTCGATAATAGAGTTCTAAATGTGGTTTCACCTAGTCTAGTTTCCTTCTATATTGGTGGTAGAGTCCACATTCTGATATGAGGTGTCTAACCGTGAAATTAACTTCACAGCCACTGCAATTTGGTGTAGGTTCCTTTAGTGATTTTTCTTTGAAAAAATTCACTAATGAGGTGATCCCGACTTTATCAAGGGTCAGTTTGGAATTTTTTTATGATTATATATATATATATATATATATATATATATATATATATATATATATATATATATATATATATATATATATATATATATATATAAACAGTTTTAATCAGTTACTCAGATTGTATCGAGGACGTATTTAACTCATATAATGTAGAGGTAGCCTGGTTACATGTAGATCTTATTCTTATCTCTTGTCAAGGTCCATACTAGGGATGGGCACATTTCTTAAAACATCGATGTTAACATTTATTGTACTGCAATAAAATAAGAAAGAATGTGTAAAACAAAAATAGAAAAACTTAACTTCTAATGACTTTAATAATAAAAAGTAAACTTCAAATTTAACTCTAAATATATATATATATATATATATATATATATATATATATATATATATATATATATATATATATATATATATATATATATATATATATATATATATGTATATATATATATATATTATATAATTCACCAATATTAGTGATAATACTGATAATCTCACCATACAGTTTTATATACTCCAGTAATCTCTGTCAATGGACTGAAGGAATCATATTTTGCCCAAGTGTTCTCCAGTTAAACGGTTTCTTTCTTGCGTGGCTGTCTGTCCAGCTTTGGAAAAAAAATTCTGCCGGTGCAAAAGTCGCCACTATGGACAAGAATTTTTTCGCGACAGGGTATAAATGGGGACATATATTTTTATTATCTGACCACCATTTCAGTGGATTCTCGGTAAGATTAATTAGAGGATTCTTTAAATACAAAGACATTTCGCTTAATTGTTCTTTCTCTTGTGAAGCACTCTTTTGAACTAACTGAGAATGATGCGCCCATATATTGCCGTTTGGAGTAACTATAATTATGTTAACATTTTTACCAAACATCATTGTGACAATCTATCCTACTTACCCGTGTCCTGTTTATTATTTGTCGTTTCACTTTCTATTATTTCGTGATTGTGGTCATCATCTCCTTGCGTTTCTGCTAACAGTGACAACTGTTGTATTAGATTAACTGCTGCTGCAACATTATGAAGACTCTTAAAATAAATCTTTTTGAACCTCGGATCCAGCAAGATTGCCACGGCTAATTGTTCGACTTGTTCAACAGCAGAAAATCGTTTCCTACATTCTTGGAGAAGTGCTTCTTTTAGTGAAATACCTAAGGTGTCGTTTACATCACATTCAATGTGTGAAACTTATTTTTCCAAATTATACGTGAGAGAGATTACAAGAGTCGAACTAATATACTTTTGACCACAAATTTCTGTTGTTACTGCTTCTAACGTCTTTAGAAGTTCAATGATTTTATTCAGTTCAAAAACTTCCTTAGCTGTAACCATTGTGGGGACAGAAGGATGTCTGTTCACTATGATATTTATGTATTCCCGCAGTTCAAGAAAACGATTAATCATGTAGTATGTGGATTTCCAGCGGGTGGACACCTCTTGTATAATTATTTTTTTCAGGTTTATGGTCGCTTGTTTGTGCCTTCCGTAATTCATCAGCAGCTACTACTGAATGCCTAAACCACGATACAATTGTTTTAATTTAGATATAACTGATCACAATTCCGAAATAGATTTTATAACTCTTTCAGCAACTAAATTTATTTGATAAGCAAAGCAATGAATGTGCCTTTTTTTGGAAAACGTTTCCTCAATAGCTTTTGTCATATTGGCCGCTCCATCCGTAACAACAGTAGTAACTTTAGTATCTAGGATACCCCATTCCTCACGTATACGTTTTAACACTCCTGAAATGTATTCGGCTGTATGCCGTTCATCTAAAACATATACACCTAAGTCAACAGAATTTATGGAATTGTTATCTTCAAAGTGCATAGTAACACAAATAAAACTTCTACATTGCATATCTGTCCATATATCTGTCGTCAAACAATAGCAAGACAATTTTTTAAATTTGCAAACGATATGCATTTGCAACAGGATTTGTGGGATACGTAACGATGTTTCGATGGTTACAAGTAACATCGATGTTAAAAATATAACATCGAAATTGCAACATCGATGTTTTAAACATCGATGTTCAATGTAAAACATCGATATTCCAAAAACATCGATGTTAGGTGCCCATCCCTAGTCCATACCATATCCTCTTCGCTTTGACTTCCTTAATCCGTTTTCATATCTACTGTTTACTCGAACTCACATGTTTTATTTAGCAGCTTTTGTATGTAGAATTCTTGTCTGCATTAGATATAATTGTTTATTATGAAACAAATACCTCAACAAAGTGGTGAATGGAAATATGCTAACGAATTGAAGCAAAACTCCAGAATATCGTGGTAGTATTGGGTGGGCCATTTAAGATTTGGAATTTAAATCGGATATAAAAAAAACTAATAAAGTTATAAGTTTATTAGAAAGATTGAACTTTTCGATTGAGGAATGGAAGACAACATCATTCAAACGACTGTCACGGCTAGCCTTACATACCCTATTCGATCAATCCAAATTTTCAGTACATTTTCGATTGTTTGGGCCTCTATTTCGTCAATGGCAACTTCGATTTCATGTTTAAAGGCATAAATCGTCCCTGTATGGTTACCGCAACACTTGTCTTTAACGGCTCCCCACAAAAAAAGGTCCAACGGAGTCAAATCACAGCTTCGAGGTGGCCAATTGACATCAGCATTTCGGCTGATTATGCGATTTTCGAAAACAATGCGCAAAAGATTGATTGTTACTTTGGCTGTGTGGCAAGTTGCGCCTTTCGAATTCAAATACCACCCATTGACGTAGGAAGAACTATTATTGTACGAGTACCTGATGTTGACAAAGGTAGAGAAATGTGTCAGCTGTTGTATTCAGTGTTAACGACTCTGGGTTTCTCGGCTTGTTAGGTAACATATTGAGATCAGCTATTTAGCATAATTTTTAATCCATTTTCAGGAACTAAAAATGGAACTTTGCAGTCGGTGTATTGCCGTAATGAGTTTACATTAGCCGACCATGATTTTATTGGTAGTTCATAGGTTCCGTCAACGTCTGTATCTCTCCGAACTGCTTCTGGTTTAGCATTTGGATTGAAACAGGGCTGTATAAAAGATACGGTGTAATTGAAAACGCTATTTCGTGGACCAATGTGCGTATAAAGCCAAGAAAGTAGCATATAACAGCAAATGCTACAAAAATAGTTGTGTAAAAATAAGTAGATGTAGGTATGCCCTTAAGGCACGATAAGTATATGCGGTAAATAATTTTTTTGCGTGTTTTGATGTTTTCTGTCTCTTTGAGAATTGATGTTCTTTTTAAAATTTGAATGTAACGCTTATATAAACAATAAAAATATTTTTCCATATGACATTGGCCTTTCACGGTGTTTGATCCTAACATTGTTATCAAATGAAAAGGCTTCAGGATTAAAATCTCATGAGCAAGAAGGCAGATTATATACAGGGTGGCGCATTGAAAACGAAACAAACCGATTTGCGTCCAGAATAATTTTTTTAAAGAAACGCTGAAACACGTCAATTTTAATATTGAGTGGGACATGTTTTGACATAAAACTCAACTTTATCGCATCAACCCCTTAAGAGTGGTGATAACAACCCTTATATTTTAAATAGGGAACATGGGTCGAGTGTTACATCATTTCAAATCTATTTCTTTTCTGAATTCAGCACACTAATTTTTTTTGAAGTTTTATCAACTCGCTTAAAAATTATTCACAGTTGAAGATGCAAAAACGCATTTCACTCATTCCGATAAGAAATGTGCTGATAGTCAATGTTTTGTTGGTTTGTAAACAAAAAAAATTGACTATCAGAACATTTCTTATCGGAATGAGAGAAATGCGGTTTTTTATTTCAGTTTATCGGTCGGTTTGATACTTGATAGTACTACCGAAAATTAATTTCACAATGGTGTATTCTGTAGAAGAAAGAGTTGAAATAATTACTCTTTTTTTCAAAAACGATGATTGCGCCAACCGTACCGCAAACTTGTTTAATGAACGACATCCGAACAGACATGTTAACAGAAAATACATTTTGGGGTTAGTTGGAAAGGTTCGACAAAGTGGTTCAGTAGCCAACAAAAAACGGGATCCTCAACGTGAATTTCCGGTTAGAAATAAGACTACTGAGATTGAAGTTTTAGGAAAAATTGCTGCAAACCCCACTTTGAGCACGAGAAAATTGGCCACTGTTTCAAACATCAAAAGAAGAACTATTCAGCGACTATTGAAGCATCATTAATTTCACACAGATGAGTTTGATCGGCTGCTGGAGTTTTGTGAAGTTATAACTGCACGAATAGCTAATAACGGGAACTTTCTGTTCAATATCTGTTTCTCAGACGAGTGTACGTTTTTATTAAACTCTACAGTCAATTGTCATAATTGTCGTTATTGGGCAGATAATAATCCAATAATTTTTCACGAAGCCCACACTCAAACTCCACAGAAATTAAATGTCTGGACTGGCATTTTTGGAGACCGTTTGATCAGACCAATTGTTCTTAATAGCAATTTGAGTGGCGAAACGTATTTGGAGTTACTCGAAGATATCGTTTACCCTCTACTAATCGACATTGTTGAAAATGATGATCGCTATCAAAAAAATAAATTAGCGTTTTAACTAGATGGAGCTCCTCCGCATTTTTTACAGCGTGTTAGGGAGTTTTTGAACAGAGAGTTTTAGTGGATTGGGCGTAGAGGTGCTATTGAGTGGCCCACTAGATCACCGGATTTAACTCCTTTAGAGTTCTTTCTATGGGGACATTTAAAGAGTCGAATTTAAGAAACAGAACCGGAGTCTCTGGAAGAATTACGACGACGCATTGTTGAAGAATGCCGTCTAATAACTCCACAAATTCTCCAGAATGTGAAAGCTCGTTTTAAACAAAATTTGTACTTTTGTATTGGTAGCTGGTGGTCAACAATTTGAACAACTACTTAACTGAATAAATATTTTCGAACGTTTGGTTTTGTTTTTTTTTGTTTTTTTTTACGAAAAATTGACTAATTAGCGCATTTATTATCACAATGAATGAAATACGTTCTTGCAAATCCAACTGTGAATAATTTTTATACGAGTTGATGAAACTTCCAAAAAAATTAGTGTGCTGAATTCAGAAAAGGAAGAGCTTTCAAATGATGTAACACTCGATCCATGTTCCCTATTTAAAATATAAGAGTTGTTATCACCACCCTTAAGGGGTTGATGTGACAAAGTTGAGTTTTATGTCAAAACATGTCCCCCTCAATATTAAAATTGACGTGTTTCAGCGTTTCTTAAACAAAAAATTTTTTTGGACGCAAATTGGTGTGTTTCGTTTTCAATGCGCCACTCTGTATAAAGGACACTGTCTCCTCCTTCAGTGTATTCTATGTATCCGTCGTCACATATGCAAGTATCTACCTCGCACAACAGAATGCAGGTGTTTGGAGGGTTATATTTATTTTCACATGATATAGCGCACGCACTACAACAATCCAATTCATGTGCGTTGCTTCCGCATCTACCTGAAATAAAAAATGTTAAATTAATAGTCAATAACTTTACAATACACTGAATTTCTCCAACTTTTGCCCCCAGAAACCACTTATCCCACGATTCTTATTTTAATGAGGTTAAAAAACGCACGGCATGGTTTAGGTAAGCTAGTTTTTTTTTAATTTCAACAACACACCACGAAAGCTTACAGCCTAAATACTATCGTACTGTGGGTGTCGACAAGGAGGAAAGAGGCAACTTATTAATTCTGGACTTGAAGGTTTGGAGGTTCGGGGGAGAAGGAAAAACATGTGCCGGCAAGGAATTCCACATTTTTTAAGTCCTCGGGACAAAAGACCCGGTATAAGAAGATGTTCTATGTCTGGTGACCTGTACAGTAAAAGGGTGCATTCGCTCTGTTCCCCTGCTAGATCTGTTGGGGGCAGCAGGTGGAGGAACCATAGAAGAAAGCTACTCTGAGCACTGCCCGTGCAGTATAAAACAGAGAGAGGTCAACAACCGCACGTCGGTGGCAAGGGATGGCAGCCTTTGGGTGAGGGTAGGGTCCCCGATGAGACGTATAGCTCTCTTCTGAATGGAGTCCAGGATAGCGAGTCTAGAAGCGGCAGCAGGACCCCAGATGTGGGAGCAATATTCGAGATTTTGTCTTATTTGTGAAGTGTATAAAGTATAGAGATTAGCTGGTGAAAAGTATTTGCGAGCCTGGAAGAAGAAACCTAATTTCTTATAAGCCGGTTCTGCAATTGATGTGACATGTTGATGCCAATTCAAATTCCGATCCACAAAAATGCCAACAAGTGAAAAGGACACATTACTTTGAATCACTTGGTTGTTCATTGTGATGGGTCTAGGGCTTGTGTATCTCTTGTGAGAAAGAAAGCAAGACTGAGATTTGGTGGGGTTGAATTGTACAAGATTTGTACTTCCCCAGTCTAATATTTTTTGAAGATCCACGGAGATAGAACCCTCCATGAGTCTGCGATCCTCAGCTAATTAGGCTAAAGAGACAGGCTTAGAATATTGTATATTTGAGTGGAGGGTGCTGTCGTCCGCGTAACTGTGAACTGGGTTGGATGTGCTAGAGAGGAGGTCATTGATGTGGAGAAGAAACAAAATAGGGGATAAAGCTGAACCTTGAGGAACTCCTGCATTAATTTTATACAGTTTAGAGGAATCGCCATCCACGACAACAGAAATGTTCCGGTTGGAGAGGAAATTTGTTGTCTACGTACAGAGTTTTGGTCGTAGGCCATAGGCCGGTAGTTTTTTAAGCAGCGCTGCGTGCCAGATATGGTCGAATGCTTTGGATATGTCTAGAGGTCGGCAGTTGATCTGCGCTGACCGAATCCATACCACCTGTCGTGGATTAGACTGTTTTTCAAGAAATTTTAGTAATTCGGTGTTTATATACTTTTCCATCACTTTAGAGACGACTGAAAGGAGAGAATAGGCCTGTAGTTTCTAGGAAGCGTTTTGGATCCTTTCTTGGGGACAGGTTGTACTCGAGCAGTAGTTCAGTTACTAGGGAATACGCCTCTATTGTAAGATGTCTGAAACAGACTAGTCAGGACAGGAGCAAGTGCTGGTGCGCATTTTTTGAGAACAATTGCTGCGATCTCGTCAAGGCCAGAGGCTTTCTTGGTATTAAGAGAAGGGAGCATCTTTCGTACCTTTTTAGTTTTGAAAATGATATCCATCATTTTATGCGCGACATTGGGGACTGTTGGTGGTTGAACATTTGGAGGTGGGTTAAGAGTAGAATTGCCGGCGAACAACGAGAAAAAAAGTTCAGCCTTGTCCAGGGCGGTAGAAACAATTTCATCCCCTGAAACAAGAGGTGGGAACGTGCTTTTGCAGAAATTATTCCCAATAGATTTTGCAAGAGTCCAGAAGGGTTTGCTGTCGTGTAAAACAAAAAATTCATTTTAGACTTTATAGAAAGTAAGTTCATTTGTTTTAATTTTTTTAAAGGCATGTCTCTTTAAGTGATCTTTCTCAAATATTTTAGCTTTCCTTTTTCACTACTATTTTTTTAAGTGAGCATGAACTAGGTCCCTGGAATACATATCCATGGTCAGTTTCAAGTTGATTTTAATCAAATTTGGTAACTAGCTTTGTTATCCAAAAATTTCAGAAGAGTGTTTTCGGGAAAAATCTAGGTTTTCTTTTGGAAAATTTGTGTATCTCCGAAAATAACAACGGTATGGCAACCAAAATTAGTACGCGGACTTTTATCATAAAAAGTGAACTATGTGCCAAGATTCAGATTTCTATGTTTATATAAAAAAAGTGATAGCCATCTAAGGAAAAAAAAAACTGAGGTGTTACTGGTATCAGAAACATGCACAAGATCAAAATATTTTGTGCGGATAACAAAATATATTTTATATTACAGACAAAGATGAAGTTTTATTGTAGCAAAAAGGCCAAGAAATATCGGAAAAATTACGTTGAAAATTCTATGGTTTTTCTTCTTAAAATATCACGCGATTTGAAACGTCAAAATCGTCAACTTTTAGGCAAAGCAGCCGAAACGATAACGGGTTATGTAGAAAAAATCTAGTTAGAAATATGTTCTACCAAGCCTTAAATTTCAGCTTCAGCCGCCATTCTCCTTTATTTTGTTACAATATTTGCAGAAAATTAATTCCAAATACACCCTTTCTCTGATACTTTGGAAAGAGTTTATGGTTTGAAACATTTATAATTTTTAATGAGGATAATGCGACTTTTAAATTTTAAAAAGATTTTTTACATGAGCGCGAAGTAGGCTCCCTAGAACACATAACCAGGTTTTTTTGGGAGCTTCGTCGAACAGCTTTTTGTGAATAATTATATTGGCAGGTAGATAAATCCGTTGACGACGTTTGTTGGCCAGAAAAATCGAGTCAGTTTTATTGGAAAAATTTAAACTTATTTTCGGATTTTTTTTTAGTTTTGCAAACAATAAAATTATTTTTATTAAATTTGATGCCCGTTTAAGAAAGACATATTTGCTATTAAAAACCTTTTTAGGAAAATTCAAATTAATATCGTTCACCGTTCTCAAGTTATTTTGCAACTTTTAGTGAATTTTTTTTAATTCACTACTGAGGAGATCCAGACTTTTGAATTTTGAATAAACTTCTTCAAATGAGCGCTAATTAGGCCCTCCAGAACACATATCCGGGGTCAGTTTCACTTTATATATATATATATATATATATATATATATATATATATATATATATATATATATATATATATATATATATATATATATATATATAGTATGGAACCATTACGAAACTTAAATATTGGGATGAATAACTCATTCTATGAAACCAAATATATATATATATATATATACCATACTTCACACCATAATAAATTACTTAGTCATTTCTCTTCAAGGATGTGTATAAGAAAAACTTACGACCGTCACACGTAATAATGTGTGATAATAATGTATTCTACTCGATACATTTTGATTTTTTTTTGTGTGGAAATGAGTACCATATAACGATGACGTACCAGTTCAAAAGAAATTTAATAGTGAAATGACATAGTGAGGATACAATCGTTCTAATAAGTGAACATTTCTGAAAATTTCTTATATTAAATTGATTAAATTACCATCTTAATGATTTTAGGTGAGACACATCGAATAAAAATGACCCGATCAACATTATTGAAGATACCTGTACTCTGATATAACAACTTCAATCACTGTTCTTCATTATCAAGCTATAATAACCTGTTGTGACGGTCCTGAAAAGTAGTCGACGGTCTTGAGATATAGTGGACGGTTGTGAGATACAGTGGACGGTCGTGAAATGTACTTGATAGTCCTGAGATATAGTATAGACAGTAAAGAAGTATGAGTGCATTGTTGTGGATCACATAACTTGCTAAAATGGTAAACAATAAAAACTATTAGCCATTTATTAAATATTGCTACGTTTATTGAATGCAATTACTAGAAAAATACTTAATCTAAAAGTGATCTAAGAAGTGCATTAACGTAATCAGTGTTTTTAAATGTTGAAAGTCTGGAAGTGACTTTAATAGGTGGGTCCAATTCGCACAAAATTTCGTTAATATCCAGAGTCTGGCAATCTTTTTTAGATGGCCATAGAAAGTACTGTCCGGAGTGGTACATAAAATTCAAGGTCATGATATTTCCATCCAGTTTTTCAACCTGACCAAGAAACCATTTATCGTCGTACCTAACAGCCAACCACGAACCAACCATAATAATATTGGTATCCTCAGTTGACGTCTGCAGAGGTGCCGCTATAAAATGTAGGTAATGTTATGATATGTCTTAGCTTGACAGAAAAATGAAGACCTACCAATTGATGTAGTCGATCTCTCTGGAAGAACATCCAACTCCTTATGACAATTACGGAAATTTGATTTTGATTCTGCACCATTCCAGTAGATTTGACCCCATTATCTGATAATATGGTTAAGGAAAATCACAAGATTCCTGATGAGATAAAACATTAATATATAATAAAAAGAAAAAGGATACCCATAACATCTCTAGTAACTTCTTGAAACACGTATGAACCATGTTTTAGTTTGAAGTGGTTGCAGTCAAATGAGTCGATGCATTTGATACAGCTCAATTCTTTCAACTGCAGTTCTTTATCATTTTCAGTTTTCTATGTAAGCTGATGTAACTTCATTGTTTCTGGAATTGGTTTGATTACCTCAGGTAAAATTTTGTCCACTTCGTTTATTTCATTCGCCTCAACAACAACCACTTCTGTCTTCAAGCCCCTCACTGCATTTACGAAAGAACGTATGTCAAATACATCATTTCCACGTGCTACTGCCTGGTCCGCAGTTCTCTTTATTACTCCTCCTGCGCCATCAGCAATACTTTTACCATGACCGCATTCACTGAAATTATACGTTGCTTTGGAAAATCCGAGTTCTTGCATGAAATGGCAGAATAAGTAAAAAATTTTCTTATTTCGATACTGGGTAGTGGGCCCATCGCTCATTTAATGCAATGTGTTAACCCTAGGCAGATCTTCCTTAATATTTCTCAAAATGGGCAAAATGGGAGCCCATATTGAAGATGGGTCATGGCGGGGTGATGTTGAAATAGAACAAAAAGTTTTGACTCCGGGTTGCTTGTCTGTATCTCCCCTTCTATAATAGAAACCTCCAGTATGTAACGACAACTGTCCTTTTGACGCACCAAAATGAACACTTTGAACTTCTTGTGCATACTTAAGTTGAGCATTTTCTGAAAAGTCCAATGTAAGGAATATTTCAGTTTCCTTGACATTATCTCTAAGGTATTTATCAAATGACAACTGATGTGTAACTCTGTACACATGTTGCAAGAAATTCGGTATTTCAGACTTCAGTTTAGCAAAAAGTTGTTCTATAGTGCAATAAACTTTTACCTGTTTTGTCACTTTAACATGGATTATTTCTTGTTTCTTATTAATTATTTCTTCATTTTCAGTTTGCCATTGATAATAAAACACTGGTTGTTCGACAGAAATATCAAAGTAGATATCAAGTAATTTTTTACCACTACAAACTATACATATTCCATACATGCAGTCCATCACAATGGTATCACAACAAAGAGACTTTATGAATTCAGTTAAAGATTTTGATTTTATCAATCCATATTGTTTGCATTTCTCAAAAAGAAACTGAACATTGGCATGCTTTTTGCAGAGGTATGTATCTCTGCCTGAGGATTTCTGATGTGTGATCCCAAATGGTTTCAAACGACAAAAGAGTGCGTAAGATATTCTGTACTTTGTAGTCGATATGAACTTCTTGTGCAGATTTAACAAGGAGTCACGTAAATAACGTTTTTGTTTCTTTATTATTTTTTTGTGATAGTGTCCTTCTTTCCTGGTGCACAAAAAGAGTTCTCATCATCTTCTAAAAAATTCTCAATGATTTTCTTGATCTTGAATAATTTAGCATTGCTTTTTCTCCGTCCAGTAACCCCTACGTTTCGCATTGAGAGAACTGAATTGACTCTTCGCCGAACAATGATGGATTTAATTTCTGTACTTAACTTGTATTTCCTGATGTATTTGGAATTATTGGAAAGCCATTTTGTAATAATATTAGTTTTTGTCATCGCAGTTCTGCTAGAGGATGGAGTTGTTAAGTTAACTTTACTTTGAGGAAGTTGACTTGATGTAGATACTGTACTCTGTAGACTGAAAGCTGATCTCATTATTTCCTCGATGATAAGTTTTTTCTCCACTGCCCCCATTCCTTTCTTTATTGTCATTTCAGCATTTTTATTTGGAGAAGGTACTGGTTCTTTTAAAGACTCTTTTAGTCTGTAGTGTCTTTGTTTCCAGCGATTTGAGTTTGCCCTCTGGTGTTCTACTTCTTTCTCCAAATCTTTTATTTTCTGTCTCATTTTTCCCTGCTTTTTCTCAACTCCTTCTTCCTTCTCACTGTTCTACCATCTTGCCTTTCGGGTGGGGTTTCTTGTAAATTTTCAATGTATGATTCAGGAGGTGTATTCTATTTCATTAATCCCTTAGTTTTCTTAAGGTTTTTAATTTTTTCCGCGTGTCTATAATATCGTTCTCGCCATTGTTTCCGCTGCTTTCTTTTTGATCGTTCGCTCAAATCTGCAATACTTTTGATTTTTTTCTCTTCTCTCCTTTTTCTACTCCTTTCTCTTTCCTGTTCTTTACTTCTTTTATATGCGTCGGAGTTTGCTCATATGTGAAGAAATATAATATAGGTTTTGAAAATCCGATGTCTTTTCATTTGTCACTCACGACAGTCCATATCGCTCAAGACCGTCACATTCCATCAAATAGGACGGTTGTGAGTGGGACGATCGTGAAAATTTGTCAATAATTCGACGCCAAAGTCGAACTCTGTTACGCGGCAAAAAATTTAAGGTTATTTTTACTTTACCGTCTGTATTTATAGCCTGGTAAATAGAAAAGCACGGTTCTTTCGGCAAAAATATAAGCACACTACTATAAGACAGTTGTGAAGAAAATAAGACGCAGAAATAATCAACTTACCTCAAAATATTTCACAAAACACAGAGATCAACATGCACATACACTTATTAGATGACTCAAGTCGCAAGGAATGTATGAGAGCGCAGTAGAACTAGTACCATAATGTGCTGCGCTCTACCGGTTATTTTTTAAACCAAAATTTAGCTGTGACGGTCCTGGGTTGATTTGTGGTTACGAGATTTGAAGTGGTGTATTGATTATAAAAACTGGATTAAAACGTTGGTTCTTCTGATAAATAATGTTATCCACATTGTTGTTTGACAGAAAATCTTTAACGCCTGATAATTATGAATGTGTTTAGAGACAGCATTCATAATGTGTTGAAAAATAAGGGAGTTACGCGTGACGGTCGTGAGTTTTGACTCATAAATTCACGGAAACTTTTGAAAAATTATAATCGTAGAGCTAACACTGTATATTTCCTAGCATTGAACTATAGTATTACTTTTAAAAAAGATCGCTGAATGTCGACGTATGTAAGCCCTGCAAAAAAATACATGGTTAGCGAATAATACCACTTTCTGTAGAATGACCCATATATATATATATATATATATATATATATATATATATATATATATATATATATATATATATATATATATATATATATATATATATATGTATCACACCGACAACTCAAAAAATAATGGGCCGATTTTGATTAAATTTGGTGAGTACCTTCCTTTTGCAAATGGCTTGGATAAGTTCGTTATCCCGAAAAATCGGACCAGGTTTTCCCGAAAAATGTTGTGTTTTCTTTCGAAAAAATTTATATCTCCCGAATTAACAAAGTAAGGGCAGCCAAATTTGGTACGCAGGTTTATGTCATTATATGTAAGTTACCTACCATAATCTAGCTTTATAGGTCAAAAGACAAAAGTTATAGGCATTTAAATAAAAATTAATTGGGGTTTTCCTCAAAACGTCAAAGTTGCGATTTAAAACGTCAAAATTGGCAACATTTAGGCAAAGAAGTTGAATCTAATACGGGCTATGGAAAGAAAATGTATCAAGAAGAATGTTTTACAAACCCGGAAGTCTTAGTTTCAACCGTCATTGTCCTTCATTTTACTAAAATATTTCCAGAAAATTCCTAGATAGAAATAGACCGTTTCTCTGATGCTTGACAGTAGCCTTAGGTATAGAGTTTATCGTTTAATGGTATATAATTTTTGTCACATTTAAAAAATCAATAAAGCTCAATATATCCGTTATTATACAAGATATAAGAAAAATTGTATACATAAATTATAGGGTGTCTTGAGCTACATCTTAAAAATATTTCTGCAATTACAGGTGGCCCATGAGTCGTTGGCGATACAATTATTTTTTTTAGTCAAACACGCCCTATGGTATTGCATTTTTGCATCGAAATAAAATGCATGTTGAGAAATTCTGGACGCAGCAAGTGCGTTATGGTAGCGAATTTTGATTAAACGCTTCATATTTGCATAGCTTAATTTGCTATTAACCTATAAGGTTGACCAAGAAACGAGTTTTTTGGGTAACACTTTAAGTTTACTTTCGGAAATTTTTGTACATTTTCAAACAATAAAGTTATTTTGATGAAACATGGCACATTGTTTTTACTACATAGGTTATACTGGTAATCAAATTTGATGTCTGCTTTAAAAAAAACACACGTGTTTGCACCATAGTAACTAGTAAGTAATGTTTAATAAGTTAAAAAAAAAGCAAAAAAAAAGTCTTGACGCATCAAATGCATTATAGTAGCGAGATTTTATAAAAAGGTTTTTAATAGCAAATATGTCTTTTTAGCGAATGTTTATTAAGAGGTATCGATGGTGAGACTTTGCAAAGATTTTTTCAAGAGAGCGTGAGTTTGGGATATTTTGGCTCCTAGAACCCCAAACCAAGGTCAGTTTGGATTTTTATATGTATATATATATATATATATATATATATATATATATATATATATATATATATATATATAATTGATTAGGAAGGTCTTATAGGTGTCTATATTGTATTTTTAATTAAGTATATGAATGTTTTATGTTATTTATTAGTATTTAATGAAGTATTTTTGTATTTTATGTGTAATACCTTATAACGTAATAATTTATGTATAGTTTTTGATTTACAGTTAATTTAATTTAAGTTTGCAGGTTTTTAATAATTTATGTCTATAGAGTGTTTTACTTTTTGATCACTTGCTACAATAATATTTACTAAATCCTAAGCTTCTGGAAAATGTACTCAAACTATTACAGTTCAGGTCCTTTTTTAGTGAATGGAACTTTAATGAATATTCCTATTGTGTACAACTTTGTTCATTTATATTATTTAAAATATATATTTACCTTTGTTTGTTTATCTTTGCCACAGCTGTGATAACTAACTCTCTCTACAGGGATTATTTTATCTTAGGATTCAAATGAAAATTCTTTAACACGAATTGCACTGTTTCTTTTATTTTATTACCCCTTACAGATTTATCTACCTGAATTCTTGTGCCTTTAACTATATATACCCCTACTTGGTCAATGAAATTAAAGAGGTCGTTAATTTAAAACAGAACATGCAAACTTTTATTTATTTGTTTGAGAAATGTTTTTGAATTTTATATGAACAAACTATTGTTTTGATTAAAATTACTTATTTGGGATCCCTCTCTCACAATTAAAATCTCTTTTGAGCTTATAATTTACTGAACAATGATAATTATTATAAATATTAAACTAAGCTCGGTTTTTTAAATCCCCACTCAATTCGTTATGTTTGAAATGGTTGTCATGACGACCTAACTTTGGAGTTTAGGTTCACATTAGTGTCAATGGAATAATTTAAATAATTTATTTTACCCAAGGTTGTCCGTAGCTCGATCTAGCGGCTTCTCTACTCACTACTTGCATCTGCTTTATAACTATCCTTTCTCTTTGGCAGTATTCCCTTTTTTCAAAGGCTAATTTTACCTCTACTGAATGCCGTTGGGGTGTTTGAGGTTATCTGTCATTTATTTTCTGCAGTAAAACTGAAATGTTTTAAGCTATAGGATTTAATTCCTTTTGTTTGGTGTCGCCACAGTTTGGATGGATGTAATATTTGATATTATAACTGGTCTGGTGGATTTCTTGTGTATTCCCTAATCATCTGACATCAGGTACTGTTTCTATTATTGCTTTTACTTTTATATTTCGGGATACATTGTCGGATTTTGCTTTTTTGTGGCATCTTCAAACAGCCTAGCTTTAAACAATCTTTTATTTCTCTCGATGTTGCCCTTCGTTTTTCGTAATTACTTCTCGGATATTATCAGTTGTGTTATCACTAATCAACTTTGACAATTAGCGTTTGAAAAATGTTTTAACCACTTGATTTGCTTCTTTTTCAGATGAGTCCCAATCACATGGCAGATTCACAAAATGATTCAAAAACAATCATTTCCTTCAAATTATTAAGAATTAAATGTTAAATGGGTCTACATTAGTCAAAACTGTGTTACTTTGAGCGGTAACTTTAAACCTAATTAATTACAATATTCTAACATTTTTTGTATCAACCTCAAACAAATTCTTTAAAGTCTGCGTAGAAACAGACAAACTTTTAATAAATTATTCATAATTAAGCATTTTTTTACATTAACAAACTCAAGCATATAGTTTTATTTACTATATTTATAACAAATTGATTACTAGAATTAATGAACATTTTTCTGAACTTATTAATACTACACTGGTCTTTTTTAAAACGTTTTGCATTCAGACTTTAGGGTTTTTATTTTGTTGCTGTTCTGAACGCATTATCACTCGAAGTTTTGATATTCTTTGTCACAACTTATGTTAATTACATATTCACTGTCTGCTTACATGCTTTTTAGCTTAAAAACTACGCTATGCTTGATCTCAATTGCTTTGAACACACACACACACACACATATATATATATATATATATATATATATATATATATATATATATATATATATATATATATATATATATATATATATATATATATATATATATATGAGACATACTTGGTTCTCGGGTTGAACCGCGTCCAGAATTTATGAAAACTCGACGTTTCGGCTCCTGTTTTGGAGCCATTTTCAAGAGGTAAAAGAAATATGTAAGGACACTCTAAAGCCTCAATCTGCCTACTCCTTAGAGCGGTGGACAAAGGTGGGTTGGGTTGGCTTCAAGAGGTAAAGTAAATAAAATTGTCTGTGGAATTTATTTTCTGTGTGTTTGTAATGAAGATATAATAGGTTTCGGAATAGTGGTCGGAAGGCGAAGACCATCATCTCTCTTATTTAAACAATCAGGACGTTTTTCAGTCTCGATTGCTTCGCGGATAGTTCTCGTTTTGAAGTTGTAAACCGGTGCTATTGTTTTGGCATTATCGAAGTCTATTTTGTGTCCTGTATAAATATGATGCATGGCCAGCGCCGATGAGGGGTAAGATTTTCCAACTGAAAGGGTGTGTTCATATATTCTATTGTGGATGCGTCTATTTGTTTGTCCTACATAAGTTCGGGAACAGTCGAAACAAGGAATTTCGTAAACTCCGTGGGATTCGTTTGGTATCGAATCGTTGGGAGTTTTTATCCGATTTGACAGTTTTTATCCGATTTGACAGTTTTTATCCGATTTGACAGTTTTTACTCTGTTGCGAATACGGTTTTAATATTATGGGTTCTGAAAATTTGGCTGATTTTGTCGGTGACACCTTTAATTTATGGTAAAAACGCTGTGTGTTGTTGTGTGGACTCTGTTTGTTCTTGTTGTGGTGTAGTGGTTTGTTGTTGTGCGTTTCTAATGTTTCGTAGTATGTGATTGTTGTCGTATCCATTTTCTAGCAATGTCTGTCTTAAATAGTTTAATTCTGTCTATTTGTTGTTGTTGTCCCTTAGTCTAAGGGATCGTGTTACTAGTGTTCAAATCACGGAATTTAGTTGCGATGGGTGATGGTGAGATTGGGCGTTAAGATAACGATTAGTGTGGGTTGGTTTTCGGTAGACAGTGTAAGAAAATCCCCTGACTGGGTTTTTAGTGATGCGTACATCTAAGAAAGGCAAAGAAAAATTATTTTTTATGTCCATGGTGAACTGGATTTGGGGGTTGATGTTATTTTGGTAAGAAAGGAATTCGTCTAGAGGTTCTTTACCGTGTGGCCAGACCGCGAAAATGTCGCAAACGTATCTTAACCAACAGGTTGGTTTAAGTTGGTATGAATTGAGGGCTTGTGTCTCGAAGTTTCAAGAAAGGAAAACCAAAACTATCATCAACAACTCCCAACTCAGTTCTGACCTCAAAAAAGAACTAATCCCCCGCGAAAAATCATCTCGCATCCCTAGAAAATACGGTCTCCCAAAAATACATAAGCCTGATATTCCCCTTCGCCCTATCGTAAGTGCCCACCGTTCACCCACACAAAAACTTGCAAAACATCTGGCTAAAACTCTCCAACCATTAGTAGAAAACGCTACATCCTATGTCAAAAACTCCACCCATTTCATTGACCTTCTTCAAAACAACACCATTTCTCCAAACGACATCCTAGTTAGCTTTGGTATAGTTTCCTTATTCAATAATATACCTCTATCTGAAACCCTTGATATTCTCAAAAATAAACACAATATTTCCCACGATACCTTAGCTCTTCTAGAACGCTGGACATCTAACACTAATTTCCTTTTTCAAAACAAATTTTACAAACAAGTTCGAGGTGCCCCAATGGGTTTACCACTGTCTCCTGCATTGGCTAACATTTTCATGCAAAACTGAATAAATGTTCAAAATGGCCACCCTCCACCTCAATACACTTTCGTATTCTGCAGAGCATACAACCTCCTACCCTGTGAAATATTTCTGATGTATATCTAATTTGTTCGCATCCAAGTACAATATTTTGCTGCGGATCATCAACATTTTCAACATTTGCTTCATAAACAATACTTTTAGATGCCCCCCATAAATAAAAGTCCATAGTATTTAAATCAGGGGATCGAGCCGGCCATGGCTGAGGTCCACTGCGTCCGATCCATCTGCGTCTAATACATTGCTTACGTTAATTTGACATTTAGGGAGAAATGTGGGGGGAGGGCTCCGTCATGCATAAACCACAGGTGATGTCTTATGTCAAGAGGTACATTTTCTAATAACCCATTTAGTTGGTTTTGCAGGAATTCAAGATAAGTTGTAGCATTAAGTCTGTGAGGTAAAAAAATTATGCCTATCAAATTCACCCTACAATTCCAGCCCATACATTTAAGGAAAATTGCTGTTGATGATGCTTTTCAAAAACTGCGTGGGGATTTTCGTCATCCCAAATATGGCTGTTACGAAAATTGACGATCCCTTCGCGTCCAAATCCAGACTCGTCAGTGAACAATACACAAGTTAACAAGTTCTCTATATTATTATGTTGAAGGAACCATTGGCAGAATTGTAGGCGCGGTATAAAATCTCTTTCAGGCGATAGTGCCTGCACAGGTTGGATGTGATATGGACGCAATTGTTGCTCGTGAAGAACTCGCCATATCGTTGCATTGGATGCTCCCAGATGATTGGCCATTACCCAAGTACTTATTTTTGGATTTTGTTCAATTTTATACCAGAACAGCCTCTTCAAAAACAGGGTTTCGTGCACTTCGTGGTCTGCCTCGATCAGCAGTAACTTTATTAATGGTACCTGGTTAAAAAAAATATTCGAAAGAGACAGATCGACGTATTAGATAATTTAAGTATGTACCTGTTTCTCTCAGGCGGACGACAATCCGTTGAAACATCCTTCTGTCTGAAATTTTCCGATTTGGGAAGGCTTCTTCATATAGTCGTTTCGCCTCATAACAGTTACCAAAAGCCCGTGAATACATAACATGCATGTCTGTTAGTTCACTGTTGGTAAATACTTTCATATTTAATTAGAAAAATTACGGATAATACAATTAATTACTTAAAAATAGTGAGTAGTCTCAAACGTAAAAGTCAAATGTAGTATATGTCACGACGAAAACGCAAAAATGAAGTCCCGTAACGACGGAAACCACTTTGTTAAATGGTTGGTTCAAAGTTTGTTATCATGGTTTTTTATTTTATCTTCATGATTGTGTCTTGTCAGTTTTTTTTTCTGGTAAGATTTTAATTTTTAACTAGAGAATAAGAAAATTAGGTTTATACATACTGATAGCAAATGAAAGGTAAAAAATGTATTCCTATGATTTGTCGCAGAATTAATTTTTGAGCGACCTTGACCTACAAAAATTGAAATTTCTCGAAAATGGTGTGTCTGAGAGATTTAAATCAAGTATATGTTTTTTGCTTACAATTGATAAGGACTGCAATGTAGCTATACGGTAGGTCGCTATTACTGGGTGTCAAAAAATTATAGCCAATTGAATGCAAGCCATGTCTTACAGGTGGCGCCCTCTTCCAGCAGTGTTATTAACAATAACCTATTTCAATTTCTTGCCCTCGAAAACCCCCACATGCCAATTTTCACGTTAAAATTTTAATTTGACCCGGACTTATTCGTGAAAAACTGTCAAAAACAAATAAATTTAACACGCTGTATTTAAAAAACTAAGCATTTCCGGACCCATATTTATATGAAAAAATAGTCTTATTTTTTTGTGCTGAATGTGCGTCTGTAATATAGACTATATATTATATATATATATATATATATATATATATATATATATATATATATATATATATATATATATATATATATATATATATATATATATATATATATATATAAACATTGACACTGTCCCCGACTAGGTGTTCTAGTGTTCCTAGTTTGCGCTCATTTGAAGAAATTTATTCAAAATTCAAAAGTTGCGATCTCCTTAGTAGTGACTTGTTTTTAAGAAAGTTAAATAAAAAAGAAATGTATTTTTTTTTACTTTTCACGGTAATTTGAACCTGTGGGAGTAAAGAGAAATATTCGTAAGCGGAAAAATACTCATATTTTTATGTCACCAGCTGTCAGAAATAAGTTTGCTACTTTAAAGTTTCATTTGACATTTGTGAATACAATTTATCAACTACTTACCATTTTGTTTTTGGTAAAAAGCAGAAACCATTGGTTCTGCAACAAAGGTAGCTATATATAAAAAGCCTGGACGCAGCAAGTGCGTTATGGTAGTGAATTTTCATAGACATGATCTGGCACAAAATATGTTATTAAAACTTTTTTCCTTGCCACATAGAAATCAAAATTTTTCCGGAAAACCTCGTCCGATTTTCCTGACTAACAAACTTATCCAAGCTATTTACAAAGGTAAGGTATATGCAAAATCAGCTAAATATTTTTTTAATTATCGGTATGATACATATATATATATATATATATATATATATATATATATATATATATATATATATATATATATATATATATATATATATATATATATATATATATATATATATATATATATATATATATATATATATATATATATATAAACGTATAAAAATTGAAAGTGACCCCGGATATGGGTTCTAGAGGTCCTAGTTCGCGCTCATTTGCAAAAAAATTTCAAAATTCAAAAGTCGGGATCTGCCTATTAGTGAATTTTTCCTACGAAAATTCACTAAAAACTATGAATTTGTTAGACATCTTGTCTCTAAGATCTGTCACTCTGAATGTTTTAAACGTATTCTCGGTTATACATATAATTGTTTTAGTTTGTGTTTTTAATTATTTTATCTTAATCGGTTTACTTCGATAATAAAATTAAATTTCCAAAAGTTTATGGTTTTGGTAACAACACAAACAATTATTCTCTAGTTTCATACCAGATAATAAATATATAAACACATTCCTTCCCTTATTTTAATTTAAATAAGATCACAAAATAAGCCTATAAAAATATTATAATGTAATGTTTATTGGATTACAATGTACAGGTGTTTCTAAAATGACGCAAAAACCCAGAAGGTGCATTCTAAGAGAAAAAACTTATATGAATGCATTTGCTAAAAATTTTCTAGGAGAAACTGGTTAGATTTTCCTGGCTAAGAAACCTATCCAAGCTACTTTCCAAAGGGATCAAGTAGTAGTAGTAGTGGTGGTGGGGAGGCTAACGCGAGGCAAGTAGGCCACAATGGGCCCTTTTTGCCAACCCCAGCAACCATGCTCTACTCTTCCTCGGTTACGTCGCCAAACCGCCTCGACCTCGAAATAAAAGCCATGACGGTCTTTCATTGGACGGTACTTACCTGATTCCTCTGCAGAGTCCTCGAACCAAACAAATCTGTTCGTAGACCCACAAAAGCCTCGCATTCACACAGGTAGGAGTAAGACGTCTCTTTATTCTCGCCGCATTCCTGGAAAATGAGATAGCTCTCGACACCTATTAATATGGGGTGTCTTCTAAGGGCGCAGTGATCTGTCAGCACCTCAAGCATGCGGTGAAGCGCAAGTCGACTCCTACCGAGTAGCCAGACAGTCTTATCTCAGTCCGGCCCCTCCACGAAGTCCTTCGCCTGCCTACAGCCACCGGCCGACCCCTAGTGTCTTTCCATGGCATCCTCAGTCCATCTCCCTAAGGCGACAGAGACGGTCTTCCTACTTATGTCTATCGCAGGCTCCGGGCCACAGAATGCTCGCCGGGTACTAAGTCTTGCGGGATCATTCGCCACCTCATTTCAGCTACGCTACGAGGTTTCGAAACCTACACCAGTTGCAACCTAGACGAGTTGCACCTCATTTGTTCTGGCTAGCCCTCTGAGTCAGCACACTCCTGAACCAGTGTTGACCTAACTCTGGCCGCGCAAACTGCCCGGAGGACCGGCTGGCTATCCGAGCAAATGTATACATATTTCTTGGGGCTCATCCTCACATCCTGTGTACACCTCCGTTTCGAATGCCGTGGTATATGCGCCCAGAGCATAACTCTTGCGCACCCCCAGGCTGTCGATGTATATTTCTGCCCCAGGGGATTGTTGACCCTCCAGCCGCGATCATTCGGTAAAACACACCAGGCTTGCGGGCTGGAATGCAACCTCTTTTTCCCTCCACTGATCCCTACTGGGGATTCTGAGGGTATATGGCCTAGTCAACCTAATATCGTCCTCTGCCTTCCGTACCTTGATGATGGAAATAATAAATTCCTTTTCCACCTCCTTGGCGGCTCTTGTATGTCCTGTTATTGCACCCTCTTCGCACTAGTTTCCAGAGTCTCGCATTGTAAAGTGCGACGCCATAGCCTCCCTTCTGATACATATGGGAAGCGGTGGCAGCATCAGCAAGACTTCTAGCGTGGCTGAGGGTGTCGTTCTCATAGCGCCTGTGATACCCAGGATTGCCAGCCTTCGGAGTTTGGCCAGCCTCTTGGTAAAAGTGTGGTTTCTACCAAACCACTACACCAACGCCCCGTAGAGGATTCTCGGCCTGAGGATCACAGTGTAAATTCAATGAAGGATCCGAGGATTAAGTCCCCAGGTCCTCCATATCACTCGACGCAGCTGCCTGAGGGTCGCTACTCCCTTACTACTCGTTATAGTTTCGACCCCCATGTTACTTTGGAATCCAGGACCACCCCTAGATATTTGACCTCCCGCTCTAAAGCTAAAGGGTTTCCAAACATCACGGGTGCCCTGAACCCCCCATATTCCTTTTCTTGGTGAATAGGATCACCTCCGTCCTCGCTGGGTTTACGAAAAGTCCCAGCTCACCACACCACCTTTCAATTATGCTATAGGTAGCTTGAATGCACTCAAAGTCGACGCCGAGGAATTTGCCGGTGACTAAGACAAGCCCATCATCAGTGTACGCCTGGGCACAGAAGCCATACTCGGGGAGCCGCTCCATGAGGCCGTCTATGACCAGACACCATAGATGAGGCGAAAGGCAGGTGCCCTGAGGACAGCCGCCCGTCACCCCAACGTCCAGCCCCCGGCTTCTCAAGGCCAACGAGACTCGCCACCACAATTATTAGGAACTTAGGGATCCCTGTCCTCTAGGGCGGCACATACCGTATCCGCCCTTGCCCTATCAAAGGCCCCCTATACATCGAAGAACAGAGCTAATGTGCTTTCTCCGTAGTGTATGGCCCCTTCAACCTTTCGCGTCACAGCGTAGAGCGCCGTCTCCGTCGATTTCCCCCGATGCTACGCGTGCTGATTTTTATGGAAGGGCTGATCCCTGAGGATCCCTGCCAACACAAACCTATCTATTATCTTTTCCAATGCCTTAAGCAGCAAGGTTGTAAGGCTGATTAGGCTGTCCACCTTGGCCAGCGTGTAGTCTTCCCTTATCGGTTTAGGAATAAAGACCCCCCTAACCTGGTGCCAAGCCTTTGGGATATGCCCTACATCAGGCTGGTGCGGAAACCTCCCTTATGTTGGGAAGTAGTATATCCAGGCCGCTCTGGAGCAGGCCCGGAAAGATCCCATCACAGCCTGCGGACTTGAATGGAACAAACTCTCTCACCACCCAGGTTATAGAGCCATCCGTGACCACCCCCTCCGCCAGCAGCCAGTCCGCATTCGGGACCGAACACCGGCCCAGGTCGGTAGTCCCCGTGACGGCCCCACCGCCCGCAAGGTGAACTTCGGCAAGATGGCGCAAGGTCTCCTCGCCGGTGTTGGTCCAGCTTCCGTCCGGTTTCCTTGAGGATCCTATAGTACTACCTGACTCCTGAGTACCCTTACCAGCCTGGCTGCGTCCGGCAAGGAGTTAACTTCTCCCCAGTACGCGCGCCCAGCAGCTCGTTTTACTCCGTTGTAATTTTTTCTTAAACTCCCTTCTGGCAGTTCTAAACTTGTCGCAGGTAACCTTACTTGATTCTCTGACGGCTCGGTTCAAGACACTCCGAGTCCGCCCGCGTAGTGCGGCGAGATCCCTGTTCCACCGTCGGACTTTGATGGACGGCTCTCCCCTGAGTGTTGACGCGGCCTCGTAGGCTGACATTATTTTACCTTCTACAGCCTCGGCCTCGCTATCTAATACCTCAATAGAGAGTTCTCTCCCCTCTACGCTCCTTGACAACCCACCAAGAACCGTTACGTAGGCATCCCAGTTGGTCTTCCTTGAATTTCTTCTGGGGGGAGGACCCTCATGGTCCACATCCAATTCAAAGCTGATGATACGATGATCAGACATTGATATGTGTTCCTTAACCCTCCAGCTAGATATGTCCTCTGTTATTCCTTTGCTGGCCATTGTGATGTCAATCACCTCCTACAACAATACTATCGAAAAACGTCGGAGCTGTACCTCTATTTAATATCTGCAGGTTCGTTGTAGCCAAATGCTCTAGTAGAGCCTCACCGCGTGGGTTAGTATTTGTGCTGCCCCACAGTCTGTGGTGAGAATTGGCGTCACAGCTTATAATAAGTTGTAACCCATGCTCCCTAACGAAATCGACAGTACGCACCAAATCCTTTGATGAAGGCAGCCCCTGCCGATAGTAACGAACATAAAGGCTGCACAACATAACCTCAAGCCTAATATTACTGACGTTATACTCTAGGATAGCTGCTGTGGCGTCCCTGGACCTGAGCTGCGGCAGCAACACCATGTCCAGATCCCTCGACGCCAAGGGGATCAAAATCGGCAATAGCCCGGCCGTGAGTTATTGATTATTTGTGAGACTTTTGCTACGTGTACCTTGACAGGGTATCTTGCCACCTGTCTTGTGGGCTGGCATAGTTTCCTGTTAGGACAATCATTTTGTTTGAGTCGCTTATTTATGGTGCGAAATATTGTATGATAAGATATCTGCCTTGTTGATAAAACTTTACATTGTCCGTATGTATGTATTTAAATATAGAATAGCTGAATCGAATAAACAAATATCAAGTAATGAGCTATTAAAAGCGACTCAGAAGCGAATACATAATTTGAAGGTTACACTGCTAAAGAGAATTCAGGTGGCTTCTGAAAGAATTTCTTATCTAGGGGAAGAAAATATACCCTTAAAAAATAGTGTGGACGCCCTCGAGAGTCGTTGAAGACGCAAGAATACCATGCGACGAGAAAATATCTATAAAGTAATACTGGACCGATTTTCCTAGCTATCGAACTGATCCAATTCACTTGAAAAAGAAAGGTGTTCACCAAATTTCGTCAAATTAGGCCCATTATTTTTTGAGTTATCGGTGTGACACTTATATATATATATATATATATATATATATATATATATATATATATATATATATATATATATATATATATATATATATATATATAAACATATAAAAATTGCAACTGAAGAAATCTTTTCAAAATTCAAAAGTCTGGATCTGATTAGTGAATTTTTTTAACGAAAATTCACTAAAACAATAAGCCGACAGTTGAAAAATCGGATAATCCAGGAGAATATAAACTCTCATGTGGTTTCTGCGACAAAATACATGTAGGTAAAACATTTAGACGTTTTAAAACACGCATTTGCGAACGTAAAAGGAGATTTGAATATAATTATTTTGATCCAAGTTATGCAAGTCATTTATTTAATGAGAATCAATTGAATAATTGAAGGATGACTTCGATACGTTAAAAAATAAATAGAAATAAACGCCCAATTTAACCAAACTAACAATAGTTGTAGAAAATATATTAAAGGCAAAGAGCGTGCACCAGGTATCCAACGTCAGCGTCGACGCACACAGGATCAAGGACGACAAGTACTGCAGCGCCGCTAGAACCGCCATCCGCCCTTCAGTAGTAGAGTAGTAGCAGAAGGCAAGTCGAACCAGCAGTGAGTAACGGTATGCAAATGCAGCGTAGCTTAAGAACATTCACGCGACCGTGATTCCTTTATATGTTATTCGTATTAACCCTTAAAGAATGCAATATTAATTTCTACTGTACATTTTAATCGATAATAAGGTATTAAGTTTAGATCACTTCTTTTAACGCCCCAATAATAGTATAAATAAATATAGTAATCTTTACATGGTGCAGAAATTATTTACAATACTATATTATTAGAAACCTTTGGAGGAAATAATAATTACGCGAGGGAGTTTGTTGACCTGACTATTTCATAAAAACGGGTAGCTCCAAGTCGATACCGTTTACCTTAGAAGAAAGAAAGCTTCAGTCAACACGGAGGAAAATTTAAAACCTTACTTTCATTCTATATTTGACAAAGCTGAAAACTTCAGCGAAGCTGCAGTTATACATTCAATAAAATAGTGCAGATCAATCTGTTTATTTATCTAAGATCCCTAAATATGATACTACACTGACAATTCTATCTCTGTTCCATTTACAGTTACAGCTTATAAATTTAGTTTTCTTCTGTTCCTGAATGTGACAAGAACTGTCTTTTGAGGATTGACATTAAGCCCATGTGTTACTTACTATATTTAAGGCTGTTGGCGATAAGCTAGATATTACAGCATCATGCTTGCCCTTTACTGCCATGACAATATCACCTGCGTATCCTTGTATTGTAAATCGTGTTCCGCTCAATGTAATCATAAGTTTATTAATACCGAGCGACCACAGCAACGGTGATTGCACTCCCTCTTTAGGACAACCTTTTGCCGTCGCCATTGTTGCGTTTATGTCATTTGTGGTAGCCGCGATTAGAAGGCTTTTCAGCATCTTACAATGGGGAATTCCTTTCCCTTTTCTTGTAGGGCCACTTTGGTGGACTAATATGAGGTGTTGCCAAGGGCACCCTCTATATCAATGAACGCACTAGCTTCTTTGGCCACAAAAGTTTTTTATATACCCCTCACTAAACAGTGTAGGGCATCTAACGTGGATTTGTTGGCTTGATAGGCGAATTGTCGTACATCGACCGGTTTTCTTGTTAGGGTTTCGCTTTTAATATATTGATCTAATGCCTTATCCATGGGATTTAGTAGGAAGCATCTGAGGCTAAGGGGGCGGTAGGCTTTCGTCCTGTTGCTTCACTTGTAAGTAGTTATGTCATATTAACTATGGCGACCTTGTACATTAAAACGTTATTGGCATAATACATGGTTCTTTGGAGGTTATTTATTATTAATACAAATATTTGATGTAATAATCTTTTATTTGACAGTAATTTTAGCAAGATAACAATTTAGTAATAACATTGGTGTGGTCTAACACATCTTCCACTCACAGTATCTCTCACGTATCCTACGTTACAGACACAAGCATTAAATTTACAGATCAGAGGGCATAAACGTGGGGGATCATGCATATTTTGACATGTTATTGGGCACACACCAGCACATTGCTCATAATGTTCGTTGTGTTGGCATGTACCTGAAATAAAAAAGGAGAATGTAGTCACTTCATTACACACTGACTTTCTCCAACTTTCCCTCCAGAGACTGCTACCCCAAAAACTTCATTTTCATGCAATTTAGAAAACGCACTCAATGAATTAAACAGTATTATAGGCTTATTTTTAAAATTCAGTTTGATGTATGTTTAAAAAGTTTACGCCTACAGGTCTTCTTAAGTGAAATTTCTTAAAAATTCTAGGTTTTCCTTTCTTGTATTACCTAGACTTGCTAGAGTTATTATAATGGGGGATTTTAGTGCGGTAATAGGCGAAAAAAGTCCTGTAACGGGAAAATTTGGATTATAAGAAATGAATAAACGTCTGTACGTAGCAAGTGCATTATGGAAGCGAATATTTATAGAAATGACCTACGCATTGTTTTCCGAATCTTATACATACAACTGCCTTCATATTATTGCATTTTAACACTTTTAACGAATTTCAATGCATGTTTGTAGGCAAACAAAATTTGATAGCGTTCACCGTTTCCGAGCTATTGCAATTGTTTTGCAACTTTTCACATTTTTGGCACATATCAAAAATTATGATACAGCGTTTATGCCAATAAATAATAGAGTCCCATGAATGTGACGCATTCAGGGAGGTTTTCATCTATATAATTCTTCGAAAAAATCAAGATGCCGTATAATGGGCGCTCTCAAATAATGACTGACTTTGAAATAAGTCTGGTGGCAGAAGGTGCGTTGTGGAAGTGAATTTTCATAAAAATATTTTTAACAGCAAATATGGCTCTCGGATGCAAGCGGGCATCAATCTTCTTACCGGTATAACCTATATAGTAGAAACAATCTATCACATTTTATCAAAATAACTTATTGTTTGACAATGTTCAAACATTTTCCGAAAATAAACTTGTTTCCGAGAAAACTGGTTTCCTAACCAAAAAAAAAACCTTGGGTTAATAGCAAATTCACTTGTTGAAATTTGAAGCACTTAGTGAAAATTCCCTACCAAAACGCATTTACTGCGTCTCGATTTTTTTTACAAAGATCCATCATATATCGATAAAAACTGCAAAAATGCAATAATATAAGGGTAGTCGAAAAAAATTGTACGTATCACCAACGACTTATGTGCCGCCACCCTGTGATTGTCAAAATAATTTTAATTGATGCAGCTCAAGATACCCTATAATTAATGTATAAAACTTTCTCTCGTATCTTGTGTAATAACAATTATATTGAGCTTTATTGTAGAAATGCGCCACCCTGTATATATGTTAACAGATAAAAACTGAAACTTAACCCGGATATGGATTCTAGCGGGCCTAGCTTGCACCCATTTGAAGAAATCTTTTTAAAATTCAAAAGTCGCGGTCTCTCCCTTAACGAATTTTTTCTACAAAAGTTTTTTAAAATAGTGCTGCAAATTGAATCATAATTTCCACATAGCTGTGATAATTTATTCTCTGCAGAAAGACATTCGCATGGAATAAATTTGGGGACAATGACTTGACGACGAAAAAAATATGTGTATTCCTGTACCCATAAACTTTTGAAACATTATATTACCCGAGTTTTATTGAAAAAATGTTAATTTTCACCAAAGCACCCCTTATTTATCTCCTACCCCCTAAAGCGCTCATACCCAAAACAATTCAAAGCGTTCCTTTGTCGGGTGCTAACTGAATACCAAATTTGAAGATCATCTTTTAATTTGTTCGAAAGTTGTTCCGGCTATTAACAGACAGACGTACATGCCGACAGACTGACAGACCGACAGACCGACTGACCGACCGACCGACAAAAAAATTTTCGTTTCAGAATCAAGTCTTCTATATGCTTTGAGACTTTTTACTCCGTTTTAGAAAAAAAAATTGAAATTTTTATAACAATATTCCACCACCACACATTCAACCCCCAATTTAATTTCAGCACAGAATACCAGATGTTTGATGAAATTAAAAGTTTTCTAATAAATATACCCTAAAACCCTGTATTAGTCGAGTTTTAACGAAAAAATGTAAATTTTTACCAAATCACCCCCCATTCGTCCCCTGCCCCTAAAGTGACTTTATCCAAAAACAATCCGAACCGTTCGTTTATCAAGTACTAACTGCATGCCAATTTTGAAGACAATATCTCAATTCGTTCTAAAGTCACTTGACTACAAATAGGCAGACATACAGACCGACAGACAAAAAAATGTTGCTTTCCAAATCATGTTTTCCATATGTTTTAATACTTTTACGGCGTTAAAGCAAAAAAAAATTCAAATTTTTGTCGCCGATGCGATACTTCCGGACGTTGTGATGATGTGGGAGTAATTATAGATCGTTTAACCATAAACTTGACTAAAGCTACCGCCAAAGCATCAGAGAAAGGATCTATTTGATATGAAATTTCTGGAATTATTTTAGTAAAATGAAGGACAATGACGGTTAAGCTGAAACTTTATGGTCTGCAGAACACTCTTGTTGTGACTATTTCTTTACATAATCCGTATTTGTTTCAGGTTCTTTGCCTAAATTTTGCCAAGTTTGACGTTTCAAATCGCGACTTCGACGTTTTGAGGGAATCCCCAATTTTTTTTCTTTAAATGCCCATAACTTTTTGCCTTTAAACTTGCAGACCTAAATTGTGACACATGGTTCACTCTTTATAATATAAACACGCATACCAAATTTGGTTGCCCTTACTTTGTCATTTCCAGAGATACATTTTTTTCCGAAAGAAAACACAAAATTTTCCGGGAAAACCTGTCCTGATCTTCCTGGCTAACGAACTCATCCAAGCCACTTGCTAACGGAAGGTACTCAGAGCATTTGATCAAAATCGGTCCATTATTTTTTGAGTTATCGGTGCGTATATATATATATATATATATATATATATATATATATATATATATATATATATATATATATATATATATATATATATATATATATTAGGAAAATTCACTAAAAATAGACTGCTGTAACTCAATTCTTTCAAATCGAACAGCCTCCATTTTGTGTTTCAGGTGTGAGAGGCATGCACTTTGCTATTAGTAGAACGCCTCCGTGGCCGTGCAGGAAAGTCGATTCAGACTTTCCAATACGGACTCTGAGGACGACGGTTCGAGACTCACCGGCGGCGGATGTTTTTCAAATTACTGTCGTCGTTGAGATCGAGCTCAAGTGGAGGGTAGGTTAGTTTAGATGAGCAAAAAGGGTCAGCAATGGCCTAATTGCCAGTAAGCACCTTACCTTTTTTTTAAGTTTAGTAGAACACTCCTTATAGCTACAGTCTCTAGTTTTGGAAATATTTAGGTACTTTTACAATCGCATACCATGATTCGAGATTATGTGATTATTTAGCGAATTATTGAGAAAAAATATTAAAATATTCAAATCAACTTTGTTACAAAACGGTAAGTAATAATTAATCTACGTTCACATTTACATACTATATAAGTTAGTTCATAAAATGTATTTACAAATGTCAAATGAAATTCTAAAGTAGCGGACTTAAAAAATGTTGTTACTTCTGACAGCTTGTGACATAAAAATATGGGTATTTTTTTCTGCATAGTTATATTTTTCTTTACTTCCACTGGTTCAAATTTCCGTGGAAGATAACAAAAATTACATGTTCTTTTTTTATTCTTTATTACACATTAGGTATAGAAGTTGAATTTTATGTTTTGTTTGATTTTTTTTTGTAAAAAACTAAATTTTCGCAGAAATTTTTCTGCGCTTATGTAGAAATAATTATTTGTAAGATTTTCGTTAAATTTTCATAATTAATATTAAGTGTTTAATAAGTTATTCTACAAAAAAAGTTTTCGGATTTTCGTGAGTTTGTTTGCAAATTATATCTTGGCAGGTGGGTAAATTGCTTGAAGAGGTTCATGGGCCAGGAAAATTCAACCAGTTTTTTTTAGGAACAATTTTAGTACAATTTTGTATACTTTTTCAAACAATCATATTATTTAGATGAATTATGGTATTGTTTCTACTATATAGGTTATACCAAATTTCATGCCTGCTTTCATTAAATAAAGACATTATTGCTATTAAAATCTCTCCATGAAAATTTACTACCATAACGCACTTCCTGTGTTCAGAATTTTTTAATACAAACATGCGTACCAAATTTGATTACCATTACTTTGTTATTTCCGGAGATATAAAAATTGTATACATTCATACACACACACAAATATATATATATATATATATATATATATATATATATATATATATATATATATATATATATATATATATATATATATATATATATATATATATATATATATAAACGTATAAAAATCTATATCTGTTTTAGGGAGCCTAGTTTGCGCTCATTTGGAGATATTTTTTTAAATTCAAAAGTCGCGATCTTTTTAAGAAAATTCACTAAAAATAAAGAAATAATATAGGTCGCTAACTTACGAGGGGGTCCATGCCTAGCAGACGCGATTGATGCTGCATAAAATGCAGCTATAGCTAAAAAAACTATGAATTTGCTATACATTTTATTTTTGGATCTGTTAGTCAATGAATATGTTATACCTATTATCGGCTTTATATACTTGGGTTATAACTAATTTAGTCTCAGTTTTAATTATTTATTTTTTTATTAGCTGGCTTAGGCAATAAAAGTAAATTTCCAATGGTTTAAAACTTTGCTAATTACACCAGCTAATAAGTCTCTGAAAATCAATCTTTTACGTACTACTAATTTAATAGGATTTCAAAATAAGCCTATTAAAATATTGTAATATACGAGGGTCCATCAATAAGTACCCGTGTTTGTAGCCAGGTGGCGTTGCTGATGGAACTTTTTATTTGGCAGCCAGGTGTGTCACACGTGTTTCTTGTTTTTGGATAAAATGGAAAAACAGCAAAATCAATCCGTAATTCGATCTTTACTTTTAGACGCAAAAACATGCGGACAAATTAGAGCGAAGTTAGATGCTTTTTATGGGGCCTTTCGCCACATATTAGCGTTTCTCAAACTTTTAATATTTGCGACCGATGTCTCAATCACAATTCTAATCGCGCCCGCCATCCCTGTGTTACGCCCATCATAGCGGGCATTCTCGCGAGAAGTTTTGAACATCCTAGAGCGTCTGCACGGCGTGTACAAATGTCGTTCAGTTCCAGCCAGTCTCAGTCTAGGCGTGCGCGCTCACACCCACACACACGCGTACGCACGCACGCGCGCGCACTCACACACAGATTTAAACTAACCGTCTGCCACTGGAAGGATGCAGCCAAAACAACAATGTTCATCTTATGTTACCGTATGTAACATCCTGATCTGGGATGCACAAAGACAGCTGTGACGGTGGCGCACTGAGGGACGTTTTTGTTTGTATAATTTTCTGAAAAAATCAAGCTGCCATATGCAGGTGCTCTCAAATAGTAGCTAAATTTGAAAAGTTTACGAAGAATTTTTGGCTAGTTTCCCTAGAAATGAGTTTTTGTAAGAGTTTTGTGAAATGTTGGTATCTAAACAACAGTAAACGTTTAATAAATTGTAAAAAAATGTTGTCGAATTTTTGTAAAAAATATAATTTAGTGTAACATTACTGAAGCCAATTTGTGTAAAAATATGGTGAATTTTTGTAAAAGAAACTGTTTGCCAATTTTCATCATTTTTTTTTCAATGTTTGTCATAAAGCTGTTTGTGATAAATTATATCTTGGCAGGTGTGTAAATAGTTAGAAGAAGTTTGTTGGCCAGGAAAATTCTACCAGTTTTTTTTGGAACGTTTTGTGTTTATTTTCGAAAAACGTATGTACTTTTTAAGACAGCAAAGCTGTTTTAATGAAGTATGGTACACTGTTACTACTGTAGTTACTAGATAGAAATAGTTAAGACAAATAGCGATACCGTCTATGTTTAGGCTAAAACGTAGTTCTAGACAAAACTCGTTATTAATCGAAAAATTTCTAAATGAGTACCCATTAATTGCTTTTGATGCTGTTTTAATAACTAACTCTCAGTCGTCTAAGAAAACGTGTGAAACATAAGTAACAAAAACTAAGTCTTCTTTCGCATTACTTTTTTCGAGTACCAAATTTCTTTTATCTTTCGAAATATGTGGTAACATATATGCGACATAAAATGAAGTCAACATATCACATAATATTGTGAAAAAACAAATATCTAAAATGGTGCATTCATTTCGATTTTAGAGCAAGTTTAATTAAGCACACGTAAAACTATGCGATGGATAAAGCAAGCGCATGGAAACGAATACAACTTCAACGGGGAAATAGCCTAAATATGGAAAGTCTCGGAAAGCATTCACGCGTATGTCTTAATGAGGATTGACATTAAGCCCATGTGTCTCACACTAGTTATTTACTATGTTTAGGGCTGTTTGCGATAAGTCAGATATTACACCGTCATGGTTGCCCTTTACTATTATGACCAGGGCTCGGACTTATATGCAAACTTTTTAGGTGAAATATGCGCATATATATGCAGGAAATTTGAAAAAAATATGCACCAACTCGAAAAAAATATGCACAAAAATATCGATATATGCAATGCATAAATAATCAGAGTATACCAATAAAACAAGTTTTTAAAGGTCTAAGCTATTAATTTTATTTACAATCAATACCACATAGGACCCTAATTATATTATTAATTAATTATTCATTAATATTATTATTGCAATTATTACTATTAACAGATATTATTAAGTGGCACTCTAAATTATCTATTTTGAAAGATTGCCTTCTATCAGTTAGTAAGTTTTTATACGAACAAAAACTCCATTCTACGTCGACTGGGTTAATTGGAGCATATTTTAAGCTTGACAATGCGGTAGGGTCTACATTGTTTAAATCGTCTGAAAAATCTCCATCCAGAACTTCTGCAATATGCGTTAACTTGGTAAAACCCTCATTTTTTGTGAGTGTTTCTGTTAATTTTTTTGTAATTTGTTTTGCAACAGGCCCACTTGCTTTATCAATAGTTTCTTTGAAATGTTCTATTAATTTAACTGATTCAGTTAGCAAAGCATTTTGCTGCTGAGATTTTTTTATAGTAACTATTTTATAATTAGTGTTTATAAAACATAATTGCTGGCTCAATTTAGAGTCCTTTAAAAGAATGTTTACTTGTTTCACCGACGCACCTGCTTCATCTACAAATTCAAGCATTACCTCCGTGATTTCTCTAAAATTTTCAAAATAAAATAAGGCAGCCTCCAGGTTCACCATCGCGTGATTACAGGTCTAGGAGGTAATGGTACGCCAGGCAGAACTTTTCTATATCTTTGAACTCTTAAAGGAGCTTTGACGAACACTTTTTTCATACTATTAATAAATTCATTGACTAAAGGAAATTGCTGTCTAATTTCTTTTGCTACCCTGTTTAACCCGTGATCCAGGCACGTACAATAAATTAACGGATAAAATATTTTTAAATAAATTTCCCCTTTGACCATACATGAAGCAACATCGGTAAGCAGTAATAAAACTTTATCAACTGGTACAGCACTTGGTAAAAACACGTTTGACAGACCCTCTTGAATAAATCTTGTTATAGTAACATTATTTGTTTTTTCTAATTCTTTGACTGCAATTAAATAAGGTCTAGAAGAAGACATTTCAGTTAAGATGCTTACCAATAAATTAGCAATATATCTACCACAAACGTCTTGAGTTTCATCTACTACAACGTAACAAAAATTATTTTTTATAAGACTTTACTTCTGAAACAGTTCTAAATAGCATCTTTTAACCATATTTTTTTCTTAAAGTACTTCTCTCTAGTATAAACTGCTTACAATATTTTTCCAAAAATAACTTGAAGACAGTGTTATTTAATTTATTCAGTGGAATGTTAGAAGTAACCATTGCTCTGCATAAGTCAAATTTAGAGGTATCCTCTTCAGCTCTCTTTGTTTGGTTTTCCAAACATTCGCGTGATGATGCTTGGGATGTAATTTTTGAATTTCGTTTTTCACAATTTTTTTAATGCAGGGGTGTCTTACAGTGTTGATCTATGAGACATTTCCCTGCGCTTGAAATCTTTTCGAAAGGAAATCAATATTATTACAGGGATCTTCATTTTTTTTTGAATACATAAAAATTTAGTATTGCTTTTATAAAATATCCGTGAATTAAGTTATAAAAATAAAGAAGTATATTTTTAATTTGTATTTCAGTATTTTTTTTAAGAACTGCAAGGAGTGTTTTTTATTACTTTGTTTGATTTTGTATTTCGATTGAATTTTAGAATTTTCGATTATAAAAGTCATGTGTCGCAAAGTTTAGCAAATAGATACTGGGCTGATTAATGGCGAAGGTTAGAAAAAAAAATCAGTTGCTTAAAATAAAAAATAACTTACCACTTTCCCGCATGGTTCACAAAAACGTTGTCACCATCTACGGAAAGCCTTGAGGGTGGCCGTATCCAGCTCGACAATTTGGAGCACATTTTTTTTACAGTATAAAATAATAAAAACAACCCTACACTAACACTGTATAAAGATTAAGTAAATTAACTGTGCGTGCAACTAAGCACAAGCAGCACAAGCAAACTAAATAAGAGAAACAAATTATTTCAATTCTAGACACTCCTGGCGTGTAAATATATCAGCCCTAATCCCCTTCAATCTCTTCTTCCGAGACTTAAGATACGAATAAAATTACCTGGCGGGTAATCCTTTCAATACATTCTGCAGTTATTATTGCGAATTCCAGACAAAGTTTTTATCATAGGCGAGCGTAAAACCTTAGTTCTTACGAATTTTACATTTATACAATACCTACAAATTGCATTTTGCTATTTATTTCACGTTGATGTAAAGTACAAATAAAAGAGCGTTATTACCAACAATCCTTCCAAGAATTTGTTTTTATACTCTCACCTACTAGCTACTACTTTCATTTATGTATATAGCACGTACAACGCTAGGAGGCGGTAGATTCTAAGAACCCAGAGGTAGCTCACCATGTCTAGCGCACTGCCTTATATCTGAGTGAAGCGCTCGAACTATACAATACCAGGAATTTGGAATCTCCTTTCCGCCAGCTACATTTGAACGGCCTATAAATTTGCCTTAGCAGTTGCTTACAGTGAAGCAAGTATATGGCTTTTGTTATACACGGAAACCCCTAAAAATTGAAAAAATGATGCAAAATATATTTAAATATGCAATTTAGGCAAAGTACACTAAAATATGCAACTTATGCTCAAAATATGCGAATTGCATATAGTCCGAGTCCTGGTTATGACAATATTACCTGCGCATCCTTGTATTGTAAATCTTGTTCCGCTCAATGTGGTCATAAGTTTATCAATAACGAGGACCACAACAATGGTGATTGCACTCCTCCTTCAGGACAACATTGTGCCGTCGTCACTGTTGCGTTTGCGTCATTTTTGGTACTAAGTGAAGATTGGAACCTGTGATGAGTACTGATAAGTAAACTTGAAGAACCCAAATCGCCACAACACATTTTTAAAGAACTTACGATCGTTTTACTAACCAAATTAGCGTCATCGGAGGATGCAAAATTCTGACTACTTTAAAAACTAATCACCTTATATACCGGATCTTAGGCAAAGGGACGGAACCGAGAGGGAAATTAGTCGTAGGCAAATTCTGCAGTGTATTGTATTTTTATTGCCGGACGAGGTCTTTGAACTGTCTTTATTAACTTATCTAAAAGGTGTCGATCTCGAATAATTTTGGAAAAGGTTCCACGACAACAAAATTAACAAAGTTTCGTTTGGCGGAAATATCTGTATTAATATGTTATCTCTAGGAGGTCTTGAAAAGTAGTAATTTATTTTACAAAGCAATCGATCAGGTGACTTGCAATCGGCTGTGGAGAAACGTACATACATGTTTTGTGTAACTATATTTCGAAATATATATAATCTCAAACGCGTTTAGCTGTCCTGGTTGTTTAACATTTTTTATTAATTTTAGATTATCATCATGTTCAGAGAACATAGGATGTCTCATAACGGCCGTAATAGCCTTAGAAACATAATTGATAAAAACACTAAAATAATTATTAAAAGTAGTTCAGTTTAATTCTTTACAGCAAAGAAAGTGAACATTGCATTAATTAGAGGTCAGCATTGTATTGATTGACTTTGAAAATATCACATTCAGTATATAAACAATAACAAGCAAATTCGTAGGAATGTTATAGTCAGCAGATCAGAAGGTTAAGAATCGACATATGTTATTGTTTGGTAAATATAATAGAGATCATTTTTAGTAAGGGATATAGTCAATTAAATAAGCTTCTGCAATGTAGTCGGTAACATAACGCCGCGATAATTATAATTTAATTATGTAAACATAAACACTGTTAACCTTAAGAGTCAACATGTCAATAACTACGTAAGTCTGTTTTTTGTTATATAATAATTTTAAATATTAAGTTTGTGAATTAGATTCAGACTTTCCAATACGGACTCGGGGGACGACGGTTCGAGCCTCACCGGCGGCGGATGATTTTTCAAAATCACTGTCGTCGTTGAGATCGAGCTCAAGGTGGAGGGTAGGTTAGTTTAGATGAGCAAAAAGGGTCAGCAATGGCCTAATTGCCAGTAAGCATCTTACCTTTTAAGTTTGTGAATTAACCTCGTTATCAATATACCGTTACTTATATGCTTAGTTCGACGAGTTTATCCCTATAATTTACCTCCGCTTCCCTTAACACATCATTAACGTGATGATTATTATCTCAAATATGTCGGGCGACTGAAGGTCTATCTATAGTGCCGTATCTTAATTGGGCTAAGTGTTCTTTAAATCTAATTCCAATCGATCTTTTTGTTTGTCCGACGTACTTAAGATTACAATTTTTACAATTTATTTTATAAATGCCCGACATTTTGGCCGTACTATCCTCGTCTTTTGGGTTACCTAGCAAGTTTTTTAAGGTATTTTTTTTGTCGAAAATGTTAGCTGAAAGTTGGCTTTTTTAAAAATGCTATCTATTCCCATCGTGATTTCAGGTTTAAATGGTAAGCAAAGAAAGTTTTTTTTGGGATTTAATCATACGTACGCACAAAAAATGGCCAGTCTGAATTTTCCTTCAAACAAAAGTAGATATACCAAGGAAGTAAATTACATTAAGAACGTGGCCGAATATAACAGATACACTGCTTGCCTAGTGGAAAAATTAATCAACAAACAGAAAACAAAGAAATCGTTGACGGAATCAACGACGTATAGAAGAGATAAATCCAAAAAACTTTGTTTGCTGACCATTTGAAACTTGAATCACGAGGGGACTGGATACCATTTAAAAAAAAGCCAACTCGCAGCCAACACTTTCGACAAAAGATACCTTAAAAAACTTGCTAGGTAACCCAAAAGACAAGGATAGCACCGCCAAAATGTCGGAAATTTATAAAATAAGTTGCAAAGATTGTAATCTTAAGTACGTCGGGCAAAAAAAAAGATCGATTGGAATTAGATTCAAAGAACACTTAGCTCAATTACGATACGGTACTATAGATATATCTTCCATCGCCCGACATATTTGGAATAATAATTATCATGTTAATGAAGATAATCTAAAATTAATAAAAAAGGTTAGACAACCAGGACAGCGAAATGCGTTCGAGAGTATACATATTGAGAAATATAGCTACAACAAAAAATGTATGAACGTTTCTGCACCGACGATTGCAAGTCGCCTGATCGATTGCTTTGTAAAATAAATTACCACGCTTAAACACGTCCTAGGGATAACATAGGAATAGATATATTTCCGCCAAACAAACCTATGTTAATTTAGTTGTCATAAGTTAATAAAGACAGTTCAAAGACCTCGTCCGGCGATAAAAATACAAAACACGTTCCGTTACCACGATCCGGTATATAAGGTGATGTTAGTTTTTAAAGTAGTTAGAATTTTCCAACCTCTGATGACGCTAACCTGGTGAGTGAAACGATCGTCATATCTTTTAAAATATGTTGTGGTGATTTCTGTTCTCCAAGTGTACTTGTCATTTCTGCTAGCCGTGATTACACGGATTTTCAGCATTGACTCAATCCATCTTACAAGGGGGAATTTCACTCCCCTTTTCGTAGGGCTCCTTTGGGGGACTAATATGAGGTGTTGTCAAAGACATTTTCTATATCAATAAACGCACTAGCTTCCTTGGCCACAAATGTTTTTTCTATACCCTTCACTAAACAGTGTAGGGCATCTAACGTGGATTTGTTCGCTTGATAGGCGAATTGTCGTACTAAAACTCCGCGAACTGGGACGAAATGGGAGATTACTTTTCCCCATCTCCATAGGCGTCTGTCTGCTTCTCTCATCCTGACCCCTCTGACATCTCACAAAACGTCACCGAAATTATCCAAGCCGGCATGGAATTATTTATTCCGCGTACACAGAAAACCTCTGCAGTCACTCAAAAGCCCTGGTTCTCCAAATCCTGTGATAAGGCCAGACTTGCAAAGGTCAAAGCTCACAAAACGCGTCTACAAACTCCCAGTCAAGAAAACCGTCAAGCATTTAACGACGCAAGAAACAGCTATGTCCGCATTCTTTCTGAGGCAAAAAACTCGTTTAATAACCACATCAAAAACAAAGTTCTCTTAAGCACCAGCGGCAGCAAACCCTTTTGCACTCTTGCTAAATCTATTGGGAATAATTTCTGCAAGAGCACGTTCCCACCTCTTGTCTCAGGGGATGAAATTGTTTCTACCGCCCAGGGCAAGGCTGAACTTTTTGCCTCGTTGTTCGCCGGCAATTCTACTCTCAACCACCTTCAAATGTGCAACCACCAACAGTCCCCAATGTCGCGCATAAAATGACTGATATCGTTTTCAAAACTAAAAAGGTACGAAAGATACTCTCTTCTCTTAATACCAGGATAGCCTCCGGCCTTGACGAGATCCCAGCAATTATTCTCAAAAAATGCGCACCAGAACTTGCTCCTGTCCTGACTCGTCTGTTTCAGACATCTTACAATAGAGGCATATTCGCTAGTAACTGGAAAACTGCTCGAGTACAACCCGTTCCCAAGAAAGGATTGAAAGCGCTTCCTAGCAACTACATGCCTATTTATCTCCTTTCAGTCGTCTCTAAAGTGATGGAAAAGTAGATAAACACCGAATTACTTAAATTTCTTGAAAACACAGTCTAATCCAATCCACGACAGGCTGTATGGATTCCGTTAGCGCAGATCAACTGCAGACCTCCTTTCCTTTGCCACCCATTCTTGGAACAAGTCTATGGAACTACACGGTGAATCCCATATTGTCGCTCTAGACATATCCAAAGCATTCGACTAGGTCTGGCACGCAGCGCTGCCTAATAAACTTCCGGCATATGGCCTACCATAAAAACTCTGTACCTGGACAGCAAATTTCCTCTCCAACCGGAGCATTTCTGTTGTCGTGAATGGCCATTCCTCTAAACTGTATCCAATTAATGCAGGAGTTTCTCAAGGTTCAGCTTTAGTCCCTACTTTGTTTCTTCTCCACAGCAACGACCGCCTTCCCAGCACATCCAACCCAGTTCTACAATATTCTAAGCCTGTCTCTTTAGCCCAATTAGATGAGGATCGCAGACTCATGGAGGGTTCTCTCTCCGTGGATTTCCAAAAATATTAGACTGGGGAAGTAGAAATCTTGTACAATTCAACCCCACCAAATCACAGTCCTACTTTCTTTCTCATAAGAGATACACCAGACCTAGACTCATCACAGTGAGCAACCAAGTTATTCAAAGTAATGGGTCCTTTTCACCTGTTGGCATTTCTGTGAATTGAAATCTCAATTGGCACCAACATGTCACATCAATTGCGGAAGCGGCTGCTAAGAAATTAGGTTTCCTCTTCTGAGCTCGCAAATACTTTTCACCAGCTAATCTCTATACCTTATATACTTCACAAATAAGACCAAACCTTGAATATTGCTCCCACAACTAGGGTGCTGCTTCCGCTTCTACACTCGCTATCCTGGACTCCATTAAGAAGAAGGCCATACGTCTCATCGGTGACCCCCACCCTCAAACAAAAGGCTGCCATCCCTTGTCCACCGATCTGCCGTTAGCGACCCCTCTTTCTTTTATAGATATCTGCACGGGCACTGCTCAGAGGAGCTTTCTTCCATAGTTTCTCCACCTGCTGCCCCCAACAGATCTACCAGGGGAACAGAGCGAATGCACCCTTTTACTGTCCAGGTTACCAGACATAGAACATCTTGTTATGCCCGCTCTTTTGTCCCGAGGACTTCCAAGTTGTGGAATTCCTTGCCGGCACATATTTTTCCTTCTCGCCCGAACCTCCAAACCTTCAAGTCCAGAATTAACAAGTTGCCTCTTACCTCCTTATCGACACCTACGGTACGATAGTATTTAGGCTGTAAGCCCTGGTGGTGTGTTGTTGAAATAAAAACATAAAAAACATCGAGCGGTTTTCTTGTTAGGGTTTCGCTTTTAATGTATTGTTCTAATACCTTATCCATGGTTTTGAGGAAAAAAAGATCTGAGGCTAAGAGGGCGGTAGACTTTGCTTCGTCCATAGTGCTTAGCTTGTAAGTTATGTCATAAATCACTCTGGCGAGCTTGTACATTATAACGTCATTGGTATAATCGACGGTTCTTTGGAGGTTATTTATTAATAATACCAATATTTGCTGTAATAATCTTTTATTCAACAGTAATTTTATTAAAATAGTACTTTAGTAGACAGCGGTGTAGCATAATACATCCTCCAGTCATAGTATCTCTCACGAATCCTAAGTTACAGACACAAACGTTTACCTCACACTTCTTGGGGCAGGAAGGTCGGGGACCAAAAATATTTTGACATGTTACTGGGCACGCGCTAGCACATTCCTCAAAATGTTGGTGGAGTGGACATCTCCCTAAAATAAAAAAGGATAATGCAGTAGTCGATAATTTCATTACTTCAGTCAAATTTAAAAAACGGTTTTTTTCATGTTTGTTTTTTCATAATTAGTTATAGTAAAACTCACGTTAGATCCTTGAGAATGGAATAAACTTTTCCGAAAGCTCGGCTTTTAATAAAGAGTTTTATTTTGCAACTGATGGCTCTTCCACAGTTTTTTAAATATATATATATATATATATATATATATATATATATATATATATATATATATATATATATATATATATATATATATACACACACATATTGTTACAAATAACTTCAATAGACGTAGGTGCGGTGTTGCCACATCTACAGAACTTCCCCAACATCTGGGAATTTTTGCAAAATCTGGCAACACCGCCTCCCTACCCCCTGGGGTGACCCCCCTCAGGCGAAGTCTCAACCCTCTAGGACCAGAAATAACGAAGTTACCAACTTGTACCCCGTCGGAACGGATAACTGAAGTCTGCACATTCCGAACAGCCTGTATACACACCCTGTATGCGCAAAGAACCCTTACACCCTGTATACGCAGGAGATCTTATATTCGGAGAAACACCTCTTGTGTAACATAGGAGTGATGACCACATTTGGATCATCCTGTATATACATCCCCCTCTATACACACGGGACCGATCTGTATTCATAGAACCTTCTAGTAAAAGAAGGTCCTGGAACATTCTGGAATGGAACGCTCCAGAAACGTGGTGGAAGGTACGGCGAGTATATAAACGCGAAAGCAAGACAGTACAGTTCAGTTAGAGAATGTTGAAGTGACTTGAAGAAGCAGTAATCAGTGTGAAGTGTTAGACTGTAAGAACTTGTGTGCCGATTAGTGATTGTAAGTACAGTAAAGTAAGTGTTGGGTGAGAGAGACATTCTAGAACTTTAATTGTATCTATATTTAAAGAGTAAATAAAGTTTTGTTAAAATTTAAAGTCTCACTTATCCAGAACCCGGAGAAAACGCAACAATATATATATATATATATATATATATATATATATATATATATATATATATATATATATATATATATATATATATATATATATATATTCCTATAAATAGCAAATATCATGTTTATTAAATTTATGCATCCTGAAATTTGAATGCCCTGTATATTTAAAAGAATGTTGGATATTTTAGTTAAATAGTAAATATCATGAGAATTTAAGTGATACAGAACAATGCTTTGTTTTTATTTATATTGTTTTGGCTAAGGAAAATAATTTTTATATGGTCCAATTAAATAGATGTAAAGTAGGTATAAACACATTGTATGTAAGGTAAAAAAATGATTGTGAGTAAATTTCAAAAAAGGCACATAATGCGAACAGATAAACGTTGAAACGGTTTTTTTCTGAGCCTGATAAAAAGTTAGGGAAATAGCGAGGTGGCGTGCTAGTGAACTCGGTCGCATAGACTGTGTTAAAAAGAGAGGGACGTTTTCGGTTTTATAGAAGCGATGATATTTAAAGTGAAAAGTGAATAATTTGGGCATTAAAGTTTGACTGTATGAATGTAAGGTAGCAGGGTAATTATGATTGGAGCTGAAACTGCCATCAGGTAAAGAACATTTAACAAAGAAAAAAGGGTTGTGTTCAGTGTAATTTGCACGAGAATCAAATGACGAGAAACAATAGTAAATAGCAGCAGTATATGGATATTAACCACTAATAGCAAACAAGATAGAAGAAAAATTTTAGTACAAAAGGGCTATCCAAAATAAACTCGATAATAATTAATTGCCACAATGAAATGGTGGCGATAATAAAATCCAATTATAGACGGTCCAATAGTGAACAATCCAATTCTCCAATGAAGAAGCAATTAGAGACATTTTAAGCAGTAAGTCTATATTGTAAACCTTCCAACGATAAATGTGCAGATGTTTGCATTGTGTATTTAATTTTAAGGATTTGTCTTTTGCAAATATTTATATTATTAGGGGGGATATCCCGATAAAGGCCAAATTAATGACAAACTCATAGAATATAGTTTAATTAATTGTTAGAATAAGTTTTTAGTTTATTTGATTTATTAACAACGATCAATAACTTTTTTATGTAGCTATGTTTTGAAAATAACTTAAATTATCAGAAATATAACATTATAGATTTTATTTAAATAGTCCGATTAATTTGACCTATAAAAATTCATTAAAAAATATCACTAAATGAGCCTATATTCAAATAATTATAAATTAAAAGAATAAAATTAATAAAAAACTCAATTGAGAATCTTCTAATGAAATTTCTAACACTTTGGATTAACATATATGAATATAAAAAAATACAAATGAGTTACATCACAACAAAAATGTTACCCCTATATTAGAACTCTACCTGTGAGATAAGAGAAAAATTTTCAGATACAACAGTAAGTAAATCAATATTGGCAATAATTTCATTTTTATTAATGTTAATACTTTAAATGTGCCATAAAAATAAGTGCTTTTAATAAAGAGGAAAACCCCATAATAATCAAAATTCTCATGCTCTACAATTAAAAGCGCAATACCATAGCAGTATATATATATATATATATATATATATATATATATATATATATATATATATATATATATATATATATATATATATATATATAATATGAAACTGACCTGGGATATGGCTTCTAGTGGGCCTAGTTTCCGCTCATTTGAAGAAATTTTTACAAAGCTGAAAAGCCGGGATCTCCTTATTGGTGAATTTTTGAAAGAAAATTCACTAAAAATTACAACTGCCGTAACTCAGTTCTTTCAAATGGAATTGCCTCCATTTGTGTTTCAGTTGTGAGGGGCATGCCCTTTGCTTTAAGTTTAGTAGAACACTCCCTATACATACAGTCTCTTGTTTTGGAAATAGTTAGGTACTTTTCAAATCGCATACCATTATTGGATCAGATTATGTGATTATTTAGTGAATCATTGAAGAAACATATTAAAATATTCAAATTAACTTTGGTACAAAAGGGTAAGTAATAATTAATTTAATCTTCGTTTACATTTTAATATCTAAGTAGTTCATAAAATGTATTTACAAATGTCAAATGAAATTCTAGCAGCAGACTTTATGAATGTTGTTATTTCTGACAGCTTCTAACATTAAAATATGGGCATTTGTCTGCTTAGTTATATTTTTTATACTTCCACTGGTTCAGATTTGCGAAAAAAGTAACAAAAATTATATATATATATATATATATATATATATATATATATATATATATATATATATATATATATATATATATATATATATATATATATTAATCCTAATTACAGATTAGCTATAGAAGTTGAACTTTATGTTTTGTTTAAGCGAATTTTTTTGGAAAAAACTCAGTTTTTACAGCATTTTTTTGCGAGTTTCGTCTAAAAGCTTTTTTTAAATAATTATATCTTGGCAGGTAGGTAAATAGCTTGAAGAGGTTCGCGTGCCAGGTAAATCGAACTAGTTTTTTTTTTCAGGAACAATTACATTTATTTTAGTAAAATTTTGTATAATTTTTCAAACAATAAAGTTATTTTGATGAATTATGTTATTGTTTCTACTATATAGGTTAATCCAAATTTCATGCCTGCTTTCATTAAAAGAAAGACATTACTGCCATAAAAACCTCTTTATGAAAATTCACTACCATAACGCACTTCCTGCGTCCAGAATTTTTGAATACAAACATGCATACCAAATTTGATTACCATTACTTTGTTATTTCCGCAGATATAAAAAATTCTGGACGCAGCAAGTGCGTTATGGTAGTGAATTTTCATTAAAATGTTTTTATTGCAAATATGCGTGTTTTCTTTCTATTTAAGAAAGCAGGCATCAATTTTGGTTACCAGTATAACCTCTATAGTAAAAACAATGTGCCATGTTTCATAAAAATAACTTTATTGTGTGAAAATGCACAAAAATTTCCAAAAGTAAACTTAAAGTTTTCCCGGAAAAACTCGTTTCTTGGTCACCTTATAGGTTGATAGCAAATTGGGCTATTCAAATATGAAGCATTTGATCAAAATTCACTACCATAAGGCACTTGCTGCATCCAGAATTTCTTTTCCTACAAACATGCATTATATTTCGATGGAAAATGCAAGAATGCAATAACATAAGGCGTGTTTGATTAAAAAAATAATATTTGTATCACCAACGACTTATGGGCCACCCTGCGATTGTAGAAATATTTTTTTAAGATGTAGCTCAAGACACCCTATAATTAATGTACACAATTTTTTTCTCGTATCTTGCATAATAACGGATATATTGAGCTTTATTGATTTTTTACGAAAATTCGACAAAAATTATATACCATTATACGACAAACTCTATAGCTAAGACTACTGCCAAGCATCAGAGAAAGGGTCTATTTGAAATGGATTTTCTGGAAACATTTCAGTAAAATGAAGGACAATGACGGTTGAAACTAAGACTTCAGGGTTTGTAAAACATCCTTCTTGAGACATTTGATTTTCATAGCCCCTATTAGATTCAAGTTATTTGCCTAAATGTTGCCGATTTTGACGTTTTAAATCGCAACTTTGACGTTTTGAGGAAAACCCCAATTTATTTTTCTTTAAATGCCTATAACTTTTTTGTCTTTCTACCTACATAGCTAAATTTTGGTAGGTAACTTAACTTAGATATAAACCTGCGTATCAAATTTGGTTGCCCTTACTTTGTTAATTTCGGAGATATAAATTTTTTTCGAAAGAAAACACAAAATTTTCCGGGAAAACCGAGGCAGATTTTCCTGGCTAACGAACTTTTTCAAGCCATTTGCAAAACGAATTTATTCACCAAATTTAATCAAAATCGGCTTATTACTGTTTGAGTTATCGGTGTGATACACACACATCCACCCACCCACCCCCACACACACACACACACACATATATATATATATATATATATATATATATATATATATATATATATATATATCACATATATATATATATATATATATATATATATATATATATATATATATCACACACATATATATATATATATATATATATATATATATATATATATATATATATATATATATATATATATATATATAAGCTTATAAAAATATAATAAACATATAATGTATAACATATAAAAATCGAAAGTGACCCCGGATCCCGGATATCTGTTCTAGGGAGCCTAGTTCGCGCTCATTTTGGAGATATTTTATTCAAAAGTCGCGATCTCCTCGTTAGTGAATTTTTTCAAAAGAAAATTCACTTAACATAAAAAATAATATAGGTCGCTAACTTACAAGCAGACGCGATTGATGCTGCATAAAATGCCACTATAACTGAAAAAACTATGAATTTGCTATACATTTTATTTCTAGGATCTCTTAGACAATGAATATATTATACCTATTATTGCCTTTATATACTTGGGCTAGACTAATTGAGTCTCTGTTCTAATTATTTAGTGTTTTATTAGCCTACTTAGGCAATAAAAGTAAATTTGCAATGGTTTAATACTCTAATCATTATACACCTAGTAACTCGATAATTTTAACACTAGATAATAAATCTCTGAAAATCAATTTTTACGTACTACTAATTTAATAGGATTTCAAAATAAGGCTATCAAAATATTGGAACATACGAGGGTCCATCAATAAGTACCCGTGTTTGAAGCCAGGTGGCGCTGTTGATGGAAGATGGCATTATCGTCGTTAATTGTCATCTGTCAAACGACATCATACTAAATCTCAGACTGGTTCATTGGTTAGTTCTTAATTGTTAGTCAGCTAAGTGTCACACGTGTTTCGTGTTTCTCGATCAAATGGAAAAGTCTGGACGCAGCAAGTGCGTTATGGTAGTGAATTTTCATAAAAATGTTTTTAACACCAAATCTGTGTGTTTTTTTTAAAGAAAGCAGGCATTTTGGTTACCAGTATAACTTATATAGTTAAAACAATGTGCCATGTTTAATCAAAATAACTTTATCGTTTAAAAATGTACAAACATTTCCGAAAGTAAACCTAAACTGTTCCCGAAACAAGCCGTTTATTGGTCAACCTTATAGGTTGATAGCAAATTGAGCTTTTCAAATATGAAGCATTTAATCAAAATTCGCATTACCATAACGCATTTGCTCCGTCCAGAATTATAGAACAGATATATATATATATATATATATATATATATATATATATATATATATATATATATATATATATATATATATATATATATATAAACATACAAAAATCGGGATTACCTCATTAGTGAATTTTTTAAAGAAAATTCACTAAAAAGAGCAAAATTGATCGGTAACTCGATCTTTAGTCGATCTTTACTTTTAGACGGAAAAAAAACGCAGAGTGTTAGATGCTATTTATGGGGACCTTTCACTATATATTAGCGTTTCTCAAACTTTTAGCATTTGCGACCCAATTTTCAATTACAATTCTAATCGCTCCCCCCATCCCTGTGTTACGTCCACCATAGCGGGCATTATCGCTGCTTCGCGAGAAATTTAGATTTGTTTCGAACATTCTAGAGCATCCGCACGGCGTGTATAAATGCTGCATCTCATTCAGTTCCAGTCAGTAGGGCGTTTCGACCCAGGGGTGTGGCGCACGCGGGCGCCGAACCGTTGGGGCGGCCAAAGCCGTCCGGTTACCGACAAATTGAAAAAAAATAATCTAAGAGATCTAAGGGGGCAAGGTTACGATAACAGTGCTAACATGAGATCGCAATAATGGTTTGCAGAATATTTATGTCATGAACTCCAGAGCTTTCTATGTGCCATGTGCTGCTCGTAGGTTAAATTTAGTTGTTAATGAGGGCGAAAAGGCGTCTTTAGACATAACAAGCTTTTTTGATATTGTACAAGAATTTTATGTTTTCTTTTCGGCATCGGCTAAACGTTGGCAGGTATTAAAAAATGAAATTTTAAGTTTAACATTAAAACCTCTTTCGGATACCAGATCGGAAAGCAGAATAGATGCGTTAAGCGTTCTTAAGCACAATCTTGAGAAAATATATGACGCTCTGTTTACACTCTATTCTGATAACGGCAAAGATTCCGAAACTAGAAATACGGCCACTTCATTAATTTAAAAATTAAGTGCTTTACATTTATTTGTCCTATTATTACATGGTATAATGTATAAACAAAGATAAAAAAGTCTGGACGCAGCAAGTGCGTTATGGTAGTGAATTTTCATAAAAATGTTTTTAACAACAAATATGTGTTTTTTTTTAAGAAAGCAGGCATCAAATTTGGTTACCAGTATAACCTATATAGTAAAAACAATGTGCCTTGTTTCATCAAAATAACTTTATTGTGTGAAAATGTACAAAAATTTCCAAAATAAACTTAAAGTGTTCCCGAAAAAACACGTTTCTTGGTCAACCTTATAGGTTAACAGCAAATTGAGCTGTTCAAATATGAAACGTTTGATCAAAATTCGCTACCATAACGCACTTGCTGCGTCCTGAATTTCTTTTCTCACAAACATGCATTATATTTCGATGGAAAATGCAAAAATCCAATAACATAAGGCGTGTTTGATTTAAAAAAAAATGGAAATTTGTATCACCAACGACTTATGGGCCACCCTGTGATTGTAGAAATATTATTTTAAGATGTAGCTCAAGACACCCTATAATTAATATATACAAATTTTTTTCATATCTTATATAATAACGGATATATTGAGCTTTATTGATTTTTTACGAAAATTAGACAAAAATTATATACCATTAAACGATAAACTCTATAGCTAAGGCTACTGCCAAGCATCAGAGACAGGGTCTATTTGAAATGAATTTTCTGGGAATATTTTAGTAAAATGAAGGACAATGACGATTGAAACTAAGACTTTAAGGTTTGTAAAACGTCCTTCTTGAGACATTTTATTTCTATAGCCCGTATTAGATTCAAGTTCTTTGCCTAAATGTTGCCAATTTTGACATTTTAAATCGCCACTTTGACGTTTTGTGGAAAATCCCAATTTATTTATCTTTAAATGCCTATAACTTTTTTGTCTTTTGACCTACATAGCTAAATTTTGGTAGGTAACTTACCTATAAGGATCTAAACCTGCGTGCCAAATTTGTCAATTCCGGAGATATAAATTTTTTTCGAAAGAAAACACAAAATTTTCCGGGAAAACCTGGGCAGATTTTCCTGGCTAACGAACTCATTCAAGCCATTTGCAAAAGGAATTTTTTCACCAAATTTAATCAAAATCGGCCCATTATTTTTTGAGTTATCGGTGTGATACATATATATATATATATATATATATATATATATATATATATATATATATATATATATATATATATATATATATATATATATATATATATATATATATATATATATATATATATATATATATATATATATGTATATATATATATAAACATAATAAAAATTGAAACTGACCCCGGATATGTTTTCTGGAGTGCCTAATTAGCGCTCATTTGAAGAAATTTTTTCAAAATTCAAAAGTCGGGATCTCCTCATTAGTGAATTTCTTTTAAGAAAATTCACTAAAATCGTAAGTGAAGCCATGCACGAATCAAACACTGCACTACCAAATAATTATTTTAATGTTAGAACAAACTAAAACATCTTTATATAATATTAGATCAGACCAATGTTTTAACCCGTCCAGTGCGCACGACGCGAAATCACGTCTTGCGTGCTGCGCCACGGACGCTCATGACGCGATTTCGAGTCATTACAGCGGGCATGCACATACAGTTTTCAGTATGTAAGCCGCCGTTGTACGCGTGTGATGTATTGTGAGCCTGTTTAACACACATCGAGGTATCGTTAATTTGTGCTGGTTTGAGTTCACAATGGATTCGACTGGGGCAGGGCCATCCGGAGTAAAACGACCAAAAATAACAAAAAATAAGTATAAACTTCGTAAACCACTTTCTGACGTTGAGATAGAACGCATTTTACTGGACTCTGACGATGATTTTGAGGATCCAGATTATTTGGATTCGGAATTTGAAAAAAGTGATTCGGATATCGATGAAAATGAAGACGTTCCTGTTGAGACAGAAACATATTTAGGCACTACTTTTCAGCAAGTTACTGTTCCAAGGTCCGATGATGAGACTGTGAACTGGACCCAAGAAAACGCTAGCTTTTACAGGGAAACAAGAGCTAAAAATACTACCAGACGGTGAGACTATTTACTTTACGATAATTCACACATTTTTCTATTGAATAATTTTTTTTTTAATTACAGGGAATAGGCTAATTGATTATTTCAATTTATTGGTCGACGACAGCTTTTTGAATCTTGTTGTTCAGGAAACAAATCGCTATGCAGTCGAGGTATTCCAGTCTCCCAATGTGGGCGAATTTTCCGGAATTACTGGTTGGCGCGAAACTTCGATAGCTGAAATGCGTCTCTTTTTTGGATTGTTTCTGCACATGGTGACAATTCCACTCAGTCGAATGCAAGACTTTTGGAAGAAAGACAGACTTTTCAATCTTCCACATGAGCCGAGATCGCTTTATGTTCATTATGCGATGCTTGCATTTTGCATAAAACCCAAAGCAAAACGAACCAAAACCCCAAGACAGGCTATTCAAAATTCTGCCTGTGATAGATTACTTCAATAATGAAATGGTGGATGTCTATTCCCCAATCCAAAATCTTTCTCTCGATGAATCCATGGTCTTATGGCGCGGGAGATTGGTTGTTAGACAGTATATAAAAGATAAGCGCCATAAGTACGGAGTGAAGCTGTACATGTTGACCGAGCCAGATGGAACTATTCTGAAGTTCTCCATTAATACCGGTGTGCTAGATGATTTTGGTGGCAAAGGCCATGCTGGCAATGTAGTTCTCCGTCTAATGGAAGAAAGGTTGAACGCAGGGTACTCTTTATTCATGGACAACTTCTACAACAGTTATTCTTTGGCTCGCCAACTGTTAGAAAGAGGGACCTACTGCACCGGAACTCTACGGCTTGACCAAAAAGAGAATCCTCTTGAGGTAAAAAATGCAAAGCTGGAGGTGGGCGACAATATTGCTCGCTTCTCCAATGATGTAATCGTCGGAAAGTAGCGTGACAAGCGCGATGTATCGTACATTTTGACTGAATTTTCTCATGATTTCGTCCAATACAGAAACAAAAGGGACCAAGAAAAGCAGAAGCCGGAAGCCATATATATGTATAATAAAAACATGGGTGGCGTTGACAAGCAGGATCAAATGTCTTATTACTCATGCTCTAGGAAATCGCTTCGATGGTACAAAAAAATTGGCACTCACGTTCTGCAATTGCTGCTCTGTATAAGAAATATGAAAGAAGTCGAGTTTCGTTGTATGATTTCTGACTGCGAGTGATTGAACAACTTGTACCACCAAAGGAAGTTCCACCAGAGAGACATATTTCATTTCAGCACAGGGCGGAAAAAAATCTTATAACTCCGAATTCCAAACATCGGCCGCACAGAAGATGCCAAAATTGTTATAAAAATAAAGTGCGAAAAGACACAATTTACTTTTGCCCAGCATGTCCTTCGAAGCCATGTTTGTGTTTGGATGGAAACTGTTTTGACGAATGGCATGCGGACCTGTAATAAATAAGCTACCGTATTTTATTTAATTTTGTTTATGTTGTGCGCCAAAAAAGTTTGTTATTTTTATTTACACATGCTTTGGTTCGTTTTCTTTATAAGAAAAACAATTTTATTCAGTTATTATTCTTGTTTTTTATTTTGCATATTCTATTTGGGTTTTTTGTGTATTGAAGTAATAACATATATTTTTTTCATTTACGTGTAATATTTTGTATTTGTTTTGTAATCAATATAATTACTTTTGAAGCAACACACACACATGACGCGAAATCGTGTGATGAGAATTTCACGAAAAGTTCATTGCGTAATGCTCGTGACGCGATTTTGCTTCATCACGTGTTTTTGTATATTTTGCACTTGTTTGGCCAAATACACTTTGTGGTGCTATGTAGTAATTCTGAAAAGACACCTGAGAAAAAATCAACCCTAAGCCCGGGGGTGTTCCTACAAACACGCGAGATAAATGGAGCCCCAACAATGGCCCCTTATACCACAAAGCTGCCTTTTCACAGTAAGGACCGTCGAGTCAGCAGTAGGCTTAAAGGAGCCCACAGGTATGCAGGCTCAGACTAGCAAGTTGGACGGAATATCACTCGTGAGAATCTACATCAGCAGATCCTTTGTTACACCCAGAGACAATAGTGCCACGCCTGGAGTGTAGTGTATAAATAGGATGCTCACAAGGATACGACCGCTCATTCTTGTTCCGAGTAGTAAGACTCTGCACATCGCTTGCTAGACTTTAGATCACATGTATGTTGATTGCTACCTTTGTCATTATTTTATATTATTCATTTTTGTATTAAGTATTTAAGTATTGATTGTTTAAAGTAGTAAATAAATTGTTTTAAAAATTCAAACGTCTTAACCGTAAAGTTAAGTAGCGCAGTCGTTAGTATTGGTTAGAAAACCGAAAGAATATCGATTTTTAAGCGTATCGACGCCTAATAACCAATTCGAGCCAACAATTCGTGCCGAAACAAAATTTCTCGAGTCAATTTAGGAGACCCAATTTCAATAATCAACCGGGATGACCCTATATAAATCACAACGCGAACAGAACTTATCACGAACCCATGGAGGTAGACAGCTCTTATACAATTCTGTCACAACACGGAATTTAGCGATAACAATTATTAAAATATAATTTAAATTAGGATTTGAATTATGTAAACTATGATGTAGATCACGAAAATTCGCCAGCGGAAGGATACGATATTCAACAACAAAATTTTCATATAGCGGACACGTATACGGACAACCGATAGTAGAGATTACTCATATAGATAGTCAGAAAAATAATTTAATTAACAAGAGCAGTGATAGTAGTTGTAAATATAATGAAAGAATGAATGACCAAAAAATTAATTTAAACTTGAACTTGAATAATGACGCAAGCGACAGGCGACTCATGCATTCGGTTGACCTCGCTGACGAGTCAAAATCCAAGACGATAGTTCAACAGAACAATAACAGTATTATTAGTTATGTAAATTCCTGGCTCACCAGTAGTAATAAGATAAGTAGATTAAACAAAAGCCCACAGAGCGGTTTAAATAAAACTCCCACGACAAACGAATATTGTAATGCGGAGACAGATTATATTAGTTCATATAATATACACGATGTTCAAACAAGGAACAAAAACCTGTTGAAGTTTAATAATAAGTTAATTAAGCAGTCGAATAAAGCACAAGGTATAAATAAAATAGTATTAAGAAAACAAGATAAAGATAAACCTTTAGCCCAATATGATAATACGGGAAATACTGGGCTAAATACGGAAAATAGGTAATAAGTGAAACAAAACCTAAAGCAGAAACATCTAATTTGGATAATAAACATGTTTTCGCCATAAATAAAAATAGTACGGAAACAAACCCCATAACAATCAAAAATTCCAATACGACTGATAATTCTAAAACAGAACTACCCAAATTGGAAAAATTAGAAACAGCATCAGAGATTAGGGAGCAAATCATGTTATCCCATGAAACTAAGAAGCGAAACAAATTTGCTTTTTCCCAGATAAGACAGATAATTGAAAATTATATTAGGACCTGTGAATATTGTAACAAAAAAGATTACAATATATTTAAATTAGATAAATTAAATAAGCAATCGACTTATATTACCTAAGTAAGGTAAAACTGGAAAATCAGATAAATAACAAGACATGACCTTGAGACTGACTAATATGACGGAAAAACACACTTATCGTAACAAATACATAAAATATACCAATATATAAACATTAAATAAGAATTATATTCAGGACCGCATTCAACCAATTTTAAAATAAATAACTAAGCTGATGATTAATATTGTCGAAAAGAAAAAGATATATAGGCGTATCTAATAAGTCTTATCGTTATCACTTTGTCAAATGTAGAATCAATAATTAAACAATTCATTAGGTAATTAGAAAACATGTAGTGAATTTTCATAGAAATGATCTGGCACAAAATATTTTATTAAAACTTTTTTTTCTTGTAAGATAGAAATCTAAATTTTGGTGTATAGTCTAATTTTTATATCGTAACCCTACCTACCAAATTTTGTTATCATAGCTTTTGTATTTGTTGATATATTTTTTTTAATGAGAACTCAAATTTTTTTCGGAAAACCTCGTTCGATTTTCCTGACTAACAAACTTAGCCAAGCCATTTACAAAAGAAAGGTACATACCAAATTTTATCAAAATCAGCCCATTATTTTTTGAATTATCGGTTTGATACATACATACATATATATATATATATATATATATATATATATATAAACATATAAAAATCGAAACTGACCCCGGATATGGGTTCTAGGGGCCCCAGTTCACGCTCATTAGAAAAAAAAATTCTCACTATCGATACCTCTCTATTGGTGAATTTTTTAAAATAAGAATGCATTAAAAGTCTCCAACAACCTGTAGCTACGAAGCGAAGTAAAATTGAACCGATGTTTATAAAAATGCCTTATGAGGAATTTAACCGCCAGCGATGGCACATGTTTTTTAAAACACCTATAACAAAAGACGATGGCGGGATACACTTAACATATTTATTTCAACCATTTTCAAAATAGACGTTTCTTTGTTAACCATTAAGAACCTTCTTCTGGTTTGATACATTTTCCAGATTGGTTTCTGACATATCCTGATTTACAAACACAACCCTTTACACAGTCACGCAGGCGAACTTCTTTTCCTTGATCTTTGTTGGCACATGTCGTTGAATATGGAGAACATTCTACTAGCTCTTCATTGGCATCAGTTTGACATGAATCTTAAACAGAAAATTCTAGTTGTAATGTATATAAAAATTGTTACAAATATAAAGGACGACTAATGTATGAACTTTAGTTGTTTACAGAACTTACTTGAACAAGCAACTTTTTACTAGATTTTGGCGAATTCTCGTAAAAAAAAATTGCTACTGATGAAATCGCGACTTAAATTTCTAAAGGTTTTCTCTGAACGAGCCTGGAATAGGAACACTAGAACCCACATCTTGGGTCAGTTTCAAATTATATATATATATATATATATATATATATATATATATATATATATATATATATATATATATATATATATATATATATATATATATATATATACACAGGGTGTTTGGCGAGTCGCGTTCATTAGAAGTTTATGACTTTTTAGTCGGAATTCGAAAGAGAAAATTTGGATTTGGCCATAAGCGGGTATGTGGAAGCAAAGTAAAATACTTTTAAGCACATGGTACTTCCGGTGGCATGTACTATCGTTATTTTAAATATTATTGCAGTTTTAGATTTCACATCGAATTATAGAATAAATTTTATAAAGGGACCATGTGTCAACAATGTGACGTTTTCAAGTTATTTCGATTTTTTCAAAAATTTTAAAAATGACACTACCATGTTTGTTAAGACATATCTCCGCTATTAGACAAGATCGAAAATTCTACCTTAGTGAGTGAGCTAAAAATGCTTAGTTCTAAGGATGCGATGGATAATATCTTCAATAACTTATACATAGCGTTCTATACTAAGCGTCCAACTTGAGCAACTTCTTTCATTCATAACTTGATAATTTTAAATAGAACACCCTATATTTTTTACTTCATCTGATTGCTCATTTAAATCTCTTTGAAAATTGCTAACACTTTCCTATACCTATCTCTTATCATTTCTGAGATATGTCAATTTTTCTGTTATATTTTGGTGCATACATCAGATATCTGGTCATACGTAGTTGCCTTTGACTGAAAATGTCAAAAACAGAATGAAATTCAGCTGACACTTCCTAGACGATTTCATTGTTGCATGCTTGTTGTTAATTTTTTGTTATCAGAAGTGCTAAAATAATATGGATAACAACACTTTTTATTTTCGTTATTCTGCAGTGATGTTTTCAATTTGTTTTCAATATATGGTGAATGTAACAGAATAGTTGAGAGAACAGTTCGAACATTTAACGATTACTGTTACCTTCGAGAAATATTTGAACATCTTCTAAAAGACAAAGACATGTCAAATGATAAAACTTGGGCATATTCTTTTTTTAATGCAACCAAAACGACCTTAAATATATATATATATATATATATATATATATATATATATATATATATATATATATATATATATATATATATATATATATATATATATATATATATATATATATATATATATATATATATATATATATATATATATATATATATATATATATATATATATATATATATCTATATATATATATCATTTGTGTTGTCAATTCCTGTAAGTAATCCTTACTGTGAAAGTGTGTTTAGTTTGCTAAATAATTTGTATACCAAAGAGAGGAATCGTATGGCTTTTGATTTGAGCCGAGTTAGTGATTAGACTGAACTTTGAAGTACATTGTTTGAATTTCAAATCTTTTCTGAATAGTACTAAAGGAACTAAATTAGTGGGCTCTACAAAGTCCAATGCCAAATACATGTGGCAACCTAAACTTTAAGTGTACTTGAATAAGTTATATGTCAACAATGTCTTTATATTCAACAATGTAAAAGATAAACTTACGTGTTTATTAGTGAATTTTCTTTAAAAAAATCACTAATGAGGAGATCCCGACTTTTGAAAAAAATTCTTCAAATTAGCGCTAATTAGGCCCCCTAGAACACATATCCGGGGTCAGTTTCAATTATTATATGTTTATATATATATATATATATATATATATATATATATATATATATATATATATATATATATATATATATATATATATCTCCGGAATTAACAAGGTAAGGGCACGCTGGTTTACAACGTTATAGGTGAGCTCCCTACCAAAATTTAGCTCTGTAAGTCAAAAGACAAAAAAGTTATGCACATTTAAAGAAAAATAAATTGTGGTTTTCCTAAAAACGTCAAAGTGACAATTTAAAACGTCAAAATTAGCAACATTTAGGCAAAGAACTTAAATCTAATACGGACTATGGAAAGAAAATGTCCCAAGAAGAATGTTTTACAAACCCTGAAGTCTTAGATTTAACCGTCATTGTCCTTCATTTTACTAAAATATTTTCAGAAAATTCATTTCAAATAGACCCTTTCTCTGATGTTTTAGCAGTAGTTTTAGGTATAGAGTTTATAATTTTTTTCGAATTTTCGTAAAAAATCAATAAAGCTCAATATATCCGTTATTATACAAGATATGAAAAACTATTGTATACATTAATTATAGGGTTTCTTGAGCTACAGCTTAAAAAATTATTGCTACAATCACAGGGTGGCCCATAAGTCGTTGGTGATACAAATAATTTTTGTTGGTCGAAAACGCCTTATGTTTTTGCATTTTCCATCGAAATATAATGCATGTTTCTAAGTTAAGAAATTCTGGACGCAGAAAGTGCGTTATGGTAGCGAATTTTGATTAAATGCTTCATATTTGAAAAGCTCAATTTGCTATAAACCTATAAGGTTGACCAAGAAACGGATTTTTTCGGTTACACTTTAAGTTTACGTTCGGAATTTTTTGTACGTTTTCAAACAATAAAGTTATTTTGATGAAACATGGCACATTGTTTTTACTATATATGTTATACTTGTAATGAAATTTGATTCCTGCTTTCTGAAAAAAAAACACATATTTGCTATTAAAAACATTTTTATGAAAATTCACTACCATAACGCATTTGCTGCGTGCCGTAGTTTTTTTATATTTATTTCTCCCGACAACAACCCCAAAATCCCGACATTTTCAAAATTTGTCCAAATATTTTGGACTTCCGATCTGGCAACATTTTTTTGGGGTTCATGATGAACGCCAAAGAAATGTTCAGCTTTCTAGTCTATTTTTTGTTGAGTATATGCCTGTATATAAATTGGAGTTTTGTATCAAAATTACTGAATAAATATTTATATTAGATATTATGTATTTGCTTGCCCTTCCTTACCTTATTTTCTACTATTCCTAATTGAATAAAATATTTTTTTATAACTTGGAATATAAAGCTAAATCAGTAATATATTATTATTAGGAAAATTCACTACCATGACGCACTTGCTGCCTCCCCAACTTTTTACGTTGCTAAAGCTACTTTTTAACGGTATTTGTAAAATATGAATGTATTAATCTTTCGATTTACTAGTGATGGGTCGTTATTTAACTGTCGGTTATTTTAAACGGTTGTCGAGCCGCAACGGTAACCACCAGTTGTGGATTTATAAAAATAACAGCTTACAACATAACGCCTTTTACACTAAACTAGAATTCGGAGTCGTGTCTGTTTCAGTTCCACTGCAACTAGGTTCGATGAATAAACATCGGTTTTCATCGGCAACTGTTAAATTTAACTATTTAACGGGATGAATGGACATGCGACTGGGAATGAAATAAATATGTATGGGTATGCTATGCAGTATAGAGCAGACTTTACTTCATAACATCTTACTTAACACGAAACACGTTATTTATACTCTAGTGTGCTCACTCTCGCTCACAGCTTTGGGAATGTAGGATACTATCGATCGACTATCCAGTTCAAAATAACAGGGAAATAACTGAAGATGTTATTTTCAACGGTTATTATGAATTAACGTTAACGGCTTTAACTGTTAATAGAAAATAACGGTTTTTTCCATCACTACGATTTACGCTACATTTAAGTCATAATACATACTTTCTTCATTTTCTCGTTCTAGTGATGCTGCGTGTATGGATACAACAAACACTATCAGAAAAATCAAATAGGTATGTCTAAACATTTTTATACTTTTATTCAAACATACACTTATAGTTATTATATAAAAATAAACAGCCAAACCCTGATATAAGTAGGTTTCTCTACATTTGGGATCTCTCTCTAACACAAACAGTGATAACCTGAACAGGGGTCAAGTGATTTACATAAAATAATCACTTTTCTTGTTAAAATTTGTATAGTTAAGTTTACAGTATTATATCTATTATTTTAATATGCAAACTTGACTTCGCTGACTCATTGATTTGAAAATAATTTCTTCTGAGTAGTTTTATTCCTAATATTCCACCACGTAGATAAAGAAAACCTAAAATCAACAAAAATGTTAGACGACTGTGGCAATTAGTTATTGCTACGAGAGTATACAGGCTTAGCGGAAAGTATGGAGACGTGCTTATTTTCTCTGAGATATTTGTAATAAAAAACATGTTTTATCGAAAGTTTTTAGACAGATTGTTTGCTACAAACTGGCGATGTTCATTTCTTTCTTCGTTGCTGTGGCAACTAAATTTTAATAACGCCTCTTTCTCAATACTGCACTGTAAAACTTTAATCGGGTTGCATAGGAAAAAAATTGAGAAAAAATTAACTCTTAGAAATCACCTCCTTTGATTGGACTTCATTATTCAGCTACTTATCAAGTTACCCATTGAAAAGATGTGACAGTATTTGTAGCTGTCAAGTGCGAACATGTTTTTTGTCAGTTATCTGTAGTTTGTAATACTTTAGATAGCTTCACGTCAGTAAATTGAGAAGCGGCACAATTTAATAATGATTTTTATAATGGCACAGTTGAGCCAAAACCTAGGATTTGAAATATTAATGATGGTGGGCTGCAGTGACAGTAAACGTATAACATTGTGAAATGTACGACAGGGTCGCCATATCGGTGCGTAACCAGGTAGTATGCTGTCAGGACAGCTCCAAATAACACAAAATTAAATGGAGACTGTGTACCACCAACTAAGAATTTTGCAAATTGTCTGTCCTGGGCTATTTCTGTCCTAATATAGTGACAATGTATGTAAGGCTAGATGTATTCTCAGCATAACTAGAACCGCAGAACCTAGAACATTGTGAGATGTACCGAAGGGTCATGACAACATACTACCTGGTTCCGCAGCGAGATGGCGACCCTTACACCTCACAATGTCCTAAGAGGCTGACTACCATAGCCGTATTGCTTTGTAGGTGTGTTCCCGCCGTAATGCCCGAAACTTAGTGTACCACATTGATGAGCTCTAATTAAAGCGAAACCGGTCTGCGGTTCTAATTATGGTGAGAATACATCTAGCCTTATATACATTGCCCCTATATTAGGAAAGAAATGCGCCAAGGTTGACTTTTTACAAAATTGTTAGTTGGTTGTACACAGTCTCTATGTTATAACATTTTGTGTTATTTGGAGCTGTCGTGACAATATACTACCTTGTTCCGCACCGAGATGGCGATCCTGTCGTTCATCTCACAATGTTCTAGGAGGCTGGCTACCATAGCCATATTACTTTATAGGTGTGTTCCCGCTGTAATTAGTATACCGTACTAATGAGCTCCAATTAAAGTGAAACCGGTATACGGTTCTCACTAGGCAAGTTCTAGAGCTGGTCAGCTATTTAATAGTTGGCTGGTGTGGCAATATGGTAGGTGATAGTAAAGGATTTTAACACGCCCTTGGAGGTACCACCTCTTACATCAAGTCCCAACGGACGTTTCCGGTTCTAGTGGATGAGTCGGTTTCCCTTATAAGCAAAAATGATGATGGATCCTCCTTGTACAAAAGACTCCGGAGGTAAAATACGCCTCCATTCGGATTTCCGGGAGAGGGGTGTGCAGGGGGCGCCAGCATCCAGATTTACATTTCTTTCTCGAATATATGTGACCTAAATTCTAACCTGAAATCTGTCCACCATTTTCTCCAGGCTAATAGGCCCCAACTCCTCTTCCTCACCGAAACTCAAATCAGTGCCAAAACAGCCATTAATCACCTTAATTTCCCGGGGTATGAGCTCTTTACTTCTTTTAGATTGTATGGAGGCGTTTACGTCCGTAGCAATCTACCCTGCACCAGACTCCCCAATTTAGAAGTTGGAAGAAAATACATACTATGGGTAAAACTCTCTCTCAGGGCTGCAGCTAAATTCATCTGTTGCATTTACCGGTCACCTTCTGAAAACAACTTTGTCCAGCTCTTCGACTACCTTTCTGAAAAAACCGACCATCTGATTTCTAAATATCCTTCCTCCGAGGTCACTATTCTTGGTGACTTCAATGTCCATAATAAGAAATGGCTAGGATCTTCAAAAACCGATCCACAAGGAAGAACAGCGGAGGACTTTGCAGTCAGCAATTCTTCAGCCAATATGGTTCAGCCACCTACTTACTTTTCTCGCATCCCAACACACAGCTCAAATCCCTTGGATCTCCTTCTTACTACAAATCCTGACTGCTATAAGATATGAGTCATCGCCCCCTGGGTTGCTCAGACCACGGAATGGTCACTGCTTCCCGTGCAATGCAACCCGAGGTCACACAGTCATCACCTCCACGTATCGTTTGGCACTACAACTCTGCGAACTGGGACGAAATGCGAGATTACTTTTCCTCATTTCCATGGGCGTCTGTCTGTTTCTCTCACAAAACGTCACCAAAATTATCCAAGCTGGCATGGAATTATTTATTCCACGTACACAGAAAACCTCTGCAGCCACTCAAAAGGCCTGATTCTCTAAATCCTGTGACAAGGCCAGACTTGAAAAGGTCAAAGCTCACAGAAAGCTTCTACACAATCCCAGTCAAGAAAACCGTCAAACTTTTAACGACGCAAGATTCCGCTATGTCCGCATTCTTTCTGAGGCAGAAAACTCGTTTATTAACCACATCAAAAACAAATTCCCCTTAAGCTCCAACGGCAGCAAACCCTTCTGGACTCTTGGTAAATCTATTGGGAATAATTTCTGCGAGAGCACGTTCCCATCTCTTGTCTCGGGGAATGAAATTGTTTCTACCGCCCTGGACAAGCTGAACTTTTTGCCTCGTTGTTCGCCGGCAATTCTACTCTCAACCCACCTCCAAATGTTCAACCACCAACAGTCCCCAATGTCGCGCATAAAATGACGGATATCACTTTCAAAACTAAAAAGGTACGAAAGATGCTCTCTTCTCTTAATACCAGGAAAGCCTTTAGCCTTGACGAGATCCCAGCAATTGTTCTCAAAAAATGCGCACCAGAACTTGCTTCTGTCCTGACTCGTCTGTTTCAGACATCTTACAATAGAGGCATATACCCTAGTAACTGGAAAACTGATCGAGTACAACCCGTCCCCAAGAAAGGATCCAAAGCGCTTCCTAGCAACCACAGGCCTATTTCTCTCCTTGCAGTCGTCTCTATAGTGATGGAAAAGTATATAATTATTAAATTTCTAGAAAAACACAGTCTAATCCACGACAGCCAGTATGGATTCCGTCAGCGCAGATCAACTACCGACCTCTTTTCCTTTGTCACCCATTCTTGGAACAAGTCTATGGAACTACACGGTGAATACCAGATTGTCGCTATAGACATATCCAAAGCATTCGAACAGGTTTGGCACGCAGCGCTGCTTAATAAACTACCGGCCTGTGGCCTACCACCAAAACTCTGTACGTGGGCAGCAAATTTCCTCTCCAACCGGAGCATTTCTCTTGTCGTGGATGGCCATTCCTCTAAACTGTATACAAATAATGCAGGAGTTCCTCAAGGTTCCGCTTTAGCCCCTACTTTGTTTCTTCTTTACATCAATGACCTCCTCTCTAGCACATCCAACCCAGTTCAAAGTTACGCGGACGACAGCACTCTCCATTCAAATATACAATATTCTAAGCCTCTCTCTTTAGCCCAATTAGATGAGGATCGCAGACTCATGGAGGGTTCTGTCTCCGTGGATCTCCAAAAAATATTAGACTGAGGAAGTAGAAATCGTGTACAATTCAACCCCACCAAATCACAGTCTTGCTTTCTTCCTCATAAGAAATACACCAGCCCAAGACCCATTACAATAAACAACCAAGTTATTCAAAGTAATGAGTCCTTTTCAGTTGTTGGCATTTCTGTGGATCGAAATCTCAATTGGCACCAACATGTCACATCAATTGCAGAAGCGGCTGCTAAGATATTAGGTTTCCTTTTTCGAGCTCGCAAATACTTTTCACCAGCTAATATCTATACCTTATATAATTCAAAAATAAGGCCAAACCTCGAATACTGCTCCCACATCAGGGGTGTTGCTGCCGCTTCTACACTCGCTATTCTGGACTCCATTCAGAAAAGAGCTATACGTCTCATCGGTGACCCTACCTTCACCCAAAGGCTGCCATCCCTTGCCAACCGACGTGCCTTCGGTGACCTCCCTCTCCTTTATAGATATCTGCACGGGCACTGCTCAGAGGAGCTTTCTTCCATAATTCCTGCTGCCCCCAACAGATCTACCAGGGGAACAGAGCGAATACACCCTTTTATTGTCCGGGTCACCAGACACAGAACATCTTATGCCTGCTCTTTTGCCCCTTCAAGTCCAGAATTAAAAAGTTGCCTCTTTCCTCCTTGTCGACACCCACGGTACGATAGTATTGAGGCTGTAAGCCCTCGTGGTGTGTTGTCGAAATAAGAAATAAAAAATGTGAGAATACACCTAGCCTTATACACGAAACGTAGTTATAAAGAAGTGTGCATGTTTTTTATGAAGTGTGTCCCATGGGTCACAAATTAATTAAGGGTATTATTTCAAATAAATGAAAAATTTAACCAATCTGGTAGGGTCAAAGATAAACTATTAAAATTTCGTGACGCAGCAAGTACGTTATGGTAGCGAATTTCCATTAAATGTTTCAAGTTTTAATAACTCAATTTTCTATAAAGCTAAACAGTTGAATTTTGGTACGTGGTAAGGCCTTTATCAGGGCAACATACCCACCAACTTTCTTCAAAATAGCCCTATTTTTTAGGATACGAATCCTTCTTCGGAGAAATCGATTTTTTTTAGAAAAATTAGTCCGATCGGGCTAGCTAACGAGCTCGTCCAAGATATTAATAAAATAAAAGTACTTGCCGAGTTTCAGCGAAATCGGTTAATTATTTTTAAGTTATCGGTGGGAGACATATGTATAGTATATATATATATATATATATATATATATATATATATATATATATATATATATATATATATATATATATATATATATATATATATATATATATATAATTCAAACAGACATTGAAAAATTTTTTTCTCACTAGCGATACCTCTCTATTAGTCTTCCAATTAGCGAATTTTCATTTCAAAAAATTCGCTAATTGGAAGACCAAAACGGGGGTAGCTGGTAATAAGGCATTATATGTGATGTTGTATTTTTATAAAAGCTTTCATTTCTCTGCAAAATGAGGTTTCACTTTTTCAGAAAAATCTGTGGTAAATTTAGCACCTCCCCCACCCCCCAAAAAGGAATTGTTTCACCCGTATGAAGTACAACTGCCACAATAACTTGCAGATGGCGATTTTGGGAGGCGTGTTGAATTTTGTAATATTACGATAGACAAATTTAATGAGAATCCGAACTTTGGTAGAAATATAATTTTTTCAAATGAAGCTACTTTTACACTGCATGGATTTGTTGATATTATCGTTATCGGTCTCAAAATTCACATTGGATGCTGGGGGCTCAAACCCAGTCACCACAAAAAGGTTATGTATAAGCCAGTGTACTCGACAACAAAATTATTGGTCTCTGCCTCATCGAGGAAAATGTAAAATCTGAAAAATATTTAATTATTAATAGAAGAAATTATACTTGCTGTGGTTGCAGTTGGCCTAATTAATGAAGTTCAGATCCAGCAAGATGGAGCTATTAGTTATTTTGGGAGACGCATGAGGCAATATTTGGATAAAGTTTTTGCAGAAAAGTAGATCAGGCCAGGCGGTAATCTTCAATGGTCTGCTGGCTCTATTGATTTGACGCCATGTGATTTTTTTTAGAGTCACTTAAATAATGTTGTCTACAAAGACCGGCCATTAAATATGAAAAACCTAAAAGCCAGAACTATTGGCGAAACAAGACAGATTGTGCAACCCAGCTTAATTAATCTAGTAATTTCCTTCGAATCGCGAGTTTATCTATGTATATATATATATATATATATATATATATATATATATATATATATATATATATATATATATATATATATATATATATATATATATATATATATATATATATATATATATATATATATCCAACCGATAAATTCAAAAATAATAGGCCCAATTTGATGAAATTTAGTACGTGCCTTCCTTTTGTAAGTGGCTTGGACAGGTTTGTTAGCCAGGAAAATCGTACCAGTTTTTCTGAGAAAATTTTGGGTTTTCTATCGGAAAATTTTTGTATCTCCGAAAGTAACAGAGCTATGGCAACCAAATTTGACATGAAATATTAAAAAAAAAAATGTTTCAAATGATCGCAAACTAGGGCCCCTAGATCCCAATTTTTATATGTTATATATATATATATATATATATATATATATATATATATATATATATATATATATATATATATATATATATATATATATATATATATATATATATATATCCAACCGATAACTCAAAAAATAAGCAACTGATTTCGGTGAAACCCGGCAAATGCCTTTCTTTTATTAATGGCTTGGATGAGTTCGTTAGGCAGGAAAATCAGATAACGTTTTCCGCGAAAAGTTTGAGTTTTGTTTCAAAAAAAATCTTTTTCTCCAAAAATTACAAATGTGTTTTTATGAAATTTGGTGGATTTGTTGCCTTGCAAAAGATCTTACTACACACTAAAATTCAACTTTCTATATTTTTACAAAATTTAGTTATTCAAATTTTCAGTTGTCTTTAAAAAAATTTTTTTTCTGCGAAAATAACAACGTTATTTCGATGAAATTTGGTGAATATGTCGCCCTTGGTAAGACCTCACTATACTTTACAATTAAAGTTTCTAAGTTCATAGAAACTTGAGTTTTTCAAATTTGAAGCATTTAATAAAAATTTACTACCATAATGCACTTGCTGCGTTCCGAACTTTTTTTTTCTTGCGCACCCCTAATGCATTATGGCACGAGCCGCTATTGCGACAGATCGACAGACCGAAAGGCAAAACAAAAAATTAGTTCCAGAATCAAGTTTTCTATATGCTTTTTTCTATAGGCTTTTTACGCCGTCTTCGCAAAAAAAAGTCGACATTTTTGTCAACAATATTCCACCTCCACACATTCAACCTCTAATTTAGTTTTACCAAAGAATACCAGATGTTTGATGAAATTAAAAGTTTTCTAATAAATAAACGCTAAAACGTCATATTTTTCCCCAGGGCTCGTCCGCGGCCTTGCCGTCCCGATAGCACTGCAACCTTTGGTTGATTTTGCATACCCTTAGTCTTACTCCACCCATTCCAAAATCACTGTGCCTTGAACTAGTATGCACAGCGATTGGTAGGGTGAAGTTTTATATTGCTCTGTCTCCGGTCTAGACTGACCGTAGATCAGTTGTCTTTTGCGGTCCAGAGCTTTACACTCGCACAAGATGTGCTGGGCTGATTCCTCCCCCTCGCCGCAGAGTCTGCATGCGAGGTCCCCTTCGAACCGCTTCATTTTATGCAGGTGTTTCTTGACGGCCATGTGTCCCGTCAAGAGACCTGTTGCGTTTCTGAACTGTCCTCTGCTAAGATTTAGCAGATCCACAGCTCTCTTTGAACTGGGTCCGTCAATTATTGACTTCCCATGTTTGAGCCCTGGACAGTCCGCCCAGTACACCTTGTGTTGGTTTCTGACCAAGGACTTAATGGCTCCCCTGGCAGTGCTCTTTGTCATATTACTCGAGTTTTAACAAAAAAATGTCAATTTTCACCAAATCACCTCCATTCATCCCCTACCTACCAAAGAGATTGAATCCAAAAACAACCCGAACCGTTCGTTTGTCGAGTGGAAACGATGCACCAAATTTGAAGACGATATATGAATTCGTTCTAAAGTTATCGTGGCTACAAACAGACAGACATACAGACCGACAGACAAAAAAATATTCGTTCCCAAATCATGTTCTCTATATGTTTTGATGCTCTTAACGACGATTAAGGGAAAGAAAATTTTGAAATTGTTGTCGCCGATGCGATACTTCCACACGTTGTGACGATGTGGAAGTAATAGCCCATCTAATGTTGCATTAAATTGTAATAACAATACTTTACCACCTGTACTGAAGTAAATAATTGTTTTGTTGTGTTGCGAATTATTTTATCTTTTTATCGAAAAAATTTCTGACGAATTTCCCTCTGACATTGACACATGCCTCATAATTTTGTCAATTTTCTCAAGCACGTGTGTTGGTAACGACTTCGGCGTCGGGCTATTACGAAGCAACGTGCTTTCGATTGTCATAAAATTATCTCGTGCATTATCAACGTCATAGGGATATTAGAGCTGATAATATTTCTTTCTTTTTGCAAAAGTCAAGTCAATGTATAGTATCCATTGATTTTGAAATTGTTAGTAAGAAACTCTTGATTAAGGAAAAATGAAAATAGTCTGGACGCAGCAAGTGCGTTATGATAGTGAATTTTCATTAAAATGTTTTAAATAGCAAATAAGTGTTTTTTTTTAAGAAAGCAGACATCAAATTTGGTTACCAGTATAACATGGATAGTAAAAACAAGGTACCATACTTCATAAAAATAACTTTACTGTTTGAAAATGTACACAAATTTGTCGAAAATAAACTTAAAATATTCCCGAAAAAACTAGTTTCCTGGCCAACGAACATTATAGGTTAATAGAAAATTGAGTTATTCATATTTGTGGCGTTCAATAAAAATTCGCTACCATAACGCACTTGCTGAGTCCCGAATTTATTTTCTTACAAAACATGCATTATAATTTCGTGGTCGAAATTCCATACATTTAAGGTCAGCTCTCATACTGACCGGGGGAATCCGTCTGTCTAATTAAAACAAATCATTGTTTAATGTATTTCAACTGAGCAGATTTTCCTGGCTAACGAACTTATCCAAGCTACTGGCAAAAGAAAGGTACTCACCAAATTTGATCAAAATCGGCTCATTATTTTTTTAGTTATCGGTGTGATACATACATATTATATATATATATATATATATATATATATATATATATATATATATATATATATATATATATATATATATATATATATATATATATACAAATTGAAACTGACCCCGTATATGTGTCCTAGGGGGCCTAATTAGTGCTCATTTGAAGGAATTTTTTCAAAATTCAAAAGTCGCGATCTCCTCATTAGTGATTTTTTTCACTAGAAAAGAAAGAATTCACTAATACCCTTTGAGTTGTGGGAGTCAGAAAGCCGGGAAATTAGAAATATTGATACATATATTAAAATGTCTTATGCAACTAGTTATACATTTATTAGGAGAAGGCGATATAAATAAATATGGTAAAAACAATGTGCCATGTTTCATCAAAATAACTTTATTGTTTGAAAATATACAAAAATTTCCGAAAGTAAACTTAAAGTGTTCCCGAAAAAACTCGTTTCTTGATAAACCTTATAGGTTAATAGCAAATTGAGCCATTCAAATATGCAGCATTTGATTAAAATTCGCTACCATAACGCACTTGCTGCGTCCAGAATTTCTTTTCTTACAAACATGCATTCTATTTCGATGGAAAATGCAATAACATAGGGCGTGTTTGATAAAAAAAAAGAGAATTTGTATCAGCAACGACTTATGGGCCACCCTGTGATTGTAGAAATATTTTTTATGATGTAGCTCAAGACCCCCTATAATTAATGTATAAAAAATTTTTCATATCTTGTATAATAACGGATATATTGAGCTTTATTGATTTTTTACGAAAATTCGACAAAAATTATATAACATTAAACGATAAACTCTGTAGCTAAGGCTACTGCCAAACATCAGAGAAGGGGTCTATTTGAAATGAATTTTCTGGAAACATTTTAGTAAAATGAAGGAAAATCACGGTTGAAACTAAGACTTCAGGCTTTGTAAAACATCATTCTTGAGAAATTTTATTTCCATAGCCTGTATTAGATTTAAGTTCTTTGCCTAAATGCTGCCAATTTTGACGTTTTAAATCGCAACTTTGACGATTTGAGGAAAACCCCATTTTTTTTATCCGAATGCCTATAACTTGTTTGTCTTTTGACCAACAAAGCTAAATTTTGATAGGTAACTTACCTATAATGATATAAACCCGCGCACCAAGTTTGGTTACCCTAACTTTGTTAGTTCGGGAGATATAATTTTTTTTCGAAAGAAAACACAAAATTTTTCGGGAAAGCCTGGGCCGATTTTCCTGGATAACAAACTTATCCAAGCCATTTGCAAAAGGAAGGTATTGAGGAAATTTAATCAAAATCGGCCAATTTTTTTTGAGTTATCGGTGTGATACCATATATATATATATATATATATATATATATATATATATATATATATATATATATATATATATATATATATATATATATATATATATATATATATATATATATATATATATATATAAACATATAAAAATTGAAACGGACCCAGGATATGTGTTCTGGGGGGCCTAATTAGCGCTCATTTGAAGAAATTTTTTTAAAATTCAAAAGTCGGGATAGGGAATTTTTTTTAAGAAAATTCACTAATAGGCTTACACTACCAGACAACTATTTTATTCTTATCCCTACGCGTTTCGGCCCAATATTGACCCATCCTCAGGGGTTTAGACCGAGAATGTAAAAAATGGTTGTCAGAAATTTATATTCTAGTTCTAAACCCCTGAGGATGGCTCAATAATAAGGGGCCGAAACGCATAAGGTTAAGAATAAAACAGTTGTCTGGTACTGAAAGCCTTTTAATTTCTCCTTAATCATGTCAAATCCAAAGGTTGTGACGTTCAGAAATAAGAAAATCTTGAATGTTGTTCTTGACAACATTGTGATAAAGTAAGTGGTTGTATACGTGCTGTGTAATAACGGGTTATTATTAAAGGCCCTACACACGTAGCGATTTATCGTACTGCATGCAGTAAAACATCGGCTAGTAATGCTGCAGTAACGATAAGCAGTGGCGTGTGTGGGAAAATTGGATGCCTGGCAGTACGCAGTAGCCGAATCTCTAACAGTACGGAGCTTCCATAAAATATCGTATCAGCGGTCGTATTTCATCGCAAGTTGGATCGTGTGTAGAGTTATCACGACTGCGCACTTACGATTTTAGTAAATTTTTATTAAAAAAAATTCACTAATAGAGAGGTATCGATGGTGAGACTTTGCAAAAATGTTTTCAAATGAGCGCGATTTAGGACCCCTAGAACCCATATCCGGGGTCAGTTTCAATTTCTATATATATATATATATATATATATATATATATATATATATATATATATATATATATATATATATATATATATATATATATATATATATATATATATCCGTCTGATAAGTCAAAAAATAATTAACCGATTTCAATGAAACTCGGCAAGTGCCTTTCTTTTATTAATGGCTTGGATGAGTTCGTTAGGCAGGAAAATCGGACGGGTTTTTCCGGGAAAATTAAGTTTTCTTTCAAAAAAAAATTTTTCGCCGAAAATAACTAAGCTGTTTTAATGAAATTTACCATATGTTGCCTTGAGAGAGGACTTACTAAGTACCAAAATTCAACTTTCTTAGTTTATAGAAAATTGAGTTATTCAAATTTTAAATTTTCTTTTGAAACAATTTTTTTCTCCAAAAATTACAAAGTTATTTTAATGAAATTTGGTGGATATCTTGTCCTAGGAAATACCTTACTATCTATCAAAACTAAACTTTCTAAGATTATAGAAAAGTGAGTTAATCAAATTTTTATAGCTCACTGCAGTGTTAAAATCAATGGTATTTTCCTCACTAGGTATTTTAAACAAGTGGGTCGGGGACTAACCGAATCCATTCCCAGTTGCTATTGATCTACTCATATTCTCTGAATATGTTAGAAACGTGGTATCTACTTTATTCCAACTCACTATTAACCGACTATTTATGAAATCAAATAAGTAAATTAAATGGATTGTCATAAAATATGTAGTGTATTAAGACTAAGGGAAAAAGAAATAAAACATATATAACTGTGCACATTTTGATCATATTTTAGGGTGTGCGGCGCACACCTAGCTCACTAAGAGAAATCGCCACTGCTTGAGAGAGGTATTGTCACAGCATAATATCTTATTAAAGTTCATCTGTAAATAGGTTTAATTTTTATATGTATATATATATATATATATATATATATATATATATATATATATATATATATATATATATATACATAAACATACACACACACACACATATATATATATATATATATATATATATATATATATATATATATATATATATATATATATATCCGTCTCATAACTCAAAAAATAATTAACCAATTTCGATGAAACTTGGCAAGTACCTTTCTTTTATTAATGGCTTGGACGAGTTCGTTATCCAGAAAAATCAGACGGGGTTTACCGGAAAAATTTTGAGTTTTCTTTCTAAAAAAAATTTTTCTCCGAAAGTAACAAAGCTGTTTTAATGAAATTTACTGTTTATGTTGCCTCAGGAGAGATCTTACTACGTACCGAAATTCAACTTTCTAAGTTTAGATAAAATTGAGTTATTCAAATTTTAAATTTTCTTTCGAAACAAATTTTTTTCTCCGAAAATTACAAAGTTATCTTAATAAAATTTTGTGGATATTTTTCCTTAGGAAAGACCTTAGTGCGTATTAAAATTAAACTCTCTAAGTTTATAGAAAATTGAGTTATTTAAATTTGAAGCATTTAAGAAAAATTCACTACCATAACGCACTTGCGTCCCGAGTTTTTCCATTGTACAGGTGTATTGTTACTTTATTGTTAGCTGGTTATTCTTTTCATTTTATTAATCCTGTATATTAAAGAAAAACACGTTCTGGGAAGAGTTTATTGAAATGTTCAGAGAAAACAGTTGCCTATGGGAGGTGAAATCAAAAGATTACTCAAATAAAATAAAGAGAAATGACAGTTATGATATTTTACTTAATAAATTTAAGGAATTGTTCCCAGAAGGGACGAAAGAAATAATAAAAATATAAATAAATATAAATAAACAATATAAGAACTAAGGTGTAATTTCACTTGGCGTTTGAGGTGAAATACCTGTTCTATAAGATCATCATAAGAACATCTTATTGCCAAATATCTTAATGTAGCGACCAATCTTTCTTCAGCAGATATTGCGTTCCTCATAGTTGTATATTGTTTTGTAATTTTATTACAAATTAAAGAAGACGTATAGGCATCAGAATCCATATTTATGTAAGTTTTAAAATCAAGAGGCTATTCATGTTCAAGTTCTTTTAACAGCCACATAAGAGTGAATATATGTTTCTGTCCAACAACTACCTTTTACACAATTTTCTCTTTTTTACTGATTTTTGTTCCATCTTTGTTCTGTATTGCTCAATGTGACATCCCTGTAAGCCACCACCCCTAAAAATATAAGCTCATTCTGTTACATCAGAAAACCATTCTGGTTTTTAAGTTTGTAACTCAAAGATGTTGTGTTAAATATTTCAGGCGAGACACATATATATTATACAGTTAATATAAGTGTATATATATATATATATATATATATATATATATATATATATATATATATATATATATATATATATATATATATATATATATATATATATATATATATATATATAGTGTTGATACGCTCAGAGTATCATTAAATAAGTCACCTAACTTTAACTACGGTTTGCTATTTAATTAATCCAAACAACGCAATTATCTATCAAATAACCTATTATAACTCAAAGCGCAATTTATATACGGTCCTTCGAGTATACACGTAACAATCTTCATCAATCAACAACACTGCAGCTAAAAGCGCAACAGCTTTCCTTTTGAAGTTCTTGAAGACATAATAATGCGCTGTTCACTCCAGCGTTTCTATTATTATACCGTAATAGCTGCAACAACCTGAACTGCTGCAGTACGATGTGTTGATTCGTGTGTACAGAAAATGGTTGTACTGCAACCCATACGATTTTCTCTACGACCTGCAGTTCCACGTGTAGTACGATAAATCGTTGCGTGTGTAGGGCGTCTAAGTATTAATAATATTACAATTAATATTAGCATGATATTTTCAGAGAAACATAATACAATAAAATAAAAAATGCAATATTACAGAAACTTTATTTATACAGTCACACACATTCTTATATATATATATATATATATATATATATATATATATATATATATATATATATATATATATATATATATATATATATATATATATATAGTGACATAAAAACTCAAAGACGACGTGTTAACTCCTATTAGGCTGGACAATCTTCTGGCTTGATACATTTGTCTGTTGACTCATCCCTTACAAAACCTGGTTTACAGAAGCAACCGTTTAGAACACAATCTTGATTGCATTCATTTGATTCAAGGTCTTTATTTGCACATGTTTTTGGACATGTTGGAGCACAACTTAAACGTTCTTCATTAGGGCCAGGGTTGCATGAATCTACAACTAATAAGAGTTAACGATAAAAAGAGTTAAGGATAAAAATTAACAACGAAACTTTTTGGCGGAAGTTTCAAAAGTGACGTCACAATAGTGTATGGATGTACAGGCGGAACTTATGCTTTGCGTGACATATAAAAAATAGATTATTTATTAAGTCTATGTCAAAGTCGGAATGCAAAACAGATATTTTTTTTTGGATTAGAGTTTTGACTTTGAGAACTGGCTCATTCAGTCACTGTCAATCTTCAAAATGAACAAGGATGCATCTGACCTTGCTTTTCATGATGTAAAAACCTGCCTTAAGAATGTTAATCTAACAAGCTCTTTAACTTTTTCTTTTAACTTCTTTTATCTCCCTATACGCTTGCTGTTTACTAAAAATATATCTTAAAATTAAAACTTACATACTCCACTCACACACATACGCGAGCGCATATACACTCACGTCAATAGGCTTTATACGTCCAGTACTTAACACTGTGTACAGGTCAGAAAATGCACATTAGCTCTTCATGTGCACATACACACACATACATGTGCATGCACACATCTACGCTACAAGTTGTTGCAGGAGAAACACTGGTACACTTTTCACACCAATGGAGCCTGTCGTGGTGACTTTTTAACATACTGGGGAGGCTGCGGTCAAAAGAGGTTAACACAAGGAAAGACACAAAGGAACTTACTTTTATCTCTCTGACTATTCATTAAACTGCTAAGTTTATTTAGTATTCCTTAAGACTATATAGTATCTTGCCACTAGTACAATATTTATGGAACAGTCCAATTTTCAGAATATCATTTTTTTACTAAGACCTATATAAACCTTGCTAACTGAGAGTCTTTAACAAAACTCATAAAAGCTACCATGACACTTTTATTACACACAGCTTCATACATAAGTGACGTCACATCAAGTGGAAAAGAAACATTGTATTCTATCAAATTACAAAATAATATTTTTCTTTGTTCATGATAATGAAAAACAAATATGGTTTAAAAGTCGACTGTCAGTCGTTGTAATCTCAATCTGATAATACTGTTTGTAAATTAACTTTTAATGTATATTTGGTACTAGGACCTCTAGAAGCCATACCCGGGGTTTTTTATTCTCCCTCAGGGCTCTTTCGCGGCCTTGTCGCCCCGATAGCACTGCAACCTTTGGTTGATTGTGCATACCCTTAGTCTTACTCCACCCATTACAAAATCACTGTGCCTTGAACTAGTCTGCACAGCGATTGGTAGGGTGAAGTTTTATATTAGTTTCAATTTATATATATATATATATATATATATATATATATATATATATATATATATATATATATATATATATATATATATATATATATATATATATATATATATATATATATATATATATCACACCGATAACTCAAAAAATTATCGGGTGATTTTGATGAAATTTGGCAAGTAACTTTCTTTTGTAAGTGGCCTGCGTAAGTTCGTTAGCCAGGGAAATTGGACCAGGTTCCTGCTAGTTTTCTTTCAAAAAACATCTCCGAAAATAAAAAAGCTTGGACGCAGTAAGTGAGTTACTGTAGCGAATTTGCATAAAAATATTTTTAATAGCAGATATGTTTTTTTTTAAAGAACGCATGCATGAAATTTGGGTACCAGTATAACCTATATAGTAGAAACAATGTACCATATTTCATCAAAATAACTTTATTGTTTGAAAATGTACAAAAATGTCTCAAAAATCAACATAAGATGTTCCAGAAAAGACTGGTTCCTGGCTATTGAAATTTGGAACATTTAATGAAAATTCGCTACCATAACGCAATTGCCGCCTCCCGAAATTCTTTTCTTACAAACATTATATTTCGATAGAAAATGCCAAAATGCATTAATATAAGTTGTGTTCGATTAAAAAAAAAAAAGGAAATTTGTATCACCTTCTTCTAGAGCCAGCCTGTGATTGTAGAAATTATTATTATATATATATATATATATATATATATATATATATATATATATATATATATATATATATATATATATATATATATATATAGACCGATCTCAATCAAATTTGGTGAGTACCTTACTTTTGCAAGTGACTTAGGTAAGTTCGTTAGCCAAGAAAATCTGCTGTTTTTCGCGGAGAATTTCTTTCGGAACATATTTATATCTCCGGAAATAACAAAGTTATAGCAACCAAATTTAGCACGCGGGTTTGTATCACAAGTAAATTGTGCACTAAAATTTATATCTGTAAGTTCAGAGACAAAAAATTATAGGCATTCAAAGAAAAATTGGGATCTTCCTTTTAAAACATCAAAGTCGAGATATAAAACGTCAAAATTGGCAACATTCAGGCAAATAATCTGAAACAAACACGGATTATAAAGAGAAAGCAAGGAGAGTATTTTTCAAACTTTTAAGTTTCAGCTTCAACCGTCATTGTCCTTCATTTTCCTAAAATATTTGCAGAAAATTCATTTCGTATAGACCCTTTCTCTGACGCTTTGGCAGTAGTTTCAATTATGGAGTTTAAACGGTAAACGAAAACCTTTAGCGAATTTTTGAACGCCCTTTAGAACCCACATCCGGCGCTAGTTTCAGTTTTTATCTGTTTTAAAATATACAGGCTGATGCATTTCTACGATAAAGCTCAATATATCTGTTATTATACAAGATACTAGAAAAAATTGGATACGTTAATTATAGGGTATCTTGAGCTGCATCTTATAGAATTATTTTGAAAATTACAGGATGGCCCATAAGTCGCTGGTGATATAAATTTCTTTTTTTTTTTCGAACATCCAATATATTATTGCGTTTTTGCATTTTTCTATTTTTTATCGCATTTTAATGGATGTTTGTAGGGAAAAGAAATTTGATAGCGTACATCGTTTTCGAGTTATTTCAATTGTTTTGCAACTTTCAACATTTTAGGCACATATTAAAAGTTATGATACGGCGTTATTACCAATAGATAGCAGACTTCCATAAGAGTGGCACATTCAGAGAGGTTTTCGTTTATACTATTCGTCGAAAAAATCTAGATATCATGAAGAAGGCCCTCTTAAATAGCAACTGAACTTGAAAATAAATTCAAATGACCGTAAGTGAATTTTATTAAATGAAACAGCCTGTAATTTGTGTTATAGAAGTTAAGGGAATGCCCTCTGTTTCAAGTTTTGTAGAACGCTCACAATACCCGGTGTCTCTAGTTTTGGGAATATTTACAATTTCAGGCACATACCGTGATTTGATCAGATTATGTGATTATTTGGCGAATTTTTGAAGAAGAATATTTAAATCAACTTTGGTACCGGAAGTGAGAAGTAATTTTAATTCAATAAAGATTATTATCTATTTTCATAATATATAAGTATTTGATAAATTGTTTTAACAAATGTCAAATCAAGCTTTAAACTGACAGACTTAAGTAATGCTCTTATTTCTGTCAGTTTGTGGCATGAAAATCTGAGTATATTTTCGCTTCTATTTTTCTCTACTTCCACTGGATATTCCGTGAAAAGTTAAAAAAAATATACATTTTTTACTCAATCTTAATTTAAATTTTATGCATTCCTTTAACAAATTTGGGTAATTAATAATGAACGTTAAATAAGTAATTGTAAAAATTTTTTTTTTTGGAAAATGTGTGCAAATTTTCATGCAAATTTTTTTACGTATGTTTCGTCGAAAAACTTTTCGTTAATTATATATTGGCAGGTGGATAAATGGCTTAAAGCGGTTTGCTGGCCAGAAAAATCGAACCAGTTTTTTCGGGAACATTTTAAGCTCATTTACGAAATTTTTGTTTATTTTTCAATGAGTAAAGTTATTTTCATTAAATGTGGTACATTTTTTCTACCCTGTAGCTTATACTTATAACCAAATTTAATGCCTGCTTGCATTAAAAAAGGCATATTTGCTATTAAAAACATTTTAATGAAAATTCACTACCATAACGTATTTGCTGCGTCCAGAGTTTTTTACTTTAACGTGCTTTCAATCACACGACTTTCTTTAAAAAAATTCACTACTGAGGAGATGTCTACTCTTGAATTTTGAAAATATTTCTTCATATGAGTGCGAACTAGGCCCCCTAGATCACATATCCAGGGCCAGTTTGAATTTTTTTATGTTTATATATATATATATATATATATATATATATATATATATATATATATATATATATATATATATATATATATGTATGTATATATATATATATATATATATATATATATATATATATATATATATATATATATATATATATATATATAGAGAGAGAGAGAGAGAGAGAGAGAGAGAGAGCGAGAGAGAGAAAATGCACAAATGCAATAATATAAGGGGTGTTCAAATTATAAAAGAAAATTTGTATCGCCTACGAGTTATGGGCCACCTGTGATTGTCGAGATAACTTTTATAAGATGCCACTCAAATTGCAGTTATCCAAATTTGAAGCATCTTATGATAATTCGCTACCTTAACGCACTTGCTGCGTCCAGATTTCCATTCCTTGCAAACATGTATCACATTTCAATGGAAAATTCAAAAATGCGATAATATAAAGCGTATTCGATTTAAAAAAAATGAAAATTTGTATCATCAACGACTTATGGGCCACCTGTGATTGTAGAAATAATTTTTACGATGTAGCTCAAGACACCCTATAATTAACGCATACAATTGTTTCTCGTATCTTGTAGAATAACAGTAATATTGAGCTTTGCCGTGAAAATGCGTCACCCTGTATACACGTAAACAGATAAAAACTGTAACTAACTCCGGATATGGATCCTAGGGGACCTAGTTCGCGCTCAATTGAAAAAATCTATTTAAAATTCTAAAGTCGCGGTCTCCTCAATAGGGAGATTCTTATATGAAAATTTGCTTAAAATTATAGGGAATTAAACTATAAACTCTATAACTAAAACTACTGCTAAAGCATCAGAGAAAGAGTCTATTTGAAATGAATTTTTTGGAAACATTTTAGTAAAATGAAGGACAATGACGGTCGAAGCTGAAACCTAAAGACTTGTTACACACATTTCTTGCAACATTTTCTCTACACAGCCCATATTAGCTTCAGGTTCTTTGCTTAGAAGTTACTGTTTTTGACGTTTCAATAAGCGACTTTGACGTTTTAAGAGGCAAAGTTATCAAATTTTCAAAGTAATTTTTCTGGTATTCCTTTTTGCACCAAAGAACTTAGTCCTGTGTCTAACATACATAGTATTTTGTTACCCACACAAAATATTTTACTTTTGTGCGTCTATCTGGTCATCAGTGGCACCCACATTTTTTGCTTTAAATGCCTATAACTTTTAGTAAATTTTTATTAAAAAAAATTCACTAATAGAGAGGTATCGATGGTGACACTTTGCTAAAAATTTTTTAAATGAGCTTGAACTAGGACCCCTAGAACCCATATCCGGGGTCACTTTCAATTTTTATATGTTTATATATATATATATATATATATATATATATATATATATATATATATATATATATATATATATATATATATATATATATAACAAACTCGGCAAGTGCCTATCCTTTATTAATGGCTTGGATGAGTTCGTTAGTCAGTAAAATCGGATAAGGTTTTCCGCGAAAATTTTGAGTTTTCTTTCGAAAAAATTTTTTCTCCGAACATTACATAGCTATTTTAATGACATTAGGTAGATATGTTTCCTTGGAAAAGACCTTACTACATACTAAAATTCAACTCTATAAGTTTCTAGAAAACTGAGTTAACCAAATTTAGAAAAAAAAATAAGTTTTTTTCTCAGAAAGTTACATAATTATTTTTATGAAATTTGGTGTATATATATATATATATATATATATATATATATATATATATATATATATATATATATATATATATATATATATATATATATATATATATATATATATATATATATATATATCACACCGATAACTCAAAAAATGATCGGGTGATTTTGATGAAATTTGGCAAGTAACTTTCTGTTGTAAGTGGCCAGCGTAAGTTCGTTAGCCACGGAAATTAAGCAAGGTTCCTGCTGGTTTTCTTTAAAAAAAAATCTCCGAAAATAAAAAAGCTTGGACGCAGTAAGTCAGTTACTGTAGCGAATTTTCATAAAAATATTTTTAATAGCAAAGATGTCTTTTTTTTAAAGAACGCATGCATGAAATTTGGGTACCAGTATAACCAATATAGTAGAAACAATGTATCATTGTTCATCAAAATAACTTTATTGTTTGAAAATGTACAAAAATGTCTCAAAAATCAACATAAAATGTTCCAGAAAAGACTGGTTCCTGGCTATTGAAATTTGGAACATTTAATGAAAATTCATTAATATAAGTTGTGTTCGATTAAAAAAATAATTGTATCACCTTCTTCTAGAGCCAGCCTGTGATTGTAGAAATAATTATATATATATATATATATATATATATATATATATATATATATATATATATATATATATATATATATATATATATATATATATATAGACCGATCTCAATCAAATTGAAATTTGGTGTGTGTTGCCCTGTTAATTAAAGGGTGTATTGAGCTACATCTTAAAAAATTATTTCTACAATCACAGGTGGCCGATAAGTCGTTGATGATACAAATTTTCTTCTTTTTAAATCAAATACGCCTTATATTATTGCATTTTCCATTGAAATATAATACATGTTTGTAAGGAAAGGAAATCTGGACGCAGCAAGTGCGTTATGGTAGCGAATTATCATAAAATGCTTCAAATTTGGATAGCTGCAATTTGAGCGGCATCTTATAAAAGTTATTTCGACAATCACAGTGGCCCATAACTCGTAGGCGATACAAATTTTCCTTTTTAATTTAAACACCCATTATATTACTGCATTTGTGCATTTTCCATCGAATTGTAATGCATGTTTGTTTTGGAGTTATTTCAATTGTTTTGCAACTTTTCACATTTTGGCACATATCAAAAATTGTGATACGGTGTTTTTACCAAATCACTTTCATAACGCACTTGCTGATATGACCTGACTTCTTGAATACTACATATTGTATTATTTTTATTAATAAAAAATTGTTATTTTTATTGTCCTGCAGACTTATATGTATTTATAAACTGTACAAGGAGCGGCCTAGCACGATTTGTTGACAAACGTAGGGTAATATCATTTAGTAGAAAAAAAAACGTCCCTGTGGAAAACTTATACTGGGTGGGATCATAGCTCGTATTTAGGGATCTTATTTGACTACAAGCTCACCTTTGACATGTATATGTATAGTGTGGTGATAACAAATCAATAAAGTTTTGTGCCTCTGTGAAACGATTTCGCTCTGACTTAGCGTGCCTTTGTACTATTCTATAAGTATTTACCTTCCTTTCAAGATTGAAGCTCAAGTCAAGTAGTGTTCCGTCATTTGTACGTCTTACTATGCTTGTCACATCAAAAGGCTTAAAGGTGTTGAGCGAAGGTTTGTCAGCTTTGCATATTATAAACTAAGGTATTTTCCGTCGACTGTGCCTTACTTGCAGATATTGGATTCTCGGAGAAAATTGTTTGATCTTATTTTTGCATTCATGATTTTGAGTGGAATGATTCCCCTCCGACTATTAACTTTTAAAGTTAAATGTAACGAGTCGCCGCGTCAGCTTCCGGGAAGTTTTGCGTTTTAAATTACGAGATACAAGCTATGGTAGATCTTACATATTTCAGAATATTTGTACTCATTTTGAGATTTACCATCTAAAAATAATTTTCTACATGAAATGAAACTAGTGGATAATCTATACTGTGAGTGCAATGGAGCAAATATTTTCGACATAAATCATTTATATCTGAAATGTCAAAAAATTTCGGGACGCAGCAAGTGCGTTATAGTAGCGAATTTTAATAAGAATTGTACACTATTTTATTATACAGCATATTAGTAAAGTTAATACTTTAAACTTACACAGGCCTTTTAGACGTCCTAGTACGCGCAAATTTGAAGAATTATTTCGAAAGTGTTACAATCGATATCACTCTATTACCGTATAAATCTTGCTTTCTAAGTCCTTTTGAGAGAAATGATAAAAACTAAATTTTCTATGAAGCTAAAGAACTAAAACATTGCAAGTCTCTTTGAAAGAAACTGCTATTACAAATGTCATTAAAGTTATAAAGAAGATTTCCAGAAGGAAACTTAAATCATATTTAGAAAACTAAAGTATCTGCCAAATTGTAAACGTAGCAGTTATTTTTCCCTATTAATCGCCAGTATGATTTCGTTTTAGTCAACCTAATTAAAACGGTTTTTTTTCAATTTCAACAATAACAAAATTATAATTTCAGACTCAAAGGTGACAAACGTTTTGTTTACAACATAATTTAAAGATCTTGTTCAAAACGTATTAAATCTGTGCATTATTGTTTTTTAAAATATCAAAATAAAACTTAAGAAAACGTACATTCATCGAGCTGGATTCGATCGCGATCCTTCTGCTAAGGAGGCAAAAATTAATAATTAAAATATATTTATTGATTAACAAAAAAAATGATAAAGTACAGGTATACATATAACAAATTTATACATATAAGAGTATATACATAAGATTCAAGTACTAGTTTATAATTATGAGTTCCTGCCTAGATAAGGTATACCTCATGATCAGTGTATGGATTGCAATTGCATTTAGTGGGTATTGTGTTTTGTTGAATGACAATTGTTAATTAAAGGAAGGTTTTCTGGTGTCGTTGGTCGTAACAGGAAAAAAATTTAAAACCTGTTTACATATACTTATGTGCATAAGTGCCTTTGGAATTGTATTATCGGGTGCAGGTAATTTTGTCCTTTTTGCGGCAAAATGTCAATGGAAATTTTAGTTTATTACCTACCATGGGTGTGCATAAAGTAACTAAGGATAGTCTCTATTGTGTTGATTATAGTTGTCATGGAATATAGGTAGGCTTCGGTATGGAAGTTTATGCTTAATCTTAAAAGGTGTGTTGTCAGACTTGTCGTTTTTAATATTTTTAGTAAGCGTATTGTGACGTAGTTGAGAGGTATAGAATCGTTGGCAAATTTCTTGATGTAAATTGGGATAGGGTAGACATCCGCCTTTGAGTGCAGGTTCCTAATTCTTGTATACATGCTTGAATTAGTTGCCAAGCGTAGACATCTATTTTCTATAATCTGTAATGGTTTTAAGGCGGTTTCTGATATGCAGCACCAGACAGGGGCGGCCTAGGTCATCGTTGGTCTTATTATAGTTTGCAAATGAGTATTTAAATTTTTGTGGTTACTTTATTATTGTTTGCTAATAGGGGGTACAACGTTCTTATTATATTTTGTGCTTTGGTGCAGATATGCTTGATGTGTGTTTTATAGTTTAACATAGAATCTAGCAAAACACCTAGATATTTAACTGCTGTTGTTGGGGTGACGGCATGTTGGTTTACTTTTAATTTAGTGAAGATCTTGGTGTTGTTAATTTTTTCGCAAATACAATATTTTCAGTCTTTGTCGAGTTAATTGCAATTTTACACAGTTTAAAATATGTCTGTAAAATATCCATATGAATTTGAAGCTGTTTATCTGCAACTACGGCACTAAAAGTGTGTGTGTGTGTTAATAGCTGTGTCGTCAGCAAAAAGGGCGGTGTTTGTTTTAGAAAAAAGGGGCATATCGTTAATGAAAGGGCCAAGTAATGAGCCTTGAGGTACACCTACGTTCGTTGTTTTATTCGTTGAATGTGCGTTATTAATTTTTACTCTAAAGGATCTGTTTGATAGATAGCTGTGAATTAACATTATAAGTTTTTTCGGGAAGTTATAGTTGATTAGTTTGTATAGTAGACCTTCAATCCATACTCTGTCAAATGCTTTTTCTACATCAAACAGTACCATTGTGGTGACATTAGATCATAAGCCTGCCGTCACTTGAACTTCTAGAAAAATGCAGCAGGAAACCAGGAAACGGTAACACTACCGCAGGACACGCAGACATTGTTCACTGTAAGCAAGGTATGGGTAACTCATGGCCCTCGGCTGGGACTACTACACGTACTTCTTTGAGCTAGTTCTCTCTTTTTTGTGAATTTTCTTTAAAAAATTCACCAATGAGGAGATCCAGACTTTTGAATTTTGAAAAAATTTCTTCCAATGAGCGCTAATTAGGCCCCCTAAAACACATATCCGGGGTCAGTTTCGATTATATATATATATATATATATATATATATATATATATATATATATATATATATATATATATATATATATATATATATGTATATATCACACCGATAACTCAAAAAATAATGGGTCGATTTTGACTAAATTTGGTGAATACTTTTGCAAGTGGCTTGGACAAATTCGTTATCCAGGAAAATCTGCCGATGTTTCCTCAGAAAATTTTGTGGTTTCTTTCGAAAAAAATTTATATCTCCGGAAATAACAAAGTAAGGGCATCCAAATTTGGTACACAGGTTTATATCATAGGTTATACGTAGGTAAGTCACCTACCAAAATTTAGCTCTGCAGGTTAAAAGACAAAAAAGTTATAGGCATTTAAAGAAAAATAAATTTGGGTTTTCCTCACAACGTAAAAGTCGTGATTTAAAACCTCAAAATCGGCAACATTTAGGCAAAGAACTTGAATCTAATACTGGCTATGGAAAGAAAATGTCTCAAGAAGAATGTTTTACAAACCCTGAAGTCTTAGTTTCAACCGTCATTGCCCTTCATTTTGCTAAAATGCCCCCAGAAAATTCATTTCAAATAGACCCTTTCTCTGATGCTTGGCAGTATTTTTATCTATAGGGTTCATCGTTTAGTGGTATATAATTTTTGTCGAATTTTCGTAAAAAATCAATAAAGCTGAATATATCCGTTATTATACAAGATATTAAAAAAATATTGTATACATTAATTATAGGGTGTCTTGAGCTACATCTTAAAACATTATTTCTACAATCACAGGGTTGCCCATAAGTCGTTGGTAATACAATTTTTCTTTTTTTTAATCGCTTTTTTGCATTTCCATCAAAATATAATGCATATTTTTAAAAAAAAATTCGGGACGCAGCAAGTGCGTTGTGGTAGCGAATTTTGATTAAATGCTTCATATTTGAAAAGCTCAATTTGCTATTAACCTATAAGGTAGATCAAGAAACGGTTTTTTTCGGGAACACTATAAGTTTACTTTCGGAAATTTTTGTACGTTTTCAAACAATAAAGTTATTTTGATGAAACATGACACATTGTTGCTACTATATAGGTTATATTGGTAACCAAATTTGGTGCCTGGTTTCTTAAAAAAAACACACATATTTGCTATTAAAAATATTTTTATGAAAATTCACTACCACAACGCACTTGCTGCGTCGAGACTTTTAGTGAATTTTCTTAGAAAAAATTCACTAATGAGGAGATCCCGACTTTTGAATATTGAAGAAATTTTTGCAAATGAGCGTGAACTAGGACCCCTAGAACCCATATACGGGGTCAGTTTCAATTTTTATATGTTTATGTATGTATGTATGTATGTATATATATATATATATATATATATATATATATATATATATATATATATATATATATATATATATATATATATATATATATATATATATATATATATATATTTCATACCGATAACTCAAAAAAATAGTGCGCCGATTTTGATAAAATTTGGCACGTACCTTCTTTTTGTAAATGGCTTGGATACGTTTGTTAGTCAGGAAAATCGGACGAGGTTTTCCGCAAAAATTTTGAGTTTTCATTCGAAAAAAAAATTTCTCTTTAAAAATAAAAAGCTATGATAACCAAATTTGGTAGATAGGTTAACGATATAAAAAGTAAACTACACACCAAAATTTAGAATTCTATGTTACAACAAAGAAAAGTTTTAATAAAATATTTTGTGCCAGATCATTTCTACCGTAACGCAATTGCTGGGTCCAGGCTTTTTTTATGTGATTATATATATATATATATATATATATATATATATATATATATATATATATATATATATATATATATATATATATATATATATATATATATATATATATATAAAAATTTTCTCTGGAACTAACAAAGTAAGGGCAACCAAATTTGGTACGCGAGTTATGTTGTTATAGGTTAGTTACCTACCAAAATTTAACTCTGCAGGTTAAAAGACAAAAAAGTTATAGGCATTTAAAGAAAAATAAATTTGGGTTTTCCCCAAAACCACGAAGTTGCGATTTAAAACGTCAAAATTGGTAATATTTAGGCGAAGAACCAGAAACTAATCTGAGCTATGGAAAGAAAATGTCTCAAGAAGAATGTTTTACAAAGCCTGAAGTCTTAGTTTGAATCGTCATTGTCCTTCATTTTACTAAAATATTTCCAGAAAATTCATTTCAAATAGACCCTTTCTCTGATGCTTTGGCAGTAGCTTGGCTATAGAGTTTATCGTTTAATGGTATAATTTTTGTCGAATTTTCGTAAAAAATCAATAAAGTTCAATACATCGGTTATTATACAAGATAGAAAAAAATTGTATACATTAATAATAGGTTGTCTTGAGCTACATCTTAAAAAACCATTTCTACAATTACAGACTGGCCCATAAGTCGTTGATGATTCAAATTTTCTTTTAATCGAACACCCCTTATGTTATTGCATTTTCCATCGAAATATAATACATGTTTGTAAGAAAAGACATTCGGGACGCAGAAAGTGCGTTATGGTAGCGAATTTTCATTAAATGCTTCAAATTTGAATAGCTCAATTTGCTATTAACCTATAAGGTTGACTCAGAAACCAGTTTTTTCGGGAACTTTTTAAGTTTAATTTCGGAAATTTTTGTATATGTTCAAGCAATAAAGTTACTTTGATGAAACATGGCACATTGTTTCTACTATATATGTTATACTGGCAACCAAATTTGATGCTTGCTTTCTTTAAAAAAAACATATTTGTTATTAAAAACATTTTTATGAAAACTCACAACCATAATGCACTTGCTGCGTCTAGACTTTTTTACATTATTGTAAAAAAAGCGTTCGCCTTAGTCACATAGCAACCAGCAAGGTTCATATATTTTTATCAATTTGTTCGAAGTAATATTTAGAGCACGTGTACTTTCACAAGAAGGTTGGCGTGTGGCGCCGCTATATAATTGGAAACGTAAAGTCACAGGTGTTTCGCTATTTCGACAAGATGAATTCAGATAATATTTAATCAAAATACAAATGATAATTATCCACTGAAGTATTGTGCGTTAACTTAAAACGAATCGTTACACAGTCACAAATGTCTGATAATAATGTTATCTGACTTTCCTTGTTTCAGCAAATGAATTTGGCATCTTCGTACTACATATAATTGAATAGGTTTTCAGTTTTGAGCAGGTAACAATCAAATAAACTGATTTTAATACAGAGCACTGATGAGCGATTTAAGCTCAAAGACTACCACTACAAAACTTCAAACAATGTTCTCATCAACATTCTGTGAAATATTTCCAATTGCATACATTTCTCCACGCAATTTGCAAGAATTATATCAGGATCCCTTTTACTGGTTACTTTTCAGGTGATGTAAATTCTCAAATTAATATGACAATTGACATTACAGTCGATTTGAAATTTTTCGGGAATCAAGAACGAGATTTTAATATACATTTTATAACAAACAAAAAAACAGTCCCACAATGAAATATCACACGAGTCATTTCTTCATCATTATTACTTTAGTTAACTATTTTTTCTCACTGATTCATGGATTAACAGAAAAATGTTTCGGTTTCCTTGTTTCGCTTATACTCTCTGTGAAAAAAATCACGAAACACGGCGACCACGAACGCATGGCTAGACTGTCTTTATACAACCACTGTACTGTAACATTGTGAGATGTACGACGAGGTCGTCATGTCGGTGCGGAACCAGGTAGGGTGTTGTCAAGGCAGCCCCAATTGACAAAAAATATTATAAAATAGAGACTGTGTACAACCAACTAACAATTTTGTAAATTGTCAGCTCTGGCCCATTTCTTCATTGATACCAGGATAATGTATGTAAGTATAGATGTATTCACACAAAAATAAAAATTTCGTGCCGCAGCAAGTGCGTTATAGTAGCGAATTTTCAGAAAAATTGTACATCATTATCATACTGAATATTGGTAAAGATAATACTTTAAACTTACACACACCTTGAAGATCGATTTTAGAGGTCCTAGTACGAGCACATTTAAAGAATTCTTGTGTTTTAACTCATTTTGAGAAAAAACCCCAAAACTCAATTTTCTATGAAGCTCAAGAACCAAATTTTGCTATACCTGTAGATAGTGTAAGTCTCTTTAAAAGAAACTTGTATCACAAATTTCATTAAATTTATACAAAAGATTTCCCGAGCTGGATTCGATCATGTTTTGTCCAGATGATACTTGGCACAGGCTTCATGCCAGACTTTACGATTGTTGGTTCGGGTAGTATGTTTTATGCCTGGTATGTTTAGTTTTATGAATGGTTTATACTTGTCGTATGAATCAATCTACGCGTGATAGTTAACTACTCTGTCTGCCAGGCATTGGACTTTAACCACTAAGTCGTTTCAACGCAGGTCTTTCAGATTTAATTGTGTACCAAATTACTTAAAACTCACAAAGTAGGTTTATTTGCACTATTTATAGCCACGGGTAAAGTCTCATTCGAGTTACTCCGATAATTACAAAAATATCGCTCATCTGACAAAATTTTTTCAAAAGCTTTTCATCGTGACCTCTCTACTAGCGAATTTTTCTTAATGAAAATTCTCTAGAACCGCAGACCGGTTTCGCTCTAATTAGAGCTCACAGTACGGTATACGAATTACAGCGAGAAACCTATAAAGTAATACGGCTATGGTAGCCAGCCTCTTAGAACATTGTGAGATGTACGACAGGGTCGCCTTCTCGGTGCGGAACCAGATAATATGTTGTTACGGCAGCTACAAATAACACAAAATGTTATAAATGTTATACATGTAATAAGTATACCGTATTGATCAGCTCTAATTAGAGTGAAACCGGTTTGCGGTTCTAATTATGGTGAGAATACATCTAGCAGTTTCAATTATATATGTACATATATATTTATATATATATATATATATATATATATATATATATATATATATATATATATATATATATATATATATATATATATATATATATATATGATCGAAATATACATGTTTTGATGAATGGGGAATATAGGTTTGCATGCCTAGTAAGGTAATTAGCGAATTTTCATTAAGAAAAATTCGTTATTAGAGAGGTCACGATGAAGAACTTTCGGAAAAATTCAGGTCAGTTTCAATTTTATATGTATATATATATATATATATATATATATATATATATATATATATATATATATATATATATAATATAATATACCTAAATTTTTCAAAGCTTTTTTAATATTTTAACATTGCTAACTCTTTTTTATGTGTTTTCATGACTGGCTTTGAATGTTTTTAACCTACAAATGTTCGCGTAAAGTTACATGAAAATGGTTGTTACATTCCTGTTTTTTGCATGTCATTGTGGCAGAGCTTCTCTGTTTTGATGCTTTTGGCTTTGCTTTTCAATTAGTTACAGTCCTGTAAGTGTTCATTGTTACATAATCTAGATGTTATGTTAACATTTATTCATTATTTCAGTACTTCTGAAGATGCCTGGCAATTCAGGCGAAATATATCGAGTATTTAGTACAGAGTGACTTTCTTTAAAATATAACCCTCAAGTTTTTGGTCGTAACTGCCAATTAAAAGTATAGAAATATTAGCACGCTAACGTGTAACGACCGTTACTCCCCTTTTCAATCTATATATATATATATATATATATATATATATATATATATATATATATATATATATATATATATATATATATATATATATATATATATATATATATATATATAACACTGATAACTCAAAAAATAATGGGCGCATTTTGAATAAATTTGATACCTACTGTCCCTTTGCAAGTGGCTTCGATTCGTTAGCCAGGAAAATCGTACCAGATTTCTCGGAAGATTTAGTGTTTTCTTTCGGAAAAATTTATATCTTCAAAAATAGTAAAGTAGGAGCAACTAAATTTGGTGCGCGTGTTTGCATCATGAAGAGTAAACCATGCACCTAAATTTAGATCTATAGGTTTAAAGACAAAAAAAGTTATAGGCATTTAAAAAAATGGAGTTTTCCTCAAAACGTCAAGTCGCGTTTTGAAACGTCAAAATTGGCAACATTTAGGCAAAGAATGACACTAATACGGGTTATGTGGAGAAAATGTCGCAAGAAGAATGTTTTTCAAGCCCTGAAGTTTTAGCTTCCGCCGCCATTATCCTTTATTTTACTAAAATATTTCCAGAAAATTCATTTCAGATAGACCCTTTCTCTGATGCTTTGGCAGTAGTTTTAGCTATGGAGTTTAATAGTATATAATTTTTGACGAATTTACGCAAAAAATCAATAAAGACAATATATTCGTTATTATACAAGATACAAGAAAAATTGTATACTTTAATAATATGGTGTCTTGAGCCACATCCTAACAATTATTTTTACAATCACAGGGTGGCCCATAAGTCGTTGGTGATATAAATTTTCTTTTTTTTTAAATCGAACAGGTCTTATGTTGTGAGATTTTTGCACTTTCCAATTAAATATAATGCATGTTTGTAAAAAAAGAAATTCTGGAGGCAGCCAGTGCGTTATGGTAGCGAATTGTCATTGCATGCTTCAAATTTGAGTAGCTCAATTTGCTATTTACATTTAAGGTTCGTTGGCCAAGAAAACAGTTTTTTCGGGAAAATTTTAAGTTTACTTTCAGAAATTGTTGTAAATTTTCAAACAGTAAAGTTATTTTGATGAAACGTGGGACATTGTTTCTACGATATAGGTTATATTGGCAACCCACTATAATGCCTGCTTTCTTAAAAAAAAAGAACACCTATTTGCTATTAAAAACATTTTCACGAACAATTCACTATCATAACGCACTTGTTGCGTCCAGACTTTTCTTTAAAAAGAATCACTAATGATGAGATCCCGACTTTTGAATTTTGAAAAAAAATCTTCAAATGAGCGCGACCTAAGCCCCGTAGAACCCATATTCAAGGATAGTTTAAATTTTTATATGTTTATATATATTTTTCGGAAAAAATGTGTGTTTTCGAAAATAACAAAGCAAGGGCAACCAAATGGTACGCGTGTTTGTATTATAAAAAGTAAACCATGTACCAAAATTTAGGTCTGTAAGTTTAAAGACAAAAACGTTATAGGTATTTAAAAAAATGCGGTCTCCTCAAAACGTCAAAAGTCGCGATCTAAAACGTCAAAATTGGCAACATTTAGGCAAAAAACCTGAAACAAATACAGGTTATGTAAAGAAAATACGGCAAGAGTGGTGTTCTGCACACTCTTAAGTTTCAGCTTCAACACTCATTGTCCTCTATTTTCTAAAATATTTCCAGAAAAGTCATTTGAAATAGACTGTTTGTCTGATGCTTTGGCGGTAGTTTTACTTAAGTTTATGGTTTAATGGTCTATAATTTTTAGCTAATAATTTTTGTAGAACAAAATCGTTAATGAGAAAACCGTGACTTTTGAATTTTAATAATATTTCCTCAAATGACTGCAAACTATGGCTGCTAGAATCCATATCCGGGTTTACTTTCAGTTTTTATCATACATGGTGACGAATTTCTACGGCAAAGCTCAATATAATTGTTATACAGAATAAGACAGAATGGTAGACGTTAATTATAGAGTTGTATCTTATAAAATCATTTTAACAATAACAGGTGTCCCATAAGTTGGTGATCCTACAATTTTTTCCGAACATCCCTTATATTATTGCGTTTTTGGATTTTTTAAAGAAAATGCATGTTTGTAAGAAAAAAATAATAGTAGCGGTAAGTGCGTTTTGGTATCGAATTTTCATTAAACGCTTCAAATTTCAATAACTCAATTTGCTATTAACCTAAGGTTCGTTATTAGGAAACCCATTTTATCGGAAACATTTAAAGTTTATATTCGGAAAATTTTTGTACGTTGTAAAACGATAAGTTATTTTGATCAAATGTGGTACATTGTTTCTACTATATAGGTTATACTGGTAACCAAATTCATGCATGCTTGCATTATAGGGACATATTTGCTATTAAAAATATTTTTATGAAGATTCACTTCATTAACGCACTTGCTGCGTCCAGATTTTTTAACATTAGAATGCTTAATGTGTTTGAATACTCACTTTCTATTTGCTCTACTTTTTCTACCGAAGCCCCGTATAACGAAACCACAAATAATGTGATAAAGAACAACAAATGAGTAAACTTGTACATAATGGGTTGTTGAAAATATACACTCTTATAAATAGTTTGCCTAAGATGGAAAGAACACTTTTATTCTAAGATTTTTTGGCGTTACGTTTATATCTACAGCTTTATTTCATTTAAGATAATAGTATCTACAAAGGTCAGCACATTTGTAATAAATGAGCCTTGGTTTTTAGTTATAACCAATTAATTTTATATAATCTAAAATTCTCCATCTTTTTAAATTGCATAATGTTACATAATATGTTGTTGGTAAATATTGATAAAAAAAATCTATCAAGAAATTTTGCAATACTTAAAACTGTTGAAATAATAGAGCCTGTCCATATACCAAGTAAATTCTTTTTGACCTAAGTAATGTAAGCCAAACTATGACTACTAATTACTCTTTTAAAATTTGTAGTGAATTTTCCTAGAAAAAATTCAGCCCAGAGATGATCATTTTGATATAAGAGCATTCTAATAACTACATTTGGAGGACCAAACTCACCACAAGACATATTTTTAAAGACATTACGATCGTTTCACTAACAAAGTTAGCGTCATCAGAGGATGAAGAACTAACTACTTACTACTAATATCACCTTTTATACTGATTTTGGGTAAAGAACGATACCGAGAGGGAGACTAAATCGCAGGCAGATTTTTCAGTGCATTGTATTTTAATTGTCAGACGAGGTTTTTAAATTTCCTTTATCACTTTACCTATCAGGTTTAGGAGTTTTTCTCTCCATCAAAGACAGAGCGCAAACAGAGGACTACAAACCAGTGGCGAAGCTCGTTTTAATAAACTTTTGGTTTTTATTGCCCTAGAAATATAAATACTTTTGTATGCGTCTAGCTTTACTGGCTTTACAAACACACACGAAAAAGTTAGTTGCAAATCGGTTTTCTTAAAAATGGTCTCGAGACCCCTTGTGATACGGGAGATAAATGGACCACCAACAAAGAGCCATTATAATACAAAGTAGCAGTCCAAGTCCCAGGCTTCAGGGGCCACTGCAAAATTCAGGAGATCGTGAAGGAGCCCATGCTTGAAATGAGGTCAGACTTCGCGAGCCCGCGAATGTGCAGGGAAAACAACTTTACAGTGGAAATCCCCGATCGCGAGGCATGGCGGGAGGAGACACCGGGCATTCCACTGGACACGCTCGTCTGGTTCACGGACGGATCCGGCGGGGAGCGTGGGACGGGGGCAGGTGTTTACTCGGAAGGACCGAGGGTAAGTCATAGTATTTCCCTCGGAGCCCATGCAACGGTGTTTCAGGCCGAGATGTACGCCATCCTGCACTGTGTGCGGGAGAACAAGAGGAGGGGCTACACTAACAAGCGGATCCACATAGCCACAGACAGCCAGGCAGCCCTTAAGGCACTAAGTAACCCACGGGTAAATTCCTGGCTGGTGAGTGAGTGCCGAGACGAGACGAGCGACCTCGCTGGGCAGAATGAGGTGACCCTCATCTGGGTGCCGGGCCACTCGGGGGTCAAAGGCAATGAAGAAGCTGACAGTCTCGCGAAGAGAGGGTCAGCAGAACCATTTATGGGACCAGAACCGGCTTTGGGCGTGTCAAAGAGTACTGCCAGGGGAGCCATTAAGTCCTGGGTCAGAAACCAACACAAGGTGTACTGGGCGGACTGTCCAGGGCTCAGACATGGGAAGTCAATAATTGACGGACCCAGTTCAAAGAGAGCTGTGGAGCTGCTAAACCTTAGCAGAGGACAGCTCAGAAACACAACAGGTCTCTTGACGGGACACATGGCCGTCAAGAAACACCTGCATAAAATGGGGCGGTTCGAAGGGGACCTCGCATGCAGACTCTGCGGCGAGGGGGAGGAATCAGCCCAGCACATCTTGTGTGAGTGTATAGCTCTGGACCGGAAAAGACAACTGATCTACGGTCACTCTAGACCGGAGACAGAGCAATATAAAACTTCACCCTATCAATCGCTGTGCAGACTAGTTCAAGGCACAGTGATCTTGGAATGGGTGGAGTAAGACTAAGGGTATGCACAATCAACCAAGGGTTGCGGTGCTATCGGGGCGGCAAGGCCGCGGACGAGCCCTGAGGAAAAAAAAAGCAGACCAAGTGTGCAGATACCCAAGTCAGCGGGATCAGAAGACACTTTGCAAAACTACGCAGTAAAGTGTGGGAAGCTGTGTCAACATAATATAAGTCACCTCTAAGAACAATAGTGCTACTTATAAATAGACGACTCGCCTTCAGCGGGGCGTTCATTCCTGTTTCTTACTTTAGACTATGCACTTCGCGTGCAAAGTTTTATCTCACACGTATGCTGATATTTGTATTTGTCATTATTTTAGATGTTTTTATATATTGTGTAGTAATTTGCGTAATCAATAATAACATTGTTTAAAAAATTCATACGTATTAACCGTAAAGTTAAGTGGCGCAGTGGTTTGTATCGGTTAAAAAGTCAAAAGGATTTTGATTTTTAAGCGTATCGACGATTAATAACCGATTCGAGCCAAGCAGAAACAAAAGCAGTAGCCAAGTAACCGAATGAGAGAAGAAGCCATTATATTACCAATTATACAGCTAGTGAAAACCTTTATATGAATCATTTCTTATTAAATTTCATACAGACTAAATTAACGGGACAAGCACGTCTTATAATAAATACGAAGATAACAAACTCGTAGTTAGACCTTAGAAATGCAATCGTGCAGAATTTTACGGATCAGAGAGACGATACAAATCTTCGCAAGGAAATGCTGATATTAAACAAAGAAGCGGTGAAGATACACTTGCATTCTCGAACTGTTATCGACATATCGAACAATTGCTCATCTCTAACTTAATCGCTAATGAGAATAACGAGGCAGTACGGGCACTTAAAATGACAATTTATCAAAATCAAACGTTAAAGGCATTTTTGGGTGGCTTAAGGAATCCAATTGGGATGATCTTAAGGTCCAGCAATCCCAAAGTATTGAATAAGCATTGAAGTTCGAATTTTCAGAAGAAAATTTTGATTACAGAGATAAAAATAAATAGATCAAACTTTAACCAGAACAAAACGACGGACATAACAGACAACCTTCCCAACGACAAAATAATCCAAATTTCAATAACGTGCAGTTCCAATAATTCAAATTTTAATAACATCCAGTTCCAAAGACCGTTTCAACAGAATCATAGACCTTTTCAGCAACAAAGTAATAGTCAAAATTTCCAACCCAGACAAAATAACCAATTTACGCCTTGACCGAATGTCCAACAGAATTTCTCCAATCAAGTAAGGAGACCAAATTTTAAAAACAATCAAAATAACCAATCAAATCAAATGCGACGACCCAATTTTAATGAGAACGCTAATAGACAATATCCGGAACCGATGGAATTAAGAAGTTCCAATTCAAGATTATCGCAACAGCCACAGGGAAATACGTTCCATTTACATCACGCAGAATTTTTTGAAAATAACATAAGCAGCAGTGAATACGAAACAAAAAAATTCGAATACCAAGTAAATAATGAACGATCGCCATCAGAGCAATAAGACGAACAACGTCAAAATTTTCCTACGGCCAGTACGTCACAGTACGAACCGTAAAGGATGTAAATAATATTAATGCCTTATGCAGGTTACCTTACGTGGAGCTAAAAGAAATCCAATGTGAATTATTGTTAGATTAGGGCTCTTCAAAAAATCTTTTAAATCCCATATTAGCATATTATAATTTTTCAGATAATATATTTAAGGAATCAGTTTTTATCAAAACTGCGCATGGAATATCGAAATACCCGAAACGTGCGAATATTAGATTGTGTTCTGTATCAGATAAGGCACAATAATTTTGTCTTTTCAACTTTAACGGCCAGTACAGTGGACTTCTAGGTATAGAATTTCACACAACAAACGAAGCCAAAATAGGTTTTGAAAATCAAAAATTGTATATAGGAAACATATGTATAGAGATTAAATTCCCAAACGAAAATAATTATAACCAATCGAAATCAGAAGGAGCCAAAGCAGATGGCTGACGATTATTATAAAATCAATTTAATGTAAACACTATAGTACCCAATGAATATTTATCACCAGTCAGAGTACTCGACCTAGTTTATGAGATACTCGAGGCAGATATTAAGCTTTAGCAGAATGAACCCGAGCCGCGTTACATAAATGTGTATGGTAATTATAACGGTGGACAGCGAACGAATTACGTTCTCCCAGCACCAAACAATTATAAGCACATATCACATAAGACGTTTGCTAAAGAAAAACCAATTAGTCATCAAAATAACAATCCGAACGAAGTACGGATTAATATTGCTTATACGAGGAGTAATCAAAAACCAATTATAAATCAGAATCAGATAATCGGACCAATAAGCACCGATTACCTGAACGACGAGGAAAAACAAGTATTATTAAATTTATTATCACAATATGATGACACTTTTTGAATAAAGACGAACCGTTAACACACACTAACGTAATAAAACACAGGATACGAACAACGGATGACATACCAGTGCATTCATAATTATATAGATACACTAACGTCTATAAACCGGAGATATACAGAAAGATAAATGACATGTTAAGACAAAAATGATTAGAAAAAGTCACAGCCCATATATCTCACCTATTTGGGTTATATCCAAGAAGATGGACAAGTCAAATAAATAAAAATGGAGAATTATGGTAGATTACGGGAAGCTAAATGAAAAAACGATACCAGACCGTAACCCAATTCCCAAAATAGACAAAATATTAGACAAAATTGGAAGAGCACAATACTTTTCGACTATTAATTTAATATCAGGATATCACCAAATTAAAATGAACTGCAGAGACATAGAAAAAACAGCATTTACCACCGATACAGGCCACTGCAAATATACCAGAATGCCTTTTGGCTTATCAGGGGCTCCAGCAACCTTTTTTAGGCTAATGCAGAGCGTATTACAATGTTTAAAAGGTAAATCATACCTAGTATACATGGATGATGTCATAGTCTTCTCCATGTTACTACAAGAACATATAGAAAAGTGAAGATTGGTATTCGAACGTTTTAGACAAAGCAATCTGAAGATACAACTCGATAAAAATGATTTTGTAAAAAATAAAACCGAGTTTTATGACGTGTAGTAAGCCCAGACGGAATAAGACCGAATCCACAGAAATTGAATGCTATAATAAAATTCCCGATTCCAAAAACAACCAAGGAAATTAAATCATTTTTAGGACTAGTGGGATACTATCGGAAGTTCATGGAGAATTTTGCACACGTCACAAAACGTCTCAAAAAGAAAAACTCTAAGATTGACGTTAATAACGAAGAATACATTGCTGCCTTTAGCTCATGTAAAGACATCTTAAGAATTCACCTGTACTAATACCGCCAGATTTTTGTAAAGATTTTATATTTACAACAGACGCTTCAAACGTAGCTGTAGCTGGAATATTTAGCCAGGGCGAACCAAATTCGGATCACCCAATAGCATACGTTAGTAGAACATTGAACCAAACAGAATCCAGATACAGTACTATCGAAAAAATGCACTCAATATAGATAACCAATCGATGACTAACTACGTAGACGACGAAGAAGAAATTATAAATATCGACGAAAAAACTGGTTCCTAGTCAAAGGACGTTAAATTAATAGCAAATTGAACTATTGAAATTTGAAACATTCGCTACCATAACGCACTTTCTGCGTCCTGAGTTTCTTTTCTTACAAACATGTATTATATTTCGATGGAAAATGCAAAAGTGTAATAATATAAGGTGTGTTCGATTAAAAAAGAAATTGATTCACCAACAACTTATGGGCCACCTATGATTGTAAAACTAATTTTATAGGATGCAGCTCAGGATGGACTATAATTAACAAATACAATTTTTCTCGTATCTTGTATAATAACGGGTATATTGAGCTTTACCGTAGAAATGCATCAATCTGTATCTATGAACAGATAAAAACTGAAACTTACCCCAAATGTGGGTTCTAAGGAACCTAGTTCGCGCTCATTTGAAAAAATCTTTTCAAAATTGTGGTCATGTGGTCAAATTGTGGTCTCCTCATTAACGATTTTTTTCTACAAACGTTTGCTGAAAATTATAGACCATTAAACGATAAATCTATAATTGAAAATACTGCCAAAGCATAAGAGAAAGGGCCTATATGCTATGAATTTTCTGGAAATATTTTAGTAAAAAGGACAATTACGGTTGAAGCTGAAACTGAAGTGTTTGCAAAAGCCTCTTCTTGCTACATTTTCTCTACATAACCCGTTATCGTTTATCGCTGTTTGCCTAAATGTTGCCCATTTTGACGTTTAAAATCGCGACTTTGACGCTTGAAGAGGATAATCAGATTTTTCTTTAAATTCCTATAACTTTTTTGTCTTTAAACCTACAGATCTAAATTTTGGTACGTAATTTACTTGTTATGACAATGTAAACCGGCGTATAAAATTTGGTTGCGAAAGCTTTGTTATTTCCGGAGATTTAAACATTTTTCGACAGAAAACACAAAATTTTTGGGAAAAAACTAGCTGTTTTATTGGCTAGCGAAACACTTTCAAAAGGAAAGCACTCAGAATTTTCCATCCTGTGATGAGGCTCGCTAACTTTGTTAGTGAAACGATCGTCAGATCTTTAAAAATATGTGTTGTGGTGATTTGGGTTTTCCAAGTGAACTTATCAGTGCTCATCACAGGTTCCAATCTTCACTTAGGAAGGTACTCGCCAAATTTGATCAAACTTTTTTGAGTTATCTGTATATATATATATATATATATATATATATATATATATATATATATATATATATATATATATATATATATATATATATATATATATATATATATATATATATATATATATATATATATACGCATAAAAATTTAAAGTGACCTGGATATCTGTTCTGGGGACCCTATACGCGCTCATTTGAAGAGATTTAAAAAATTAAAATAGCGATCCTCATTAGTGAATAAAAAAAAATCTACGATTGTATTAAGCATGAAACTGTTTCACTAAGTTAGGGAAAGAAGATACAACCAGATACGCTATTAAAATTGAATTAAGACTTAAACGTTTTATCGCCTCTTTATTAAATTAATTTAAAAAAAAACTTGTAAAAATGTTCACGAGAATAACAACAGTCTGATAAGATAACGGTAAAATGAACTGAAAAACAAAACAAAAAATCACGGAATGTGAAGTCACTAACTAGGATTAGAACTCGTCTTATTATAGCACTCCACTATCTGATACACACCGCTTAGACCACGGACCACCGTCGATATGACGCATGTATGTACCAGCAGGTATATACGCTAGTATGTTAACTTACTAACGTCTTTAAACAATTTTTATTTACAATGAATTTTTTGCTGAGGTTTTAAAGAAATAAAGGTAACTAACGACTTAAACACAGATCAAGGAGCTGGTTAGTGATTTCGCGTCTTATTTTTCACTTACATTACGACATACGACTCTCGTAATTACCAATTTTGACGTTTCAACTTTTTTTTAATCAGAAGCTTACCTATAACTTTTTTGTCTTTTAACTTAGAGAGTCTGATTCTGGTGCATAGAATACTCTTTATAACAGAAACCATTGTACGAAATGTTGTTACTCTTACTTCGTTATATCCGGCGATATAATTTTTTTCCGAAAAAAAACACAACATTTTCCGGAAAAACCTGGGTTGATCTTCCTGGCTAACAAACTTGTCTAAGCCACTTGCAAGGGCAATTTGATCAAAATTGGCCGATTATTTTTTGAGCTATCGGTGTGATACATATATATATATATATATATATATATATATATATATATATATATATATATATATATATATATATATATATATATATATATATATATATATATATATATATATATATATATAGATAAACATATAAAATTTGAAGGAATTTTTTCAAAATTGGAAAGGCGGGATCTCCTCCTTAGTGATTTTTTTTTAAAGAAAATTCACCGCAAATATGGTACTGTTGATCTCACCAGCTCTAAAATGGAATACTTTTCCATTGCCTTAAAAATTAAATCTGTCTGCTAAAATTGATTAAAAAACATAAGGTCATCATCAAAATGTCCTGCCTCAGCCAGTTAGTGTAAAAACTCTGGACGCAGCAAGTGCGTTATGGTAGTGAATTTTCATAAAAATGGTATTATTGCAAATATGTGTGTTTTCTTTTTAAGAAAGCAGGCATCAATTTTGGTTACCAGTATAACCTATTTAGTAAAAATAATGTGCCATGTTTCATAAAAATAACTTTATTGTGTGAAAATGTACAAAAATTTCCAAAAGTTGACTTAAAGTGTTCCGGGAAAAACTCGTTTCTTGGTCAACCTTATAGGTTAATAGCAAATTGGGCTATTCAAATATTAAGCATTTGATCAAAATTCGCTACCATAACGCACTTGCTGCTTCCAGAATTTATTTTCTTACAAACATGCATTATATTTCGCTGGAAAATGCAAAAATGCAATAACATAAGGCGTGTTTGATTAAGAAAAAGAAAATCTGTATCACCAACGACTTATGGGCCACCTTGTGATGGTAGAAATATTTTTTTAAGATGTAGCTCAAGACACCCTATAATTAATATATACAATTTTTTTTCATATCTTGTATAATAACGGATATATTGATCTTTATTGATTTTTTTTACGAAAATTAGACATAAATTATATACCATTAAACGATAAACTCTATAGCTAAGACTACTGCCAAGCATCAGAGAAAGAGTGTATTTGACATTAATTTTCTGGAAACATTTAAGTAAAATGAAGGACAATGACGGTTGAAACTAAGACTTCAGGGTTTGTAAAACAATCTTCTTGAGACATTTGATTTCCATAGCCCGTATTAGATTCAAGTTATTTGCCTAAATTTTGGCGATTTTGATGTTTTTAATCGCAACTTTGACGTTTTGAGGAAAACCCCAATTTATTTTTCTTTAAATGCCTATAACTTTTTGTCTTTTGACCTACAGAGCTAAATTTTGGTAGGTAACTTACCTATAAGGATATAAATTTTGTTGCCCTTGCTTTGTTAATTCCGGAGTTATAATTTTTTTTCGAAAGAAAATACAAAACCTTCCAGGAAAACCTTGGCAGATTTTCCTGGATAACAAACTTATCCAAGCCATTTGTAAAAGGAATTTATTCACCAAATTTAATTAAAATCGGCCCATTATTTATCGGTGTGATACATATATATATATATATATATATATATATATATATATATATATATATATATATATATATATATATATATATATATATATATATATATATATATATAAATTGAAACTTTTTTCAAAGTTCAAAAGTCGGGATCTCCTCATTAGTGAATTTTTTTAAGAAAATTCACTAAAAAAGTGTATTTAAGCCCTTAAAATATCGAAGTTGGTATTACTTAATGGCATTAAAAATAGGGTTATCACCACTTTCCAATTTATGTATACTTTTTGCCCTTTATTGGATCAAGATACCTCAGTCTGTGATATATACACATCTTTAAAGATTTATATTCTGCAATCGCGTGTCTAGAATCGAGCGACTGGTAAATGAATATGGTATTTCCAAACTGATGTTAGGATAACGACTTTTATGTCTATATTAAAGATGACAGCGTTTTCATTTAAACTGCAATAACATTTGAAGCGATATTGCAGAGGAAAATACATCTGCAGTAATGACATTTCTACATATTCGGTCTCCAATTTAATACGATTTCGTTGTGACATTTTAGGGAAATGTACACCACGGTGTTATTTCTGTTTCCATGTTAATAATCTCGTTCCTCTGAAAGAGAATCGTATATCAGACTGTAAGTTAATCATTCGTCGTCTGCCTATCGGTTTTGTGATTTACTTTTACTTAATAACTTTACTTATTTTTCCATAGTATAAACAAATAAAACATTTAACTTATATTGTAAAAAATTAACATTTTCAAAAATTGGCTAACAAGATCAAAAGGTAGGTTATGCATCGGTTGGGGTAGACAGACTTGTACATCCGTACTACTACTGTGGTTAGTCGTGGGCAGGGACGTGCGGTGACATTTGAAATAAGGGAAGCAATTCCCAGAAACTTACCTATTTATAGTGTAACTCAATTCTTCTGTTGTTTTTGGAAAATTCGTTAATAATGTCGTCATGTAACTGTGGATTCTGGGACATTTCCTGGACTAGTTTATTTTCAACTGACAAAATTGAAATTTGGGAAAGTCTTTCCTGTCCTGTTGAATTTCTAACAAAACTCTTGATACGTTTCAATGTAGAAAAATTTCGTTCTACATACGCAATAGTAGCAGGACTTGTTAATACTAATTCACATAATTTGAACACTTCAGAATATGCATTTTCCAATTTTGATTGTTTTAAGAAAGTTAAAGGTCACTAGCGTAAGTTTTTGTGTCAATAACATCGGGTTCATAAATGACTGTAAGTTCTGATCGTAATAAGGCGTTGCTAAAATAATGTCCATAGTGGTTAAATAATGATTTGAATGAATCTTCTGGGAAAGGTATCCCTTTAGATCCTCCCAAATTACACAATTCAAGAAATTTCAGGTCACTGAGATGACCAAATCTGCAGTTAATTTGCTGCTGAATTTGATCAATAATTTCGTAGAAAAGGCGGCGGTAAGAAGTTTGAAGGTCTCTCACATTATCATTGCGCAGACGCTTTCTTCGTGGCTCCACTTCTCCTAATTCAATTGTTATCCCAGAACTTATCAAATTCATTCCTTTTTTGAATTATAATGGATTTAAATTCACTAATTTTTTTCAGGCAAAAACCAATGTCATTTATTTTACATTGCAATATGTTAAATACATTATCTGAAAACGGAAATATTTCCGAAAATATATTAAGTAAAAAATTAAAGTTAAAGTCTCCTTTCAAACCATCCAAAAATCCTCTAGAACTATTTATTGTTCCTGCGTCCCAATTTTTGCTATTTTCCATGATGTTTTCAAAAAGTTCAATTAACGATTCACTGTGTTCAAAAAAAGTTAACACAACCCTGTCGTGGTAGTTCCATCGGGTTGCAGCTACTTTGGGTAAACGTTTTTTAACAATTGGGTCTAAGGCTTGTGTGCGCTTCGTAGATATGGAAAAAAAGCAGCCATTTAACACTTTACATTATTAAATATGATTTATAGATTGGGATAAAATTAAATTTAATTTATGAACACACCAGTGTACAAATAGAGCAATGGAGAACGTTTCCCGCACTTTACCTTGAAGACCTCCTAAACGTCCGACCATAACAGCAGCCCCATCATAGATTTGGGCAATTAATTTATTATCAGCCTATTCAATAAAAAAAATATATATATTTGCTATTATAATTGTTTAATGAAAATTCTCTTCCATAACGCACTTTCTGCCTTTTGTACCTGGCAATGTGATTGCTTGGATACTATTTTAATTAATTCGAAGACCATAAATTTTAAATCTCTCAAACCTATAAGAAAGTTTCAAATTTAAACAGAGGATTGAAAATTAAATAATATACACGTGCTTCATAGAAAAAATAAATTCTGTATTGCCTTGCTTTTTTCTTGCTTTCAGTCCAAAATAATTTTGAAACGAAAACAATTAGTAACCATATAATATAACTATTTGTTTTTTCAGTTTGCCTATAAGTAATCAACTTACTTTATTCAATCGTTGATTTACCCTGTATATATTAGAAACGAACAAATAAAAACACTCAGCACCGTTCATTAAGTCAAATAAAAATAGTGCTACAAATTGAATCATAACTTCCAGATACCTGTGATAATCTACTCTCCACAGAAAGACATTATCATGAAATGAATTTAACTGCAAACAAAATATTGGTATTTCCGTATCCATACATTTCTGAAACGTTGTAGTACTTTAAAAAAAATGTAAATTTTACCAAATCACTATCATTTATCCCCAATCCCCTAAAACGATGTTACCCAAAAACAATTCAGAGTGTTCCTTTGTCGGGTGCTCACTGGATACCAAATTTTAAAATGATACCTTCATATATATATATATATATATATATATATATATATATATATATATATATATATATATATATATATATATATATATCATGTAGAAAAAATCAACTTAAAAATAAGAAAATTAATTAGAACTTTTTATGAAATAAGACATATATTAAATTATGAGAATTTACTTGCAGTTTACAGGGCACTTGTCGAATCGACTTTGAGATATGGTATAACATGCTGGGGCTCTGCTTATGGTACAACTTTGTCGCCTCTCCAAATTACGCAGAACTTTATACTGAGAATTATGCTTAAAAAAGACATTTCATTTTCTACAGAGTTGCTTTACGGGAAAGATATATTGGACATCAGGGGGCTGTATATTCTAACAACCATTCACCATGTACACAGAAGTAAAAAAGTACCAAGTACTGCACAACACTCTTATCTTACTAGAGGTGTGAGTAGCAAATCTGTTACGTCTTCTTATCACAGAAAAACGGTATCTCAGCGGTACATATCATTTTTTGGTCCAAAGTTGTACAACAAACTTCCAACTTCTATTAAAACTATTAAAAGTAAATACAAATTTAAGAGAGCGCTAAGATCTTATGTTGCTGATAATTGTGTTACTTTAAAGAATATTATAAAATAATGTAAAGTGGGTCATATGAGAACAGGAATAATCTGTAGTAATAAATATTTGCACGAACATGGCAGATGCATTTTGTAGGTTGGGTGAGTGTTTTCGGGGCTTATAAGTATTTGGCGGACTGTGGAGAGTGAGGGAAAAATGCGAGAGAAAGATAGGGTAATGGAGCATAGGGGAGGAGGTGACAGTGTAGAGTGGGAGGATGTTAGTAAGGGAGAATGTTAGTGAAATTAACTATGATGTGGATGGCGTGTTTTAGTTTTGTTTGTTTTTATTTCATTTTAGTTTTTGCTGATTAAGTCGAGGAGCCTATTAGGCGGTTTTGCATTTGTTGTTCTTTGAATAAACATTAGTAGACAAGAGTAACGCAATATAAAATAGGTAGGTTATAATGTCACGGACAAGTGTATACTTATGTGACATAGATGTATGTATCTACTTTGTAAGCCTGGTTGTTTAATGTTTGTGTTTATCACTAAGTTACTAAATGTATTTGCATATTAAAATAAATAAATAAATAAATAAATAAAATAATATATATATATATATATATATATATATATATATATATATATATATATATATATATATATATATATATATATATATATATATATATATATAGATAATTCGATTGAAAGTTATTGTGCCGACCGACTGACCGACAGACAAAAAAAATCGTTTTAGAATCAAGTTTTCTATATGTCTTGAAACTTTTTGCTCCGTTTTAGCAAAAATAAATCGAAGTGTCTGTCACCGATTTTCCACTCCCGCACATTCAACCCCTAAAATAACTTCAGCACAGAACACCGTATATTTGATGAAATTGAAATGTTTCTATTAAACTAACCCTAAAACGCGTCACTACCCGTGTTTTAACGAAAAAATACCAATTTTCACCAAATAGTCCCCCATTCATCGCCTGCGCCCAGCGGTGATTTTACCCAAAAACAATCCGAACCGTTCGTTTATCGAGTGCTAACTGTACACCAAATTTGGAGACGATATCTTAATTCGATCTAAAGTTTTCGTGGCTACAAATAGACAGACATGGAGACCGACCAGCACAAAAAAATCGTTCCCAAATAATATTTTCTATATGTTTTAAAACTTTTTAAGACGTTTAAGCAAAAACAATTTTATTTTTATTTTTGTCGCCGACACACGTATTAGTGCATTGTGAAAGTATAATGAATAAATGAACTACAATGTATTTTTATCAAATGTTAGCAATATCAATAAAATGTTTCAACTAGGTTGGGTCTCTATGCGGGATCTAAAAATATGCTTAGGTTTCTAGGCTAATTTTGTGAATAACGAGAGACAATTTCTTCATTGATTTATATTTTACGCAAGCTTCAGTTAAAAGCCTAATCACTCTAAATTACCCGACATCCATTTTCACAACAAAAATACCACATACCCTTCCTTATCCATATATGAAGCCTTCAGAAATTGATTGAACCAAACACATTTACTTTGGATATAAATTTCCTTTTAAATTTGCGTGCTTCCATTAGCATGTTTTGTAAGCCACACGAGATAATATTTTCTAAAGATACAACTTTATTTAACGTACACACAACCCTAAAAGCGAGTGCATCCTAAGTAAACAGAATAAAGAGATAATATTTTTTCTGGACACCAAATCGTGACGGTCAGTCTATTAAATTATTACTTACACGTCGTCACAACGTGTGGAAGTATCGCATCGACAATAAAAATTTAAAAAAAATCGCTCCAACGTCGTAAAAAGTATCAAAACATATAGAGAGCATGAATTGAGAACGAACATGTTTTTGTCTGTCGGTCTGTATGTTTGTAGCCAAGATAACTTTAGAATGAACTGAGATATCGTCTTCAAATTTGGTATACACTCAGCACTCACCAAACGGACGGTTCGTATGGTTTTTGTGTAACATCGCTTTAGGCGGTAATGGACGAATTGGGGTGATTTGGTGTAAATTGAAATTTTTTTCGTTAAAACTTGAGTAATATAACGCTTTAGGGTTTATTTATTTAAAAACTTTTAACTTCATGTGTGTGTGTGTTTTGTTTCTTTAACGTCGGCCTATTTCCGCGACTATGGCCAATCACCGACGCCAGGGAGCAGTTTCACCTCACTATCCTGGAAATTTTGCCGAACCCCTGCCTTTCTGTAAGGAGGGTAGGGATCTTTAACGTGCCCAACATCGCATGGACACGGTACCGACGGCTTTACGCCCCCTCCGAAGGGCGGAACGTGCAGACATTCAACTTGCTCAAATACAATGCCAGAACTTCGGTTGATGTTAATTTTACAGTTTGTACTGAAAAAGTGAAGGGAGTACCCTGGGATCGAACCCAGTACCCTTCGGTTCAGAGGCACACGTTCTTACCCCTGAACCACCGAGGTTCTTTTTTAACTTCATCAAACATCTGGTATTCTGTGCTAAAATTAAATTAGGGGTTGAATATGTAGAGGTGGAATATTTTTGACAAACATTTCAATTTTTTTTTGCCCCAGCGGCGTAAGAAGTCTCAAAACATATAGAAAACTTGATTCTTATGTTGTCTGCCGGTCTCTCGGTCTATCGGTAGGTCGGTCTGTCGGTCTGTCGGCATTTACCCCCGTCTGTTAGTAGGCACAATAACTTTTTAACAAATTAATATATCATCTTCAAATTTGGTATACAGTTAGCACCCGACCAAGGAATGCTTCAAATTGTTTTTGGGTAAGATCGCTTCATGAGGTAGGGGATTATAAGTAGTAATTTGATGAAAACTGATCTTTTTCAATTAAACTCGAGTAATATAACCTTTCAAAAGTTTATGGGTACAGGAGTAGACATATTTTCTTTGTGCTCAAGTGATGATCCCTAAATTCATTCCATGGGAATGTCTTTCTGAGGAGAATAAATTATCACACTATGTGGAAGATACGATTCAATTTGCAGCACTACTTTTTAACGGTGAACGCACGAGAAAAATAATTAACGCGGTTTCGGAAGAGCTGAACAATTGACTAGAGCCAAAGCGCTTTTGATTCATTTCAAATGTCAAAATTTTCTTATTCTTCACTTCACGTCAGCTATTTTGTTCGCCATCTCAACATCTTAGGTTAGAGTCTACGTCACAAGCTTTCCATGTTGGGAGGTGGAAACCTAACTCTCAGCTGTGTCAAATGTCATGTCACATGTCATATGTTGCCTGCCATATTTTACCGGTCATCTGTCACCTGTCAGCTCTCATCTGCCAGCTTCCAAATGTTAACTGTGAACTGTACCCTGTCAACAGTCAACTGCCACATGTCAGCTATCACTTGTCAAATGTCACCTGTCACATGTCAGCTGTCAAATGTCAACCGAAATCTGTCACTTGTCAAATTCATGTGTCAGCTGTTAAACGTCACATGTCAGCTGTGAAATGTCACATGTCAAATGTGACATGTCAACTGTCAAATGTCACAACTGCCATCGGCCACCCCCCACCTGGGATGATCAGGCGTACGCGAAGACGCCATTTTAGATGACGTCACGCGCATGCGCAGCCACCGTCTTAGATGACGTCATGCGCATGCACAGCCGCCGTCTTGGATGACGTCACGGGCATGCGCAGTCCAACCTCCTACAGGAGGTTCCAGAACCCCTTCATGTATACCTACTAACAGTTAATACATTAAACTTACACAGACCTTGAAGATCGATTTTAGAGGTCCTAGTACGTGCAGATTTTAAGAATTCTTTCAAAGTGTTACCAGCGATATCTCGCTATTTCGTATAAATATTGCGCTCTAACTACTTTTGAGAAAAATGCCTAAAACTCAATTTTCTATAAAACTGTATTTAGGTCCATTAATAAAGCTACAAATATAGTGTATTTTAATAATTGATTGAATCCCACAGTTAAATAACAATCACTTCGCAAATTTTTAATTTAATGTCGTCTGTTATTTTCCATAATTGCGGCCTAGATTTCACGATTGTTGATTGGGGTAGTACGTTTTCTGCCTGTTATATATTTGGTTTGGTTACCGTTCGTGTATGGTTTATACCTCTTGTATGAATCAATCTACGCGTGGCAGTTAACTACTCTGTCTGTCCCCGCAAGTCTCTAAATATTGTGTACCGAATTACTAAAAATTCACAACATAGGTTTACTTGCACTGTTTATAGCCACATGTAAAGTCTCATTCTAGTTACGCTGACACTTACGCAAATATAGCGTTTTCAACAAGTTTTCCCCGATTTTACACAGGAAAAACTTGAGATAAAGGCTGGTTAACGAACGCGACCGCTGTTTTCGCCCAAATAAGATTTTTGCTAAGTTTGATTGAAATCAGTTTGCTATTTTTTGAGTTATCGCTCGAATACACACAAACACACACATACAATATATATATATATATATATATATATATATATATATATATATATATATATATATATATATATATATATATATATATATATATATATATTGCATACAGACTTGGAGAATACTTCTCTAGCTTCACTGTTGGTTTTTAGTGGTGAAGACGTAGCCAGCGCGTGAGCTAACTAGAGCAAGTGGCCCTTCGAATTCTGGAAGTTCTAGGATGTTCTTCAATGCTTCTGTGACTATAGTATCGCTGCTTGACAGCATTTTCAGACAGATTAAAATTGAATTAGTACGAAATCATGACAACTACAAATAAATGTCTGTTGCTAGGTTATGATATGATGTTTTGATCAAAAAATTTTATCAAATTGAAAATAGAATGAAACACAGATGACAGATGAGGTTTTTAAAATGTCTATGTGATGTATGTCAATATTTAACATAAAAACTAGAACTAGCCTATAATAACTATGATAACAGTTACAACAATAAAATAACTAAACAATAACATTATAAAAGTAGTCTCTATACAACGAAAATATCGACATACATCAACTCATTATTTTATTACAACTTTTTTGAAAGAATAGTTAAATTTATTTTCTTTGACTTATTTAATTAGAAAAAAGAATATCCAAGAGAAGGGAATTCATTAAATCAGTTTGCTCGTTTAAAACAAGGTAGTTATTGTCGTGTGTGTGCCTTTTGACTTCTAAAGCTTCAAAAAAGTCTAGTTTACGTTTGTCATCATAAAAATGTAGTGGTTGTATGCGGTTATTTATTGTAGGTCTATGTTCGGTATCAATAATATGTTTTGCAAATGTAGATTTGTCAGCGTGGTTATTTCTAAATGCAGAAATATGTTCTTTGTATCGGGTGTTAAAATTTCTAGAAGTTTGACCTATGTAGATTGCGTTACAATGTGTACAAGCTAATTTATAAACTCCAGCTTTTGTCAGGAAACAAGATTTTTCTTTCGCGTTAAATAACAAGTCACGCGTCGTGTTGTAAGATTTAAAAGCAACCTTTGTATTTTTACAAGTGTTAAAAATTTTTGAAATGTTTTCTGAAATGGTTCCAAAATAAGTTATCGAAACGTATTTGTTGTCTTCTTTGTCTCTAATATTTGGATTAATTAAATTAATCGCTAATTTGTTTTCTTTTCTCTCTATCATTTTATCTATTATTTTAACAGAGTAGCCATTATTAAATGCTGTTTGCTTAATTATTGAAATTTCTTTTTTAAAATTGTTTTGTGACATAGGTATTAAAAATGCAAGATGTATCATAGAATGGTAGGCTGACAGCTTTTGTGAAAAAGGGTGACATGAATCGTATGGTATGGTTGTGTCAGTGTAAGTTGGTTTCCTATATATTGAAAAGTCAAATGAATTATTTTCAAATTTTCTAATTGTTAAGTCTAAAAAGTTTATACAACTGTTAGCTTCTTCTTCTAAAGTAAACTTAATATTTGTGTGAAAGCTATTAATAAAATTTAAAAATTCATTTAATTCTGTCAGCCTATCATTCTATGATACATCGTGCATTTTCAATACCTATGTCACAAAACAATTTTAAAAAAGAAATTTCAATAATTAAGCAAACAGCATTTAATAATGGCTACTCTGTTAAAATAATAGATAAAATGATAGAGAGAAAAGAATACAAATTAGCGATTAATTTAATTTATCCAAATATTAGAGACAAAGAAGACAACAAATACGTTTCAATAACTTATTTTGGAACCATTTCAGAAATAATTTCAAAAATTTTAAACACTTGTAAAAATACAAAGGTTGCTTTTAAATCTTACAACACGACGCGTGACTTGTTATTTATCGCGAAAGAAAAATCTTGTTTCCTGACAAAAGCTGGAGTTTATAAATTAGCTTGTACACATTGTAACGCAATCTACATAGGTCAAACTTCTAGAAATTTTAACACCCGATACAAAGAACATATTTCTGCATTTAGAAATAACCACGCTGACAAATCTACATTTGCAAAACATATTATTGATACCAAACATAGACCTACAATAAATAACCGCATACAACCACTACATTTTTATGATAACAAACGTAAACTAGACTTTTTTGAAGCTTTAGAAGTCAAAAGGCACACACACGACAATAACTTCCTTGTTTTAAACGAGCAAACTGATTTAATGAATTCCCCTTTCTTGGATATTCTTCTTTCTAATTAAATATGTCAAAGAAAATAAATTTAACTATTATTTCAAAAAAGTTGTAATAAAATAATGAGTTGATGTATGTCGATATTTTCGTTGTATAGAGACTACTTTTATACTGTTATTGTTTAGTTATTTTATTGTTGTAACTGTTATCATAGTTATTATAGGCTAGTTCTAGTTTTTATGTTAAATATTGACACACATCACATAGACATTTTAAAAACCTCATCTGTCATCTGTGTTTCATTCTATTTTCAATTTGATAAAATTTTTTGTTCAAAACATCATATCATAACATAGCAACAGATATTTATTTGTAGTTGTCATGATTTCGTACTAATTCAATTTTAATCTGTCTGAAAATGCTGTCAAGCAGCGAAACTGTAGTCACAGAAGCATTGAAGAACATCCTAGAACTTCCAGAATTCGAAGGGCCACTTGTTCCAGTTAGCTCACGCGCTGGCTACGTCCTTCACCACTAAAAACCAACAGTGAAGCTAGAGAAGTATTCTCCAAGTCTGTATGCAGTATGGACAAGTTTCACCAAGTAAGGGCAACAACAATCAATGAATATATATATATATATATATATATATATATATATATATATATATATATATATATATATATATATATATATATATATATATATATATATATAATATAAAAATTTTGACAAACCTTTGTTTTGGGTTCTAGGGACCCAAATTCGCTCTCATCTGGAGAAATTTTTTCATCGCGACCTTTCTAATAGCGAATTTTTCTTAATGAAAATTCGCTAAAAGAGCTGCGATAACGAATATTTTTCGAAAATCGACAATATTTAAAAAATAACAACGCTAGGTGTAAAGGGTACTACATAAGGTCTATCCCAAATTGGATCGCCATTTCCAGAATGCAAAAATATACAGGGTGTTTCATTTACAATAATGAAGTTGATTCCAACTTCCGCTATAACCGGAAATGGTAGGCAAGTGCAACTATTTTGTATTATATAGTATAATTATATAGTATAATGGCAGAATACATATTTCAGCTCTCATATCAGATGAGCAGGTCACAAACTTCTAATAAACACTTCTGAGCAATCACTGTGTATATAAACATATAAAAATTAAAACTGGCCCAGAATATGGATTCTAGGTTTCCGAGTTTGCTCTTATTTGAAAAAGTCGCAATCTCCCTATAAAAGATTTTTTTCTATGAACATTCACTATAAAAAAAAACGTTCAATATTTTTAAGGTGTCAGATTTAAGGATTTTTTTGCAGCCTCGTCGACTACCCAATTATGAAATTTAGGACTTGAAAAGAGCAAGATTTACATTATGCGGAACTAGTGTAAAGTATGTGTGGCTAACATTCTGTGTTTCAGGAATTACAACTAAGGAGGCTTGAGAACGTAAAATATGCGTCTTGCAGACACTTGAGAAGTCACGAAGTTATTCTGCTTTGCAAGTTACATGAGAGTAAGAGTGAAATCCTGTCAGAAACTCGGCTCAAGGTTAACTGATGTAACGTATTCCCACAGGAATACGATACCCTTACTGCAGGTGCCTATCATATATTTATGTAAATTAATATTATTAAATCAGGAACATCGTAATGGACACGTACAAATCTTGACGTTTTCCAGCAAAGCTACCATTCAGTAGTAACCAATGACAACTGACAATTCGTTAAAGGATACGTATAATATTTTATATCTTTTTTGTACTTACGAAAACAAAATATGTATTTAGAATTTTAGTGAATCTTCTTTAAAAAAATTCACTAATGAGGAGATCACGACTTCTGAATTAAAAAAAATGTCTTCAAATGAGCACCCTATAACACATGATTACCTATTTATTTATTTATTTGCTATTTAAATTATACAATCTGACATAAAAAAAGCTATGCCGAGCCCGAGGAGGTACTACCTCTTACATCAATGAGCCGGTGAAGTCCCAACAGATGTTTCCGGTTCTGGTGCATGAGTCGGTTTCCCTTATGACTAAAAATGATGATGGCTCCTCCTTGTACAAAATATTTCGGAGATAAAATACCCCTCCATTCGGATATCCGGGAGAGGGGTGTGCAGGGGGCGCCGGCATAAAGATTTAACATATCCTTCTCGAATATATGTGGCCTAAATTCTAACCTGAACTTCGTCCACCATTTCCTCCAGGCTAATAGGCCCCAACTCCTCTTCCTCACCGAAACCCAAATCAGTGCCAAAACAGCCACTAATCATCTTAATTTCCCGGGGTATAAGCTCCTTACTTCCTTAAGACTGCATCAGACTCCCTAATTTGGAAACTGGAAGAAAGGACACACTTTGGATAAAACTTCCTCTCAGGGCTGCAACTAAATTTATCTGTTGCATTTACCGGTCGCCTTCTGAAAACAACTTTGTCCAGCTCTGCGATTACCTTTCTGAAAAAACCGACCATTTGATTTCTAAATATCCTTTCTCCAAAGTCACTATTCTTGGTGATTTAAATCTCCAAAATAAGGAATGGCTAGGATATTTAAAAACCGATCCACAAGGGAGAGCAGCAGAGGCCTTCGCAGTCACCAATTCTTTAGCAAATATTGTTCAGCTACCTACTTACTTTCCTTGCATTCCAACAAACAGCTCAAATCCCTTGGATCTCCTTCTTACTACAAAACCTTAATGCTATAAGACATCAGTCACCGCCCCTCTTGGACGCTCAGACCACGGCATGGTCACTGTTTCCTGCGCAATGCAACCCGAGGTCACACAGTCATCACACCCACGTCTCGTTTGGCACTACAACTCCGCGAACTGGGACGAAATGCGGAATTACTTTTCCTCATTTCCATGGGCGTCTGTCTGCTTCTCTCATCCTGACCCCTCTTATATCTCGCAAAACGCCACAGAAATCATCCAAGCTGGCATAGAATTATTTATTCCACGTACACAGAAACCTCTTCAGCCACTCAAAAGCCCTGGTTCTCTAAATCTTTTGACAAGGACAGATTTGAAAAAGTCAAAGCTCACAAAGCGCTTTTACATAATCTCAGTCAAGAAAACCGTCAAGCATTTACGACGCAAGAAACCGCTATGTCCGCATTCTTTCTGAGGAAAAAAACTTCTTTAATAATCACATCCAAAACAAAGTACTCTCAAGCTCCAACGGCAGCAAACCCTTCTGGACTCTTGCTAAATCTATTGCTAATCATTTCTGCAAGAGCACGTTCCCACCTCTTGCTTCAGGGGATGTAATTGTTTTTACCGCCCTGGGCAAGGCTGAGCGTTTTGCCTCGTTGTTCGCTGGCTATTATACTCTCAACCCACCTTCAAATGTTCAACACCACCAACAGTCCCAATGTCGCGCATGAAATGATGGATATCATTATCAAAAGTAAAAAGGTACGAATGATGCTCTCTTCTCTTGACACCAGGAAAGCCTCTGGCCTTGACGAGATCCCAGCAATTGTTCTCAAAAAAATGCGCACCAGAACTTGCTCTTGTCCTGACTCGTCTGTTTCAGACATCTTACAATAGAGGCATATTCCCTAGTAACTGGAAAACTTCTCGAGAACAACCCGTCCCCAAGAAATGATCGAAAGCGCTTCCTAGCAACTACAGGCCTATTTCTCTCGTTTCAGTCGTCTCTAAAGTGATGGTAAAGTATATAAATACCGAATTACTAAAATTTCTTGAAAAACACAGTCTAATCCACGACAGGCAGTATGGATTCCGTCAGCGCAGATCAACTGCCAACCTCCTTTTCTTTGTCACCCATTCTTGGAACAAGTTTATGGAACTACACGGTGAATCCCAGATTGTCTAGATATATCCAATGCATTCGACCAGGTCTGGCACGTAGCGCTGCTTAATAAACTTCCAGCCTATGGCCTACTACCATTTCTCTGTACCTGGGCAGCAAATTTCCTCTTCAACAGGAGCATTTCTGTTGTTGTGGATGGCCATTCCTCCTAACTGTATCTAATTAATGGAGGAGTCCCTAGAGGTTCAGCTTTAGCCCCTACTTTGTTTCTTCTCCATATCAATGATCTCCTCTCTAGCACATCCAACCAAGTTCACAGTTACGCGGATGAAAACACCCTCCATTCAAATATACAATATTCTAAGCCTGTCTCTTTATCCCAATTAGATGAGGATCGCAGACTCATGGAGGGTTCTGTCTCTGCGGATCATCAAAAAATATTAGACTGGGGAAGTAGAAATCTTGTACAATTCAACTCCACCAAATCTCAATCTTGCTTTCTATCGCATAAGAGATACACCAACCCTAGATCCATCAGAATAAACAACCCGGTTAATCAAAGTAATGAGTCCTTTTCACTTGTTAGCATTTCTGTGGATCTAAATCTCAATTGGCACCAACATGTCACATCAATTGCGAAAGCAGCTGCTAAGAAATTAGGTTTCCTATTCCGGGCTCGCAAATACTTTTGTTGTACAATACACCACGTTAGTTGGACTTATCTCATCATCAGACGCCATCTTATAAATAATTAAAGCCCCTGGATGAATATGCAGGCTAAGTTTAATTTCCATAATACCTCTGAATCCCAATGTTAGTTTTTGACTCTCCTTATAGGGTTTTCCAGACTGGTACTGTTCAGACTGGTATTTTTCAGTCTGGCTCAATCTTTATTTTCCACTGGTATTTTGTCTTTCCCGACTGGAATTGTTTTAGACTGGTAATTTCTTAACTGGATTATAGTTTGCAAATACCTGGTAATTTGACTTAAAACAGATTGGATATAACTGGATAAACTAAACTTTCTACGGTTTGAAAGTTTTTAATGGCCAATATATTTTCGATTAGAAATGAGAGAACAAAATATCGTCATACAGCTACAAGAAAATTCGGTTTTTAATAAACACGTCTACCTTCTGGTTAGATATTTTAAAGAGGGATTGTTCAGGGAACAATAAGGTTTGCAGAAGGGCCGTAGTAGGCGTGGAAATATAATTGTTAAGAACATTAAAATAATAAGTAAAGTTATTTATAGGAAAATTCTCTACACCAAGTAATGTAAATATTGCATATAATTGTAGGTCAAAGCTGATTGGCATTGAAACGATTACATTGTTATGTAAATAGTAAACAAGGAATGCATGACTGCTGAAGTCGGCAATTTAGGAAGGATGTAAACTGATTAAAAAACCATAAGTAGTATTTGTTGGTAAACATAAAGGGACTGATAATTAAATTCCTAAGATGTAAAGACTTCTAGTTTATATTCTTAAGATAACTGGATCTTATTATATGCTGGCTTTATTGCGTGAATACCATTGGCAACGCAATGCGGTTGCTTCTTAATTTCACCCCCAAAAAGACGTCTGGGTATAACGAACAGCACCGCAGGAAAAGAGGCAGGTAAATTTACTACCCGTTTTTAACACTTAATAAACACAATTATGAGCATAGCAACCACTATTGCAACATTTAAGACCATATATCATAGTTCTATCGTTGCATGTAAACGTTTGTCATCACACACGCTGAAACTAGCTTGTTGGCTATAAATATAATTACGACTTTCAAATAACTTTGTTGCCCCTCAGATATAAAAACTACTTTGACCATTTAATATCGCATTTGCATTTTTTTGACCTCTTTCTCTCTCTCTCTCTCTCTCTCTCTATATATATATATATATATATATATATATATATATATATATATATATATATATATATATATATATATATATATATAAATCGTAATTATTGTCCGCATTTGCCCTAACAGTCCCTATTAGTTGCTACGTTTTCAACCTAACACAATAGAATAGACATTAAAGCTGTCGTTGACACTCAACCTGACGAGCAGGCGTGTCAAACACCTTAAGTAGTTCGGAGAAATAGTGTAGTAACCACGGCACAATAGAGTCAGTAGGTATGCCAATCCCTATGCTATTTTAATTTCTGTGATTTTAAATCGTTTAAGTGACAGCGTTATGTATGTTTTAATTCATTTTATTTTAATAAGAACCCAAGCTGTCTCACTTGCGCCACAACGTGGTTTTCTTTTATAATACGGACCTAGGGCTGTCTCAACTTATTAACTAATTTTTCATAGATTTCGCTTCGTGGTTCACAAATCAATATAGACGGCAGCATTGTACTACATAATATATAAACCGCCTCCAGCTGCCAAATATAAGGAAAGGTCATTTGTTTATGCATTGTCTTTTATTATATTCTGAAGAATGAAAACGACATCCTTGTATTTCTTACCGAACCACGTACCCGGAATGACTGGAAGCAAAATGAATTTTGTATGCAGCAGGTTGTAACAAATTTATGCACTCAATATTTTACTTAGCCTAAAGACTTCTGTACTTAATTAAAAATCTAAAAGTCAGGCAAAAGCCGATGCGTTATGTTAGAGGATCCTTGTAAAATTCTTCAAGTGTGAGTAACTCAGTTTTGCGTTAACCCTCAACCAGTAGCGTCCCACTTGTTCAGGATGATACTAACGTGACAGCTTAGAAACGTATAGAGATATTTGGGTGCAAGATATATTGCCTAGTTTCACATCGTCGCAAAGTGTGGAAGTATGGCATCGGCGGTAACAATTTAAAAAAATATTTTTCGCTTAGACGTCGTAAAATGTGTCAAAACATATAGAAAACATGATGGAACGAAATTTTTGTTTTGTCGGTTTTTCGGTCTGTATGTCGGTCTGTTTCTAGCCACGATAACTGTAGAACGAATTGAGATGTCATCTTCAAATTTGGTATACAGCTAGCACCCGACAAACGAACAGGTGATAGGTGATAGGGGATGAATGGGTGGGTGATTTGGTGAAAATTGACATTTTTTTAGTTAAAGCCCGAGTAATATAAAGTTTTAAAGTTCGCTTATTAGAAAACGTTCAATCTCACCAAACATCTAGTATTCTGTGCTGAACTTAAATTATGGGTTGAATGTGTAGGGGTGGAATATCGGTGCAGGAAATTTCGAAGTTTTTTTTGCTAAAAATGGCGTAAAAAGTCTCAAAACATATAGAAAACTTGAATCTGGAACAAAGATTTTTTTGTCTGTCGGTCAGTCGGTATATATTTCAACAACACACCACGAGGGCTTACAGCCTAAATACTATCGTACCGTGGGCGTCGACAAAGAGGAAAGAGGCAACTAGTTAATTCTGGACTTGAAGGTTTGGAGGTGCCGAAGAGAAGGAAAAACATCTGCCGGCAAGCAATTCCACAACTTGGAAATTCTCGGGACAAAAAAAAAGGGGAAAACAAGATATCTGGTGACCTGGATAGTAAAAGGATGTATTCGTTCTGTTCCCCTGGTAGATCTGTTGGGGACAGCAGGTGGAGGAACTATGAAAGAAAGCTCTTCTGAGCAGTGCCCGTGCAGATATCTATAAAATAGAGAGAGAGAGAGGTCACCAACGGCACGTCGGTGGGCAAGGGATGGCAGCCTTTGGGTGAAGGTAGGGTCACCGATGAGACGTATGGCTCTCTTCTAAATGGAGTCCAGGATTGCGAGTGTAGAAGCGGCAGAGGTACCCCAGATTTGGGAGCAGTATTCGAGGTTTTGCCTTATTTGTGAAGTATATGAGGTATAGATATTAGCTGGTGAAAAGTATTTGCGAGCCCGTAAGAGGAAACCTAATTTCTTAGCAGCCGCTTCTGCCATTGATGTGATATGTTGGTACCAATTGAAATTTCGATCCACAGAACTGCCAATAAGTGAAAAGGACACATTACTTTGAATAACTTGGTTGTTCATCGTGATGTGTCTAGGGCTGGTGTATCTTTTATGAGATAGAAACCAAGACTGAGATTTGGTGGGGTTGACTTGTACAAGATTAATACTTCCCCAGCCTAATATTTTTTAGAGATCCACAGACACAGAACCCTCCATGACTCTGCGATCCTCATCTCATTGGGTTAAAGAGACATGCTTAGAATATTGTATATTTGAGTGGAGGGTGCTGTCGTCCGCGTAACTGTGAACTGGGTTGGATGTGCTAGAGAGGAGGTCATTGATGTGGAGAAGAAACAAAGTAGGGGCTAAAGCTGAACCTTAAGGAACTCCTGCATTTATTGGATACTGTTTAGAGGAATGACCATCCACGACAACAGAAATGCTCCGGTTGTAGAGGAAATTTGATGTCCAGGCACAGAGTTTTGGTGGTAGGCCATAGGACGGAAGTTTATTAAGCAGCGCTGCATGCCAGACATGGTCGAATGTTTTGGATATGCCTAGAGCGACAATCTGGGATTCACCGTGTTTTTCCATAGACTTGTTTCAAGACTGGGTGACAAAGGAAAGGAGGTCGGCAGTTGATCTGCGCTGACGCAATCCATACTGCTTGTTGTGGATTAGACTGTATGACGGCATCTGCGTCTGTCCGTTAGTAGGCACAATATTTTTTGACGAATCGAGATATCATCTTATAATTTGGTGTCCAGTTAGCATCCGACAAACGAACGATTATAATTGTTTTTGGGTAACTTCGCTTGAGAGGGAAGGGGATATTTGATGAATTTTTTCGTTAAAACTCGAGTAATGTAACGTTTCAGAAGATTATGGGTACAGGAATACGAATATTTTCGTTGTGGCCAAGTCATGGACCCTAAATTGATTCCATGAGAATGTCTTTCTGAAGAGAATACATTATCACAGCTATGCGGAAGCTATGATTCAATTTGCAGCACTATTTTTTACTTCCGCATCGTCAATACGCGTGGAAGTATGGAATCGGCGAAGGAAAATTCAAATCTTTTTTTTCGCTGAAACGCCGTAAAAAGTGTCAAAACATATGGAAAACATGATTTGGGAACGAATTTTTTTGTCTGTATGTCTAGCTGCTGGCAGCCACGATAAGTTTAGAACGAATTAAGATATCGTCTTCAAATTTGGTACAAAGTTATCACCTGACAAACAAACGGTTCGAACTGTTTTTGGGTAAAATCGCTCCAGTGGGTAGTGGATTATTGGGGGTGATTTGATTAAAGTTTACATTTTGTCACTAAAACTCTAGTAATACAACATTTTAGGGTTTGTTTATTAGAAAGCTTTCAATTTTACCAAATATCTGGTATCTGTGCTGAAATCAAATTAGGGGTTGGATACATGTATTATATTTCGATGAAAAATACAAAAATGCGTAAGAGGTGTTCGATTTAAAAAAAGAAAATTTGTATTACCAACGACTTCGATACCACGCTGTGATTGGAAAAGTAATTTTATAAGATGCAGCTCAACACAACCTATAATTAACATATAGAATTTTTTCTGGTATCTTGTGGGGGACATACTGTGCTTTTTTATACGATAGTTAGCTAAAAATTATAGACTATTAAACCATAAACTCTAACTAAAACTACTGCCAATGCATCAGAGAAAGGGTCTATTTGAAATGAATTTTCTGGAAATATTTTAGTAAAATTTACTAAAGTCTGAACAAAGCAATTGCGTTATTGTAGCGAATTTTCATAGAACAGTTTTTAATGGTATATGTTTTTTTAAAGAAAGGTGGAAAATTTAGTAGATAGTCTAACCTTTATAGTAGCAACAATGTATTGTTACGTTCTACGGGGTTTTGGATTTGTTGACTAACAAAGCACAGTTTTTCAAACTACTATTTTATTATAACCAACTATTCTCCAACACCAGTATCAACTAAAATATTTATCTCTCATACTACATGTCCATAGAACTATATTCCACTATTCGCTTTCTAATCGCTTCTTATACATCAACACTTACTACTGATTCGCTTAATACTGTATGATCACTTATTCTACACCGCACTAATTCAATACTGAACTAACTCACTCTATGTACCGTTTGTCTATTTATACTCTTCATAGAGATTCTAGACCGTCTACACTTTTCTACACCTGTCACTTCTGGTCTTTTCTAGAAATATCATTCCAGAGTGTTCCCTGTTACCAACATACTACAACGGACCATATAAGTTACAAATTCAAAAACAGGTCGATTTTAATTGCCAAAAATTAACTTTTTGATGTAAAAATCTCAACCATACTATTATAGAATAGCTACCTCTTCGAAATTTGATAATTGGATGGTGGGTAGTGTGATACAACTTTTTAAATGTAATAGAATTCTCTATTCAGCAACACCATTTTTTTTTTGTAGGAATAAAAACTTTTGCAGGAGTTATCCGATGACGATCCAGACCAAAGGATAACATTAATGGATAAATGTTAGGATAACTCTTTGCAAGTACCGAATATTCTGTTTTTGGACGACTCTACTTTTACATTGCAGGGAGAAGTTAATCGCCACTATTGGGCAAGGGAAAATCCAAGATGGATGCGACAGACTCACACACAATATCCACAAAAGGTTAATTTTTGGGCGGATTTGTTAGGAATTGGTCCCTACTTTTTTGATGAACCCATAAATGGACCATGATATCTATAATTTTTAAAGAAATATCCAATTTCGACGTTATTGAACTTATTTCCTGATGGAATCATAACTTGTAGTATCAACAACATGGGGGCCCCGCGCATTAGGACGTTAAAGTTCGACAGTATCTGGTTCAAGAAGTTTTTTTTCTGTGGGGTCATTTAAAGAATGTGGTATCCACAAGTAAACCAGATACTACCTACAAATTAACAACAAGGATTGGAACTCAAAGTACCAACAGTTCTCCAGAGATTATGAATAAAGTCCAACAAGAGTTTGTTAACCGTTTGGGATACCGTCAGGTACAAGAAGGCGGGCATTTGGAACATTTGATTAGATAAGACTGGACTATGTAATGCTTTATATGCTTCGCTTGTGTTAGGTGTTGCTGATAATAAAAATGTTATTACTCAATTTATTTTATTCCTAGATAAAAAATTGGTGTCGTTGAATAGAGAATTCGATTAAATTTCAAAAGATGTATCACACTACCCACCAACCAATTTTAAAATTTTAAAAGGGTAGCTACCCCTTGAAGAGATATAACGAGAGGGGTGAGATTTTAATATCAAAAAGTAAGTTTTTGTAAATAAAAATCGACCTATTTTTAAAATTTCCTTAATAATAGTCACTTTAAATTTTATTAAATTTATGCGTTCCTTTACAGACACAATGTATAATCTATCTTCATAAGCGACTTTGTCTAAAATCAGAACCTTATTACCTTTGCCTGCTTTGACAAAACACTTTTTTTTCTCCCGCAGTTGTATAGCCATATTTATTTGAATAAGATTTTTAGTATTAAAGACCTCATTCGGATTTACATTTTTAGTTATAATATCTTTACATTTACGTCTAATAAAGTTGATAATACCAGCAACGATATATACTAAATCGTCATTTTCTGACTGCATAACAAATTTTTGTTTTTATTTAAAAGGTTGATCTCATTTTTATTCAACGTCTGCGAAGAAAGGTTTTCTCCGAGGTCAATTTTCTTAGATAATAGTTTATCATTTTTAATTTGATATTTTACAAGTTGTTGCCATTTATTGCTTTATGCAGGGTGGCGCATTGAAAACGAAACAGACCGATTTGCGTCCAGAGAAAGCTTTTTTTAAGAAACACTGGAACACGTCAAGTTTAATATTGAGGGGGCATGTTTTGACATAAAACTCAACTTTGTCACATCCACCCCTTAAGGGTGGTGATAACAACCCTTATATTTTAAATAGGGAACATGGGTCGAGTGTTACATCGTTTGAAAGCTCTTTCTTTTCTGAATTCAAGCACACTAATTTTTTTGGAAGTTTTATCAACTCGTTAAAAAATTATTCACAGTTGGAGTTGCAAGAACGTATTTCATTCATTGTGATAAGAAATGCACTAATTAGTCAATTTCTCGTTAAAAAAACTAAAAAACACAACCAAAAGTTCAAAAATATTTATTCAGTTAAGTAAGTGTTCAAATTGTTGACCACCAGCTTCCATCCAAAAGTGCAAATTTTGTCAAAAACGAGCTCAGATATTCTGGAGCATTTGTGGAGTTATTAGACGGCATTCTTCAACAATGCGTCGTCGTAATTCTTTCAGAGACTCCGGTTCTGTTAAGAAAATTCTACTCTTTAAATGGCCCCATAGAAAGAAGTCTAAAGGAGTTAAATCCGGTGATCTAGGGGGCCACTCAATAGCACCTCTACGCCCAATTTATTGTCCTGGAAAGTCTCTGTTCAAAAACTTCCTAACACGTTGTTAAAAATGCGGAGGAGATCCGTCTTGTTGAAACACTAATTGATTTTCTTGTAAGCGATCATCATTTTCAACAATGTCAATTAGTAAAGGGTAAACGATATCTTCTAGTAACTCCAAATACGTATCGTCACTCAAATTGCAATCAAGAAAAATTGGTCCGATTAAACGGTCTCCAAAAATGCCAGTCCAGACATTCAATTTCTGTGGAGTTAAATAAAAACGTACACTCGTCTGAAAAACAGATATTGAACAGAAAGTTCACGTTATCAGCTATTCGTGCAGTGATAACTTCACAAAACTCCAGCCGCCGATAAAGACCATATTCATTCAATTGTTGTACAAGATGAATTTTATACGGGTGAAATTTATGATGCTTCAATATTCGCTGAATAGTTCTTCTTTTGATGTTTGAAACAGTTACCAATTGTCTCGTGCTCAAAGTTGGGTCTGCAGCAATTTGTCCTAAAACTTCAATCTCAGTAGTCTCATTTCTAACTGGAAATTCACGTTCAGGATCGCGTTTTTTTGTGGGCTACTGAACCACTTTGTCGAAACTTTGCAACTAACTCCAAAATGTATTTTCTTTTAACATGTCTGTTCGGATGTCGTTCATTAAACAAATTTGCGGTACGGTTGGCACAGTCATCGTTTTTGAAAAAAAGAGTAATTATTTCCAATCTTTCTTCTACAGAATACACCATTGTGAAATTAATTTTCGGTAGTACTATCAAATATCAAACCGACCGATAAACTGAAATAATAAACCGCATTTCTCTCATTCCGACAAGAAATGTTCTGATAGTCAATTTTTTGTTTACAAACCAACAAAACATTGACTATCAGCACATTTCTTATCGGAATGAGTGAAATGCGTTTTTGCATCTTCAACTGTGAATAATTTTCAAACGAGTTAATAAAACGTCCAAAAAAAATAGTGTGCTGAATTCATAAAAGAAAAAGCTTTCAAATGGTGTAACACTCGACCCATGTGCCTTATTTAAAATATAAGGGTTGTTATCACCACCCTTAAGGGGTTGATGTGACAAAGTAGAGTTTTATGTCAAAACATGTCCCCCTCAATATTAAAATTGCCTTGTTTCAGCGTTTCTCAAAAAAAAATTTCTCTGGACGCAAATCGGTCTGTTTCGTTTTCAATGCGCCACCCTGTATATTGATATTTTTAGCTAGCCTCGCGTTGATGACTACAAACATGTTTCCCTGAAAATTGCACCATTCTTGAAATATAACTTAATGGTTGACTCTTTATACCGGGTGTAAAAAAGTGTGGAATATTGCCAATATTTCGAAAACTACTAAACATATCTTTTGACACTTGGTTATTGATGTTTGTTGAAGAAACATAATTGGTACGCCCCTGTCTCTTTTACTTTCATTCGGTTGTACTATCCTTTAAGGTTCTACCTAGAATTATTTATCTCTGGATTTCACAATACTTTTCAATTTGCTGGTAAGCTTTGTCCTCTAGCCGTCTGTATCGCCTTCCGTTTACGCGTGAATAATGCCATACAAAGAATACTTATATACCGTAAGGTCCTTTCCTGTAAATAGCTTTAGTTGTCTTTGACGTGTTCTTAAAATCCACCCAGTGGATTTCTTCACTAGAAATAATACTTCTAACTAGTTGGTCATCCTGCATTACTGACTTTATGTCAACTACGTCAACTAGCGTTACGCGAAAGCTCGATGAAAGCAAGCCCTTAGCAAAGCACAAGGCAGTTCGACAACAAATCTCAACTTCTAAGCTTCTTGGGAGTTCTAAGATCCCAATCTTCTACTTAAACACCGATCGTGTGATTAAGCCAGTTCAGTTCAAGTTCCAATCTGCCTACAGAAATTCCGTTCGTGATACCGTGAAAATTCAGTGTATTCTTCTAAATTAGAAAGTATACATAATCAACTTTTACCATACGCGCAGTTAAATAAATGCAATAACAAGTAACTAATAAGATTGTGAAATCTCCTGAGTAACCCATTAAATCAAGTGTAAAACCGCAAATTGTAAATAAGTGTTAGGTTCAAAGTGTACATAGTAACAATACAACATATATAAATATAAAAACTGTATTATTGAAATCTTCTGGAATCCAGTGCACCTAGAGTGAAAAATACAGTCCGCATACAGTCCACATCTTCAACATATTCTTCTTCCGACGCTAATTAGCAAATTCGACTAGTTAGTGAGGGTGGGATCAATCCACCTGAAAAAGATTGGGGAAAGAAAACAAGCTCTTTCTCCCCCAGATGTACTTAAATTTAATACTCTGTTGACAAGTAAAAAAGTATGTGTAACTATATAGCGTGGCTCAGAAATACTATCAACCTTTTTATTTCAAATGGAACATACTGTATGTTTTTGCGTTTCCCGATTTACATCTAATTTAAGGTCTAACTGTATTTGAAGTTTTTTCTTATCTTCATCCACTGCTGAAGAAATGGTTGTTAAAAACAATGCTAAAAAATTGTTAATATTTCGAAAACTACGGAAAATATTTTTTTTAAACCTGATATATTGATGTATTTAAGTTCAATACACTTTTTACAAGTAAGAACGTATGTGCACCTATACAGAGTGGCTGAGAAATAATACAAGCTTTGTTATTTTAAATGGAAAGCCTGTATAATTTGCAGATTCTAATAAGCATTTAAGAGGTACATTCAATGATGTAAGTTTTAAGTTCCTTATTCGTCTACATAAACGGAATTATGGTATTTATATAAGAATTTTTAAGTGTGTACATATCACATAACGCAAAAATCAAGTTAATAATAATAAACAAGTAAAAGTTACTTTATGAGATGTTAACAATGTTGACCATGCTAAACAATAACCAAGTATGTATTTAAATTCCAGCAAGACGTCATCAACAGTATTCCAATGAATTTCATGAAGTCCCTCCCTAATTCAAATCTTTAAATGATCAGTATCGGCCGGCTTATGTATGTAAACTTTACATTTTGGATCACCCCACAAATAAAAGTCCAGGGGTGTGAGGATCTTGCGGGCTACTCAATTGCACCTCTTCTTCCTATCCATTTATTTGGAAAGGTCTGGTTCAAAAATTGATGAGCTTGTAAACGAAGATGTACAGGAGCACTATCCTGCTGAAACCATTAAAATTAGCAATTGTTATGTAAACAGATTATGCTGCAAATAAAGTCCTGACGTAAGGTTTTCGTTAATGAAAAATGATCCAATGATATTATGATGGTCTATGATACCTTTCCAAACGTTGACTTTTTGTAGTCTTTGCGTGTGTGCTTCAGCCATCCACCACGGATTGTCTGCTGACCAATACAATTGTAGCTATTGACGGTGGTATTAAGCATAAATGTAGCCTCATCGAAAAAGAGAATATTATTTACAAAATTAGGATCAACGTTACACCTCTCAATCATAATTTCACAAAACTCCGTTCTTATATCAAAATCATCCTCAACAAGTTATTGTACTAATAAGCACACTTGGGGATTCCAAATCACCACAACACATTTTAAAAAGACCTGACGATCGTTTTACTAACCAAGTTAGCGTCATCAGATGATGAATAATCCTAAATTACGTTAACTTGGGTAGTGAAACGATCGTCGGGTCTTTTAAAATGTGTTGTGGTGATTTGGGTTCTCCAAGTATGCTTATCAGTGCTCATCACAGGTCCCAATCTTCACTTAGTTTTTGGACTTGATGTATCCTGAAGGGACGTATCTTTTCACTTTTGAATAAGTTTTTAACTGGCATGTGAGACATATTTTGTTGTTGGCCCATCTATCAAAGCGATTGATTGGGATTGTCTTGTAAGTCAACTAAACCATTTATTGCCACATCACCACTAGTTGTGCTTTTCGGTGTGTTTGTTTTTGATCTGCCTTTTAAACTTCCTGTTTCACTGACTTTCTTTAGAGGTTTGCTTACACAATGTTTTGTAATCACAGGCTGTCTAGGGTAAGCTTGATTAAATAAATCGATAACCAGCGATTATGTTCTCTTGCAGTCACCATATCCAACCATCATTAACACTTCAATTTTTTGTTTTTCAGTTAGAGCTACCATGCTAATTTCTGTTAACTAGGGCGTGCGCTTATTTGAGTGCTTAAGAATAGATAAAGCACTCAGCAACATTACAAATGACACGAATTATCTTCATAGTTTCAGCGCACTCATGGGATTTCAGTTTGAATACATGAATGTTTCATTATGACGAAGAAACAACTTAAAACTTACATCGTTGAATTTATCTCTTAAATGGTTATTAGAATCTGTAAAATATACAGGTGTTCTATTTAAATTAACATAGTTGGTATTATTTCTCAGCCGGCCTGTATAGTTTTACATCCTTTTTAGTGAATTTTCTTAAAAAAAATTCACTAATGAGGAGATCCCGACTTTTGAATTTTGAAAAAATTTCTTCAAATGAGCGCTAATTAGGTCCCCCAGAACACATATCCGAGGTCAGTTTCAATTTTTATATGTTTATATATATATATATATATATATATATATATATATATATATATATATATATATATATATATATATATATATATATATATATATATATATGTATCACACCGATAACTCAAAAAATTATGGGCCGATTTTGATTAAATTTGGTGAGTACCTTCCTTTTACAAATGGCTTGGACAAGTTCGTTAGCCAAAAAAATCGGCCCAGGTTTTCCCGGAAAATTTTGAGTTTTCTTTCGAAAAAAATTGTAAACAAATTATATCTCCAAAATTAATAAAGTCAGGGCAACCAAATTTTGTACGCGGGTTTATATCATTATACGTAAGCTACCTACCAAAATTTACCTCTGTAGATCAAAAGACAAAAAAGTTATGGGCATTTAAATAAAAATTTATTGGGATTTTCCTCAAAATGTCAAAGTTGCGATTTAAAACGTCAAAAATTGGCAACATTTAGGCAAAGAACTTGAATCTAGTATGGGCTATGGAAAGAAAATGTCTCAAGAATAATGCTTTACAAACCCTGAAGTCTTAGTTTCAACCGTCATTGTCCTTCATTTTACTAAAATATTTCCAGAAAATTCATTTAAAATAGACCCTCTCTCTGATGCTTGGCAGTAGCCTTAGCTATAGAGTTTATCGTTTAATGGTATATAATTGTCTAATTTTCGTAAAAAATCAATAAAGCTCAATATTTTTTTTTTTTTTTATGTCAACAACACACCACGAGGGCTTACAGCCTAAATACTATCGTACCGTGGGTGTTGACAAGGAGGAAAGAGGCAGCTTGTTAATTCTGGACTTAAAGGTTTGGAGGTTCGGAGGAGAAGGAAAAACATGTGCCGGCAAGGAATTCCACAACTTGGAAGTCCTCGGGACAAAAGAGCGGGCATAACAAGATGTTCTATGTCTGGTGACCTGGACGTTAAAAGGGTGCATTCGCTCTGTTCCCCTGGTAGATCTGCTGGGGGCAGCAGGTGGGGGAATTATGGAGGAAAGCTCCTCTGAGCAGTGCCCGTGCAGATATCTATAAAAGAGAGAGAGGTCACCAACGGCACGTCGGTGGGCAAGGGATGGAAGCCTTTGGGTGAGGGTAGGGTCACCGATGAGACGTATAGCTCTCTTTTGAATGGAGTCCAGGATAGCGAGTGTAGAAGCGGCAGCTGCACCCCAGATGTGGGAGCAGTATTCGAGGTTTGGCCTTATTTGTGAAGTGTATAAGGTATAGAGATTAGTTGGTGAAAAGAATTTGCGAGCCCGGAAGAGGAAACCCAATTTCTTAGCAGCCGCTTCTGCAATTGATGTAACATGTTGGTGCCAATTAAGATTTCGATCCACAGTAATGCCAACAAGAGAAAAGGACTCATTACTTTGAATAACTTGGTTGTTCATTGTGATGGGTCTAGGGCTGCTGTATCTCTTGTGAGAAAGAAAGCAAGACTTAGTTTTGGTGGGGTTGAATTGTACAAGATTTCTACTTCCCCAGTCTAATATTTTTTGGAGGTCTACGGAGACAGAACCCTCCATGAGTCTGCGATCCTCATCTAATTGGGCTAAAGAGACAGGCTTAGAATATTGTATGTTTGAGTGGAGGGTGCTGTCGTCCGCGTAACTGTGAACTGGGTTGGATGTGCTAGAGAGGAGGTCATTGATGTGGAGAAGAAACAAAGTAGGGGCTAAAGCTGAACCTTGAGGAACTCCTGCATTAATTGGATACAGTTTAGAGGAATGGCCATCCACAACAACAGATATGCTCCTGTTGGAGAGGAAATTTGCTGTCCAGGTACAGAGTTTTGGTGGTAGGCCATAGGCCGGAAGTTTATTAAGCAGCGCTGCGTGCCAGACCTGGTCGAATGCTTTGGATATGTCTAGAGCAACAATCTGGGATTCACCATGTTGTTCCATAGACTTGTTCCAAGAATGGGTGACAAAGGAAAGGAGGTCGGCAGTCGATCTGCGCTGACGGAATCCGTACTGCCTGTCGTGGATTAGACTGTGTTTTTCAAGGAATTTTAGTATTTCGGTGTTTATATACTTTTCCATCACTTTAGAGATGACTGAAAGAAGAGAAATAGGCCTGTAGTTGCTAGGAAGCGCTTTGGATCCTTTCTTGGGGATGGGTTGTACTCGAGCAGTTTTCCAGTTACTAGGAAATATGCCTTTATTGTAAGATATCTGAAACAGACGAGTCAGGACAGGAGCAAGTTCTGGTGCGCATTTTTTGAGAACAATTGCTGGGATCTCGTCAAGGCCAGAGGCTTTCCTGGTATTAAGAGAAGAGAGCATCTTTCGTACCTTTTTAGTTTGGAAAATGATATCAGTCATTTTATGCGCGACATTGGGGACTGTTGGTGGTTGAACATTTGGAGGTGGGTTGAGAGTAGAATTTCCGGCGAACAACGAAGCAAAAAGTTCAGCCTTGCCCAGGGCGGTAGAAACAATTTCATCACCTGAGACAAGAGGTGGGAACGTGCTCTTGCAGAAATTATTCCCAATAGACTTAGCAAGAGTCCAGAAGGGTTTGCCGCCGTTGGAGCTTGAGAGGACTTTGTTTTTGATGTGGTTATTAAACGAGTTTTTTGCCTCGGAAAGAATGCGGACATAGCGGTTTCTTGCGTCGTTGAATGCTTGACGATTTTCTTGACTGGGATTGTGTAGAAGCGTTTTGTGAGCTTTGACCTTTTCAAGTCTGGCCTTGTCACAGGATTTAGAGAACCAGGGCTTTTGAGTGGCTGAAGAGGTTTTCTGTGTACGTGGAATAAATAATTCCATGCCAGCTTGGATAATTTCGGTGACGTTTTGTGAGATATCAGAGGGGTCAGGATGAGAGAAGCAGACAGACGCCCATGGAAATGAGGAAAAGTAATCCCGCATTTCGTCCCAGTTTGCGGAGTTGTAGTGCCAAACGATACGTGGGTGTGATGACTGTGTGACCTCGGGTTGCATTGCACAGAAAGCAGTGACCATGCCGTGGTCTGAGCGACCAAGGGGGGCGGTGACTGATATCTTATAGCATTCAGGATTTGTAGTAAGAAGGAGATCCAAGGGATTTGAGCTGTGTGTTGGGATACGAGGAAAGTAAGTAGGTTGCTGTACCATATTGGCCAAAGAATTGCTGACTGCAAAGGCCTCCGCTGCTCTCCCTTGTGGATCGGTTTTTGAAGATCCTAGCCATTCCTTATTATGGACATTGAAGTCGCCAAGAATAGTGACCTCGGAGGAAGGATATTCAGAAATCAGATAGTCGGTTTTTTCAGAAAGGTAGTCAAAGAGCTGGACAAAGTTGTTGTCAGAAGGTGACCGGTAAATGCAACAGATAAATTTAGTTGCAGCCCTGAGAGAGAGTTTTATCCATAGTATGTCTTTTCTTCCAGCTTCTAAATTGGGAAGTCTGGTGCAGGGTAGATTGCTACGGACGTATGCGCACACGCCTCCATGCAATCTAAAGGCAGTAAGGAGCTCATACCCCGGGAAATTAAGGTGATTAGTGGCTGTTTTGGCACTGATTTGGGTTTCGGTGAGGAAGAGGAGTTGGGGCCTGTTAGCCTGGAGGAAATGGTGGACGGAGTTCAGGTTAGAATTTAGGCCACATATATTCGAAAAGGATATGTTAAATCTTGATGTTGGCACCCCCTGTACACCCCTCTCCCGGAGATCCGAATGGAGGGGTATTTTGCCTCCGGAATATTTTATACAAGGAGGAGCCATCATCATTTTTGCTTATAAGGGAAACCGACTCATACACCAGAACCGGAAACGTCCGTTGGGACTTCACCGGCCCCTTGATGTATGGGGTGGTACCTCCTCGGGCGTGAAAAAATCCTTTACTATTACATAAAGGAAGATTCCACTACCACCTGCTATGGATTGGATTGGATCAATGTCTACCCCTTTAAAAATAAGATTAATAAAGGGACTATGAATTGTCCAATTGTTATGATTTTCGACATAGTAGGAGGATACAAAACATTTTCATTTTGCATCCATGCCTATTGTCGTCGTGACTATGAATTGTCCAATTGTTATGATTTTCGACATAGTAGGAGGATACAAAACATTTTCATTTTGCATCCATGCCTATTGTCGTCATATCCGTTATTATACAAGATATGAATTTTTTTATATATATTAATTATAGGGTGTCTTGGGCTACATCTTAAAAAAATATTTCTACAATCATAGGCTGGTCCATAAGTCGTTGGTGATAAAAATTTTCTTATTTTGTTAATCAAACACGCCTTATGTAATTGCATTTTTGCATTTTCCATCGAAATATAATACATCTTTCTAAGAAAAGAAATTCTGGATGCAGCAAGTGCGTTATGGTAGCGAATTTTGATCAAATGCTTCATATTTGAATAGCCCAATTTGCTATTAACCTATAAGGTTGACCAAGAAACGAGTTTTTGTGGGAACACTTTAAGTTTACTTTTGGAAATTTTTTGTACATTTTCACACAATAAAGTTATTTTTATGAAACATGGCACATTGTTTTTACTATATAGGTTATACTGGTAACCAAAATTGATGCCTGCTTTCTTAAATAAAAAGAAAACAGACATATTTGCAATAAAAACATATTTAAGAAAATTCACTACCATAACGCACTTGCTGCCTCCCGAGTTTTTTACTTGTCAAAAGTGTATTGAACTTAAATTTACAATATACATATACCAAATGTTTCCCTAGTTTTTGAAATATCAACAATTTTTGAAACTTGTTTTTAACAGGTTAAGCGCCAGGGCGGACACCTGTGTCCGTTATACTTCCCAGCCACTGTGGCCATGGCGGACACCGGTGTCCGCTAAAGCTATATTTAATTTTCCTACTCAGGAATAACCCATGCACCCAAATATTACAATATTAAGAAGTAAATAATTACACTTATTGAAATAATATCGATACGTATTATTTATTATGATGTTGGTTGAAGCACTCGGGAGAGTATCTTGGATTTTCTTCACATTGTGGGCAATAAGTGGTGACTTTTTTCACTTTATTCTTTTCGATGATGCCATCAATCTACTTTATATAACAACCTTTGCCATATCTCCTGTTTTCGCGAGCTTTGCAATCCAAATCCAAATTTTGAGTTGTTGACATACGTGGCGGCGCGAAGTCTCGCTGGTCTTCGTACTTCAACAAGTCTTCTATTACTGATAAACGAAAGTCGTTTATTGGAATATTGCTTTCCTCCACAAGTTTGTAAATGAAATGAGCATTCACCATAGAAGTACCTGATAGAAAGTAAACTACGGTTACAAAAAATATAGAAGACACTTACCCAATAACATCTCAAGAGCCTACTTTTTATACCAGCGAATGGATTTTCATAACGCTGAACTGTACCTAGACCTCTGATCAATTGAACTCTTGCCTGCATTATAATCAACGATAGCTTTTGGTTTTTGAATGAGGTTTCCTCGTCGTTGAATTTCCACAGTTTGATCGCTATGACATGTCGACAAAACTAAGACATCTCGTTTGTCGCGCCATTTGAGAACACATATGCCTCTTTCATTCTCTTCAGCGTAAATCTCACCTCTTTTTAGGGTCCCCTTCATCACATTTGTGGGGTTTCCTTTCCTATTCGTACGCAAAGTCTCTAAGCAGTGCGTTTTGTTATCCAAGAGAATATGTGCAAGCTGAAGACTTGTGTACCAGTTACCTATAACACAAACTCTTCTACTTTTTAGTACATCTTTTGCCATCTTGAGAACAATCTGAGTAGAAACGGCCAACGAAATGTCAGTTGTTTTCTCTTTTCCTGCATAAACACTGATGTTCCACGTATAACCATTGTTACAACAAAGTTTATTTAGTTTCATTCCGTACTTATGCCTTTTATGCGGATTATACTGCCTGAACACTAATCTTCCCTGGAACGACACCATAGCTTCGTCGATACATAATGTTTTACGAGGTGTATATATGGTTTGATAATTTTTTATAAGCATATCTACAAGCAGCTGAATCTTGTACAAACGGTCTCCTTCAGGACACTGTTCGTTGTCTGAAAAATGAAGCATTTTCAGCAACATTTCAAAGCTTCTACGGCTCATAACACTGCGTGCTATGTCTAATTTCAAAATCCATTTCTGAGACCAATAATCCCGAAGATTGTTCATGCGAACCATTCTCATGTAACCTAGTAAACCTATAAAATGTATAATTTCTGCCCTAGTGGTCGGCTCCCACTTTTATACACAAGATTTATTGGACATTTTTTCATTATTCATCACAAATTGGGTTGCATAAAGGTTGGTTTGATCGACTATTGCATTAGTTATGCGAAAGTCAACAAAAGCGAAATAGTAATCAACCGGGTGGTGTCCTACTAGTGCGGCCTGCCATTCTAGTTTAATTCCACCTTCGAAGTTTTCATCAAACTGCAGATGATTTCCCTCAGGATGATCCCAGACAGATTGAGTAAGATCATAAAGTGCTGTTTGTTCCACCCGTTTTCGTGTTCAGACTGCCTTCCATCATCCAGTCTTCTTACGACACGTTCTTCATGAAAAACGGTTAAATTTTCGTTTTGTGATGAAACATTATTTTCTTTGAGAATTACACGGCTCTCTGTCAATTGATCTCCAATATGTTCTTCGTGTTCACTTCCCATTTCTTCATCTTCACTTGCTATTTCATTTACAATATGCCCACAATCAGGTTTGTGAGATGGGCCCGGGATATTTGCATTTTCTAATGTTGATGATGAGAAAACCTTCTTCTTTTTTATAAGAATTTCATAATCGCTATTATCAGTAGAATATGTATCTGAGTTTGAGCTGCCTGGGGGAAGAAAGACTGAATCTGCATCGGAGTTTGCTGAATATGGCTCACTTGGTGACTCGTCTGTTTGAGAATTATCAATGAAATCTTTCATATCTAATAACTATTTCTAAAACTTACCATCAGTATACTGCTTTTGCTGTAAAGCTAGTTGTGAAATTCGTTAACCACGACTGTGCATTTTATTTATACAATAATACGTACACAGCACTTTGCACAACTAATTACCAACTGTTCAAGTCGAATTCGTGTCGCAACCTGCTAGACTGCATCGGAGGACACTTCGGGAAGTGACGTTTCCGCTCGGTTGTCCTACCACTAAGCGGACGCCGGTGTCCGCCGAGAGTTTTCTACGGCCACAGCGGACACCGGTGTCGGCTGACGTTTTTTGACATTTTGAGACTCGCATTTTTTTTGTAAATATCTAAAATAATTCTGAAATAGACAGATGTAGTAAAAATGGCAATAAAACACTTTGGTCCAGGGTGAAAGATTGATCGAAACGCCCTTGGCGTTGAACCTGTTAAAAACCATTTTTACAGTATGTTGTTGTTGTTGTTGTTGTTGTAATTTGGTTTGGCCTCGGACCGTTAGGTCCATTAGCCACAGACTTTTTTTAAATTTATGTCTAGTGGTGTTTATGAGATCTATAAACAATAAATTTGCATCAAATTTTTACAGTAGTGAATTAAGATAGGAAAAAAAACTCTAAATACGATTCGACCTCAAATTGGATGTAAATTTAGAAAAGGCAAAAAAAAATATACAGAGTGTTCCATTTCAAGTAAAAATGTTGATATTATTTCTAAGCCACCCAGAATAGTTACACATACTTGTCATTAGAGTACTAATTTAAGTACATCAATATACCAAGTGTCAAAGGAATATATTTAGTAGTTTTCAAACTATTGGCAACGTTACACACTTTTTTACACCCTGTATAAACTATATGCTTCTATTTGTAATTAAAAAAATTGTACTTGTAAATAAACTGGAATTGAATTATGTCAATTCATTTTTATGCAAATTGAAAAATCTCCATAACAATATAACTAGCCTGACAAAATAGTAACATGTCGTTTAATCAAAGCACTATTCACTAAAATTCTCTATTGAGGGATGCTAGTGACTATTTAAAATTTCCTGTATTTCACAAGGTCCTCGTTATTACGCTTGAAATAAAGCCGACGTATGTATACCAAATTTCCGTTTCATAGCCTTTGTCGGTTTGTTTTGACCTCGTCCGGTTTAAATGCAAACTTGTTATAAAATGTAGACCTTTGTTCTGGTCTATCTCTTTGAGTTATCATTTAGAGTGGAGAGGAACCCCAAAAATCCGGACATTTAATTTATTTCATTGTCGGCACAAGATGAAGCAACGCTTTGATTATTTACTGTGAGAGATATTGCAAGTATATACAGTATGGTACAGCCAGACGTAATACATTCAGTATCTCAAATAAACATTATAGTCGTCGACCCATCGTTTGTCTATTGTGTCAATATTGAACGGAGTAGTTCTTAGACCCGTCCGTTCAATATTGCCACAATAGACAAACGATGGGTCGACAACTATAATGTTTACTTCGGATTGATTCGTTACCTAGATGCGATATAAATACACTGTAACTGTTGATTTTAATTTTAGTATTTTTTAGTGATGGGAAAAACTGTTATATTGCTTGAACAGGTCGCACCTGTTACTGCTATTTAGAAATAACAGTTAAATATAACAGGTTCAAAATAACAGTATGAACTATGAATTATTAAGAATTCCACGTAGACGTAGTAACAGTAGCTGAACCCGTCCGGTGGTGTAGTTGGGTAATGTTTAAAATAAAAAATATTCTTGTATTATGTTTAAAACAGTTAATTAATTTTTTATTAAAAAAATGATGGAGGTTTTTTTTTGGGTATTCATCACTAATAATAATTGGTAAAAAATTCAACAATGCAGAATTTCTTTCGAATTTTCTTTACTAATTAAGTATTAGTTAAGCATTGAGCTTCAAAACCTCTATAGCCATCTTTTCCTTGAAAATGAGAGCTATATGAAATATATGAATTATTGTAAGCAAAAAATAAAATAAATAATTTTTTTAAAATTAAAACTATTTTTTTTCTCTCTACCTATAGGGCGAAGTGTGTCTGGTTTCAACTATACCGGGTACAGGGAATATTTTTATAATTTCATTAAAATTGGTACTGTTTCTGAGATTTTTTATTTTGCAGTAGTAATAAAAAAAAGATGTTTAAAATCGGACCTATTTCTTAGATTTCCAAAGTGAAAAGTAAAAAGGAATATTGATTTATTAGTTACATAAGGCAAAGAAGAATGAGCAAAGGAACTACCTAATATAATATAATACCTAAGGACTCATGTTAAAGCATAACTGTACATTTGTATACATATCAGTTTTTTCTTAAAACAAAAATGCCATCTGCATATCGTGTTATCTAGTGAAGATTGAGTTTACGTCAACGACTATGTGATTATTTTTTTATATACGCGGTGACCTGATTTTATTTTTACAGTGATATAGTTCATTTTTAATAGTTTTCACTTGCTACATATACAGCCTTTCACATATTGAAAAATTAAGAACGAATTTTTTAGCGACCATAAATGTCAGAAGTGAAGGAAACTTAGCTTACTTTTTACAAGCATGACATGTAATATTAATAAAATGAAGTAATATAAAAGATGTTCCATTTGAATAATGAAAGTTGATGGAGTTTCCGCAAAACCGGAAGCTCCAACATGCTGCACCTCTCATAAAATTTCGGTAAAGAAATTTGCCTTTATTCTGCACATATGGTTCTTTATTACATTACGCTTTTATTTTTTGTTAGAATGATCTCTAGTTACATTTTCGATTCTCGGTTCACCGCCGGTGAATCTCCGGTCATCTTAATCAGTACGCTTTTAAAAACTGTGCAAACAACGAACCGCTTTTGCCTAGAAATGGAGATCCACTTAAATGGTGAAAAATTAATTCTTATGAATATCCACATTAGGTAAAATGGTGAAGGAGAAGTTTGGGACTGTCGCTACGTCTGTTCCGTGTGAAAGACTTTTTTCTAAAACAGGACAAATTTTAAGTGACCGCCGTAACAGACTTTCGTCGACCAAAGTCAGTCAAATAATGTTCATCAACAAAAACTCAGAACTTTAAAAGTGTTTTGTTAGAAAAGTATTTCTTAGTGTAAGAAAATTTTTCTCAAAGAAAAAGAGAAACATCGTTGATTTTATTTACATTTTTCATATTTTGTGTTTGTTTATAAATTATAAATATATGTGTGTGTTTTTGTGAATCAACAACCTGTCAAAATTTAACAGTTTCATTGTACCGACGACCCTACGTTCCCAAAGCTGTGAGCACACTAGTATAAAGTATTATGTTATGAAGTAAAGTCCGCTCTATACTCTATACCCCATTCCCAGTCTCATGTCCATTCATCCTGTTATAACAGTTGCGGATGAAAACAGTATTATGTTATGAAGTAAAGTCCGCTCTATACCCCATTCCCAGTCTCATGTCCATTCATCCTGTTATAACAGTTGCGGATGAAAACAGAAGCTGCTTCATCGTAGCAGTGCAACAGAAACAGATACGACAACAGAAACAGATACGACTCACTGCGAACAGCATCCCCTCCACTGTACCTGTTATTTGTATATATCCATAACAGGTTGTTACTGCTACGGCCCGACAACAGTTAAAATATAACAGACTGTTAAATAACAACCCATCACTAGTATTTTTCATCCTCTGATGTCGCTGACTTTGCCAGCCAAGTGTACTTATTGATACTTTAAACTTACACAGACCTTGAAGATCGATTTTAGAGGTCCTAGTAGGTGCACATTTGAAGAATTCTTTCCAACGTGTTATCAGCGATATATCTGTTTTATCAAATAAAAATCATGCGTTCTGACTCCTTTTGAGCAAAATGCCTAGAACTCAATTTTCTATAAAGCTAAAGAACTAACTTGTGCTATATCTGTAGATAGTGTAAGTCTCTTTAAAAGAAACTTGTATTACAAATTTAATTAAAGTTATAGAGAAGATTTCCAGAAGGAAACTTAATTCATATTTAGAAAAGTAAAGGATCTGCCAAATTATAATCGTAGCTGTTATTTTTCCTTATTAATCGCCAGTATGATTTCATTTTAGTCAACCTAATCAAACCGGTTTTTTCAATATCAACAATAACAAAATGATAGTCTCAGACTCAAAGGTGACAAACTTATTTAGGCGTTTTAAACAAAAATGAGATCTTGTTCAAAACCTATGAAATATGTGCACTATGGCTTCTTCAAATGTCAAGATAAAACATAAAAACATACATTCATCGAGCTGGATTCGATAGCGTAGCCTTCTGCTTATGAGGTAAGCGCGACACCCCTCATCCATCTAGGTATACGTCAACTGAGGTTTGTTTACATGATGCATTAGGTCGGCTCCATGCCCGGGATATTATATTCAAAGTACACGTAACAATTAATTACATAATTAGTAGAATTACCATTAAAACACATCCCAAGAATGTTTCGGTCTTATATGATGTCTTACGTTAAGTTTAAAGATCAATCAAGCTATTTTAGAATCATTTTTATGGAAACTTGGCTTGATTTTGTTAAATTTCTACTATATTAGGCGACAGCATAATATATCTATGCTACGCTAAAACTGTATTTGAGGGCGTTCATAAAGCTACAAATATAGAGTCTTCTATTAATTGAGTCAATCCCCCAGTTAAGTAGCAATCATATGACAAATTTTTAATTTCATGTCGTCTGTCATTTTCCATAATTGCGGCCAAGGTTTCACGATTGTTGGTTCGGGTAGTATGTTTTATGGCTGGTATATTTTCAGTTTGGTTATCCTTGATCTATGATTTATACCTCTTGTATTAATCAATCTACGCGTTGCAGTAAACTACTCTGTCTGTCAGGCATTGGACTTTAACCACTAAGGCGTCTCAACGTATGTCTTTGGGATTTTATTTTTAATTTGTAAAAAACTCTACATTTTGTCTATCAAATTACTTAAAATTCACAACATTTGCACTATTTATAGCCACAGTAAAGTCTCATTCAAGTTACTCTGATACTTACAAAAATATAGCGTTTTCAAAAAGTGTTGTTCCGAAAGATTTCCGCGGTCTTTAATGTGAGACATACTTGGTTCTCGGGTTAAATCTGGTCTAGAATTTATGAAAACTCGACATTTCGGTTCCTATTTTGGAGCCATTTTCAAGAGGTAATGGAAATATGTAAGGACACTCTAAGACATCAATCTGCCTACCACTTAGAGCGGTGGACAAAGGTGAGTTGGGTTGTTGTAGCTCGATTACGGCGCCTCAATCTGCCTACTGTACAAATCTCAGCGGAGATCGTCTGTGAGGCCTGAGTGTGTTCAACCCTAGGCCTCAGACAGATCTGACAGTTTGTTGCAAGTCTTGTCTTATATATGTCGTTCCGTCTACCTGCTTCGCTATCAGTGAAAGTAGTAGGGTCATGGTCAATTAGGTGGGGGGCTTTGGTCAGGGTACTTAGAGGAGGGGGATTAAGAGGGTCGCCGGCATTTGTTGAGACAGATAATGAGCAATAAAATTGTCTGTGGAATTTATTTTCTTTTTGTGTGTTTGTAATGAAGCAGTCGGAACAAGGAATTTCGTAAACTCCGTGGGATTAGTTTGGGATCGTATCCTTGGGAGTTTTTATCAGATTTGACAGTTTTTGCTCTGTTGTGAATACGGTTTTGATATTATGGGTTCTAAAAATTCGGCTGATTTTGTCGGTGACACCTATAATGTATGGTAAAAACGCTGTGTGTTGTTGTGTGGACTTTGTTTGTTCTTGTTGTGGTGTAGTGGTTTGTTGTGCGTTTCTAATGTTTCGTAGCATGTGATTGTTGTCGTATCCATTTTCTAGCAATGTCTGTCTTAAAAAAAATAATTCTGTCTGTTTGTTGTTGTTGTCCGTTAGTCTAAGGGATCTTGTTGCTAGTGTTCGAACCATATAATTTAGTTGCGATGGGTGATGGTGAGATTGGGCGTTGAGATTACGAGTAGTGTGGGTTGGTTTTCGGTAGACAGTGTAACAAAATCCGCTGACTGGGTTTTTAGTGATGCGTATATCTAAGAAACGCAAAGAAAAAATATTTTCTATTTCCATGGTGAACTGGATTTGGGGGTTGATGTTATTTAAATAAGAAAGGAATTCGTCTAGACATTCTTTACCATGTGGCCAGACATCGAAAATGTCGTCGACGTATCTTAACTCACAGGTTGGTTTGAGTCGGGATGAATTGAGGGCTTGTGTCTCGAGGTTTTCCATGAAAATGTTAGCCAATGCAGGAGAGAGTGGTGAACCCATTGGATCACCTCCAACTTGTTTGTAAAATTTGTTTTGAAAAAGAAAATAAGTGTTAGATGTGCAGTGTTCTAGAAGAGCTAAGGTGTCGTGGGAAATATTGTGTTTATTTTTGAGAATGTCAAGGGTTTCAGATAGAGGTATATTAGTGAATAAGGAAACTATATCAAAGCTAACTAGGATGTCGTTTTGAGAAATGGTGTTGTTTTGAAGAAGGTCAATAAAATGGGTGGAGTTTTTGAGATATAATGTAGCGTTTTCTACTAATGGTTGGAGCGTTTTCGCTAAATGTTTTGCAAGTTTTCGCGAAGGATTACTTCTTTTTTGAGGTCAGGACTGAGTTGGGAGTTTTTGATGATAGTTTTGGTTTTCTTTTCAAGATAAGTTGTAGGGTCGTTAGGGATTTGTTTGTAGTCTGTGCTGTTTAGTATATTGTCCATCTTTTACGAAATTCCTTGTTCCGACTGTTCACGAACTTGTGTAGGACAAACAAATAGACGCATCCACAATAGAATATATGAACACACACTCGCATTTAGAAAATCCGACCCCTCATCGGCGCTGGCCATGCATTATATTCATACAGGACACAAAATAGACTTCGATAATGCCAAAACAACAACACCGGTTTACAACTTCAAAACGAGAATTATCCGCGAAGCAATCGAGATTGAAAAACGTCCCGATTGTTTAAACAAGAGAGATAATGGTCTTCGCCTTCCGACTACTTGGAAACGTATTATATCTTCATTACCAACACACAAAAAGAAAATAAATTCCACATACAATTTTATTTCCCCAATATCTCTCTCAACAATTGCCGGTGACCCTCTTAATCCTCCTCCTCTAAGTACCGTGACCAAATCCTCCCACTTAATTGACCGTGACCCTACTACTTTCACTGACAACGAAACAGGTAGGTAGACGGAACGACATATATAAGACAAGACTTGCAACGAACTGTCAGATCTCTCTGAGGCCTAGGGTTGAACACACTCAGACCTCACAGACGATCTCCGGTGAGATATGGAGAGTAGGCAGATTGAGGCCCCGTAATCGAGCTACAACAACCCAACTCACCATTGTCACCGCTCTAAGGGGTAGGCAGATTGAGGCCTTAGAGTGTCCTTACATATTTCCTTAACGTCTTGAAAATGGTTCCAAAGCAGGAGCCGAAACGTCGAGTTTCATAAATTCTAGACCAGATTCAACCCGAGAACCAAGTATGTCTCACATTAAAGACCGCGGAAATCTTTCGGAACACATATATATATATATATATATATATATATATATATATATATATATATATATATATATATATATATATATATATATGTATCTTATATAGTTTGGAGAATTGACACCAATAATCAAAACAACGCTGAGTTTCTCTGTAATAAAAGATTTATATTCATTATTTACAAGTTTGTTAATAATTACACTATTTACAAAAATCTCACCTGTAATAAAAGAAACGACATTTAATGCTAATTATTACTACAGTGTCAATCACTAACCACAAGTAATTACTACAAATATTTTTGTCCACTTTATTTACCAGTGTGCTATCTGTAGCTGATTATTATATTGTTTGCTGTTGTGTTCCATTGCGCCGGCGCTCGGGAAGGCACGGCTGCGATTCTGCATTCAAAACTAAAGGAATATTTTTCCTTTACATATATATATATATATATATATATATATATATATATATATATATATATATATATATATATATATATATATATATATATATATATATATATATATATATATATATATATATATATATATATGTAAGCTTTGTAACGGGTTCTCGGGACCTAAGTTCGCGCTCATTTAAAGAAATTTTTTCAAAAGATTTTTATCGTGACCTCTCTATTATCTAGTTTTTCTTAATGAAAATTCGCTAATATAAATGTATTCTTTTGGGAGACGATTTAAAAAATGGATTATCTAAGCCTAACATTTGAACCATTGTGTCTTGAAAACAATAAATGTTGGTCTCTCCTTCTATATGTCATTCATGATTTATCTATTCGAATTGGTCGTTAGACAATTTATGGACATACTGGAGAACAAAATGAACGTTAAGCGAACAATATACGGAAAATGGCGTTTCTTCATTATGATGTCATTCTGTTTTCTTTTGTGTCTTTGCGAGGTCCGAGAGATAATAACCCTTAGTTTTTTCATATAAAAGAATTGCTATTATGTGTTTGGAGTGCAGATGCCAGTAAAAAGCTCAACTGTATTGTGTTAGCGTGAAATTGTATAAATGAAAAACGGTCCAATAATTTATCATTAGGAAAAATAAGTTTTTACTTTGCCTCGTGTGATGGCTGTAAAAATAACAGAAAAGTAAATGAAAATTAAGACAGAACTCGGTTCATTGCGCAAATGTTCCGCGTTCGTATCCTGCCGCAACCTGTTGGTTGTCTTGTTAACCGACTTCAAAAAAAGGAGGAGGTTCTCAATTCGCCTGTATGTTTTTTTTTAATGTGTGTTACCTCAAAACTTTTTTCGAGGTGAACCGATTTTGATGATTCTTTTTTCATTTGAAAGCTGGTGCTTCTCGTGTGGTCCCATATAAATGTGATCAGGATCTGACCAGTAGTTTTTGAGTTATCCTTAATAATGCGTATTTAATTTACTTTGACTACATTGATGATGTTCTTGTGTGTTACCTCAGAACTTTTTTTCTAGGTAAACCGATTTTGATGATTCTTTTTTTATTTGAAAGCTGGTGCTTCTCGTGTGGTCTCATATAAATGTGATCAAGATCTGACCAGTAGTTTTTGAGTTATCCATAATAATGCGTATTTAATTGACTTCGACTACATTGATGGTGATTGTGGATGACACCGAGGCGGTGGGCACGTTGCGTTTCCATGTCATTGGATAGACGATTGTGGATCCCGCTGTGGCGGTGGGCACGTTGCGCTTCCGTCTCATTGGATTGACGGTCGTGGATTAAGCCGAGACGGTGAGTACGTTTTTGGAAATTTTGCTTGTTCAAAACTTTGTTCGTCTAGGCCTGCATTTTCGAAGCCTATTTTTGCGCTCTTCACAAGTCTCTTTTGAAATGGCCCTGGAGGTGGATTTCCTATTTTGAGATAGGGGTTTCTTCCTTTCTCAGTTGGTTTCATTTAAACGGCGCTGTCTCATATGAGCAGCGCGTTTAGTAGGTCTACCCATATTCGGACTAATTAAATCAGATATAAAGCTTCAGATTCACTAAAAATAAAGAAAGAAATAAAAATTTTAACAAAATGGAAAACCGACTTCACAAAAAAATATTCTAAAACAAAAAGTGCACTAAAAAGTAAAAAATAATTGCGTATTTTTCTGTCTACAACTTACAATCAACTTATTTTTTCCACTCAATGTACGATCTATGCATTTACCACGCAAGAATGTAGGTACCCACTTAAACTTAACCTCTAACTGGACAGTCACCTATGACTAACAAACAATTATCAAAATATTTATTTAGAGTTCACCTAAGCAGAAAGTTTTAAAAATATGTGTAGACTGCTTAAAAGACAATCAAATTATTAGGATCATATAATGTAAAATTATTGTTATTTTTGGAGTCGGTGTCAGTCAAGATGGGTTTGTAACTACTTAAACGTGAAATGTCTTACTATATAACAATTTACATACACACTTTACACACATAGACGCAGAACGCGGCGCGGGCGGGTCGATTGCGCGCGCGCGCCCGGAAGAAGGGTTGGAGGGGTATAGCCGAGTCAGCGAGGCAAACGCGTACGCCGGCCATATGCTAGTCAGTCAAGAGAAAGCAGCGATAGGAGTTACTTGCTATGTGAAAACTGGAACCTGTGATGAGCACTAATAAGTACACTTGGAGAACACCCAAATCACCACAAAATTCCTCTGAAGATGTTGACTTTGTCAACGAAACGACCGTAAGGTCTCTGAAATATGTGTTGTGGTGATTTGGGTGTTCTCCAAGTGTACTTATGAGTTACTTGCTTATAAACCGATTGCGATTCTTTTTCATTCTACACCGTCTTATGATAATTTTTTATGTTTATTTTTAAATTGTTAATAATTAACTAGTTCATCGCATATAACCCGTTTTGGTTTATATAATAATAATAATAAGAGGTCTTTATTAGGACGGAGTTAATTTCACAATTTTCTTCCACTTAACACTTAAAAGATAACTTGAAGTGTAGGAATTACAAAATAAAAAATTATAAATTACAAACTATAAATTATAAACTATAAATTATAAATCACAAATTAGTACACAAAACAACAAGAAAACAATGTAACAACAAAACATTAACAATTGTGCGCCTTAAATTTAGCCAAAAGAAATGAATTTTTGATATAAATATGATTTACTATAACTACACTACGCAAACTGACTATTTTTATAAAAATCTGTAACATATCTCCGAAACCCTGGCAGAGAACATAACGTATGTTCAAAAGGTATTTTATTATACAGATATGGTGCAACATAGGAGAAAGAGCTCCGATATTGGCTCGTATAATATTTAGGGATGGCAAACAAGTGATCGAGTCTTGTATTGAGCGAAGGTATTTGTCTCCGAAAACAGAGCATCTGATGTAGGCAATCAGGCCCCGCCCCAAGGACAATCTTGTGAGTTAGGCAAACAAGATGTACTTTCCAGCGATTCCTCATATTCAGCCAATCTAATTCTTTTAACTTATAAGAAACACGATCTGTTCTTTTTAGATTAAAGATAAATCGTAAACATGACTTCTGAACCTTTTCTATTTTTTGTCGATCTCAACTGTCAAGGGCAGGTCCATACACAACATCAGCATAGTTAAAGCGCGAGAGAATCATCGAGTTTACCAGGAGAGCTTTCACTTTCGCTGGAAGGCAATTTCGGTGGCTATAAAAAGATTTCAATAGGCCAAAGCTAGTTCTACGAAGATTAGTGACGTTATCAGAAAATTTCAAATTGTTACCTATTATGAGACCAAGATTTTTTGCAGATTGTTTGTCTTCCAAGCGATTCCCATCTATCGAAATATTAATATCTTGAGAACAAACCCTAGTCCTACTGACCTTCCTGCCAAAATAAAGTACACCACACTTATTGACATTTAGAGCAAGATAATGCTCCTTTGCTGTCGTGATTAACTTATTAAGGTCTGTATTTAAACTTGCTATAGCGTCTAAGGCATTTTCGACAGGAAAGGATTTGTAAAGCTGGGTCCTTATCAAAGTCATTATGTGGATTAAGGAGTTTTGGTTTGTCAGGTATCGCGATAACGATATTATGTGGATTAGAAGTACTTGTCGAATCATATATTGAGATGATAAAACTTTTCACCAAATTACTGGTTGCGTTGCCTTCTTTTTCAAGTAAAATATGATCGATCTTCCGGTCACCGAAATCGAAAACCACCATCTCTCTCGCTTAAGAATACATTTTTCTTCCACATATTATCGTTATCGTTTCTACCGCCCTGGGCAAGGCTGAACTTTTTGCCATGGTTGTTCGCCGGAAATTCTACTCTCAACCCACCTCCAAATGTTCAACCACCAACAGTCTCCCTCTCCCAATGTCGCGCATAAAATGACGGATATCATTTTCAAAACTAAAAAGGTACGAAAGATGCTCTCTTCTCTTAATACCAGAAAAGCCTATGGCCTTGAGGAGATCCCAGCAATTGTTCTCAAAAAATGCGCACCAGAACTTGCTCCTGCCCTGACTCGTCTGTTTCAGACATCTTACAATAAAGACATATTCCCTATATACTGGAAAACTGCTCGAGTACAACAGTAGTAAGTACAAGCCTATTTCCTCCTTTCGGTCGTCTCTAAAGTGATTATAATAAGTTTGTGAATTTTTTTTTGAAAGCGTTCATTATTTTCATTTCATTTCATTTGTTTCATATTTAGCACATGTCAAAAATTATGTGACAGCGTTTTTACCCATGTATAGCAGAGTACCTTGAAAATGGCGCATTCAGAGAGATTTTCGTTTATATTATTCGTAGATAAAATCGAGGGGCCGCATACAATTTTTTTTGGTGTTTCTTTAGAAATCATTTTTGGTAATTAATAATAAATGTTTAATGTTATTGTAAAAAAATGCTTTCGGATTTTGGTGAAAAAACTAGTTTGCAAATTTTCGTGACAATTTTTTTAAAAGTTTTTCAAAAAGCTTTTTGCAAATAATTATATCTTCGTAGGTGGGTAAATAGCTTTAAGAAGTTCGTTGGTCAGGAAAATGGGGCCAGTTTTTTGGGAATATTTTAAGTCTATTTGTAAATTCACTACATTAACGCACTTGCTGCGTTCAGACTTTTTCGTTGAGGACTACACCTAAAGCATATGCGACTACTTACATTTAATTAGCGTCTCCGTGGCCGTGCGGGAAAGTCGATGACTTTCCAATACGGACTCGGGGGACGACGGTTCGAGACTCACCGGCGGCGGATGATTTTTCAAATTACTGTCGTCGTTGAGATCGAGCTCAAGGTGGAGGGTAGGTTAGTTTAGATGAGCAAAAAGGGTCAGCAATGGCCTAATTGCCAGTAAGCATCTTACCTTTTTTACATTTAATTACTTTTAAATTAAGTTCATGTTGCAAAAAAGTATAAACGTGTGATTAAAAAATTAAATTATAAGCAAAAGTTAGTTTACTCTGCGTATTTTATTACTCATTCACAGACATGCATAATCAGCAGTCTACTAACAAGTTATGCTGTGCTGTAGTCATAAGTTAGAGCTTATAGATATTAGTTTCACGTTAACAAGGTTAGATATAAACAGACTTGATTTAATTGCACAAGTTTCAGTTTAATTAAGTCTGACACCTTGCTTTTGAATTTAGATTAGCGAGTTTGTAAAGTAAACAATAAAATATATGTGTTGTATTTAAAGCTGGCGACAGCGCCTCGGTGGTCCAGTGTAAGAACGTGGGCCTCAGAACTGAAGGGTATTGAGTTCGATTCCCAGGGTTCCCCTTTCAATTTTTCAGTTCAAACTGTAAAATTGACATCAAGAGAGGTTGTGGCATGGTATTTGAGAAAGTTGAACGCCTGCACCTTCCGCCCTTCGGAAGGGTGTAGAGCAGTCGGTCCCGTGCCCATGCGTGGTTGGGCACGTTAAAGAGCCCTATCCTCCTGACAGAAAGGCAGGTGTTCGGCAAAATTTCAAGTATAGTGAGGTAAACTGCTCCGTCACGTTGGTTATTTGCCATAGTGGCGCAAATAGACGGACGTTAAAATATAAAAAAAAACTCTGGACGCAGCAAGTGCGTTATGGTAGTGAATTTTTATTAAATGCTTAAAATTTAAATAACTACATTTTCTATTAACTTAGAGAGTTTAATTTTAATACGTGGTAAGGTCTTTCCTAACGCAAGATATCTACAAAATTTCATTAAAATAACTTTGTAATTTTCTGAGAAAAAAATTTTTTTCGAAAGAAAATTTCAAATTTAAATAACGCAATTTTCTCTAAACTTAGAAAGTTAGATTTTGGTACGTAGTACGATCTCTACTGAGGCAACATATATAGTAGATTTCATTAAAACAGCTTTCTTACTTTCGGAGAAAAAAAAAATTTTTTTGAAAGAAAACTCAAAATTTTTGCGGAAAACCCCGTCCGATTTTTCTGGTTAACGAACTCATCCAAGCCATTTATAAAAGAAAGGCACTTGCCAAGTTTCATCGAAATCGGTGAATTATTTTTAACATATAAAAATTTAAACTGACCCCGGATAGGGGTTCTAAGGGTCCTAGTTCGCACTCATTTGAAAGAATTTTTGCAAAGTCTCACCATCGATATCTCTCTATTAGTGAATTTTTTTAAATAAAAATTCACTAATAATGCATATTGAGCTTTCTCAATATTCTGTGTATTGCCCAGATAGATAAACCCAAATCTTGAGATCTACTTCTTAACGAACTTTGTAGACATGCTTCAAAACATGCAAGAACTATAATTTCATTGTCTTCAATTTCGAAACGTTTAACAACGCGTTGTGTCAGTATTATTCCATGACTTGACGACTTACTTTTAATTCTGCTGATTTTGGTCCATTCATTGGAGCCAAATAAAGGAATCTGTTGTTAAATGTTCGAACTGTTGTCTCAAGTATTCTGTTACATTCACGATATATTGAAAACAAATGGAAAACATAATCTGCAGAATAACAAACTAGCATGTACAACATTAGTTTTAAACACTGCCACTGCCTATCCTCTCATGTGATCCTGATACTAAAGACGTGAAAATCGTCTCGTCGTTTCTACGATTTCTGTGGTAAAAACTTCATGTTAAATATTAAATGCTTCAAATTTAAATAACTCAATTTTCTATAAACTTAGAGAGTTTAGTTTTGGTGTGTAGTAAGGTCTCTCCTAATGCAAGATATCTACCAAATTTCATTAAAATAACTTTGTAATTTTCGGAGAAAAAAAAATTTCGAAAGAAAATTTAAAATTTGAATAACGCAATTTTTTATTAACGTAGAAAGTTGAATTTCAGTACGTAGTAAGATCTCTCCGAACGCAATAAATACAGTAAATTTCTTTAAAACAGCTTTGTTACTTTCAGAGAAAAAAAAATTTTTTCGAAAGAAAACTTAAAATTTTCCCGGAAAACCCCGTCCGATTTTTCTGGCTAACGAACTCATCTAAGCCATTAGTAAAAAAGCCACTTGCCAAGTTTTATGGACGGATACAGACATACATACATATATATATATATATATATATATATATATATATATATATATATATATATATATATATATATATATATATATATATATATATATATATATATATATATATAAACATATAAAAATGATTGCTGAGAAGCGCTCATTAAAAATTTATACCTTTCTCATCTGATTTAAGAGCTTAAAAATTTTATTCGGTCATTACATTATATTCTCATTCAGAATAAAATAGCTGTATTTGCCTAGAACTTCCGGTTCTAACGAAAGGCGCCATCAACTTCGTTATTTTAAATGAAAGAACAGAATCAATAGAATCAAATGTCCAAATTTCATAACAAAGGATTTAGGAAGACGTTTACAAGTTTCTAATCCTAAAGTCCCCAAAAAATATTGTCTCCCAAAAATTCATAAACCGGGAAAATCAATGAGGCCTTTTATTTCGGCTATAGATTCTCCAACATATAATTTGGCAAAGTGATTGTCAAACGAGTTTAAAAGCCTACCTATTAAACAGAAAGGTTGTTCGCTGCTAAATTCTCTTGATTTTATTGATAAAATTAAAGATGTTAAATTACTGAATTACTGGAAGGTGAGATTTTGATGTCATTTGGCGTGGCGTTATTATTTCCTAGTATACCGATAAAACAAACGCTGTAGTATTTGCAACAATAGTTAAAATTGAACAATATAAGTGAAGACGTCTGTAAAGAATTTTTAACTCTAACTTGCCTTTGTACAAAACAAAATATTTTCCAACTTAACAATGAGTTTCTTGAACAAACTGAAGACACAGCAATGGGCAATCGATTATCCCTTTTATTGCATACCTTTTTATAAGTAGATTTGAGGCGGATTCAAAAATAATAAATGGGTATTTCCCTAGAGTTTGGTTTCGTTATGTCGACGATATTTTTGCAGTGTTTGACACTAATATATGCAAGGTTGAAGAATTTACTGAAAAACTAAATAGTCAATTTGATTCAATAAAATTTACCCATGAAATAGATATCAACAATAAACTTACTTTTCTAGATGTACAAGTTTTTTAAAATAAAAATAATGGCTCTCTTGAATTCGATGTCTACAGGAAGGAAACGGCCACTATTAGTTATATTCCTAACGACTCACATCATACGCTTGCACAAAAAAGGCTAGTTTAAATTTCCTGGTAAACAGATTGATAAATTTTCCGTTAAGCAAAAGTATATTTAATATAGAATTAAAATACATAAAAAACGTGGCGAGATATAACGGTTATTCGGATGATTTAATAGACAAATTGGTTAACAAACATAGAACAAAGAAAATGATATCTGAATGTACGACATTTAAGAAAGATAAAATAGAGAAATAATTTGTGTGTCTACCTTATGAACCACGTATCACAAAGGGTTTGGAAAGTATTTTTAAGAAAGCCGATTTACATTTCACTTTTTCGACGAAAACTCATTTAAAAAATTTGTTGGGTAATACGAAAGACAAAGACAAATCCACTGAAATGTCGGGTATTTATGAGATAAGTTGCAAAGATTGCAACTTTAAATACGTGGGTTAAACCAAGAGAAACATAGCCACCAGATTTCGTGAACATCTCGCACACTTACGACATGGTACGGTGGACAAATCATGTGTGGCACAACATATATGGGATAATAATCACCACATTGACAAGGTAAATTTGTAACCTGTCAAAAATGTTAAGACATCAAACTATGCTTGATTTTCAAGCCCTTTATTTTCACTTTGCGTTTGACCAGCTAAACACTCCTAATTTGTCTGGCAGAATAATAAATTATTGTCAATAACTCGACCGGTCTATACAGGTACTAAGCTCTACGGTTGTTTCTCGATTTAAATACCCCCTTTCGTTTTCTTTGTATCTAAGAAGTCAATATAAATACTTGTTTTTACGTAGAATAAAAAATCAATATAAATACTTGTTTTTATGTAGAATTTTAGTTGAATTATTTATCCTTTGTTGAAGTTAACATTGTGAGCCAAACTCTCAGTTTGTTTTTTAAAAAAAGATAAGCGGCTGTTATTGGTGTGTTCGCCAGATGTGCTTGACGCCGTTCTTTAGTTGCTCCAATATTCACATAGTGGAATTTCTAGATAAAAAGGAGCGTGTAGCTTCCTTAAATATCTCGGCACCTTTCATTTTAAGCCCAGTATCCTTAAATTAGATAAAAGGTCATAAATTTGTCAACCAGAAGATTAAATCAGTTCTTCGACCTCGTGCGTTCAATATTGACACACGATGGGTCGCCGACTACAATTTTTACTTGGGATTAGTTCGTTAGCTAGGTGTGATATAAATACACTGTAGCTGTTGATTTTAATTTGAGAATTTTTCATTATCTGATGACGCTGACATTATCAGCGAAACGATCGTAATGTCTTTGAAATATATGTTGTGGTGATTTGGGTTCTTCAGGTGTAATTATCAGTGCTTATCACAGGTTCCAGTTTTCACATAGTGTGTCCTATACCTAAATAGCATAATTTCTCAGATATTGTTATTTTTCCGAAGTGATATATTCAGTATCGCAGTAGAAAATTCAAATTCCAATGTTTTTATGGCATTGGATCAAGTGTCTTTTGGCATTCATGATGACACTCTGATAGTCTGAAAAATATACTGAAATACGGGGATGAATACCATCAGTTGACAATTTTTTTTTTTGATGAACAGGTATAATCAGCCGTTTCAGCAGTCGCCAGACTTGAGCTCGGTTCACTTTGTTGATACTGGCGCAAAGTCTTGATAATTCGATTTACTGCTAAGAAGGCCCATCGTAATGTTCAATGTATAGTAGTTCCTGAAAAGACTGATACCAACAGCCAACAACGGTCCAGCTAGTTCTATTCAAGAATTTTTATTTTATTTTCTTTAAACAAGGAATCAGGATCAGCAATACAACGAAGAACATGCATTTATTGTGGTTCTGTTATTATAAAGGTAATAACAGAACTATTGAAGTAACATGACAATCATACAGTGGCATTGAATTAATTGAATTCTTATTTCTAGAGTGAAGTTAAACTAAATTAGATTATACACACAGAACAGAGAAAGAAAACAACTCGTGATGTGAACTAGAACTGAAAGTTTTAAAGGAATTGTTTATCATGACCTCCGTTATGGTTCAAACACTTTGAAATTCACGAATGTACTTCAGAGGTGGTATCTCGTCTGGATATAACTCAGTGAACGCTTGCGTTATGCGTTATCCTCTTTAGATTGGACATGCACCTCATAGATCTTGAACTTTATTATACGCCCCACATATAAAAATCGCACGGTGTCAAGTCCGGTGATCTTGCTGGCCAATGGCGAGGACCTTTTCTTCCTATCCGTCTGTCAGTAAATATACCATTCAACTGATGATACACACCTATATTACTATTACTATTACTTACACTATGATATTGTGCGTTAAAGCCCCATCCATCTGGTACCAACCAATGAGTGATGTATTTCCCGACAGATTGTCCACGAATGGAATCACCACTGTTCCGATGATAATGAATACATTCGTGATATCTTCTGTAATTAGGTGGATTTATGTGCCTTTTACTTCTCTTTATAACAAAGGTTTTCCAATGACTGTAAATTCTAATTATTATTATTATTAAAATTTAAGTAATTATTGATTTAGTTATGTTTTAGGGCCGGCAACGTTTCGAGCGGCAGAACGTGTGTCCCTTTTCTATCCCCTGGTTACCTTGAACTTAATATTTAAGTTTTACGACCTTCAAGGGAGGTTTTGCCTAAATTTATTTGGAACATTAAAAACCGAGCATCTGGGTCAAATGCCCAGAATTTTACTATATATCCAGTCTTAGCGTATACCTAGTGACCCAAGCACCTCAAAGTCACCCTATAAGGAAACTGTTAATATGAACTCTAGTTTAGGCCTGCCTAAGCTAAAATGAAACCCAGCATCTAGTTTTTAAAATTACTTTAATACAAAAATAAAATTTATACAGATAACATTTTAACAGCACAATAAATTTCTAATACACCCTTTAATTCCAAAGGTTTTGGTATGATTAAGGTTTAACCAAAGAAAACTCTCAATACTTTTTAAAATAAATTCCTTAATTCGAAAGGTTTTCCGTCTGATAAAACTGATACTACAACTCCTAATTCCAGTAGTATAAATCTTAAAGGTTATTTAAACAGGAGGGTGTGGGAAGCTTTCCCAACCCTTAGAATGGATTAAATGTTATACAAAGTTGATACCGGCAAAAACTACATTGTTCTTGCTCCCGGTATAATTCTTCTAGTCTAATAATTGACTCTTTCTCAGTATAATTATACTCTAAAATCTTATCTAACATCCCTTATAGCTCCCAAATAAACCCTTATGGCCCCAAGCCTTATCTCGTGCTTCGTCTTATAAAATTTACACAAAAAGTTCCCCAACTACTAAAACCCCCTGCTAAGAAACATCTAAATCTGAACAGTATTCAATTCACTCTAATTCTATCTTTAAATAGCTATACAAATTTATTATGAAAATTTAATTCGGTACTCGAGACAGCTAGCTTCTCAAATAAAAGACAATTTAAGCAATAGTGTAAATAAGGAATGGACTCACCAAATTCGGCCTTTCCATCGGCCGTTAAACCACGGGCGTCCGCGTTAATCGCCTTTTTTTTAAAAACTCCTAATTCACTCTCTGAAATTTTAACTTCCCTTCTCAATTTTCTCTGATTTTATAACGAGAAGAAAACCCTTTACATTATTGTTGTGTGGTTACTTCTCGGCTCCGAGGCTGCCGAGCCTCCACAAACTTTTTTAGACCCGTATATATTTTTTTTACTCCACCTATTAAATTCCGAGTTTGCACTTTCCTATGTTGAAACTAAATGACCCCATTAGAGGTTAACTACTTGTGTTCTATCATTCACGATGCGGTTTTGAGTTACAAAATGCATCAAATTGATCGTTGTACCGGGCATTTTCGCTTGCTAAGGTGTTTTGATTGCACATAATTAGATACACACAAGTCCCGCATGTTTTGCAGCCTACATATTTTATGCATTTTATCATGGAATTATTTACGATTGTTCAACTAATTGTTGTAGCAAATTTTTCATAAACTTTTCTGATGAAATCCAGTAATTTATTTACATCTTTTCTGAACATTGATGTATGGAGAAATTTCGTTAACCAGATACTTAAACCAGTAAGCATCTTGCTTACACTTCATTACTGTAGCGTATTCTACTTATCATCGCAACGTATAACAAAACCAAGAAAATAATTTTTACTGCTGTCATTGAATTAAACTATGTGTTAAACTTCATTTGTCTTGCCTGACATTCCAACAAAATCCTACTATTTTCTTTCACGCACTCATGTATAAATTCCAAAATAGTCCCCGTTGGAGTGTGGATAAATTAGCTGACTCTCAATCGCAAGGTTGTGTGTTTTATCCCCGCAGCGGCGAGAAGAATATATTTGCAAAAACAAATTCAGTCAGGCAGTGGCTGCGGTTTAAAGTTAACTCCCATCATATAATCTATAATTCTCATTAATCACGATAAATTAAGCCTGTCAGGCAGTGTCTGCGGTTTAAAGCTAACTCTTATTATATAATCTATAATTCTCATTAATCACCCTTACACACATTTATTAACCATAGCCGTTTATACGGTTTATACAAATAGCCGATATGTCAAAAACTAACAACGCCAGCTGCAGAGGGTACTAAATAAGACCTATCCCAAATTGGATCACCATTCTTAAAATTCAAAAATATGTAAGGTATTTCTCTTAAACCAACGAAGTCGATGGCGGCTTCCGGTGTAACCGGAAGTGCCAGATAATTGCAACTATTTAAATCTGAATAAGAATATTGTGTAATGACCGAATACAATGTTTTAGTTTTCAAAGCAGATGAGAAGGTCATAAACTTCCAATGAACGCTTCTCAGCAATCACCCTGTAGAGATACAGCGTGGAACAGCCAAATAGATTTTTTTTTATTTCAACAACACACCACGAGGGCTTACAGCCTAAATACTATCGTACCGTGGGTGTAGACAAGGAGGAAAGAGGCAACTTGTTAATTCTGGACTTGAAGGTTTGGAGGTTCGGAGACGAAGCATCTTTCGTACCTTTTTAGTTTTGAAAATGATATCCGTCATTTTATGAGCGACATTGGGGACTGTTGGTGGTTGAACTTTTGGAGGTGGGTTGAGAGTAGAATTGCCGGCAAACAACGAGGCAAAAAGTTGAGCCTTGCCCAGTGCGGTAGAAACAATTTCATCCCCTGAAACAAGGGGTGGGAACGTGATATTCCAAAAATTATTCCCAATAGATTTAGCAAGAGTCCAGAAGGGTTTGCTGCCGTTGGAGCTTGAGAGGACTTTGTTTTTGATATGGCTTTTAAACGAGTTTTTTGCCTCATAAAGAATGCGGACATGTCTGTTTCTTGCGTCGTTAAATGCTTGACGGTTTTCTTGACTGGGATTGTGTAGAAGCGTTTTGTGAGCTTTAACCTTTTCAATGCCTGCCTTGTCACAAGATTTAGAGAACCAGGGCTTTTGAGTGGCTGAAGAGGTTTTCTGTGTACGTGGAATAAATAATTCCATGCCATCTTGGATAATTTCGGTGACGTTTTGTGAGATATCAGAGGGGTCAGGATGAGAAAAGCAGACAGACGCCCATGGAAATGAGGAAAAGTAATCCTGCATTTGGTCCCAGTTCTCGGAGTTGTAGTGGCAAACGATACGTGGGTGTGATGGCTGTGTGACCTCGGGTTGCATTGCGTAGGAAGCAGTGACCATGCCGTGGTACGAGCGACCAAGGGAGGCGGTGACTGATATCTTGTAGCATTCAGGTTCTGTAGTAAGAAGAAGATCCAAGGGTTTTGAGCAGTGTATTAGGATGCGAGGAAAGTAAGTAGGTTGCTGAACCATATTGGCTAAAGTATTTCTGGCTGCAAAGGCGTCCGGTGCTCTCCCTTTTGGATCCGTTTTTGAAGAACCCAGCCATTCCTTGTTATGGACATTGAAGTCACTAAGAATAGTGACCTCGGTGAAAGGATATTCAGAAATCAAACGGTCGGTTTTTTCAGAAACGTAGTCGAAGAGCTGGACAAAGTTATTGTCAGAAGGTGACCGGTAAATGCAACAGTGATTTTAGTTGCAGCCTTTAAAGAGAGTTTCATCCAAAGTATGTCTTTTCTTCCAGCTTCTAAATTTGGGAGTCTGGTGCAGGGTAGATTGCTACGGACGTATGCGCACACGCCTCCCTGCAATCTAAAGGAAGTCGGAGCTCATACCCCGGGAAATTAAAGTGATTAGTGGCTGTTTTGGCACTGATTTGGGTTTCGGTGAGGAAGAGGAGTTGGGACTTATTAGCTGGAGGAAATGGTGGACGGAGTTCAGGTAAGAATTTAGGCCACATATATTCGAGAAGGATATGTTAAATCTTGATGCCGACGCCCCCTGCACACCCCTCTCCCGGAGTTCCGAATAGTGAGGTATTTTATCTCCGAAATCTTTTGTACAAGGAGGGGCCATCATAATTTTTGTATATAAGGGAAGCCGACTCATACACCAGAACCGGAAACGTCCGTTGGGACTTCACCGGCCCTTTGATGTAAGGGCTGGTACCTCCACAGGCGTGAAAAAATCCTTTACTATCACGTAAAGGAAAAGTCCACTACCACCTGCCGAATAAGTTCTGTATCTAATTATTGTGCATATTTATAAAAAAGTCCATAACACAAGTGTCTTATGGAAGTGAATTTTCATAAAAACGCTTTTAGTAGCAAATGTGTCTTTTTTTAATGAAAGCAGGTATCAAATTTGGTTACCAGTATAAGTTGTATAGTAGAAACTATGTACCATATTTCACAAGATTATTATGGTTAGTTAGTACCTATAAAATTCGGGCTATTGTTGTTTTACTAAAAGAGATTTATAAAAAAAAATATGTGGGTTGAAATTTTTTATAAAATTCAGTACCATATCGCATTTGCTGCGTCCAAACTTTTTTGTATATCTTATGAAATATAGTTATATATTAGGATAGATACAGTGTATTTCACTTTAAGTGGCGACCATTCATTATTTCATAACGGGTCGGTCGATTTTAAATTTTTGTTTAATATAGTACTCCAAAACTCCACATAATGGTATGCATTCTTTTAAGATTTACTTTTTCCATAGCCTAATACGATAAAAAATAAAACCCCAGAAACGATTAAAGCATATTAGGTATTTTTCACGAAAAGTCAAATATCTCCATCGATTTTGGCACATCTGTAATCGACAAATCTCAAGTTTCAATATCGTAACTTATACCAAGTGTTCACAACTTGAGCAGAAATAATGATAAAATCGACGCTTTCAGAGTGCCCTGTGTAAATCTACAAAAATGAAAATCACGACTTTTTGAAAATGCCCTGTGTAAACACTACTGACTGTCTTGCAAATATTAGATTGCCGATGGATTATAAGTCACCTAGTGTATCAACTCACACAATATCATCGGCATATCTTATACAGTGTGTTCACAATTAATACGGAAACATACCCTTTTGCAATGTATTACCCAATGTGGATTTTGATCGGACCAGTATCTTAAATTTTGGGAAGACCCCAGTCCATTATTTCTAAAATAGTTTACAAGTTCATCGCCAAGCAAGAAAGTTCTATCGGTTGGTTCGCCAACTTCTACTATACTATACTGTAGTGAATATTCCTGTCATCTTAACTGCAATTTTGCAAGATACTTTCTACGATCTTCATCAGTATTCCTGTTGACATAAACAAAACGTCTACAGTTTAACAGTTGATATTATTTGGCACTTTATATAATTTGGAAAGTCGTTGTACACGCAATACGTGGTGAAATCGACACAAATAGGGTCAGAATTACAAGTCAGTAAAAAAATTGAATTAATTCGACTTATGGGCTATAACCATAAGACATATCGAGAGGCTGCGGCAGAATTTAACAGGCGTACTCCTGATATTGGATCCGTGACTTTTCAGACAGTTGCAAAAGTATATATGCATTTTGACAGAACTGGGACTATTGCTCCAACAAAGCGCACCAGAAATGTGAATAATCGTAGAGACAATGCTTTTATGAACGAGCTTCAAGGAAATGCGAAGACCAGTGTGGGACACCTAGCAATACAACTCAACACGAAACCAATTAAGGTTTGAAGGTACCTTAAGCGAAACAAACAAATAGCCTGAAAGCCCAAATTTTTGCATACCTTGGAGAATGTCGATGAAGATGTTTGAATGAAATATTCATTATGCTGCCAAGGAAACTATTTAACCTATAGAACTTTCTTGTTTAACATAATGTTTAGCGATGAAGCTACCTTTACAACGAACGGGCTGGTATCTTCCCCAAACTCAAGGTATTGGTCCAATCAAAATCCAAATTGGATAATAAATTGTAAGAAGCAATACTCTTCCAAAATTAATGTCTAGTGTGGTATATTCCACAATAAAATAATAGGACCCCTCTTTTTCTGACAAAAATCTCAACGCAGAAATTTTCTTAACGTTTTAAACAACGAATTATGGGACGTTTTAGAACATATACCTAATATAATTTATTGTTTGAAAATGTACAAAAAGTTTCCTAAAATAAACTTAAATGTTCCCGAAAAAACTGATTGCCTCGCCAACGAACCTTAAGTTAGATGCAAATTGAGTTATTGAAAAAATATTAAAATATTTAAATGAACTTTGGTACAAAAGGTAAGAAATAATCAGTTTGATAGGATGTCTACATTTCCACAATATATAAGTAGTTGATAAATTGTTTTTACAAATGTCAAATAAAACTTTAAAGTGGCAGAGTTAATTGATGTTTTAATTTATGACATTTATGAAAATATGAGTATTATTTCACTTATATTTTGGTTTACTTCCACTGGTTCAAATTTATGTGAAAAGTTAAAAAAAAATACATTTTTTGCCATCACCCCACCAAATCACAGTCTTGCTTTCTTTCTCATAAGAGATACACCAGCCCTAGACCCATCACAATGAACAACCAAGTTATTCAAAGTAATGAGTCCTTTTCACTTGTTGGCGTTTCTGTGGATCGGAATTTGAATTGGCATCAACATGTCACATCAATTGCAGAAGCGGCTGCTGAGAAATTAGGTTTCCTCTTCCGGGCTCGCAAATACTTTTCACCAGCTAACCTCTATACCTTATATACTTCACAAATAAGACCAAACCTCGAATACTGCTCCCACATCTGGGGTATTGCTGCCGCTTCTACACTCGCTATCCTGGACTTCATTCAGAAGAGAGTTATACGTCTCATCGGTGACCCTACCCTCACCCAAAGGCTGCATTCCCTTGCCTACCGACGTGCCGTTGGTGACCTATCTCTCTTTTATAGATATCTGCACGGGCAGTGCTCAGAGGAGCTTTCCTCCATAGTTCCTCCACCTGCTGCCCCCAACAGATCTAACAGGGGAATAGAGCGAATGCACCCTTTTACTGTCCAGGTCACCAGACATAGAACATCTTGTTATGCCCGCTCTTTTGTCCCGAGAACTTCAAAGTTGTGGAATTCCTTGCCGGCACATGTTTTTCCTTCTCCCTCGAACCTCCAAATCTTCAAGTCCAGAATTAACAAGTTGCCTCTTTCCTCCTTGTCGACACCCACGGTACGATAGTATTTAGGCTGTAAGCCCTCGTGGTGTGTTGTTGAAATAAAAAAATAAAAAAACCTTAATTACAGGTTAGGTATATAGGTAATTTCAGTTTTATGTATTATTTTAGCATTTTTTTTGTGTGTAAAAAACAGTTAGTCAGTTTTCGCAGAAAGCATTGTTTGCAAAATTTGGCAATTAATGATCAATGTTTACTGAGTTATTGTAAAAACAAAAGTTTTCGGATTTTCGTGAAAAAATGGTTTACAAGTTTTTATGAATTTTTTTTTTGGAAGTTTTGTTGAAAAGCTTTTTGTGAATAAGTAGGTAGCTTAAAGAGGTAGCAGTAAAATCGAAGCAGTTTTTTCGGGAACATTTTAAGTTTATTTTCGACAAAATTTTGTACTTTGTGAAAAAATAAAGTTATTTTGATGAAATATGATACATTGTTTCTACTATATAAGTTCTACTGGTAATCAAATTTGATGCATTTCATTAAGCAAATTCTTATTTGCTACTAAAAACATTTAAATACAAATTCACTGCCATAACGCACTTGCTGCGTCCAGTATTTTTTTATCTAAGCACATTTCTATCAAAATTGGTTACTACAACTCCCTTGCTGCATCCAAACTTTTACTTCAATTGTTTGACAATTCTTTGGTTATTTGTTTGACGGTAAGAGGACAGGTTTAACTTCTGTATGAAATTGGATCAGACGTACTCTTTACTTATATATTGAGTGAGTTCAGCTTCATGGAAAAGCTTGTCTTCTGATATTCAAAGAAGCAGTGTAGAGAAATGCGAATGCATAGTTCACTGAACATACATTGTTTTATTCGCTGCATGCACTATAAATAATAAAAGTTCTTTAGGAATTGGAGATCCGATTTGAAGAGAGAGTCTTTTGAAAAGGAACTTTTTTAAGACCAGCATAAAATCTAAGTTTCTACAAACAATAGAATATTCAAGTAAAACATTTTCAAAGTTGAATATGGGTAAAGTTCAACAAGTCGTTAAATTATGAATTATTTTGTCGACGCCATAGTTTGTTACTTTAGACTGAGTCGTTTTTCCAGTAGCGCTGTTAGACTATTGCAACCACTGCAACTACGTTTGTAATTGAACTAAGATATACACAGGGTGTCCTCATTATACTTAAAAAAACTCGGGACGCAGCAAGTGCGTTATGGTAGTGAATTTTCATAAAAATGTTTTTATTGCAAATATGTGTTTTTCTTTTAATTTAAGAAAAGAGGCATCAATTTCGGTTACCAGTATAACCTATATAGTAAAAACAATGTGCCATGTTTCATACAAATAACTTTATTGTGTGAAAATGTACAAACATTTCCTTAAGTAAACTTAAAGTGTTCCCGGAAAAACTCGTTTCTTGGTCAACCTTATAGGTTAATAGCAAATTGGGCTATACAAATATGAAGCATTTGATCAAAATTCGCTACCATAACGCACTTGCTGCATCCGTAATTTCTTTTTCACAAACATGCATTATATTTCGATGGAAAATGCAAAAATGCAATAACATAAGGCGTGTTTGATTAAAAAAAAAAAGAAAATTTGTATCACCGACGACGTTTGGGCCACCCTGTGATTGTAGAAATATTTTTTGAAGATGTAGCTCAAGACACCCTATAATTAATGTATAAAGATATTTTTCATATCTTGTATAATAACGGATATATTGAGCTTTATTGATTTTTTACGAAAATTCGACAAAAATTATATACCATTAAACGATAAACTCTATAGCTAAAATTACTGCCCAACATCAGAGAAAGGGTCTATTTGAAATGAATTTTCTGGAAACATTTTAGTAAATTGAAGGACAATGACGGTTGAAACTAAGACTTCAGGGTTTGTAAAACATCCTTCTTGAGACATTTGATTCCCATAGCCCGTATTAGATTCACGTTATTTGCCTAAATGTTGCCGATTTTGACGTTTTATATAGCAACTTTGACGTCTTGAAGAAAACCCCAATTTATTTTTCTTTAAATGCCTATAACTTTTTTGTCTTTTGACCTACATAGCTAAATTTTGGTAGGTAACTTACCTATAAGGATGTAAACCCGCGTACCAAATTTGGTTGCCCTTACTTTGTTAATTTCGGAGATATAATTTTTTTCGAATAAAAACACAAAATGTTCCGAGAAAACCTGGGCAGATTTTCCTAGCTAACGAACTTATCCAATCCATTTGCAAAAGGAATTTATTCACCGAATTTAATCAAAATCCTACCATTATTTTTTGAGTTATCGGTGTGATACATATATATATATATATATATATATATATATATATATATATATATATATATATATATATATATATATATATATATATATATATATGTATATATATATATATATATATATATATAAACATATAAAAATTGAAACTGACCCCGGATATGTGTTCTGGGGGGCCTAATTAGCGCTCATTTGAAGAAATTTTTTCAAAATTCAAAAGTCGGGATCTCCTCATTAGTGAATTTTTTAAAGAAAATTCACTAACAATGGGGTGTGATTTGCCATTAAAAAATAGTGGTGGTAGTTCGTATAAGATTTTTTCATTTTAAGGTCGTGATACTGAGAAATAGTTGAAGTTGTTAGGCTGAAAGCGATTTTCCTTAATTATCTTTAAAAGGGCTAAAGATAAGATTTTCAAAATTTCTATACTAGCAAATATTAGCAGCATATAAAGAAAACAGTCTGAACCCAGCAAGTGCGTTATGGTAGCGAATTTTCTTAAAAATATTTTTAATGGCAAATATGTCTTGTTTTTAAAAGAAGGACATTTGGATGGCAGTATAACCTACATATTACTAACAATATACCATGCTTCATTAAAATAGCTTTGTTGTTTCAAAAAGTACACACACTTTCCGAAAATAAACTTTAAAATTCCAGAAAAAGACCGGTCCGATTTTCCTGGCCAACGAACTTCTCTAAGCTATTTACACACCTGCCAAGATATAATTATTCCTAAACAGCTTTAGGACCAAAATGAAAAAAAGTCTGAAAATTTGCAAATATTTCTTTTACGAAAGATCACTTTTTTTTTACAGAAATTGCCTTTGGTAATGTTACACTAAACTATATATTTTTTTCTTACAATCAATTTTTTTCCGTACAAACATGCATTATAATTCCATGTAAAACACAAAAATACAATAATATAAGGGGGTGTTTCTATTAAAAGAAGAAAATGTTAATCACCAATGACTTATGGGCCAGCCTGTGTTTGTCAAGATAGGTTTATAAGATGCAGCTTGAGATACACTATAATTAACCTAAATACTTTTTTCTCATATCTTGTATAATAACGGATATATTGAGCTTTACCATATAAATGCGTCACCCTGTATATGTGTAAACAGACAAAGGCTTAAACTAACCCTGTATATGGGTTTAAGGGTTCCAGTTTGCGTCCATTTGAAGAAATCTTTTTAAAATTCATAAGTCGCGGGCCTCTCAATAAATATTTTTTTCTACGAAAATTTGGTAAGATATAGACTATTACCGATAAACTCTATAGCTGAAACTACTGCCCAAAGATCAGAACGAAGGTCTACTTGAAATGGATTTTCTGGAACCATTTTAGTAAAATGAAGGACAATGATGGTTGAAGCTGAACCACAAGGCTTTGTTAAACACAATTATTACGACATATTTTCTACATAATCCGTATTTGTTTCAAATTCGTTGTCTGAAAATTGCAAATTTTGATATCCCAAATCGCGACTTTGACGTTCTAAGAAAAAAAATGATAAAATTTTCAAAATATTTTTTCCGCTAGTTCTTGAATTTTTGCACCAAAAAAACTTAACGGTTGTATGTAATATTCAATTGGTTTTGTTAGTTGCAGAAAATATTTTGTTTTTGTGCTTTCCTCTGATCACCAGTGGCAACCAATTTTTTTAAATACCTATGACTTTTCCTATCAACTTAGAGAATTTAGGAAAGTAGGGTAAGTTTGATAGTAGAAATGTATGTGCCAAATTTGGTTGTGATAACCCTGTCATTCTCGGAGATACAGCGATATACAGTGTGTACAAACTGGATAGGAATGTATTGCTATCTACGTTATTATTAGATATAGGAAGGCAGTTAAATTAGCAGTGTTTTGTATTATTTCATGCTCGTTCCAAATATGACTTGTATTTTGCCCTGACTCTTTTCGTTTTCGAGTTGTTTTGAAAAAAACAAAATCTGTCGATTTTTTTTTTTCAATATCTAAGTAGGCGTTGATCTGACATGTCTAAGACTTGCACATTATCAGGACACTTTTTACAGAGTAATCTTTTTGTGCTATTCTCAACTTGGAATTGTTATTTGTTTTTGAGCTACATGTATCGACGTTTGTTTTTATTATGGCAGCCATATTGGATTTTTTGCTCATGTGATAGCCTGTGAAAAGAGCTTTCCAGTGATGTAAAACATGCGTGAGAGATCTTGTAATTGCACTGACAATTTTGAGAAAAACCGTTTTGAGGATAGTATTCTATGGAATCCAATACAAGAAAACAAATGACAAAAAAAAATGTTCAAAAAGCAGTAGGCCATGGAGTCTAACAATAAACTTCTACTTTTAACATAATTTTCCGTAATCATTCACGATAAAACAATATGAACTTTTAGCACACCAATGAATCAGCCAATTATTACAAATGATATTTTACATTACAACATTATCCTAAAAAATGGTTGTAACTTAATTAAATAGGTAAACCTAGTAAATAGCTAAATTTACCAGCAGAACTCAACAAAAATCATATTAGTGATTTACGAAGACGCCTTTGAAGATCATTAGATTTTTAAACGTAAGTCAACTGAAAAACAACAGAAGAAATGTTGCTATGGATATAATGCTATCGCGACAATCAAGAATATTGTCATTCTTAATTATCTGAACAATTTGAGATGTATTTAACACGTTTGTTAAAATTTTGTACCAAATAAGTTGTTTCCTGTTTATTTTAAATATTATTCAACAATATGTGCAGTAATGAAGAATATTTCGGTTTTATGGTGAACAAATTGATGTTCCAAAAAGTACGGTACACCGTGTATTAAAACAAAGTCATTACCATCCATACAAACCTACAATCCTACAAGGCTTAAATGTTGACGATTATCCTAAGCGACTTCAATTATGCAGATGGTATCAAGGGCAATGTCGGCAAGATGAAAATTTTCATTTGAAAATAATATGAACTGATGAATCCAGATTTCCAAATTGTGGTGTGTATAATCTCCATAATAGGCATTATTGGGCAAATGAAAATTCCGATCTAAAGGAAGTAAGACGATTGCAGGACAGATTTGGTATTAATGTTTGGTGCGGCTTATTAGGTAAAAAACTGTTATTTTTATTTGTAGATTAGACAGTTAATTTAAAAAGAATTCAGGTAACTTCATTGTTGGTCCGTTCTTTTTTGAAAATAATGTAATTGGGGAACGGCATCTTAATCTATTGAGATGTGATATCTTACCAACAATTAAAAGAGTTTATGGTAATTTAGACGAGATTTGGTACCAACAAAACGGTTGTCTAGCTCACAATGCTAGGATCGTCAAAGAATTTTTGAACAAAATTTTAATAATCGCGTCATTGGTAACAATGGGCCGGTTCATTGGTGTGCTCGAAGTCCTGATATAACACCCATGGATTTTTATTTTTGGGGTACTCTGAATAATGATGTGTATAAATTCTATCCACCACGAAATATCAATGAATTACGAAACTTAATCACGGAAGCTATAAATCATATTAACCAAAACACCCTCACCAGAGTTTGCAGGCATGTTTCAAAAATGTGTATAAGGTGCATTGACTATGTGAAAACTGGAACCTGTGATGAGCACTAATAAGTACACTTGGAGAACACCCAAATCACCACAACACATATTTCAGAGACCTTACGATCGTTTCGTTGACCAAGTCAACATCTTCAGAGGAAGAAAAATTCTAACATAAAAAACTAGATCCCGTATATTTATATCGCGTAAAAGAAAACGAACTAGTCCGAAGGAAAGTTGTCGTCCAAGAACGATCGTTTGTTTATTGCGCAGTGAAACAGGTCGGAGACCTGCTTTAATCTTTTGGTCGACAAATTTATGACCCTTATCTAATATAGGTTTAAAAAGGACCGGCGTTCTTTGAAGAAGCAACACGTTTCCCTTCGATCTAGAAATTTACTATGTGGATATTGGTTTATGCCGATAAAAGACAACTGGTGAGATAAACAACATAAACTCAAATCATCTCTTTTAAATAGAAAACTAAAACCCAGATGTCTGTCTCACCGTGCTACCTTTAACAATGTAAAAATAGTTCAACTAAAATACTACACAAAAACTATATATTGATTTTAATTCTACGTGAAAATATTTATATTGACTACAAAGATATAAAAACCGAACAGGTATTTAAATGAAGACAAACATTGTGATTAGTATATGTATAAACCGGTCGAGTTATTGACAATAATTTATTATTCTACCAGACTAATTATGAGTATTTAAGCGTTCAAATGCAAAGAGCAAACAATGGGCTAGAGATTACAGGTGCCGCACGATTTAATGAAGTTTTGTTCTTAATAGACCTTAATATAAAAATACTTTCTAATGAATCAAGCATAGTTTGATGTCTGACATTTTTGACAAGTTTCAAATTTTCTTTGTCAATGTGGTGGTTATTATCCCATATATGTTGTGCCACACAAGATTTGTCTACCGTACCATATCGTAACTGTGCGAGATGTTCACGAAATCTGGTGGCTATGTTTCTCCTAGTTTGTCCCACGTATTTAAGATCACAATCTTTGCAACTAATCTCATAAATTCCGGACATTTCAGTGACTTTGTCTTTGTCTTTCGTATTACCCAACAAATTTTTTAAATTACTTTTCGTCGAAAACGTCAAATGTAAATCGGCTTTCTTAAAAATACTTTCCAAACCCTTTGTGATTTGTGGTTCATAAGGTAAACATACAAATTTTTTCTCGATTTTATCATTCTTAAATGTCGTACATTCAGATATCAACTTCTTTGTTCTGTGTTTGTTAACTAATTTGTCTATTAAACCATCCGAGTAACCGTTATATCTCGCCACATGTTTTATGTATTTTAATTCTGTATTAAATCTATTTTTACTCAACGGAAAATTTATCAATCTATTTACTAAGAAATTGAAACTAGCCGTTTTTTGTGCAAACGTATGATGTGAGTCATTAGGAATATAATTAATAGTAGCCGTTTCCTTCCTATAGACATCAAATTCAAGCGAGCCTTTATTTTTATTTTTAATAACTAGTACATCTAGGAACGAAAGTTTATTGTTAATTTCTATTTCGTGGGTAAATTTTATTGAATCAAATTGACTATTTAGTTTTTCAGTAAATTCTTCTACCTTACATGTATTTGTGTCAAACACTGCAAAAATATCATCGACATAACGACACCAAACTCTAGGGAAATACCCACTTTTATTTTTTAAATCCGTCTCAAATCTACTCATAAACAAATCTGCAATAAAAGGCGATAATGGATTGCCCATAGCTGTGCCTTCAGTTTGTTCAAAGAACTCATTGTTAAATTGGAAAATATTTTGTTTTATACAAAGGCTAGTTAGAGTTAAATATTCTTTGCAGACGTCTTGACTTATATTGTTCAATTTTAATAATTCTTCCAAATACTCCAACGTTTGTTTTGTGGGTACACTAGGAAATAATGACGTCACGTCGAATGACATCAAAACCTCTCCTTCCAATAATTTAACATCTTTAATTTTATCAATAAAATCAAGAGAATTTAGCACCGAACAACTTTTCTGTTTAATAGGTAGTCTTTTAAACTCGTTTGACAACCACTTTGCCAAGTTATATGTTGGAGAATCTATAGCCGAAATGATAGGCCTCATTAATTTTCCCGGTTTATGGATTTTCGGGAGACAATATTTTTTGGGGACTTTCGGATTAGAAGTTTACAAGTTTCTAATCCGAAAGTCCCCAAAAAATATTGTCTCCCGAAAATCCATAAACCGGGAAAATTAATGAGGCCTATCATTTCGGCTATAGATTCTCCAACATATAACTTGGCAAAGTGGTTGTCAAACGAGTTTAAAAGACTACCTATTAAACAGAAAAGTTGTTCGGTGCTAAATTCTCTTGATTTTATTGATAAAATTAAAGATGTTAAATTATTGGAAGGAGAGGTTTTGATGTCATTCGACGTGACGTCATTATTTCCTAGTGTACCCACAAAACAAACGTTGGAGTATTTGGAAGAATTATTAAAATTGAACAATATAAGTCAAGACGTCTGCAAAGAATATTTAACTCTAACTAGCCTTTGTATAAAACAAAATATTTTCCAATTTAACAATGAGTTCTTTGAACAAACTGAAGGCACAGCTATGGGCAATCCATTATCGCCTTTTATTGCAGATTTGTTTATGAGTAGATTTGAGACGGATTTAAAAAATAAAAGTGGGTATTTCCCTAGAGTTTGGTGTCGTTATGTCGATGATATTTTTGCAGTGTTTGACACAAATACATGTAAGGTAGAAGAATTTACTGAAAAACTAAATAGTCAATTTGATTCAATAAAATTTACCCACGAAATAGAAATTAACAATAAACTTTCGTTCCTAGATGTACTAGTTATTAAAAATAAAAATAAAGGCTCGCTTGAATTTGATGTCTATAGGAAGGAAACGGCTACTATTAATTATATTCCTAATGACTCACATCATACGTTTGCACAAAAAACGGCTAGTTTCAATTTCTTAGTAAATAGATTGATAAATTTTCCGTTGAGTAAAAATAGATTTAATACAGAATTAAAATACATAAAACATGTGGCGAGATATAACGGTTACTCGGATGGTTTAATAGACAAATTAGTTAACAAACACAGAACAAAGAAGTTGATATCTGAATGTACGACATTTAAGAATGATAAAATCGAGAAAAAATTTGTATGTTTACCTTATGAACCACAAATCACAAAGGGTTTGGAAAGTATTTTTAAGAAAGCCGATTTACATTTGACGTTTTCGACGAAAAGTAATTTAAAAAATTTGTTGGGTAATACGAAAGACAAAGACAAAGTCACTGAAATGTCCGGAATTTATGAGATTAGTTGCAAAGATTGTGATCTTAAATACGTGGGACAAACTAGGAGAAACATAGCCACCAGATTTCGTGAACATCTCGCACAGTTACGATATGGTACGGTGGGCAAATCATGTGTGGCACAACATATATGGGATAATAACCACCACATTGACAAAGAAAATTTGAAACTTGTCAAAAATGTCAGACATCAAACTATGCTTGATTCATTAGAAAGTATTTTTATATTAAGGTCTATTAAGAACAAAACTTCATTAAATCGTGCGGCACCTGTAATCTCTAGCCCATTGTTTGCTCTTTGCATTTGAACGCTTAAATACTCATAATTAGTCTGGTAGAATAATAAATTATTGTCAATAACTCGACCGGTTTATACATATACTAATCACAATGTTTGTCTTCATTTAAATACCTGTTCGGTTTTTATATCTTTGTAGTCAATATAAATATTTTCACGTAGAATTAAAATCAATATATAGTTTTTGTGTAGTATTTTAGTTGAACTATTTTTACATTGTTAAAGGTAGCACGGTGAGACAGACATCTGGGTTTTAGTTTTCTATTTAAAAGAGATGATTTGAGTTTATGTTGTTTATCTCACCAGTTGTCTTTTATCGGCATAAACCAATATCCACATAGTAAATTTCTAGATCGAAGGGAAACGTGTTGCTTCTTCAAAGAACGCCGGTCCTTTTTAAACCTATATTAGATAAGGGTCATAAATTTGTCGACCAAAAGATTAAAGCAGGTCTCCGACCTGTTTCACTGCGCAATAAACAAACGATCGTTCTTGGACGACAACTTTCCTTCGGACTAGTTCGTTTTCTTTTACGCGATATAAATATACGGGATCTAGTTTTTTATGTTAGAATTTTTCTTCCTCTGAAGATGTTGACTTGGTCAACGAAACGATCGTAAGGTCTCTGAAATATGTGTTGTGGTGATTTGGGTGTTCTCCAAGTGTACTTATAAGGTGCATTGAACAAAACGGTGGCCATATTGAACAATTTTTTATTTAGTGTATTTTTACGTTTCTATTTCAGTATTTGTTGAGTTCCGTTTCTATGTTGTTTTGTGGAGTTTGCGTTTCTATTTGTTATTTCCGGGCTTCGTTATTAAACTATATCACATAATATTACGTAGCATTATTACCTAATTAAGTATTGTAAATTATATCGCAATATTTTTTTATCGTGAATCATTACGGAAAATTATGTTAAAAGTAGAAGTCTATTGTTAGACTACATGGCCTTATGCTTTTTGAACCCCTTTTTTTGTCATTTGGTTTCTGGTATTGGATTTCATAGCCTACTATCCTCAAAACGTTTTTTTTTTCAAAATTGTCAGTGCAATTACAAGACCTCTCAAGCACTTTGTACATCATTGGAAAGTTATTTTCACAGGCTATCACATGAGTAAAAAATCCAATATGGCTGCCATATGAAAAACAAACGTTGATACCTGTAGCTCAAAAACAAATGACAATCCAAAGTTGAGAATAGCACAAAAGATTACTCTGTAAAAAGTGTCCTGATAATGTGCAAGACTTAGACATGTCAGATCAACGCCTACTTAGATATTGAAAAAAAAAAAACTCGGGACGCAGCAAGTGCGTTATGGTAGTGAATTTTTATTAAATGCTTCAAAATTAAATAACTCAATTTTCTATAAACTTAGAGAGTTTAATTTCAATACGAAGTAACGTTTTTCCTAAGGCAAGATATCCACAAAATTTCATTAAAATAACTTTGTAATTTTCGGATAAAAAAAATTTTTTTCGAAAGAAAATTTAAAATTTGAATAACTCAATTTTCTCTAAACTTAGAAAGTTGAATTTTGGTACGTAGTAAGGTTGAGGCAACATATATAGTAAATTTCATTGAAACAGCTTTGTTTCTTTCGGAGAAAAAAAATTTTTTCGAAAGAAAACTCAAAATTTTTCCGGAAAACCCCGTCTGATTTTGCTGGATAACGAACTCATCCAAGCCATTAATAAAAGACAGGCACTTGCCAAGTTTCATCGAAATCGGTTAATATATATATATATATATATATATATATATATATATATATATATATATATATATATATATATATATATATATATATATATATATATAAACATATAAAAATTAAACCTATTTACAAATGAACTTTAATAAGATATTATGCTGTGACAATTCCTCTCTCAAGCACCCTAAAAAATAATCAAAATGTGCACAGTTATATATGTTTTATTTCTTTTTCCCTTGTCTTAATACACTACATATTTTATGACAATCGATTTAATTTACTTATTTGATTTCATAAATAGTCGGTTAATAGTGACTTGGAATGAAGTAGACACCACATCTTCAAACATATTAAGAGAATATGAGTAAATCAACAGCAACTGGGAATGAATTCGGTCAGTCGCCCAGCCACGTGGTTAAAAAACACTGTTTGTATGAGTGGTTACAACTCTAGCTCTAAATAAAACGACTGTAACAGCGGCAGAAGCAAAAGTCAATGGAAGGTTTGTGTATTCGGAAAGAAACTATTGACTATTAATAACAACAATTGACTAAAAACGCTGCGAGTTGTAAGGCAAAAATAATTATACTACAGAGGTGATAAATGATAATACATTACAATAGGGTTATATATAATCGTAAATGCTTCCAATGATTAACAATCAGTGAATTCAGTATTATTGACATTTCTCGGAAACTTACAAATGAATTTCATGAGTCAATAAGAAAAGCATTGACTAACCAACAGCAACCACATACTTATGATTGAAACATAAATGTTTCAAATTTGAATAGCTCAATTTTCTGTAACCCTAGAAAACTGAATTTTGGCACATAGTTAGGTATTTCCCAAAGCAATATGTAGACCAAATTTTATCGAAATTTTCGGGAAAAAAATTTTTTTTTTGAAAGAAAACTCAAAATTTTCCCGGAAAACCCCGTCCGATTTTCTTGGCCAACGAACTCATCCAAGCCATTAATAAAAGAAAGGCACTTGCCGAGTTTCATCTAAATCGGCTAATTATTTTTTGAGTTATCAGACGGATACATATATATATATATATATATATATATATATATATATATATATATATATATATATATATATATATATATATATATATATATATATATATATATATATATATATATATATATATATATATATATATATATATATATATATATATATATAAGCATATAAAAATTCACTAAAAGGATATCGACAAATTTTTTTTTTTTTCAAAATAACTCGAAAACGCAAAGAGGCAAAGCCAAATACAAGTCAGAATTGGAACGAGCATGAAATTCTACAAAACATTTCTGATTTAACCGTCTCGCTATCTCTAATAATAACGGAGTTAGCAATACATTCCCATCCAGTTTGAGACACACTATAGTCAAGGATGACTACAAAGAAACAACTTAATCTCTAAAAGTTGCTATACGCCAAAATGGGACTCTAGGTGTGGCCGTAACTGTATCGCTGTAACATAGTTGCCATTTTCTTCAGGCTCACAAAATTGAGGAAGAAGTTAACAACTTTCGGCCTATACTCCATTGCAGCGCTCACATTACCTGTATTTGATTTCACCTCTTATATATTTCGAAATCGAAAAGGCTCTTGAGATGATTTTTATCCGAAGAAACATCAGGTTTTAAAGTGTAATGGAACAAAGAAAAATGTTTTGGGCTGTTCTACATTGGAGAAGTATTGTATTAGCGTGTAACTGCTAAATCTTTATACGTCGGAAAATAAACAAAATTCTTTTTCTTTTAAAGCTTTATAGGTTTTATTTTGATTTTCCTGAGAATATCGGTGGTTCAGAGGTAAGAACGTGTGCCTCTGAACCGAAGGGTACTGGGTTCGATCCCAGGGTACTTCTTTCACTTTTTCAGTACAAACTGTAACATTAACATCAACCGAGATTCTGGCATTGTATTTGAGCAAGTTGAACGTCTGCACGTTCCGCCTTTCGGAGGGCGCGTAAAGCCGTCGGTCCCGTGTCCATTTGATGTTGGGTACGTTAAAGATCCCTACCCTCCTTACAGAAAGGCAGGGGTTCGGCAAAATTTCCAGGATAGCGAGGTTAAACTGCTACATGGCGTCGGTGATTGGCCATAGTCGCGGAAATAGGCCGACGTTAAAGAAACAAAACACACACACATTTTGATTTTCCCCTATATAATCACTTAAAGTAACTTAGGATATGGGTTCCAGGCCGCGCCCATTTAATACATTTCTCATGAGTTGCAAAGTCGCAAGTCCTCCTCTAGCAAATTTTTTCCATACAATTTCGCTCAAAATACACAAGTTTATTTTGAAATACAACACTGTGTTCGATTTAAAAAATTAATTTCAATAGCTTACTGCTGTTTCATCTCAAAAGTGAGTTTCCGTCATTTGTTCTTTTAATTAATAAATCGTATGACCACAAGCTAAAAAATTTTGGACGGCAGCGATTTTATTAAAATACGCATTCGTTCAAATAGCCTTATTTAAAATTAGCGAACATTAGTTAGTACTCAGGTCATGAATTTGACTGGAAACTTATTTTTTGTTGCTTTAACAAGCAGTCTGAAACTTTTCTTTGTGCCAATATAATGCCTTGTTAAGTTTCAAAGTCTTAACGCGTATTGTGACTTTAATGGCAAACCTAAAAGCTAAACATTCGAAACTCTGTAAATGGCACTTAGTATTCTATCGTGGCTGAGTGGTAAGGTGTTAAGAGTTTCTTGTTTTTACATGTTTTCGTATCATATATTGGTGTATGAAGTAACTGTATATAAGAGACTTAGTACTGTCTTCATGTTCTATAAACAACATATGTGGAATTTTATTTTTTAATTTAAATAACTCAAGTATAAAATTACGTAGTAGCTCTATACATATACCTAAAATCGGCTCGGGAACCGAACTCAAGAACTACAGCCCCATTACATGCATCTCAACATTCCAACTTTTTTCATATCACATGATGTATGAACACTGCGAAGAAAATGACCTCATATATACGGAGCAAATGGGATGCACCAGGGGATGGATGCCTTGGATACAAGGAGCAACTCACGATCGATGGAACCATGCTGAAGAATGCACACATAAGATGCAGAGACCTTAGTATGCGTTGTGTCGATAACAGGAGGGTATTCGATAGTATACCTTACGACTGGGTTCCCAAATTCCTAGGGAGTCAAATAAAAATGGAAGACAAGATTGTGGCTCGAGAATCATATATCAACTGTTGACATGAACCAAGAAATATATAAGAGAGATTCCTTCAGCCGACTACTCTTCTGTTTGGCATTAAGCCCGTTCTCTTCTTGTCAAACGAGCCAAGGCTTCAAATTAGACTTAAAGAACCAAAAATCAAAAATAAATCCTCTTCTTTTCATGGACGACCTTAAACTATACAGTGAAAATCCATACTAACTGAAATCACTGTAAAATATTGTGAAAATATTTAGTGACGACGTCCGAATGTCCTTTGGTCTCGACAAGTGTGCGGAAGCTTATGTAAAGCGAGGTAAAACTAAAAAAAAAAACTCGGGACGCAGCAAGTGCGTTATGGTAATGAATTTTTATTAAATGCTTCAAATTAGAATAACTCAATTTTTTATAAACCTAGAGAATTTAATTTTGGTACAAAGTAAGGTCTTACCTAAGGCAAGAGATCCACCGAATTTCATTAAAATAACTTTGTGATTTTCGGAGAAAAAAATTGTTTCAAAATCAAATTTAAAATTTGAATAACTCAATTATCTATAAACTTAGAAAGTTTAATTTTGGTTAGTAGTAAGATCTCTCCCGAGGCAACATATATAGTAAATTTCATTAAAACAGATTTGTTACTTTAGGCGGAAAATTTTTTTTTAGAAAGAAAACTCAAAATTTTCTCGGAAAACCCCGTCCGATTTTTCTGGCCAATGAACTTATCGAAGCCATTAATAAAAGAAAGGCACTTGCCAAGTTTCATCGAAATCGGTTAATTATTTTTTGAGTTATCAGACGAATATATATATATATATATATATATATATATATATATATATATATATATATATATATATATATATATATATATATATATATATATATATTAAGATATAAAAATTGAAACTGACCCCGGATATGGGTTCTAGCGGTCCTAGTTCGTGCTCATTTGAAAAAATTTTTGCAAAGTCTCACCATTGATACCTCTCTATTAGTGAATTTTTTTTAAATAAAATAATATTTAATATTTAATAAAAGAATAAAAGACACCTATCAGAAAGTATGCCGACTTGGTAAAATGTGGAAAATAAGTTCCTTTATTTTGCTGCCGTCACATTATCGGGGTCGCCAACTACATGATTTTAATATCAAATTGTTCACATTTCGGATCAGGATATCATAAGATCAGAAGATGTCCTTTGGTGTAAATCACATAGCGGCTTACCACTGACTAAATAGATATGGTAAAACTCAATGATAATATCATAAATTATGGTAGGTAAAAGTATTCATTGACTACTTGTAGTGAAATAATAGACGCTTCCTAAACTAAGATTTAAACCTTGAAGACTTAGTTATCCACACTGCTTGAATATAGTGAATAATTATATACTACAGAGGTGATAAATGATGATAAATTACAATAGGGTTATATATAATCGTAAATGCTGCCAATGATTAAGAATCAGTGAATTCAGTATTATTGACATTTCTCTGAATATTAAATTAAGGGGTGGCAGCGAGATCTATGCGCAAATAGTTAAAACATGCAATTGTTGAAATTTATTCTTAGTCAATACTCAATTATTAAAATGAAGGGGTGGCGGCGACATCTATGCGCAAATAGTTAAAACATGCAATCGTTGAAATTTATTCTTAGTCAATACTACAAGTATCAAAAATTTTCTATAAGCTTAGAGAGTTTAATTTTATTACGCAGTAAGGTCTTTTATAGGGCAAGATATCCACAACATTTCATGAAAACAACTTTGTAATTTTCGGAGAAAAAAAATTTTTTCAAAAGAAAATTTAAAATTTAAATAACTCAGTTTTCTCTAAACTTATAAAGTTGAATTTTGATACGTAGTAATATCTCTCCTGAGGCAACATATATGCTAAATTTCATTAAAACAGCTTTGTTACTTTCGGAGAAAAATTTTTTTTTCGAAAGAAAACCCAAAATTTTTTCGGAAAACCCTGTCCGATTTTTTTGGCTAACGAACTCATCCAAGTCATTAATAAAAGAAAGGCACTTGCCAAGTTTCATCGAAATCGGTTAATTAATGTTTGAGTTATCAGACGGATACATATATATATATATATATATATATATATATATATATATATATATATATATATATATATATATATATATATATATATATATATATATATATATATATATATATATATAAATTGAAACTGACCCCGGATATGGGTTCTAGGGGTCCTAGTTCGCACTCATTTGAAAGAATTTAAGAATTTTTGCATCGATACCTCTCTATTAGTAAATTTTTTTTAATAAAAATTCACTAATACATAAAGCAGAGTTCGAATTTTGCGAAGTGTGCGACGCAGATTTTTATGGATCTCTGGGCATTGAGCAGAACGGGAAAATAGACCAGGCAGAACTCAAGGCCAAATTTTAGAAAGAGTACAAGACAAGATAAACCCTTGCACAAAAAGCTGAAATCCCGCAGTCTTGTTACCGCAATAAACGGATATGTTACACCTTATCTTTTGGAATCCTCAAGTATTCAGATACAGACCTCAAACGAATAGACAGTCTCACACGAACTTTGTTTCAAATGCACCACCCTAAAAGCGCTGTACAGATGGTGTATCTAGCTAGAAAGGATGGAGGTCTATTTAACATAAACAACCTCTTCAGACAGTCGGAACACAGCGAACGGCCTACTACACTTAAGCAGCCCTTTGCTAAGAATTATCCATGCTCATGACAAGAACTATCGCCGCTTGATCCTGACAGAGGAACATACGGGCAACGACCAGCAACCATTAGACGAGCAACTTCCTTGGAGTCGGCAGGCACCCTAGTGTTCTTGACAAAGAGACTATATATATATATATATATATATATATATATATATATATATATATATATATATATATATATATATATATATATATATAAGGAGCTCTCGTTGACTTAGTTGACGGACGGTATACTCCATCCCGAAGCAGAAGACTTCATAATGGTCATCCAGGAGAGGATGATACCAACAAGGTACCACGAACGTTTTGTAATGGCAAAACAAGTACACGACATATACAGGATGTGCAATCAGAGCGTTGAAACGATAGAACATGCCACATCCGAATATGCCTCTTTGACCGAGACTAAGTACTTGACCAGACACAATCAAGTGGCAAAATTTATCCATAAAGGGCTTGTCATGGAATATAACCTGCTGCAGAACCATCCTCCTTTTTATAAATGCGCTCCTCAGCAGGTCTAGGAATTGAGCGATTTACTCCTATATTAGGATAAACCAATAATCATAGACCGGACGGTAGACTCTAACAAGCCTCATATTGTCCTGGTAAAAAAAAGACAGCGTTGCCAATATTATTTGTATCGGTTACCCGCTGAGTGCCAATATCGAGAAGATAGAAGTAGAAGAGATCAGAAAATACCAAAATCTGGCTATGGATATGACTCATACCTGGCAGCTACCGGAAGTACGCGTAGTTCCAAGAGTAATCTATGCGACAGGGACAGTGAGTAAGAGAATCACTCGCGAAACTCGAGCTACCAATAAACCTGGTCAAGTTACTTCAGAGAACCACAGATTTGCACACCATACCTATAACCCTAATATTTATAAACATCTGGTGAATGAAGGGAAAACTTTTCCAAGTAAGGAATTTTTTTTAAAGAGTTCTGGAAAAGTCAATTACCCACCCTGGCCTCCTGCAATATTGGCGCCTGCTGGGTTAATGAAGAACACTGAGCTTGTCAGACTTATGAATAGATGCATCCTTAGCCGTTTACCACAAATGAAGTCTCCGAGGTTATCAAAGGGCTTCAAAATTGGAAATCACCTGGGCCCGATGGCGTCCAAAAATGTTGGTTAAGAAATTTGAGTGTACGTATCATATAATGGCAGTGCTAACAACAAGTGATGTTATACTCGATCCAAAATAGCTGCCATTGTTTTTCACACAAGGAAATACGTATCTACTGTAAAACGGTCAGCAGTGTTCTGTAGACCCCGGCAGATACCGATCACTAACTGGTCTTCCGACCAAATATAAGTTGTTCACATCCTGCCTTGAGAAACGATTATTTGCGCACTGCGAGCGAAACAACATTATTGCGAGCCAGCAAAAAGGGTGTGCCAAAAGATCTATGGGATGCACAGCTAATCACTGATTAGGTTGTGTGCAATCAAGCTTACAATGGACAAAAAACATCTTTGCCGCCTACGTGGATTACAAAAAGCATTTGATTCAGTTCCACACGAATGGCATATAAGTGTGCTGAGTTTCCTTGAACACACAAGGTCTACCTGTAGAACAAAAATTCAGTTACGAGTACAAACGGGTGGTAATTGTGGTTCGGCCTCGCATTGAATTTACCATTAAACGGCCTGATCCCAGATATGGCTTCAGTATAAAAAACGATGACAGAAACCAAATGAAGCCAAATCACCTGCTGTATATGCTTGATTTTAAGCTGATGGCCTCCACAAAGAATCACCTGGAACAACTTTCTAAAATCGGGGAAGCTGTTTTACTTGATTTAATGAACGGGCACGTTGCCACGAAGCATCACACTACAACCATAGAACAGTGTGTTTTAATTAAAAATATCTTCTGTTTATTTGGAACAGTCCGTTCAGAGCAGGGGGCAGATGTCACCAGCCTCGCAAACAACACTTTTGGAGCAGGGGGGCAAATGTCACCAGCCCCTTGACTATAAACAACTTTAATATGGGGGCCCATGAAGCTGCAGAATACCTTCAATTTTACAGGGCAGCATCCATATCGTCTTGAGAAATTTTATAACCTCTAAGTGGTCATTTCATTCTGGAGGTGAGGCCCGTCACATCCCCTAAATGGCATCACCCAACGTTAAGAAAAATTGACTTAATTTGACAGTTTTTCTTCAATTTATATTTCAATTTACATTTTACTTTATATTTTATCTATTTAATTATTTCTTATTTTCTTTCAATGACTATAAATGGCGAACTAGGACCCCTAGAACCCATATCCGGGGTCAGTATTTTTTTAATTGTCAGAATGAAACGGTTCGGTTTTGTATTTTATAAATTTGGTATAAACATGGAAAGTAAATGAAGAATGATGATGGGAAAGTAACGATGGATGTGTAAAGATTAGTAGTAAATGAAGGCAGTGATTGGAAATGTAAGATGGACGAAAAAATGGTATAAAAACTTTATTTAAAATGAGTTGTCAAAATTAGAAGTGTCATATTTGGATAATGCAGTGTCAAGTATTTTTCGAATAAACTGTTTAAATTATGTCACTATATACAACACAAGTCAAAATGGACTTACTGTATAGACATATTGTGTAATTTCAGCCAATAAAGTATAAAGTATATATATATATATATATATATATATATATATATATATATATATATATATATATATATATATATATATATATATATATATATATATATATATATATATATATATATATATATATATATATATATATTGTATCACACGAGTAACTTAAAAAATAATCAGCCAATTTTGGTAAAATTTGGCACGTACCTTCCCTTTGTAAATGGCTTGACTAAGTTCGTTAGTCAGAAAAATCGGACAAGGTTTTCTGGGAAAATTTTGAGTTTTCATTTGAAAAAAAATGGTTATCTCAAAAAATAAAAAAGCTATGATAACCAAATTTCGTAGGTAGGTTTGCGATATACAATGTAAACTATACACTAAAATTTAGATATCTATGTTACAATAAAAAAAAGTTATAATAAAATATTTTGTGCCAGATCATTTCTATGAAACTTCACTACAATAACGCACTTGCTGTGTCCAGGCTTTTTTTATTTATTATTTTCTTTCAATGACTATAAATGGCATTTATTATTTTTAATTAGCCAGTCATTAATAATAATAATAATAATAATAATAATAATAATAATAATATATATATATATATATATATATATATATATATATATATATATATATATATATATATATATATATATATATATGTATATTCAGGAACGTCAACGGCAACGTCAGATGCAGATCAAACCTTTTATATCACAAATAATATTAAAGCCTATTAGTTCCATTGTAGAAAAGCTGTGACTTTAATACTAATAACTTTGTCTTTAAGGCAGAGAAATCTTGTATGAAATTCCTTGAGGTCGTAGCTGATTAAGGTTGGTAAAATAAATGTATATGAATATAGGGAATTTGGGGTAATTGAATTTTAATTATGCCTTAAGGTCTCCAGACAATAAAGTTTAAGGAACAAAGTTTTGTTAAATTAAGTAATTAAATGTCTTGCGAAATAGAGCTTATTGAACGTTACAAGATATAGGCTGTAATGTTAAAAGCTCAAAGCATTTTCATAGAAGCAGAGCCTATGTCTCTTTAGAACATTATGAGCTTAATTTTTGAGCCACAAGATAGATGTTTACTTGCTTCTTAAAGTATTGCAGATTATATCTTTCGAAAAATATGTACACTGCTCAAAGCGTAGATCTTCTAGAAAAGAACAACGTTTCGTAACGAACTGTTTGGCAAGTTGCTAATTTGACATTAAAAGCGCGAGTTGTTTAATTAGCGTGGGTTTGCCGATTAAAGGAAGAAAGCGGAGGTACTAACGAAGCAATTTATGAGGAGCGATGTCGCTGATTGTATGAATATAGAAGTTCGAGACGCAGCAAGTGCGTTATAGTAGTGAATTTTTATTAAATATTTCAAACTTGAATAACTCAATTTTCTATAAACTTAGAAGGTTTAATTTTGGTACGTAGTAAGACCTTTCCTAAGGCAAAATATCCGCCAAACTTGATTAAAATAACTTTGTAATATTCGGTGGAAAAACATTTTCTTCGAAAAAAAAATCAAAATTTGAATAACTCAATTTTCTATCAAATTAGAAAGTTGAATTTTGGCACGTAGTAAAGGCTTTGCCAAGGAAATATATCTAGTAAATTTCATTAAAACAACTTTGTAATTTTCGGAGAAAAACATTTTTTTTCGAAAGAAAACCCTGTCCAATTTTCCTAGATAACGAACTCGTACAACCCATTGATAAAAGAAAGGCACCTGCTGAGTTTCATCGAAATCGGTTGATTATTTTTTGAGTTATCGGATGGATAATATATATATATATATATATATATATATATATATATATATATATATATATATATATATATATATATATATATATATATATATATATATATATATATACATACATATATATATATATATATATATATATATATATATATATATATATATATATATATATATGTTTGAAGGGGGGAGTAATAGTCGTTACACGTTAGCGTTCTAAAATTTGTATACTTTTAAGGGCAATTACGACCACAAAACGAGGGCTATATTTTAAAGAAAGTCACTGTGTACTAAAACTCGATATATTTCGAAGCAACAGCAACGCATAGTCGTTCAGAGTTATATACAGTTGAGACAAGAATTCGTCATTTCTTGATATATATATATATATATATATATATATATATATATATATATGATATATATATATATATCAAGAAATGACAAATATATATATATATATATATATATATATATATATATATATATATATATATATATATATATATATATATATATATATATATATATATATATATATATATATATTCACCCGTCATACGCAGAATTTATGGAACCCGATGACACAATGTTGTTAATAGTTTTGTTAATAGTTCACACATAAAGTTGTCATTTTCGTGATATATATTCACATTCATACACAGAACTTATGGCAACCGATGCCACAATGTTGTTGTATTCACGCTGGCTCATCTCGAAATATCCTACCAATTAGCGAGTGTATAGAATATCTGAAGATATTCCTAGCATTATAACGTCAAACTGAGTATACTACAACTCGAATCGTTTGAGTCGCCATTTGTTAGTACATTTTACGGTTGCCATAAACATTGCAATACGCGCGCGTGGTTGTGTGTGTGCGCGAGGGCACGCGCGTATGTGTGCGTGTGTGCGCGGGTGTATGTTTGCAGAGAAAAATATGCCATTGGAAGGTTATTCATCATCCACAGGATAGATAACATTCCATTAAAAACAAATAAGTTCAAACAGGTTGAAATATGCTTGGCAGATATAGTTGCGATGCACACTACAAAATTCGCTACTTCAAGGCATTTTCTGCCTTCCGGCTTATTTAATTTTCAATTATTAATTAAGGACATTAATGTGTTCAGTACATTTGGACCATGTTTTTTAGTTATTGTTCAAAGGGGCCACACAAGGGAATAAAGATATTTCAAACCAAACATATTACATTAATAAAAAATGAGATACGAATGTTTAGGTTTCTACATTTTCACAGTTTTATATGGACTAGAACCATGTCTTCACTCAATGATCCTGAGCGTGCGGAGAATCGTAAATTTGGAAGGAACAGTGTAAACATAAGGAGAAATAAAAGCAGTGAAAGCACCACTAGAAACCAAATTTACAAAGTTATTTGAATGATTTGGGTGATTTATGTCCTATTCTAAAGACAATGCGGAGAGAGAGAGAGAGAGAGAGAGAGAGAGAGAGAGAGAGAGAGAGAGACAAATAAATGTTTCACACAACTCTGCAGATTCTTAGGGTCAGAAATAGCCGGTGGGTGCGACCTTCTTTAACAACACAAAATAAATATAGTTTACTGTTTGTCAGCCTCTTGTGTCCACAAGATCTGTAACCAGAGCTCTTAAACCAACATTGCCCAGACCTTATTTAAAACATTCACAAATTTCTGTTTGAGATACTGTTTTAAATCTAATGGCATGTTAAAAAACTCTGGACGCAGCAAGTGTGTTACGGTAGTGAATTTTTATTAAATGCTTCAAATTTGAATAACTCAGTTTTCTATAAACTTAGAAACTTTAGTTTTGGTATGTAGTAAGGTCTTTCCTAGGGCAAGATATCCTCAGAATTTCATTAAAATAACCTTGTAATTTTTGGAGAAAAAAATTTTGTCGAAAGAAAATTTAAAATTTGATTAACTCAATTTTATATAAACTTAGAAATTTGAATTTTGGTACTTAAGGTCTTTTCCAAGGCAATATATGCAGTAAATTTAATTAAAACAACTGGTTATTTTCGGAGAAAAAATTTTTTTTGAAAGAAAACTGAAATTTTTTCCGGAAAACCCCGTCCGATTTCCCTGACTAACGAACTCGTCTAAGCCATTAATAAAAGGAAGGCCCTTGTCGAGTTTCATTGAAATCGGTTAATTATTTTTTGAGTTATCAGACGGATACATATATATATATATATATATATATATATATATATATATATATATATATATATATATATATATATATATATATATATATATATATATATATCTATATATATATATATATATATATATATATATATATATTTGCAAAGTTCGATACCTCTTTATTAGTGAATTTTTTCAAATAAAAATTCACTAAAAATATTATATTAAACCAACAAGTTTAGAAAAGCAAAGTTTTACTAACCGAATATAACTTTTGAGTACGAGCGGGCGCAGCGAGCCAGTAACTTAAAAGCTATATGACTTAGGTGAAACTACTTTTCTTACGAGGTTTGCTTATCATATTTTTTCGCATTTTGTGTTAGTAATGATAAGCGGATAATCATAGATATAAAATCATCACAACGTTAGAAATTTAAAAAACTCGGGACGCAGCAAGTGCGTTATGGTAGTGAATTTTTATTAAATGCTTCAAATTTAAATAACTCAATTTTCTATGAACTTAGAGAGTTTAATTTTAATACGTAGTAAGGTTTTTCCTAAGGCAAGATATCCACAAAATTTCATTAAAATAACTTTGTAATTTTTGGCGAAAAACATTTAAAAATTAAACCTATTTACAAATGAACTTTAATAAGATATTATGCTGTGACAATACCTCTCTCAAGCACCCTAAAATATAATCAAAATATGCACAGTTATATATGTTTTATTTATTTTTTCCTTGTCTTAATACACCACATATTTTATGACAATCGATTTAATTTACTTATTTGATTTCATAAATCGTCGGTTAATAGTGACTTGGAATGAAGTAGACACCACATCTTCAAACATATTAAGAGAATATGAGTAAATCAACAGCAACTGGGAATGAATTCGGTCAGTCCCCCAGCCACGTGGTTAAAAAACACTGGCTGTATGAGTGGTTACAACTCTACCTCTAAATAAAAGGACTGTAACAGCGGCAGAAGCAGAAGACAATGGAAGCTGTGTGTATTCGGAAAGAAACTATTGACTATTAATAACAACAATTGACTAAAAACGCTGCGAGTTGTAAGGAAAAAATAATTATACTACAGAGGTGATAAATGATAATAAATTACAATAGGGTTATATATAATCATGCTTCCAATGATTAACAATCAGTGAATTCAGTATTATTGACATTTCTCGGAAACTTAAAAATGAATTTCATGAGTCAATAAGAGAAGCATTGACTAACCAACAGCAACCACATACTTATGATTTAACTACAGAGGTGATAAATGATAATAAATTACAATAGGGTTATATATAATCGTAAATGCTTCCAATGATTAACAATCAGTGAATTCAGTATTATTGACATTTCTCGGAAACTTAAAAATGAATATCATGAGTCAATAAGAGAAGCATTGACTAACCAACAGCAACCACATACTTATGATTTAAACATAGATGTTTCAAATTTGAATAGCTCAATTTTCTGTAACCCTAGAAAGCTGAATTTTGGCACATAGTTAGGTATTTCCCAACGCAATATGTAGACCAAATTTTATCGAAATTATCGAAAAAAAATATTTTTTTTGAAAGAAAACTCAAAATTTTCCCGGAAAATCCCGTCCGATTTTCCTGGCCAACGAATCATCCAAGCCATTAATAAAAGAAAGGCACTTGCCGAGTTTCATCTAAATCGGTTAGTTATTTTTTGAGTTATCAGACGGATATATATATATATATATATATATATATATATATATATATATATATATATATATATATATATATATATATATATATATATATATATATATATATATATATATTTATCAAAAAATTGTGGGAACGCCGTCAGTTGTAGAATAAAACTCTTTATTATACGCCGAGCTTTCGGAAAAATTTATTCCTTTATCGAGGCTACAACATGAAAAGAAAAAAGTTTACAATTTACTTGGAAAAAGTAAATTGTAAACTTGACTTACCGTCACAAAAATTTAATACTATATATATATATATATATATATATATATATATATATATATATATATATATATATATATATATATATACATATATATATATATATATATATATATATATATATATATATATATATATATATATATATATATATAAACATATAAAAATTCAAACTGACCCCGGATATGGGTTCTAGGGGTCCTAATTCGCGCTCATTTGAAAGAATTTTTGCAAAGTCTCACCATCGATACCTCTGTATTAGTGAATTTTTTTAATAAAAATTCACTAAAAAGTTCATAGTAGGTACTTGTGTAGAATTTCCGTAACCCAGTAAACTGACACGGCTCTGCTTCTTTACGTAATAATTAAAAAGTTTTACTTGTGTGAGTCGAATTAGGTTTAAGTTACACATTAATTATAAAAAGAGTCTTCACACTGAAAACCAATTTATAAAATTATTTTGAAGACATTTTAAATGCCGTTTGAGAAGCGTCTTCGTGCTTAGCTCCTTCAACATTTAAGGAAACACACGAGAGTATATAAAATATTTTGTAATTGGAAGATGATAAAAAAAGTCTCGACGCAGCAAGTGCGTTATGGAAGTGAATTTTCATTAAAAAAAATGCAATAACAAATATGTCTCTTTTTGTAAGACTAGATGCATTCTCACAACAATTAGAACCGTAGACCGGTTTCGCTCTAATTAGAGCTCGTCAGTACGGCATACTAATTGCTGCGAAAATACACCTATAAAGTAATACGGCTATAATAGCCAGCCTTTCAACACTAAGTGAGTGGTGAGCGTGTCGCCACCTAGTTGCGGAACCAAGTAGTATGTTGTCACGCCAGCTCCAAATAACACAAAGTGTTAAGAAAATAGAGACTGTATACAACCAACTAACAGTTTAATAAATTGTCAGCCTGGCCCATTTCTACCCCAGTATAGGGACAAAGTATATAAGGCTAGATGTATTCTCACAACAATTAGTACCGTAGACCCGTTTGGCTCTATTTAGAGCTTATCAGTACGGCATACTAATTGATGCGAAAATACACCTATAAGGTAATACGGCTATAGTAGCCAGCCTTTCAACACTAAGTGAGTGGTGAGCGTGTCGCCACCTAGTGTGACAACATACTACTTGGTTCCGCAACTAGTACGCAACAAACGACTTAAGGGCCACTTTGTGATTGGGAAAATAATTGTTATAAGATGCAGCTTAAGACACACTATAATTAACGTATACAATTTTGTCTTGTATGTTGTATAATAACAATTATATTGAGCTTTACTGTAGAAATGCGTCACCCTGTATATATGTACAGAGGAAAACTGAAAGTTAATCCGCATATGGATTCAACGCGCGAATTTGATTAAATCCTCTTAAAATTCAAAAGTCGCGGTGTCTTCATTAAATAATTTTCTCTACGAAAATTAGCTAAAAATTATAGGCCGTGAAACCATACACTTGACTGAAACTTTCGCCAAAGTATCAGAGAAATGGGTCTACAGCAAGTCCCTGCTTAACGTCATAGTCAGGGATCTAACAATCGTGATGTTTGAAACGACGTAAAACGAATCATTGGGAATTAATATAATGTACAGACATAATACGTACAAATTTGTGACTGGAAAATGATTAAAAAATAGTATTCATTTAGGTATGTATCATGTACTGTACATGCCTACACATAATATTATTTACTACTTTTTTAACCACTATTTTAGACTTTTTAAAAATAACAACGGTATACCGAATCGCCTTCATTTTTCAACCATATACATGAGACGACGTTACGCGAGGACTTACTGCATTTGAAATGAATTTTCTGTAATTATTTAATAAAACGAAGGGCAATGACGGTTGAATCTGAAACTTAAGGGTTTGCAGAACACTCTTCTTGCAACATTTTCTTTTCATAATCCGTATTTGTTTCAGGTTCTTTGGCTAAATATTGCCAATTTTGACGTTTCAAATTGCGACTTTGACGTTTTTAGGAAAACTCTAAATTTGTTTTCTTTAACTGCACATAACTTTTTTATCTTTACACTAAACAAATTTTGGTACATGGTTCACTCTTTACAACACAAACACGCATAGAAAATCTGGTTTCCCTTACTTTGTTATTTACGGAGATATAAATTTTTCCCGAAAGAAAACACAAAACTTTCCGGGGAAACCTGAGCGGATTTTCGTGGATGACGAACTTATCCAAGCCACTTGCAAAAGTAAGGTATTAACCCAATTTTATCAAAATCAGCCCATTATTTTTTGAGTTATCGGTGAGACAGACCCCCAAAGTAAGTGTGTATCACCGACGACTTATGCGTCAGGCTGTGATTACCAAAATAATTTTATAAGATGCAGCTCAACACCTTGTAATTAATGTATACAATTTTTGCTCGTATCTTTTTTTACCGTTGAAATGCGTCACCATCTATATCTGTAAACAGACACAAACTGAAACTTACCCCGTATATGGGTTTTAGGGGTTCTAAATTCAGAAGTCTACGAAAATTTGCTAAAATATAAACTCTATAGCTGAAACTACTGCCAAAGCATCAGAAAGAGGGTCTACTTGAAATGCATTTTCCGATAATATTTTAGTAAAATAAAGGACAATAATGGTTGAAGCTTAAGGCTTTGTAAAATTCATTTATTATGACATTTCTTTTACAAAATCCGTATTTGTTTCAGATTATTTGTCTGAAAATTGAAAATTTTGACGTTTCAGATCGCTACTTTGGCATTTTAAGAAGAAAAATTATGAAATTTTCAAAATATTTTTTCTACTACTCCTTGACCTTCTTGCGTCGAAAAAAACTTAACTGTTGTATATAATATTCAATTGGTTTTGTTAGCCACACCAAATCTTTTGTTCATGTGCTTTCCCTTGATCACCAATGGCACTCAATTTTTTTTCTTTTAAATGCCTCTAACTGTTTTCCTTTCAATGTAGACATCTAAGTTTTGGCACGTGGGGTAAGTTTGAGAGTAGAAACGAATGTGCCAAATTTGGTTGTCATAGCTCTGTTATTTTCGGAGATACAGAAATTTTCCGAAGGTAAACACAAAATTTTCCCGGAAGATATAGTCCAATTTGCCTGGCTAACGAACTTGTCCAATCCACTTACAAAAGGAAGGTATCTACCAAATTTCATCACAATCGGCCCATTATTTTTTGTGGTATTGGTGTGATATATATATATATATATATATATATATATATATATATATATATATATATATATATATATATATATATATATATATATATATATATATATATATATATATATATATATATAGGGTGGCGCATTGAAAACGATACAGACCGATTTGCGTCCAGAGAATTTTTTTTTAAGAAACGCTGAAACACATCATATTTTAATATTGAGGGGGACATGTTTTGACATAAAACTCAACTTTGTCACATCAACCCTTTAAGGGTGGTGATAACAACCCTTATATTTTTAATAGGGAACATGGGTCGAGTGTTACACCATTTGAAAACCCTTTCTTTTCTTAATTTAGCAAAGTAATTTTTTTGGAAGTTTCATAAACTCGTTTAAAATTATTCACAGTTGGAATTGCAAGAACGTATTTCATTCATTGTGATAAAAAATGCACTAATTAGTCAATTTTTCGTTAAAAAAAACCTAAAAAGCAAAACCAAAGGTTCAAAAATGTTTATTCAGTTAAGTAAGTGTTCAAATTGTTGACCACCAGCTTCCATACAAAAGTACAAATTTTGTTCAAAACGAGCTCTGACATTCTGGAGCATTTTTGAAGTTATTAGACGGCATTCTTCAACAATGCGTCGTCGTAATTTTTCTAGAGACCCCGGTTCCGTTGAGTGAATTTTACTCTTTAAATGGCCCATAGGAAGAAGTCTAAAGCAGTTAAGTCCGGTGATCTAGGGGGCCACTCAAAAGCACCTCCACGCCAAAGCCATTGCTCTGGAAACTCTCTGTTCAAAAACTCCCTAACACGTTGTGAAAAATGCGGAGGAGCTCCATCTTGTTGAAAGACTAATTGATTTTCTTGATAGCGATCATCATTTTCAACAATGTCAATTAGTAGAGGGTCAACGATATCTTCTAGTAACTCCAAATACGTTTCGCCACTCAAATTGCCATCAATAAACGGTCTCCAAAAATGCCAGTCCAGACATTCAATTTCTGTGGAGTTTGAGTGTGACCTTCGTGAAAATTTCTTGGATTATTATCTGCCCAATAACGACAATCATGACGATTGACTGTAGAGTTTAATAAAAACGTACACTCGTCTGAAAAGCAGATATTGAGCAGAAAGTTCCCGTTATCAGCTATTCGTGCAGGCATAACTTCACAAAACTTTAGCCGCCGATCGAAATCATCTTCATTCAGTTGTTGTACAAGATGAATTTTATACGGGTGAAATTTATGATGCTTCAATATTCGCTGAATAGTTCTTCTTTTGATGTTTGAAACAGTGGCCAGTTTTCTCGTGCTCAAACTTATGCTTGCAGCAATTTGTCCTAAAACTTCAATTTCAGTAGTCTCATTTCTAACCGAAAATTCACGTTCAGGATCGTGTTTCTTGTTGGCTAGTGAACCACTTTGTCGAAACTTTGCAACTAACTCCAAAATGTATTTTCTATTAACATGTCTGTTCGGATGTCGTTCATTAAACAAATTTGCGGTACGGTTGGCACAGTCATCGTTTTTGAAAAAAAAAGAGTAATTATTTCAACTCTCTCTTCTACAGAATACACCATTGTGGAATTAATTTTGGTAGTACTATCAAGTATCAAACCGAACGATGAACTGAAATAATGAACCGCATTTCTCTCATTCCGATAAGAAATGTTCTGATAGTCAAGTTTTTGTTTACAACCCAACAAAACATTGACTATCAGCACATTTCTTATCGAAATGAGTGAAATGCGTTTTTGTATCTTCAACTGTGAATAATTTTGAAACGAGTTGAGAAAACTTCCAAAAAAGTAGTGTGATGAATTCAGAAAAGTAAGAGCTTTCAAATGATGTAACACTCGATTCATGTTCCCTATTTCAAATATAAGGGTTGTTATCACCATCGTTAAGTGGTTAGTGCGACAAAATTGAGTTTTATGTAAAAACATGTCCCCCTCAATATTAAAATTGACGTGTTTCAGCGTTTCTTAAAAAAATATTCTCTGGACGCAAATCGGTCTGTATCGTTTGCAATGCGCCACCCTATATATATATATATATATATATATATATATATATATATATATATATATATATATATATATAAACACAGATCTTCTCATTAGTGAATATTTCGTTTTACGTAAAATTCGCTAAAAGGGAAAACTTATAAACTTCCACAATCGTTATCCCTCTTCCACGTAATTTCTTAAAGAAAACTCGCTAAAAGTAAGTAAAGAAGACCAAATAAGGAATGCCCCAATAGAGCCATAAACCCGAATAAATAAACTTTAAATATTTTACACGCCATATGTTCAAAAAATCTGACGAAGAACTGGGAAAATTTATAACCAAGAAGACTGTATCCATAAACATGATACACGCACAATTAACCTCTTTTTATGTACAGTTTCCATATAAACTGGAATCCCATGTTCCTTCAGCGATCTGGGACGTGCTAGGAATAAAAACTGTAACCACATCAAGATATGGGAGCAGTGAAAGCATCTACACAGTAAGCGAAGGCCGGCAGTGCTATTAGAATCAATTACATCTTATGAAATAACGTTAAATTTTGTTGCGAATCGGGTTTAGACAGTTTGTAATAAAGATACTTAAAATGTATGAAAGCAACCCACGATAAGAGAGAATTTTCGTAGAAATCATTCGCTTACTATGACTATGAAGTCGGGACTCAGATATCACAGTCCAATGGCGATGTCGTCTTGTCGTTTTAACCATTGTTCTTAGTCACTACCAGTCTTTTTACTAATTTTGGCCACGTTTTCTAAAGGCTTTTATCTTCTTTATTACTTACATTAATGCACTTTTATGTAACATAAGAACATATTTTCTATTTTTAATGCCCTACTGAAGACTCAAAGCGTCTCTCGCGAAAATTTTTCCCTTTTAGTGAATTTTCTTTAAAAAAATTCACTAATGAGGAGACCCCGACTTTTGAATTTTGAAAAAATTTCTTCAAATAACCGCGAATTAGGCCCCCTAGAACCCATATCCAGGGTCAGTTTCAATTTTTTATATGTTAATGAAATATGATTCAAGAAACTTAAAACGTAATAATTGATTGATCAGAATCTGAGTGAAAAATACTAAAAGACATGACTAACAAGCTCCTATATGTACCTAAGTCGTTATTATCCATTGTAAATCAAAATGGTTTTACGTAGATTGTAAAACGTTGAATAATGAATTTGTATTATGCGAGATCTCGCTAATAAACACATGTCGAGGTAGCTCAGTGGCCTGAGTCTCTGTACATCGTGTAATCGACTCCTTTATGAGGAGTTCTAATCCTAGTTAGTGACATTAGTTTTTATCAATTTTTTTGGTCTCATTTCACTTTACTGTTATCTAATCAGATTGTTGTTATTCCGATGAATTTTTTAGCGAGTTTTTGTATAAAAAATAATTTGATAAAAAGGAGCTAAAAGTTTTAAGACCTAATTCAATTTGATTGTTGTTTGTTCTTGCCCTCACTTAGTGAAACCCTTCCATATTTAATACAGTCGTAGACTTTTCCCGTGGCTTTACAAGTGCTTGTTTTAGTGAATTTTCTAAAAAAAATCACAAGGAGGTCCTGACTTTTGAATTTAGAAAAAACTTCTTCAAATGAGCGCGAACTGGGCCTCCTAGAACCTATATATATATATATATATATATATATATATATATATATATATATATATATATATATATATATATATATATATATATATATATATATATATATATATATATATATATATATATATATATATATATATATATATATATATATATATATATATATATATATATATATATATATATATATATATATATATATATATATATATATATATATATATATATGTGTGTGTGTGTGTGTGTGTGTGTGTGTGTGTGTGTGTAAATGTGTAAATGATACCTCACACTTACCCTCTAAATGCGCATAAACACAAATTTGAACTCTACACATCAAGACGTTTGAAATGATACCCCACATGTGACCTCTAACCACAAAATTAAAAAAGTTGGTTTGCGCATGCGCATATGCTAATTTTTGTATTCTACTCATCGAGCCAAGTAAAATGATACCAAACATGCGGGGCTTAGACCAAAAACTCCAAAAGTTGGTCTGCGCATGCGCATATGCTCTTTTTGAATCCTGCTTCCTGAACCGACTAAAATGATACCTCACACTTAGGGCTTAAAACAAAAACTAAAAAACTTGCATACATTAGGATTTGAACCTGTAACCACACATGCATACCATTGTTTCTGAGCTTACTGTTCAGTTGTTCAGTACCCTTTCGTATTTATTTGACGCTACCATATTAAAAGCATTTATCAGGAATCGAACCTGTATCTCTTTCAAATAAAATCAAAATGTTAGACTATTATTTTTAACAAGTCAAAACGACTGTGTGTTGATTGCATATCTTCTTAGTTTTACTTCAAAACCTGAGCTTACTGTTTACACTTAGTGCCTTCAGGTCTAAAACAAAAACTCTAAAGTTGGTTTGCGCATACGCATATGCTAATTTTTGTATTCTACTCATCTAGGTGAGTAAAATGATTCCTCACACATAAGGCCTAAAGCAAAAACTAAACAAGTTGTAAACATCCGAATTTGAACCTGTAACCAACCATTGTTTCTGTGGTTACTGTTTAGTTATTCAGTATTTGTTTGATGCTACCATATTAAGGGGCATATATCAGGAATCGAAAATGTATCTCCTTAAAATAAAATCAAAATGTTAAACTTCTTAGTTTTACTTATAGGATTTTTGTTTGTTGCTACGTTGCCATGTCTGGCATTCGCACATTCAACATTTTTAAAATTAGTTTGTTGAGCCGAGTATAATGATACCAAACATGTGGGGCTTAGGCCTAAAACTCCAAAGTTGGGTTTGCGCATGCGTATGTGCTAAATCTGAATAATTTTGCTTCCTAAGCCGAGTAAAATGATACCCCACACTTATGGTTTAAACCAAAAACTAAAAAGTTGAGTTTGCGCCTGCAAAAATCGTCATATTTGTTACGTCACTCTTGGTTAAAATCAAAATGGCGGAGCTTCTTTTTTCAACAGGTGGTGCCAACTACCGTTTAAAGTTTTAAATTCCCAAGGTTTTTCACTTCCGGTCTGCCATCTTGGATTACGTCACCTCAGGTTAAAGCCTACGTCACACTTAATATAGCCGCTTTATTTGTTACGTCACACGCATGATCAGTAGCGGGAGGCGGGAGGCGGAAGGCGGGAGGCGGTCTCAGAACCGCCTATCGATACCTACTTGTGTGGGGTGAATAAGAGATATAGTGTGTATAAAAGTAGAGTATATGAGTGCGTGTATGGGTGTGTGTGTGAGAGTTAGAAGTATTGTAAATTAATTTAGGACTGTATATCCTCCTTATAGGACACTAATATTGAAAAGATGCAGAGTACTAATTATGTTGATGTTCTTTATTACCATTAAAGTCGCATACAAGGTATTACCTTTCGCGACTATAATATTATAGGTTTATTATTGTTATTATTGTCATCACGATACTAAATTGAATTGAATAAACTTTATTATTATTATTATTATTATTATTATTATTATTATTATTATTATTATTATTATTATTATTATCTGAGTTACCTTTGCCAATAACGAAAGCAAATGGCTGTTCACGAAAAAATAAAAGAGTTAAGATAACTACTATTTAAGTAATTTTATCTCTGTACAAAAAAACCTAAAATATATGCCCTAAATAGTCATGAAAATTTATTTAAGCAATAATTCAGGATACATTTTATTAATCTCACCCAGGAAATCAATTTTGTCAAAATTATAAGCATGATCTTCCACAGTAGCAAGCGTTTTGGTTTGCGACTAAAAACATTAGTGTTTTTGTAAATTTACTTCATTTACTTTTGTGTGGTATGGCTCACCTAAGTGAACAAGAACGTATCGAAGTTTAAATGATCATCGGATGAGGTGATCGTTAAAGGACCTGTGATGACGCTTGTCATTTATCCAATGAACTTTACTTTAACCGCCTACCCCTAACAGGTCTAGGGTAAGCAGATTTCACCACAAATTTATTAAAACATGGAGCGTAAAAGCTCCTACCAAGTTCGGCCGCCCTGCCCTATAACTGATGCTTCGGACGAAAAGACGTTGCTTGCTGCACAAGAAACTCCCAAAATTTCTGCATGGGAACTTGTTGGGCGAACAAGGTGTCCCAAAGTTCTGCACCGGGAAAATATTTTCTCTATGAGGTTTGTAACCTGCAAAAACTTTTTGCAGAGGATTTTGATAGAAGGATCCAATTTTGTGAACAAATAATTCAGATTACTTAACAAAATAGAGGTTTATTAAACTACGTTGCTTTCTATGATAAAACTGCCTTTTGCCTTAATGGTAGTGTAGACCGACACAATTGTCGATATTGATCTGAGAGTAATCCCCATTGGATGGAAAAAATCCTGCAGTTGGACACTTCTGCTTCGAAGAAACATTAACAGGTCGATGCTATCTAAGATTATTACGAGAAGATATTTTGCCCCGTATCAGAGAATTGTTTTCAAATGATTTCCCCATTGTCTACTTTCAACAAGATGGTGCCCCAGCTCATTTAATTAGGAAGGTAAAAGAATACCCTAATGTGACATTTTCTAACCGATAAATAGGCATTGGCCAGCGAAGTCCCCAGATTTCTTTTCACTTGATTCTTTTCTCTGAGGTCATTTAAGAAGCGTTGTTTACAACGATCGGCCTGCAAATTTGAAACAGCTACGAGACTGAATTGTTATAGCCTATCAACAAGGGGCTATCGGACCGCTGCAAAACTCGATTAATCAGTTCAACAAGAGAGTTTACTATTGACAAGAAGTTCAAGCGGCTCAATTTGAGCATCTTTTTCGATAAAGCAAGATATTACCATTTACTCAAATAAATTTCGTGAAAAGACGAGTGTTTTCGTTCTTACCAAATGTAAGACGCATTTTAAGAAATTAAAGCGTTTTCACCTCTTAAAAAGGGGTGCTTCAAGAAAATGTAAATAATGCCATTTTTTTCAGCTGTTACATATATACATGGTGTTGAAGGTTTACAGACATATGTAAACAAATGCATCTCCTAAATTTAGCCATTTGTGAGAAGTCGCTAATTAATAAAATTAACCCAAAAACTCACTACATAAGAGCGATACAAAGAAACTATAATAAAACTGAGTTTTATTATAAAGAAATGGTTTGGAGATTCCTATAATAAAGTAAAGGTTTTATAGGCAATCAAGTTGCCTTCATAAAAATTGAATACGGCTGGTTAAATCCCGCATTTTTACTGTTTTCATATGTTCCAAAGTCTCTTCTTTACCCAGTAAACCGAAACGTGAAATACATCTTAAAATAACATTGTGTAAACAAAAGAAAACGTTTGGACACAGCAAGTGCGTTATGGTAGTGAATTTTCATAGAAACGATCTGGCACCCTTTAATTCATGTGGGTTGTGTTCTTGTTTTTTATTTATTTTGTTTCTGCTTTTGTAGCTCATTTTTAAGTCATATTGTTTGAGTGTTTGTGGAATATATCAAATAGAATGTAACACATGCAATAAAAAATATATAGAAATGACAAAAAAATCAATAGAAACAAGAGTCAAGGAACCTAAAACAGCACTAGATAAAATACACATACCTAGATACAAAGCAAACGTAGCTACACACATTCACAACACAAAACACCAAAAACCAGACACCACCCAATTACAACTAATGAAACACGTTAAAGACCACAAAAAAAAAAGGAAATCTGGGAAGAATACTACATTCAACAAAAAAAAACAATTAATGCCAGAACAAATCCAAATACAAACATTTAAACAAAACTTAATAATGGCCATACAAATAGACAAATTATCAAACCACAGTGATCAAGACAGAAGACCGATACACATGACACAGTCCGAAGGCACAACCAATCAGAGAACAGTAAACCGACCAATAGAAGCTCACGGCGCAGGCGTCACGTACAATCTCAGACGTAGACCACACAGGAGCGATAACAGTCAGTAGCGTGCTGATGATGAACCGGGACGGTTTGAAACTGCAGTCCACACAAATCAATAAGAAATCACAAACGTACAGCAAACAAATAAAGTATATATATATAGATATATATATATATATATATATATATATATATATATATATATATATATATATATATATATATATATATATATATATATATATATATATATATATATATATATAAACATATAAAAATTTAAGTTGGCCGCGGATATGTGTTCTGGAGACCTAGTTAGCGCTCATTTGAAGAATTTTTTTGAAAACATAAAAGTCGGTATCTCCTCACTAAGTCATTTGTTTAAAAAGAAAATTCCTTTAAACACAAAAAAAATTGTTAAACTGATGGCTACGTGAACCATGGTATGCGATTATAAATGTATATATTTCCAAGACTATAGTCTTTAACTGAAAGACTATATAGGGGGTATAATGCAGGAGTTGGAGCGGAGGGCATGCCATTCACTTCTCAAACATAAACATTTGAAGAAAATCAGTTACGGTATTTTTTTTTAATTCAGGCACTATTTAAGAGCGCCTGTATAAGGCATCTGAATTTTTTTGACGAATAATATAAACAAAAACATCCCTAAATGCGTCATTTACACGGACTCCGATTTATATTGGTGACAACTGCCGTATCACAATTTTTTATATGGCATCTCAATTCTTTTGACGAATAATATAAACAAAAACCTCCCTAAACGCATCATTTTCACGGGACTCCGATTTATATTGGTAAAAACTGCCGTGTCGCAATTTTTGATATGGCATCTCGATTCTTTTGATGAGCAATAAAAAACAAAAACCTCCCTAAATGCGTCATTTTCACGGGACTTCGATTTCTATTGGTAAAAACTGCCATATAACAATTTTTGATTTGTATCAAAAAAGTTGCAAAACAATTGAAATAACTCAAAAACTATGCACGATATAATTTCTTCTACAGGCATGCATTATACTTCGATGGAAAATTCAAAAATGCAATAATAAAAGAGGTGTTTCATTAAAAAAACTTATCATACCAACGACTTATAGATGACCCTATGATTGTCAAAATAATTTGATAAGATTTAGCTCAAACCACCCTATAATTAACTCGTATAATATTTTTTCGTATCTTGTATACTTAGTTACGGATATATTCAGCTTTACTGGATAAATGCGCCACCCTGTATATATGTTAGCATGTAAAAACAGAAATTGACCCTGGATATTTCTTCTAGTGGGCCTAATTCGCGCTCAATTGAAGAAATATTTTTAAAATTTAAATGTCGAGGTCTTCCCAATAACGATTTTTTTTCTACGAAAATTTGCTAAAAATGATAGAACATTAAACCACAAACTATATAACTGAAACTACTGCCGAGGCATAAGGGTCTATTTGAAATGAAATTTCCGCAAACATTTTAGTAAAATGAAGGACAATGATGGTTGAAGCTGTAACTTAAGGCTTTGTAAAACACACTTATTACGAAATTTCTTTTACAAAAGCCGTATTTGTTCCATGTTGTTCGTCTAAAAATTGCAAATTTTGACGTTTTAAATCGCGACAGTGACGTTTTAAAAAGAGGAACTATAAAATTTTTGTAGTTTTTATATATTTCTTGAGCTTTTTGCGTCAAGAAAACTTAATTTTTGTCTGTAGTAAACAATAGATTTTGTTATCCATACAAAATATTTGGGTTTTGTACGTTTCTCTGGTGATCAGTGGCACCCAAAATTTTTATCTTTAAATGCTTATAATTTTTTTCTGTTAACTTACAGATATGAATTTCGGCACGGAGTGTAAGTTTGATAGTGTAAACGTGGGTACCAAATTTGGTTACCATAGCTTTGTTATTTTCGGAGATAAAAAACGTCCATAAGAAAACTAAAAATTTTCCCGGAAAAACTGGTCCAATTTTCTGGCTATCGATCTTGTCCACGCCATTTGCAAAAGCAATGTAATCACCAAATTTGATAAAAATTGGAGTGATATATATATATATATATATATATATATATATATATATATATATATATATATATATATATATATATATATATATATATATATATATATATATATATATATATACTTACAAACACAGATCTCCCCATTAGTGAATTTTTCGTTTTATGAAATAGAAAAAAAAAAAACATAAAGTGCTGCATTCTGAAAATGCAGAAATATACAGTGCATTTTGTTTAACGAAGTTTACGGCGACCTTCGGTATAACCGGAAGTGCTAGACAAGTGGAACTATTTTAGTCCGAATGAGAATATCGCATAGTAGCCGAATACACATTTTCAGCTCTCAAATCAGAGAAGAGGGTAATACATTTATAATAAGCATTTCTTAGCAAACACCCTGTATATATATATATATATATATATATATATATATATATATATATATATATATATATATATATATATATATATATATATCATCGCATGGACACGGGACCGATGGCTTTACGCCCCCTCAAAAGGGTGGAACGTGCAGACATTCAACTTGCTCAAATACAATGCCACAACCTCGGTTGATGTTAATTGTACAGTATGTATACTGAAAAAGTGAAAGAGTAACCCTGGAAATCGCACCTGGTACCCCTCGGTTCAGAGTTCACGTCCTTACCACTGAACCACCAATGCTCTATCACCCTGTATAACTTTCCACTGTTCATATTTTACGGCGAAAAAATGTATTGCAATAAACTCAGTTGACTTCTTACATATGATAAAAACACTAACTAACTAATTTATATAAACGTCTAGACATTTCTTGCTTTATATTGCAGTACGCTATATTTACGTCACGTTGTTGCCTGACGATCAGAGTATAACGAAACAGAAAGTCAAGTCATAATTATAATTTTTTCCATTAATTCACATTCCTTCTCTTTATTGAAATTTCTTTACATGAGCAGACTTTTATTGTTACAGAAATAGGACTTTTTACAAAACGATACCTATACAGGTGTCCCATTTTGAAATGATTTAGTTTTTACGTGGAATCATTACTGGTTCAAAAACACTTAGAATACCCCCAAGCATGATAAACAACACCAGAAACCCTATCTATATTGAATATTTCACGTTTTGGTTTCAAAATAATGTTGATGAAAATTTGCTTAAATATTCTATATCGTAAGAAGCGTACTGAGCTACCTATAATATACTTCAAGATCCAAATATGGAAAAACGTTGCATTTTTTTGGGGGAAAATAAACATCTCTATTGTCCTGAAATTCTAGGTAAAGGGATGACGTAATTATGATGAAATCCAGAAAATCGGTTAGTAAATGAACGGACGAGTCCATTATTGTGGAGGTGTGTATAGAAGACGTTGGTGATTTCGCCAAGGATTTGGGCTCTCGTTCTATCCCATTCGAAGAATGAAGGCGAGAAAGAGCTCGCAAATAACGACTAACGCTCATAACAGTGAAAATTGCGTGCTGGGGTCAGGTGCAGCCAAACGCTCTCTGCCTCTAAGGAGTCTAACGCTGAGGCCTGTGGTGTGAACATCGTTTACTTGAGGTGGCTCTCGAATTATCTTATAAACGGGGTTTTTAAGTATTTCTGTTACCTATACTACCTTGTAACAATATTCCGTGATTGTTTAAAGTGTTTTAATAATTTTCGAGTTTAAATAAACATCCTAGTTAGCATAAAAGTGAAATTTAAGTTGTGGTTCTTTGTTTCAACCTGTTGGTTTGCTACTTTAAAAATAATTCCGGGTCATCGCCGAAGTTTAAGTCAATTGGTAGTGAATTTCGCTAGGGAAAATTCAACGTTTTAATCGTAAATCGCGAAGTTTCCACTAAGCGACTTCAGAATATCAACCTGGTTGTCAAAGGGTTTTGTACACGTGACACAATAAATCCACCGGCTCAGTAACCATCAATGGGTTTCTCCCAGCTTCTTTTCTCTTGTTGGAATCACTGAGACTTGTGTCAGCTACCAGTATTTGATTCAATTTGGAGATCGTCCCCAAAGAATAACCAGGTAATTCAGGGCAGAAAATTCGGTGAGTCAAAATTTTTCTTTCAACTGGCAAAGTTTGTTTTACACACTCATCTGGTAACTGAATTTTTATAATCTGAACATTCAAAGGCACTCAATCAAGTTTTAGTTTTTAATAACGTCAGCGGGCTGATATTAGAATACTTATGAATTTCCTGTTTTAATCTCTGAAATTATCTCAGTTTTTGTAAATTTAAACACGTCATCTTTGAAATTGTAATCAGTGAATCTTGTCTGTAAAAATATTTAACCTGTACATTGTCTTTAATATCACCTGTTTTTCAATAATTAGTATAGAGTTTTCACGTAGACATACATATATGTATATTTTTCAAAATTGAGCTTCACTCGAGAACTGACTAGGATCTAACCAAAATATTAACAAAATTGACTGACAAACGTCAAATAATTTACATATTAATTTGTTTATTATTGAGCTGCAACACAGCATCTGAGTTTTAATGTATATCTCGATAATAAGTGTTTAGATTTATTTAGTAATAAACAAACCACATTTGTCTCATTATTCTGTCACATGTTTGTAAATTAACAATTTCTTGTCATTGAACTTCTTGCTATTTATTTCATTTCTATTTGTGTAAAATTAATGTTTATCTTGAGCGTTACCAACCATTTAATTTTATTTTGTTCACCATTTCATATTCAATCCATATGAATAAATTCAATATTTTGTTACATTAACACGTCTGTCTGATTGAAGATTAATTCCTCTTTAAACCCTTTTGACTTTTTGGCGACAATATCGCATTCCTAGATATCGAAGAGAAATTTTAAGTAAAGATCATCGTAACCAGGCACTAGTTTGGAGCGCTGATAAATATGAGACTTTAGGCAGTGCAACAACACAACGACAGCGTATGTAGTAATCAATATTAAGACATTCCAACCTTATAAGCTATTTCTAATCTTGCTAGTTATCAATCTGATAGATAGAAACCTTTTAGGGCAGGACTTATAAGAAATAGTGACCTTACTACTGACCAGATTTGGGTTCACTTGAGGTCCCACATATATTACTACTACTGCTTGCCTATTACTGAGTAAATAACTTCCGCATCTTTTTTATTTAAGGGAGGTTTCAATTTTTGTTGCAATTTGTGACTATCTCGGTTATTAGTAATGATAGGGCGTTGCGATTTTCGTGAATTCGAGCTTCTTTTTTGTGAAACGAAAGATGCATTAAACAAGATTGTCATGCCCTTCTTTGTTTCACAAAAAAAGCTAAGGTTAGCGATAACCGCAAGCTTCTATCTTTACTAATAACCGAGTTACTCAGCAATTTCAATCAAAACGGGACACCTGACTCAATTTAAAGCAAGAAAATGCATTGATAGAGACTTTTAAAATAGAGTTGTTTTTTCCACATCCTTCATGTTCAAAGTGAAGGACACGTTCAAGCGTACACGTGCCTGTCGGAGGGATGTTGCTCGTATGACAGACACGGCACCTGGCAGCTTTTAATTAAGTTTTTGACGGAGGAGCTCAATCATCAATTATATATGTTAAACATAACAAATGTAGGCTGTCTTTTAAAAAAAAACTAAGCGTCAAGGAAATCAGAATAGACTGACCTAAATTTGGAATTGACAGTATGTTTAAGAAAAGAAAAAACGCAGCAAGTATGTTACGTTAACGAAATTCCTGATTTTTTTAGCAACTGTGTAAACAAATTTTTACCACGTTCATAAATTATTTTTAATGTCAATTAGTAAACTTGTCTGAAACTAAAAATATCAGATTTGGATGAAAATATACAGGCTGTTCCTTTACTATGTTTTAATATTTCAGAACATGGTTGCCTACGCGATCATATGAATACAAGTTAACATCCCCAACGCCTAAAATTCTAGAATACAGAGTGTTGAAATTGTATGGAACAATTGTTTTGGTAAATTTAGAAAGAAATCACTAATGACGAAATTTTTAATTTTACAAAATTCTCGTCCAATGAGCGCGAACTAAGCCCCCTAAAACACATGTCTGTTAAATATATATATATATATATATATATATATATATATATATATATATATATATATATATATATATATATATATATATATATATATATATATATATATATATATATATATATATATATATATATATATATATATATATATATATATATATATATATATATATATATATATATATCTGTGTGTGTGTGTGTGTGTCACACCGATAACTCAAAAAGTAATGGGCCGATTTGATAAAATTTGGCATGCACCTTTCTTTTGTAGATGGCTTGGATAAGTTTATTAGTAAGGAAAATCGGACAAAGTTTTCCGGGAAAATTTTGAGTTTTCATTGGAAAACAACTTTTATCTCAAAAAAATAAAAAACATGTGATAACCAATTTGGTAGGTAAGTTCACGATATAAAAAGTAATCTATATTATAATAAAATATTTTATGCCAGATCATTTCTATGAAAATTCACTACCATAACGCACTTGCTGCGTCCAGGCTTTTTTGATAATAGAGTGCTTTCGATTAAAAAATAATTCGAAATAATTCTTCAAGTTCGCGCCTACTAGGACCTCTAAAATCGATTCAAGGTCTGTGTAAGTTTAAAGTATTAACTTTACTAATATGCCGTATAACAGTAGTGTACAATTCTTATGAAAATTCGCTACTATAGCGCACTTGCTGCGTCCTGAATTTTTTATTATTTCCACGTGTTTGACCATACCAAGTTGAAAAAAGAACTTTACGTATTTTGCTTTTTTTGCAATTTTAATTAAAGATTAGATATATAATCTGAATTTTAAGTATTTGTTAAGTAAATTTTCTTGTAAAAAATATAGTCGCAGAATTATTTAGTGCTGCCAATTAACAAGTAATGTTAAACAAATTATTGTAAATTTTTTTTCCAATTTTTGTGAGAAAATTGTTTAGCAATTTTTCGTAAAAAATATCATTTGTGTACAACACTACTTAAGCCAATTTTTGTGAAAAAAATTGCGATTTTTCGTGAAAGAAATTGTTTTCAAATTTTCATGTGAACATTGTTGTTAAGTTTTGGCAAAAAGTTTTCTGACTATCAGACCAGTTTTTTCAGGAATATTTTAAGTTTCTTTTCGGAAACTTTTTGTACTTTTTCAAACGATAAACTTATTTTGATGAAACGGGGTACAATGCTCTTACTAGAAAGGTTATACTGTTAACCAAAATTGAAGCCTTTCACTAAAAAAAAACATCGTTATAATTAAAAATATTTTTGTGAAAATTCGCTACCATAGCGCACTTGCTGCGTCCAGACTTTTTAAGCTCTTTTAGAAGTTAACCAAAATTATTATTTGTTGCTGTATTACACCATACATTTTACTTGTTAATGCCACATTTTTACACTTTTTAATGAATTTTCTGAAAAAAAAATCACTAAGAAGAGATCCTAAATTTAGAATTTTGAAAAAAATGTCTAGAAGTGAGCGCGAACCAAGCCTCCTAGAACCCATATTCAGGGTCAGTTTCAATTTTTATATGTTTATATACAGCAAACCGTTAAGCTTCAGCTTCAACCGTCATTGTCCTTCATTTTACTGAAATATTTCCAGGAATTTCTCTGATGTTTTGGCGGTAGTTTTAGTTAAGTTTTTTAGCTAATTTTCGTAACAAAAATTCGTTAATGTGGAGACCACGTCTTTTGAATTTTAATAAGATTTCTTAAAATGAGCGAAAACTAGGCCCCCTAGAATTCATATCCGTGTTTAGTTTCAGTTTTTATCTGTTTACATATATACACGGTGACGCATTTATACCGTAATGCTCATATATTTGTTATTACACAAGATACGAGAAAAAGCTGTATACGCTAATTATAGGTGTCTTGAGCAGCATCTCATAAAATTATTTTGACAATCACAGGATGGTCCATAAGTCATTGGTGATATCTAAAATATTTTTTTTCGAACACGCTTGTATTATTGTATTTTTGCATTTTTTTTATCGAAATATGATGCGTGTTTGTAATAAAAAAGATCGAGACGCAGTAAGTGCGTTTTGGTAGCGAATTTTAATTAAATGCTTCAAATTTCGGTAACTCAATTTGCTATTAACCTACAGTTTGTTTACTCGGAGACATTTTAAGTTTAGTTTCGGAAAACTTTTGTACATTTTCAAACAGTAAGTTGTTTTGACAAAATATGGTACATTGTTCCCACTAAATAGGTTAGTAGATAGTGCGCCACCTGGGCTCATCCCCTCCACTTTTTACTGCGCATGCGCGAGTCATCATGCGCATGCGCTGACCTGCGCAGACCTGTGACAGTTGACAGCTGACCTGTCAGATTTGACAGGTGTCAAATGTCACTGACCTGACAGCTGTCAACGTCAGCTGTCACCTGACCTGACATGTGTCAACGTCAAATGTCACCTGACCTGTCAGATGACGTCACAAGCATTCCAAGATGGCTGACCTGTAATAGACAGTTGCAACCCGGGTTCTCTCTATGGAACTAACCTGAGATGACGTCACAAGCATTCCAAGATGGCTGACCTGTTATAGACAGTTGCAACTCCGGGGTTCTCTCTATGGAACTAACCTGAGATGACGTCACAAGCGTTCCAAGATGTCTGACCTGTGTGTCCATAGATATCTACAAGTCAGGTTAGCTCTCCATGTGTGTTTGTCTGATTGTTTATTAAGGTTATGTATTTGTTTATTAAGGTTATGTTCGCTCACGTGTCATCTGTTTGTTTATTAAGGTTATGTTTGTATTTGTTTATTAAGGTTATGTCATGTGTGTTGATTACCAAGGCATCTGTTTGTTTATTAAGGTTATGTATTTTGTTTATTAAGGTTTATTGTGTTGTTGTTGTTGTTGTTAAGGTGTATTGAAGTTTGTTAGGGTATTTCGTTTTTGGCGGGAAATTTGAATTTGTTTGAAAATTTCTGTCTGTTGTGTCCAGAGATCTTACTCCTCAAGCTAGAGAACATTCTATTTGTAAAGTTGTAGAGTGTAGAGAATATTCTCTAGCTCGAGGGGAGACATCTGTTGGACACAGTCATTCGGTTTAGTCACACACACATACATATATGAGGAAGATATATTGAGCGGGTAATTTGAAATTTTGAATTTAATTTGAAATATGATTTTTGAAAGAAAAGCATTCGCCAGAAATTAGATTTGAACCCCCAACCATACAGCTTACTAAGATATGCAAACGTCCCTAAACCGATTATGCTATTCAGACATACGATGAAAGTTTGTTATCAGTGGGTATATATATAAAACAAAAACCTGTTACATAAAACGAGTTTATGAGGCTGCTGAGTTTGTGTGTGTAGGTAGGGGTGGTATCTCTATTACATTCCAATTGAATAATAGGAACTGTAATGTTAAAAACAATTGTTTATTTATAGTAAAAAGAAATTTTAAAACACGTACCAATTTACCTATCTAATATCATTTAATAACAAAAAACGTTTCAAGTAAACTATATCAATAAGGAAAAACGTATTTACATCTAGATATGTTAATGAGTTTATTTTAATAGCCTCATAAAACTCGGGGACTTGGTTTTATTGCCGGCGTGTTTGTTTATGTTAGTGTGTTTGTATTTTGAATGAATGAATCTAAATTTATATAGGGAGTGATCAAAAACACACAAGTAACAAAACTCAATTTAAAACAACTAAATTAAACTTTGATATACGAGGATTGTTTGATAAGTATTGTTTGTATGTAAACATAAATAATATAATAGTATACTTACATACAGCAAGAGACGTCATACTTGTTTCACGACTTAGCACACACTAACGTATGTTGAGGTCTTGAATGGGGCCCCGTTATAGAAATAACACAGTTGTTTAATGACATCCACTTGAACCAAACAAAACATATAGACGCTGTTGTTGATTGTTAACACACACACACACACGTCATGACAGCTCGAAGTCTTTACTTAGACTGACAGAGCTGTGTAATAAAAGACAGACAGACAGACAAACAGCTGTTTAACAACAGTTAGAGCGTGTAACACAGCTAAAACGTATCAAAAATAGCCAAGTGTCTCCTGTGTAGAGGAAACAGAGACAACTAATGGTCATTGTTGGAGCTTGTACATGTTGTTTGAAAGGATATATAACACACGTCATGACAGCACGAAGGCTTGGCTTAGACTAATGGATGTGTGTAACAACAGACATACAGACAATAGATTGTCCCCACAAGTATCATAGATAATCTTGTTTGAGCTTATACAGCCGTGTAACAAACGTGTCATGACATCTCGATGTCTTTGCCTAGGCAAACAGAGCTGTAATAATAACAGACAGACAGACAGACAGCAGTTTAACAACAACAACTAGAGCAAGTAACACAGCCATGTTCTTTGGTTCAAGTGTCTTCTGTGTTGAGGAAACAGCTGTTTAACAAACGTTGTCGTAACAACTTGTTGTCTTTGGTTAGAGTGACAGAGCTGTGTAACAACAGACAGACAGACAGACAAACAATTGAATACCATTGTTAGAGCTTGTACACGTTGTTTGAAAGGATATAACACACGTCATGACAGCACGAAGGCTTTGCTTAGACTAATGGATGTGTGTAACAACAGACATACAGACAATAGATTGCCCCAACGAGTATCATATGGAACCTTGCTGAAGCTTCTACGTGTTGTTGTGACACACACGTCATGACAGCACGAAGGCTTTGCTTAGACTAGTGGATGTGTGTAACAACAGACAGACAGACAATCGAATGCCAACAAGTATCTTAGATAATCTTGTTTGAGCTTGTACAGTCGTGTAACAAACGTCGTCATAACAACTTGTTGTCTTTGCTTGGAGTGACAGAGCTGTGTAATAACAGACAGACAGACAGACAGTTGTTTAACAACAACTAGAGTGAGTAACACAGGTAAAACGTAACAAAAATAGCCATGTTCTTTGGTTCAAGTGTCTTCTATGTTGAGGAAACAGACAGACAGACAACTGATTGCCATTGTTGTAGCTTGTACACGTTGTTTGAAAGGATATAACACACACACACACACACACACACACACACACACACACACACACATAGGTCATGACAACACGAAGGCTTTACTTAGACTGACAGACAGATGTGTAATAACAGACAGACAAACAGCTGTTTAACAACAGTTAGAGCTTGTAACACAGGTAAAACGTAACAAAATAGCCATATTCTTTGGTTCAAGTGTCTCCTGTGTTAAGGAAACAGACAGACAGACAACTGATTGCCATTGTTAGAACTTGTACACGCTGTTTGAAAGGATATAACACACAGGACAGCTTGATGTCTTTACTTAGACTGACAGACAGACATACAGTAGTTGAACAACAGTTAGAGCGTGTAACACTGCTAAAACGTAGCAAATAGCCATGTTCTTTGGTTCAAGTGTCTCCTGTGTTAAAGGAAAACAGACAGACAAACAAACAATTGATTGCCATTGTTGAAGCTTGTACACGCTGTTTAACAAACACGTCATGACAGCTTGATGTCTTTACTTAGACTGACAGACAGATGTGTTTGTAATAACACAGACAGACAGACAATTAATAGCCATTGTTGAAGCTTGTACACGCTGTTTGAAAGGATATAACACACAGAACAGCTTGATGTCTTTACTTAGACTGACAGACAGATGTGTTTGTAATAACAAACAGACAGACAAACAGGTGTTTAACAACAGTTAGAGCGTGTAACACAGCTAAAACGTATCACAAAATAGCCAAGTGTCTCTTGTGTTGAGGAAACAGACAGACAAACAAATAACTGATAGCCATTGTTGAAGCTTGTACATGCTGTTTAACAAACACGTCATGACAGCTTGATGTCTTTACTTAGACTGATGCGTTTGTAATAACAAACAGACAGACAGACAGACAGCAGTTTAACAACAACTAGAGCCAGTAACACTGGTAAAACACAGCAAACAGTCGTGTTCTTTGGTTCAAGTGTCTTCTGTGTTGAGGAAACAGACATACAGACAATTAATAGCCATTGTTGAAGCTTATACATGCTGTTTAACAAACACGTCATGACAGTTCAAAGTCTTTGCTTAGACTGAGAAGACAGAGGTATGTAATAACACAGACAGACAGACAATTGATTGCCCCTAACAAGCATCATATAGAACCTTGTTGTACAGCTGTTTAACAAACACGTCATGACAGCTCGATGTCTTTGGTTAGACTAATGGATGTGTGTAACAACAGACAGACAGACAATCGAATGCCAACAAGTATCTTAGATAATCTTGTTTGAGCTTATACAGCCGTGTAACAAGCGTGTCATGACAGCTTGTTGTTGTCTTTGCTTAGACTGACAGAGCTGTGTAATAACAGACAGACAGACAGACAGTTGGTTAACAACAGTTAGAGTGTGTAACACAGGTAAAACGTAGCAAATAGCCATGTTCTTTGGTCCAAGTGTCTCCTGTGTTAAAGGAAAACAGACAGACAAACAATTGATTGTCCAACAAGTATCATAGATAATCTTCTTGAGTCTGTACCTGGTGTTTAACAAACAGACGTAAGAGATTGGGACCTACAAAAGGATAAGCAACGTTTTACAGTTTGTTAACCTTGATTCTGTTTGAGCTTGTACACTCTGTTTAATATACGCAAGAGAGAGGCTCGCTTAGGGGTAAACAACCTGTCAGTTGATGACCTTGCCGAATGTTATCTTGTGTTATATCTGTTCAATCACCCCATTATTCGTGTTTGAGCTTGTCTGTGTATCTGTTTAATATACGAAAGAGAGAGGCTCGCTTAGAGGTAAACAACCTGTCAGTTGATGACCTTGGCGAATGTTATCTTGTGTTATATCTGTTCAATCACCCCATTATTCGTGTTTGAGCTTGTCTAGAATACAGACAAAACCCAAAGGATGACATCATCTCATTATTAGTGTTTGCAGAAAAGGCCCCTGCTCACACCTTAAATCGTTTCTATTTCTCATAAGACTACATGTATTTTTGTTTAATATAGAGCTTTTAACACGTTTCCCCATAAGAAACAACGTATTTGCAGACACACATGAAACAGACCAAGGATTAATATATCGATATCAGTTGCTTATAACACGTACACGATATGTTTTTATATGTTATAGTTGATGAAATAAGAGAAAGACACAGATTCAAAACAAATTTTTGTTCAAAACTGTCTAAACACTCCCTGTATCTATGTAAAGCAAACAACGGTTGATTCACTGAAGCCCCGAGACTGTCCAACCTCGTTCATTCATTCATAACAACAAACTTTGCTTTGTCCCCCGCTCAAAAATACTATTACGCCAAGTTGAGATACTAGTGATTATTATTCAGCGACTTTATTTTTGTTTTCACATGCTCTTGTAAAACAAACAGACATATATGTGTTATCTAGTAAATATAAATAGAAATAGACGTTACAGCTTAGAGATGATTAAAGTTTATGGAGAAAGCAAGGTCAACATGTTCAGCTTTTCGCTCTTTTTAGTAACGTAGGGGTGTTATCATGAATATTTATAGAAAATTAGAAAGGATCACAGTTATACAACAGGTACTGCCCACACACACACACACTCACACACGCATACTTGTAGCTCTATAAAAGAACTCTCGAAACCGATCTTCACCACTTACGTCAAGCAGTTGTTTATACAGGTATTTATGTTAAAAATTAAACCATAATTGTATGTAATGAACTATGATGTATAAAATTGAAAAAGCAGTATGCACCATGTTTGATTAATCAGTACAGGCAACTTGGGTATCTTTACAAACCTAAAACCCTCTTTCTGTTGCTTAGTATGTAGCATGTATGGCATACCATGACCTAAAGTAACTGAGGAAGAGCGTGCTCTAGCACCTTCTTGTTTCTCTAAAATTGGTTTTATTACATTTTGATATTTGGTAGAGGTGTTGCGCAGAACGTCTTCTTTAGGATTGTTATCTTTTCTGTGAAGACTCGTAGCTGCCATAATGTCTGCATAGTCACGTAAAGCGTTCTTATTTTTCATAGCACTCATACCTGGTTTTCTCAAAAATATCAATTCCAATAGGTGTTGAGTGCCGTAATATCTTCTGTCACCAACAACAATTTGAAAGCTTTCTCTATTTCTAAAATCTACGTCAGTAACAACAAATTTAACAGACTTATTGCCAAGCATCCAAGTATTGGTGGCTTTATCATAAGTAACACCGTATGTTTGATCACATAGTTGATTATCTGTGAAATATTTATCAACATAATAGCGAACAACTACAGGATACGAACTTAACGTTTGCTCGTAAATAGCTGCCGGTGTATTTGCTGCGGCATCTAGTTTTCTATAAGCTTTGGTAACCCACAATTCAGGTTCAGGTTCAGCTGGTTCTGCTTCCAACTCAAACGTTTCATCATCACTAAGAAATTGAACTTCCTTCTTTGTTGATGTTGGTGGTGGTGGTGGGGGTTTGACATCAAGTTCAGTTTTAGTTGGTTGCTGTTGCTGTAGAGTTGTTTGAGCAGTAGCCAACGCTGTGCTTGCTGTGTTTTTAGATATATCATCCAACGGTTTTAACAGAGGTCTATATAAACGGTGTAACGTTTCATCTGTCTCTGTTTTGCCCAGTTTCAAAGCCAAATATTTGTTTCGAATAATCTTTGATAAATCGGCTATTTTACGTTTGATATTGGGCGGCTGTGTTGATAGTTTTTGTTTGCGTCGAAGACTTTTAGATTTTTTAGCCATGCTCACCGTATGTTGAACACATGAAGACTAACACACACTCACACACAAGTTTAAATATATATAAAATGATCGAAGCCTTTGCGATACCGTCCTTGTGCTAAATCACAATCTTTAACAACCACCATCACATCATGCTTGGTCTGCCAACATTCACCACACAGTGTCTTGAACTTTTCAAAAGTCATATCAGTGGTTACATGATCGTCGTACACATGTTTAAGATTGGTTTCGTCTTGTTTGAATAACACAACAACGTTTGCGTTGTCACGTACCAGTTGTTTTGGTACTTTGCTGTATGTCTGACAAAGATAGAAGGAATCAATATTCTTATGTCTGCCCATGCTAAAGTATGCTCTTATTTTATCTTGTTTGTCGCAAGCTACATCATCAAAGATAAACACAGAGTTGTCCAAGGCATCTCCCGGATCTAATATGTCATCGTTTTCTCGATAATCAAACAACGTACCGTGCCGGGTAACAGTAGTCCGTGTCTGTGTTGTGTAACTGTTTCCACATGCACAACATCGTCCAAGTTTGTAACTGGTAGGGCTGTTGTTGTGTGTTTTACGATACGCATCGTTAACTAGACTAACACCAACCTGCTTGTTGTAAGTATAAATACTGGGTGTTTAATACAGCACCGCTTTAGTATCAATGTTGGTCATTAAGGGTGAAGGCCTTGTTAACACACTCATTAACAAACTGCCTGTTGAGTTACACATACCAGGCTATCAGTTTTGTGGTCCAGGCACTAAACTTAAAGAACGTCTTGCCAGAGGCGATCAAGGTATCAACCCACTAGATCAGGCTTGTCGAGAGCACGACATCGCCTACTCTCAATCCAAACAGTTGAGTGACAGGCATCGTGCCGACAAGGTGTTGGAGCACCGAGCCAAGGAACGAGTCAAGTCAAAGGACGCAAGTTTTGGTGAGAAGGCGGCCGCTTGGAGTGTAGCAAAAACAATGAAAGTTAAACGAAAACTTGGTATGGGTGTGAACAAACTCAGAAAAACTAGTAAGAGAAAAGTCGGTGGTAAGGTACCGTTTAAAAACATACTTGCTTTGATGCGCGGTGCTATCAATGTGGGAGAGGAGGTGCCGTCAGTGAAAAATCTACTGCATGTAGCGAGAAAAGTCATAAAAAACGCAGGTGGTCGAAAGCAAGTTAAGGTACCGAGAGTTATTCCAATACCTAAAAGCGGTGGCTTCCTACCGCTGTTACCTCTTATATTTGGTGGGCTGTCAGCACTAGGAGCTCTGGGTGGTGGTGCTGCAGGTATTGCTAAAGCTGTGAACGATGCCAAGTCTGCGAAACAGAAATTGGAAGAGGCAAAACGTCACAATCAAACAATGGAGGCCATTGCTGTGGGTAAACGAGGGCATGGTGTTGGTGATGGTTTGTACATGAAGAAACAACGCACCGGCTACGGTTTGTATTTACACAAGACAAAAAACGTGTAATACCTTTACCAGCAAGACCTCTAACAAATGTAGATCTTGTCAAGTTTGCTGGTAAAATGAAAATCCCATATTTTAGAGGTGTATACATGCGAGACGAGCTACCTCGCAATGGACCACGTAAAAATGAATCGTTCATCATGAATTTGCAAACACACAAGGAGCAAGGCAGTCATTGGGTCGCTGTGAGGAAACGCGGTGACATCGTCGAGTACTTTGACTCGTATGGAAACTTGAAGCCTCCTGTAGAGCTGCAACGTTACCTTAAAGACTATTCCATACTGTATAATCATGATGTGTATCAAACATATAACACAATTAATTGTGGTCATTTGTGTTTAAAATTTTTACAATAAAAGACTCAAACAATAACCTGTGTGTATCAGTCATGTCGCTAACGTTCGAGTTGAAAGGCTCCACGTCCTCCCTGTCATTGGATATATTTCCACCGATAGTGTTGGACCCCCGGTTCGATCATTCGGTGGCACTCTCGAATTTTCACACATACAACACCATACCAAATATAGAGACCGGTTGTAATAAGTTGCATTTTAATTTTACACTCGAAGCAGAGCCTAAGAAAGCTGGTGTTATACAAGAAATAATAATTCCCAATGGAGCATATGAAATTAGCGATATGGAACGGTGTATCCAAAATGAAATGGCCCGTATCTATCTCAAGTTGAATAAATTTCCAGAGGGTGCCTCTGTTGACGATGCAAGTAAACTGTTCAGTTTGAAAGCCAACAACAACACTTTGAAGTGTGAGATACAGTGCAAGTATGACATTGATTTGACAAGGGACGCCTCAATAGCTCCTCTCTTGGGTTTTTCCTCAACTAGATCTCTTATTAAGGATGTGTTGCATGCATCCGATTTACCAGTGGAGATTGTTAAAGTGAAAACGATCCGTTTGGAGTGTAACATAGTAAGCGGATCTTACCACGAAGGCAAACCCTCACACACACTATACGAGTTTGCTCCGATGGTTGATCCTGGCTACGCAATTGACATCAACCCCCACAGTAAACTGTTTCTACCCGTCAACACACGTATCATCGCCCATATAAATGTAAACATCATCGATCAGAATGCAGTGCCTGTGAACTTTCAAGGTGAAGAGATCATCGTTATATTACAGCTGAACAAGACACCGGTGGTATGTTAGTTATAAATACAGGTGCCGACGAGCAACATCGGTCAGTATCGTTGTTGTCTGCATCACAGACGGTTCTATCCGAAGAGAACGTACAGTTTCTACAATCATTGGGTTACGATGTCAAACAAACTACATATCTTCGCAGACCCCGTTCACGACGAATCCATCAAGGGAGAAGAAGTACACACGTACGCCCCGCAAACCAGATCGTTTGATTACAACGACACATGTGAGTTTGCCATCAATCAACAAGATGTGTTTTACGATTGGTCTTCGGCAGCTCTCCTGATCAGCGGTTCCACTGAGACAACAGGTACAACTGGTGATGTGTCGGTAACAGCGAATGCTGCAGCTCATTTGTTCTCCTCTGTGGCTGTTGAGATGTGTAATCAGATTATCGAACATGTTAGAAACCCAGGCATCGTTACAGCAGTACGAACATTATTACAAGCCAACAGCGATGAAGCACGAGCTCTCATTCCTGCCGGCTGGCATCCGAACGAAAGGAACACCATGGTGAAAAACAACAGATTTTGCTATTGCCTACCGCTCAGCTATCTGTGTAATATTTTCAAAGATTACAGAAAAGTACTTTTCAGTCGTTTGTTGGTACGCTTAACACGCGGTCAGAACGATAGAAATTGCTATATTCTGAGCAGTGTAGCAGGCGCTGACAAAGCTATAAAGTTTAATATTGAACATATGGCTTTGCAAGTCAAACACATACACCCCAGCGATGTGATACAACAGCAGCTGTTGCAATCGATCGCTCAAGATAAAAAGATTCTTATACCGTTTAGAAAATGGGAGATGTACGAATTACCGAATGTAAGTAATTCAATCAAAGACTTGTGGTCTGTAAAGACCTCATCAAACACCGAACGACCTCGCTTCGTTATCGTAGTCTTTCAAACGGATCGACACCACAACCCAGGAAAAGATATTAATCAGTTTGATCATGTGGACGTTCGAGATATAAGACTACATCTGAATTCAAAACAAATACCGACCGAGGGTATGAATCTGAACTTTGGGCAAGCAAATTATCTGGAAGCATATAAAAACATGATTGAATTTCAACGAGCATATCTCGGTAGAGAACCGCAGCCTACGTTGGATTACAAAGCTTTCGCTAAATATCCCATGTTTGTGTTTGATTGTTCAAAGTATACGGATTCCATCAAACCGTCTACTGTCGATATCAAATTGGAAATGGAAAGTAACCAGAACTTTCCCAATAACACTAAATGTTTCTGCATAATTATACATGATTGCATCATCGAATACTCCCCACTCTCTAACGTTGTTCGTTCTATCATCTGAGTATGGCATACAACGCTGTTCCCCCAACTGCTCAACCTAGAGGTGTATATAAGCTGATGCGGAAGTATAGTGAATTGGGGCAGTATCAAGATGAGGTTCGTTGTTGTCGACACTCAGGGTTTCTGTCTCCCCGACTTCACACCCAAAGAACTAGTAATTTATAATGGTTATCAAACTGTACAGTATGTGTTTAAGCCACCACAACCAATGCGTTTTCTATCTGCTGATGTAATCAAACAAGTCAAGTTTCTGCAGGCCCGTCACCACTGTATCGACTATAATTATGGTACTGTTTATTTAGAAGAATTACCAAATATCCTGATGAAACACATCGTCGAACAACAGGTGGACAGAATCTATGTAAAAGGCGAGAATAAACAGAGATTTCTGACACAGATGCTGCTCACTTGTGGTTACCGTGTGGACGTGATCAATTTAGAAACAAACACTGATTGTCCTGCGTTGGTGCCAGACATTCCTAAGTGCATGCATCACTCACCAGGATACACTAGAAGCTGTATATGCAGCATCAATAATTGTATGCTATTATTTTCGTATGTTGTAAACTTGTTACCGAAATAAAAAGTTGTAAATTATATATATGTTTTTCTAGTAACACCCCCTTAGCAAACCTTAAAACTAGTAAATAAAACACAAGTGTTTATTTTATATATTTGTATTAGCAAACAAGTTTGCGATACATGTGCAGATAAGTGCTATATTTGAAACAAAAATACATCAACATGAATATGGTAAGACATGTAAGAAAGCCAGCTGATATAAACACAAAAATATACTTTGAAGTGAACAGCCGGGTGTTAGTCAACACAAGAGTGGTCCAATCAGGTGACTCGCCCCGACTACCATTATCAAACAGAAACATAACTTTGTAACGTATCACATCAGATGACAGGCTTTTGGCTGACATGTTGTATGTTGCAAGTGGGGTTAGGTCGTCGTTGTGTAGATATGTTGTTGTTGTAAGAGCTGACCATATCATGCAGTCATCGATGTCGAAACAAATTCGTACTTCTGTTACATTGGGTGGCTTATGAATATACAACACATTCTGACACAGTGCTGATAGAACGATGAAACTTGATTTAAAAAGAACCATGGCGAATGTTGTGGATGTCTGTCAATACTTGTTCTTGAGCGTAGTGCAAACACTCCAACATGTAATATTTAAATGCTGGTGTTACAGTGTTGAGTAACGTTTTTATAGTTTGTATGATTTGCGGTACACTGGCATCCCATCTACTCAGATCGTTTAATATTTCCACTATGTTTTCCATAAAACACGTGTAAGTCCAGGTAAATTGAGATTCTTTCAGATAGTTCAGTCTTGCTTTAACCAACACCTCAAGTCTCAGTAGCTGTTCTACACACTCTTCGTTTAAGAATAGATGCATAGATGTGAAACCGTTATCGATACACAAGGCTTTTTCACTTAGCACCTTTGAATAGGTTATGCGGCAGTAATTAAGATGATGCACTATAAAGCTATTTGGCTCGTCTTCACCTTTAAGATATTTCCTATACAGCTCACGTATGTTGTCTAGGAAATCGTAAAAATCCCATTCTTCCAATGCCAAATATTGGTTTTCTTCATTCAGAGCCAACGGATTGACAAATTTCACAACATTTGTAAAGTCGTTTCTTGCACTGATGCCTGTAATCAATTTCAAGGATCGTCGAACACTAAAAGTGGTTTCCATCAATAGCCTGTCGTCAGCTTGATACTTGTTAAATAAGACTCGTCGTGTTCGGTGTTCTGTGAAATCAGGGCCATCGTTTTCATCAACGGCATAATCGTTATCGTTGTTATCACTCTCAGACACCGACATATTCATGTTAATACAATCGCAAGACATGTTTACACAAACTCGTTTAAGTTTAGACTGAAGCTTGCTGACCATGTTAAGTAGGTTTTGTTGTTCCCCCACCACAAACGTCTGTTGAATGGTTCTGAGTGGTTTCCTGGTAAATTTTACAAATCTATTGCGATCACTAAATACTTTAACATATTTCGTGCTACACTGCATGATCATCCAGATATTTCTGCCAGACTTTAACAAACTTGTCTACAGCAACACAATCTTTGTTCTCATATCTATCCCAATCAGCATTGGTTGGAAGACTGTCGAAATATTCGTTACAAATTGTATATAACATGTCTGTGGCGTCTGTACGGTGAAGTTTTCGTGTTAGAAAATTAATGGATTTAGTACGTTCAGCAACATCATTTAAATTAGAACTGTGCTTTAATATATCGTTTAGATGGTCTGCAACCTTGTGGATGTCATCACAGCTTGAAAACTCAAATTCTTTATTAAACCCTTCTCTCATCGTTTCGAGTGTTTCTTGTTTGAGTTCTTCCTCGCTGGGCGGTTCAATTTCAATGTTCGTTGTTTCGAGTGTGACCTCATCAGCATCATAATAATATTTGTATTGATTTTTTGCTTCTTTAGGTAAATATTTAAAAAATGGTTCACTTAACAGGGCCCCCGGTTGGTGTTGAATGAGTGCCACAGCAAAATATTGTGTTGAACAAAATCCACTTAAATATAAGTCACACAACTCTACCATATGTCTACTTTCATATTCTTCGGCTTCGGACTTACGCCCGTCTCGATAAGCTTGTTTTTGTATCTGTAACACTAACAGTCTAACTTTTGTGGTGTCGTTCTCACTATTCATTCTTGTTTCATCTGTATACCACGGGCTGTTGTATAAACTAAATAGCCTCTGTGTGGACGGTTTGTTTATCGTAATAACGTATGTATTGATGTTTTGCTTCTTCGGGTAAATACTTGAAAAACGGTTCACTTAACTGAGCTCCTGTACAGTATCGAATGAGTGCCAAAGCAAAAAATTGTGTAGAGCAGAACCCACTTAAATATATGTCACACAACTCGACTATATGTCCGGCTTCATAATTTTCTCCTTCAGAATCGCGTTCGTCGATAAAGGCTTCTTCTTGTATCTTTAACACCAACTGTTTTAATTCAAATTCACAGTCTTCTTCAAACAATCTATTTTTGTGTCCATACCATAAGACACTGTTAAACGACATGGTACAACAACAACTAATAATATAACCGAACTTACTCACTTATTTATATATTAGGCTAAAATACATGGATGATGTCATCCTCTCGGTTTGTACTAGACAAGCTCAAACACGAATAATGGGGTGATTGAACAGATATAACACAAGGTCATCAACTGACAGGTTATTTACCCTAAGAGGGCCTCTCACTTGCGTATATTAAACAGATACACAGACAAGTTCAAACACGAATAATGGGGTGATGTCATTCAACGTAAATTACAACAGAACAGGTGTGTGGATGATGTCATACTTTTAACGACTGTATTCTAGACAAGTCCAAACACGAATACCGTTTGCTCATCAAGGGGGCCCCTACAACAGTGTTATTTAACTCATATATTGAACTGCTGTTCAGTGTGCTCTAGACAGTCTTAAACAGAACAGTGGTCTTGTTGAGAAGGAATAAAAACACATACACATGCTGGTAAATATTTTTATTTCATACATTAATATGTTAAGCTAAGTGTCTGCTGTTTGATCTGTTAAACACATATTTTGTACAAGTTAAACACTATATATAATCATTATAGTCTTCAATATTTGCTGGTTGTTGGTGGTCAGTGTTATCCTTTGTATAGCTGAGAATCTTTTGTAATAGCAGACTGAGTTGCTCATATAGACTGCGGGTAGGGCATTGAATACCAAACATAGATAAATCTTTACGGCCTATTGTAACGACCTGATTGGTAAACTCATCAAATTCGTAATATTTATTTTTACGAAATATGTATATCCGTCCATTGGTGTACCGGAATGCACCATCAATGTTAGCTGGAAATTCTGGAGAAAATTTGTCTATATAACCTGCTTCTAGTCTATAGAAATTAGCTCCCTTCTCACCGATGATTTCATACATGTTGTCCGAATGAAATATAATGGTTTTTCCTGTATATGTGTTTACCATTGCATTTATCCGGTCAAACCTCAAAGTATTCAGATATGTGAGATTATTGAAGGGGGCTACAAATGTAGCTTGTATGCTAGGAAACGCAACAATGCTTAATGTTTCGTCATTTGTAAACATGACCACTTCACCACCAGGTCTCTGATATATATGTTTAATTTCTTTTAAATTTTTCAAATGTGGCAACCAATCTGTCACAAGTTTTGCCTCCGGATAGGGCCCCTTCATATTGTTCAACGGGACAACCCACACCCATTTCTTATAAAACAGATACATGTTGTGGTTTATAATGACTAACGGTTTGATCTTGTCTATATAATTACACAAGTCCATAGTGTTTTTGGTTTCAGATTTTACAGCGACAACCTTTGGTTTTATCGAAGGTTTCGTTGTAGTCTTTGTTGTAGTCTTTGTTGTAGTCTTTGTTGTAGTCTTTGATGTCTTGGTTGATGTAGGCTGTGTTGTTGTTGTTGTTGTTGATGTTGTTGTTATTGCTGTTGTAGAGCGTTGCCCATACAGTTCCTGCATTCGTTGAATATCTTCGTCAGATATACCGGCCCCAGCATGTGGATACATAAGAGAGTTTTTATTGTTGGAGTGTTTGAGTCCTAAACCGTGTCCCAGTTCGTGTAGAATAACCATATAGTATGATGAGCCATTTGATGCGTGTAGTTGAAGGTTCCACGTGAGATTATTGCTTATGTGGATCTCTATGGGTGTATTGGCAACATTTGGAAAATAAGCGTGTCCTAAAACATCACCACCAATTGGGTATGTACACGGTTTCCCACCTCTCAAGTAAAAATGTTGGTCATCGCAAAAACTTATAAGTATGTCGGCTTCCGCATAGTTGTTTGTTCTCACTAAATTCAAATTAATATGTTGTTCCCATTGTTTGAATGCTTTTTGTGTTAGCAATAGTACTGTAGGATCTGAATAATGTATGTACCATTTCAAAGTTTTCTTTTTCCATATAGGTTTTACTGTTAATAATGAACTCTGTGAAAAATCTTCATCACCACATCGTTTACGTTTCATCAGTTCAATGTCTCTACTAGTCAAATTGTTACTTTCGGGTAAACTGAAAAACGTTTGAAACATGTTTAAAGCCTCTGTGAAAGCTTCTGTCTTCTCTAACATCGTTAGCTGGTCATTGTTAGTGATATTACTGCTTAAATAACCATATTTGATGAGATAATCGTTGGCCAGTTGTCTGTCTGTTTCACTTACATCCTCTCCACAGGAGGTACTTAGACAAAGAACACAGATACTCAAGAGTAGCTTGAACATGACTGCTCTCCACGTTAACCAGCGTTATACTGTTCAACTCTCGCTCTAGCTGTTGTTAAATAGTCGTATGTCTGTCGGTGTGTTATTACATACATCTGTCTGTCAGTCTAAGCAAAGCCTTCGTGTTGGCATGACCTATGCGAGTGTGTGTGTGTGTGTGTGTTATATCCTTTCAAACAACGTGTACAAGCTTCAACAAGATTCTATATGATACTTGTTGACAATCAATGGTCTGTCTGTCTGTTTTTGTTGTGTGTTACCAGTGTTACTCACTCTAGCTGTTGTTAAACAGCTGTGTTATTACACATGCATCTGTCAGTTTAGGCAAAGACATCGAACTGTCATGACGTGTGTTATATCCTTTCAAACAACATATACAAGCTTTAACAATGGCAATCAGTTGTCTGTCTGTATCCTCAACACAGAAGACACCTGTTCAGTAGTGTGTGTATTAAGCTGTGAAAGAAGGCTGACGTCTCTTGTTGTATGTAAGTACAATCTTGTATTATCTCTGTTTGCATTCAAATAACAAATACATAACCTTAACAAACAATCATATGACTGGTAATCAACACGTGTGTGTGAACATAACCTTAATAAACAAATACAGACAGTAGTGTGTGTGTACGAACATAACCTTAATCAACAAATACAAACATAACCTTAATAAACAATCAAAATGGCTTGGTAATCAGTCTGTATACGAACACCTAACCTTAATAAACACATACATACATAACCTTAATAAACAAATACAAACATAACCTCAATAAACAATCAGATGGTGTGTACTAAGCATGTCATACAACACTTAACCTAAATAAACAATCAGACAGATGGTATTCTTCAAATACACACATGGAGACCTGACTTGTAGATATCTATGGACACACAGGTCAGACGGAACATCTTACGTCATCACAAGACAGTTAATACCTAACCTGACTTGTGGCTATCTATGGACACACAGGTCAGACATCTTGGAACGCTTGTGACGTCATCTCAGGTTAGTTCCATAGAGAGAACCCCGGAGTTGCAGCTGTCTATTACAGGTCAGCCATCTTGGAATGCTTGTGACGTCATCTCAGGTTAGTTCCATAGAGAGAACCCGGCTTGCAACTGTCTATGACAGGTCAGCCATCTTGGAATGCTTGTGACGTCATCTGACAGGTCAGGTGACATTTGACGTTGACACATGTCAGGTCAGGTGACAGCTGACGTTGACAGCTGTCAGGTCAGTGACATTTGACACCTGTCAAATCTGACAGGTCAGCTGTCAACTGTCACAGGTCTGCGCAGGTCAGCGCATGCGCATGATGACTCGCGCATGCGCAGTAAAAAGTGGAGGGGATGAGCCCAGGTGGCGCACTATCTACTTAGGTTATACCGGTAACCAGATTGATGCGTGCTTGCATTAGAGAGACATATTTGCTATTAAAAACATTTTAATGAAAATTCCTTCCATAACGCATTTGCTGCGTCCAGACTTTTATACACTCTAGCAACAATAGCTCTTTTCCACGTCCGCCATCATTTAAAAAAATGTTTTTAAAGAAACATTTAGTCTGTTTTTTAACAGAACACCTGTATATATCTTCCTGTATAGCCTTCTGTTTCGCATATTTAACGTTATATTTCAGGTACTTTAATTATGTATTAATAATTCATAAAAGGACTAATCGAAAGTAATACGCTACCTCAACTTTCAAGGTGTCAAGATCGTTAAATTACCTCTTTATGCAGGGAAAGCGTCACTTTCTCCTGCAAGCACATAATAACATTGTTCCCAAACGAAGACACTCAATTTTAGAGAGCTACATAATTGTGAGCACAGCTATTACATACTAATTGGCTCGTAACTAAACTCCGAAACTTCGGAGAAACGATATAAAAAGGATATTTTGCGTAGCTGTGTCTTTCTTCCGTCTCTAAATATATCTTACTTTAAAAGCAAATTTAGTTGAGTGCAAGGAATTCAAATAAGGAACACATTAGGACTCTATGTAAATTTTTGCTCTTCTCGTTTCTTGTTCCCTGGGACACAATATGAGGTATATGGCTACAAGAACATAAATAAGGCATATTGTCTGTCAACACAATGCATTTTCCATCAGAGCAATATTGTGATATAAAATCTAATTAAGTCAAAAAACGAAGTCAAGATTTAAAAGGCGGTTATTAAAATAAAATTAATTACAAGTGAATTTTGGTACTTTTAGCAAATTTTTAGAAAATTTTTCTAAAATTCATCAAATCATGCCAAAACAAAAACAGATATAAAAAAGGCTAGACGCATCAAGTGCGTTATGGTTACCAATTTTCATTAAAAAAAATCTTTTTAGTGAATTTTCTTTAAAAAAAATTCACTAATGAGGAGATTGAATTTTGAATTTAAAAAAAGTTTATTCAAATGAGCACAAACCAGGACCCCCATATCCGGGGTCAGCTTCAATTTATATATGTTTATATATACATACATACATACATACAATATATATATATATATATATATATATATATATATATATATATATATATATATATATATATATATATATATATATATGTATGTATGTATATATGTGTATGAGTCGGTTTCCCTTATAAACAAAAATGATGATGGCTCCTCCTTGTATGAAATATTCCGGAGGCAAAATACCCCTCCATTCGGATCTCCGGGAGAGGGGTGTACAGGGGGCGCCAACATCGAGATTTAACATATCCTTTTCGAATATATGTGGCCTAAATTCTAACCTGAACTCCCTCCACCATTTCCTCGAGGCTAACAGGCCCCAACTCCTCTTCCTCACCGAAACCCAAATCAGTGCCAAAACAGCCACTAATCACCTTAATTTCCCGGGGTATGAGCTCCTTACTTCCTTTAGATTGCATGGAGGCGTGTGCGCATACGTCCGTAGCAATCTACCCTGCACCAGACTCCCCAATTTAGAAGCTGGAAGAAAAGACATACTATGGCTAAAACTCTCTCTCAGGACTGCAACTAAATTCATCTGTTGCATTTACCGGTCACCTTCTGACAACAACTTTGTCCAGCTCTTTGACTACCTTTCTGAAAAAACCGACCATCTGATTTCCGAATATCCTTCCTCCGAGGTCACTATTCTTGGTGACTTCAATATCCATAATAAGGAATGGCTAGGATCTTCAAAAACCGATCCACAAGGGAGAGCAGCGGAGGTCTTTGCAGTCAGCAATTCTTTAGCCAATATGGTTTAGCAACCTACTTCGTTTTCTCGCATCCCAACACACAGCTCAAATCCCTTGGATCTCCTTCTTACTACAAAACCTGAATGTTATAAGACATCAGTCACCGCCCCATATGGTCGCTCACACCACGGCATGGTCACTGCTTCCTGCGCAATGCAACCCGAGGTCACACAGTCATCGCACCCACGTATCGTTTGGCACTACAACTCCGCAAACTGGGACGAAATGCGGGATTACTTTTCCTCATTTCCATGGGCGTCTGTCTGCTTCTCTCATCCTGACCCCTCTGATATCTCACAAAACGTCACCGAAATTATCCAAGCTGGCATGGAATTATTTATCCCACGTACACAGAAAACCTCTTCAGCCACTCAAAAGCCCTGGTTCTCTAAATCCTGCGACAAGGCCAGACTTGAAAAGGTCAAAGCTCACAAAACGCTTCTACACAATCCCAGTCAAGAAAATCGTCAAGCATTTAACGACGCAAGAAACCGCTATGTCCGCATTCTTTCTGAGGCAAAAAACTCGTTTAATAACCACATCAAAAACAAAGTCCTTTCAAGCTCCAACGGTGGCAAACCCTTCTGGACTCTTGCTAAATCTATTGGGAATAATTTCTGCAAAAGCACGTTTCCACCTCTTGTCTCAGGGGATGAAATTGTATCTACCGCCCTGAGCAAGGCTGAACTTCTTGCTTCGTTGTTCGCCGGCAATTCTACTCTCAACCCACCTCCAAATGTTCAACCACCAACAATCCCCAAAGTCGCGCATAAAATGACGGATATTATTTTCAAAACTAAAAAGGTACGAAAGATGCTCTCTTCTCTTAATACCAGGAAAGCCTCTGGCTTTGACGAGGTCCCAGCAATTGTTCTCAAAAAATGCGCACCAGGGCTTGCTCCTGTCCTGACTCGTCTGTTTCAGATATCTTATAATAAAGGCATATTCCCTAGTAACTGGAAAACTGCTAGAGTACAACCCATCCCCAAGAAAGGATCCAAAGCGCTTCCTAGCAACTACAGGCCTATTTCTCTCCTTTCAGTCGTCTCTAAAGTGATGGAAAAGTATATAAACACCGAATTACTAAAATATCTCGAAAAACACAGTATACTCCACGACAGGCAGTATGGGTTCCGTCAGCGCAGATCGACTGCCGACCTCCTTTCCTTTGTCACCCATTCTTGAACAAGTCTATAGAACAACACGGTGTATCCCAAATTGTTGCTATAGACATATCAAAAGCTTTCGACCAGGTCTGGCACGCAGCGCTGCTTAATAAACTTCCGGCCTATGGCCTACCACCAAAACTTTGTACCTGGACAGCAGATTTCCTCTCCAACAGGAGCATATCCGTTGTTGTGGATGGCCATTCCTCTAAACTGTATCCAATTAATGCAGGAGTTCCTCAAGGTTCAGCTTTAGCCCCTACTTTGTTTCTTCTCCACATCAATGACCTCCTCTCTAGCACATCTGACCCAGTTCACAGCTACGCGGACGACAGCACCCTCCATTCAAATATACAATATTCTAAGCCTGTCTCTTTAGCCCAATTAGATGAGGATCGCAGACTCATGAAGGGTTCTGTCTCCGTGGATCTCCAAAAAATATTAGACTGGGGAAGTATAAATCTTGTACAATTCAACCCCACCAAAACTAAGTCTTGCTTTCTTTCTCACAAGAGATACACCAGCCCTAGATCCATCACAATGAACAACCAAGTTATTCGAAGTAATGAGTCCTTTTCTCTTGTTGGCATTTCTGTAGATCGAAATCTTAATTGGCACCAAATGTCACATCAATTGCAGAAGCAGCTGCTAAGAAATTAGGTTTCCTCTTCCGGGCTCGCAAATACTTTTCACCAGCTAATCTCTATACCTTATATACTTCACAAATAAGGCCAAACCTCGAATACTGCTCCCACATTTGGGGTGCCGCTGCCGCTTCTACACTAGCTATCCTGGACTCCATTCAAAAGAGAGCTATACGTCTCATCGGTGACCCTACCCTCACCCAAAGGCTGCCATCCCTTGCCCACCGACGTGCCGTTGGTGACCTCTCTCTTTTTTATAGATATCTGCACGGGCACTGCTCAGAGGAGCTTTCCTCCATAGTTCCTCCACCTGCTGCCCCCAACAGATCTACCAGGGGAACAGAGCGAATGCACCCTTTTACTGTCAAGGTCACCAGACATAGAACATCTTGTTATGCCCGCTCTTTCGTCCCGAGGACTTCCAAGTTGTGGAATTCCTTGCCGGCACATGTTTTTCCTTCTCCTCCGAACCTCCAAACCTTCAAGTCCAGAATTAACAAGCTGCCTCTTTCCTCCTTGTCAACACCCACGGTACGATAGTATTTAGGCTGTAAGCCCTCGTGGTGTGTTGTTGAAATTTATATATATATATATATATATATATATATATATATATATATATATATATATATATATATATATATATATATATATATATATATATATATATATATTTGTGTGTGTGTGTGTATGTCACGCCGATAACTCAAAAATAATGAGCCGATTTCAATTAAATTTGGTAAGTACCTTCTTTTTGCAAATCGCTTGGAGAAGTTTGTTAGCCAGGCAAATCGACCCAGTTTTTCCGAAAAATTTTGTGTTTTCTTTTGGAAAATCTTTAAATGTCCGGAAATATTAAAGTTCTGGCAACCCAATTTGGTCAGTAGATTTATATCATAAAAACTAAGCCAGACACCAAAACTTAGATATGTAAGTTAAAAGATGAAAAAGTCATAAGCATTTAAAAAATTACCAGAGAAACGCACAAAAACAAAATATTTCGTGCGCATAACAAGTTCTATTATATATTACAGACAAAGATTAAGTTTGTTTGCGCTAAAAAGTCAAGAAATGCCAGAAAATTATTACTTTGCAAATTGTATAGTTTTTCCTCTTAAAACGCCAAAGTCGCGATTTTAAACGTCAAAATTGGCAACTTTTAGGCAAAGAACCTAAAACAAATGCGGATTCTGCAGAGAAAATGTCGCAGGAAGTGTGTTTCAAAAAGCCTCAAGGTTTAGCTTCAACCATTGTTGTCCTACACTTTTCCAAATTAGTTCCAGAAAATTCATTTTAAATAAACCTTTCTTTGATGCTTTGTAAGTAGTTTCAGTTATAGAGCGAATAAACAATTTGGTGCCACTTTTCAAGCTGATTGCGCTCATGGAGAAGTGTGATATTTGGCGTAGTTAAAGATCATACGGAGAAGGTGGGCAGAAAGATAAAATGTATGTACAGTATGTGTTACAAATAGAATAAACATTGCCTTGTTTTAATTGGGCAGCCGGATTCCCCGATCCTGAGCTGAATGTGAATTAATACCTGGAATGCAAACACATAAAACTCCATGGTCAAACAATCTATGACAAAAGAACACCAATAACGTTCAAACTTAAAAATTTCATTAAACGCGGTCGAATTCCGACCACTGAACAGGTCCACTAGAATGGCTTAATACTCTATAATTTTTAGCGAATTTTCGTAGAAAAAATTATTTGTACGATAATTCATTAAAAGCAAAATATTTTGTATGGATAACAAAATCTATTGTATTCTACAGACAAAGCCTGAGTTTTTTGGCGCAAAAAGGTAAAGAAATGACAGAAAAATTACTTTGAAAATTTGATATTTTTTCCTCTTAAAACGTCAAAGTCGCGATTTAAAACGTCAAGATTGGCAACTTTTAGGTAAAGAACCTAAAGCCAATACGGCCTATGTAGAGAAAATGTGGCAAGAAATGTGTTTTTTATGTCCTTAAGTTGCAGCTTCAACCGTCATTGTCCTAGATTTTACTGAAATGTTTCGAGAAAATCTATTTCAAATAGGCACTCTCTCTGAGGCTCTAGTAGTGGCTTTAGTTATAGAGTAAATGGTTTAGTTATCTATAATTTTTAGCAGATTTTCGTAGAAGAAATTCGCTAACGAGGAGACTGCGACTTTTGAATTAAAAAAAATAATTGAAATGAGCACAGATTAGGTCCCCTAGGACTCATATCCGGAGTTAATTTCAGTTTTTAACTGTTTACAAGGTTACGCATTTCTACGGTAAAGTTCAATATTACGGTTATTATACAATACGATATATACTAGAAACAGTTGTATACGTTAATTATAGGCTATCTTGAGCTGAATCTCATAACAATTATTTCGACGATCAGAGGTGGCCCATAAGTCATTGGCGATACAAGTTTTCTTTTTTAAACGAACACCTCTTTCATTATTGCATCTTTGTATTTTCTATCGAATTGTAATGCATGTTTATTTTCGAGTTATTTCAATTGTTTTACAACTGTCCACATTTTTGGCACATATCAAAAATTGTGATACGGCGTTTTTACCAACAAGGATCGGAGTCTAATGCAAATGATGCATTCAAAGAGTTTTTCGTTTATATTACTTTCTGAAAAAACGAGATGCCGTATTTTCCTCAAATAGTTTTAAATAGAACAGTCTGTATTTCGTGTTTCACAAGTGAAGGGCATAATAGTAAATGTAAAATAAGTTATTACAAAAATCTTTTCCGATTTTCGTGAAAAAATGGTTGTCAATTTTTATACAAAAAAGTTCTTTTGGGAGTTTTGTCGAAAAGGTTATTTGATGAAATATGGTACATTATTTCTAGCATATAAATTATACTGGTAACCAAATTTGATGCCTACTTTCATTTAAAAAAGACATATTTGCCATGAAAAACATTTTTATGCAAATTCACTACCATAACGCACTTTCTGCGGTCAGACTTTTATTTTAGGTTACACAAAAATTTGACCAGTATAAGGAAAGAAAATATAAGCGGAAAATACTTATACTTCCATGTCACAAGCTGTCACAGATAAGAACAAAATCTGTCACTTTAAAGTTTTAATTGCCATCTGTAAAAACAATTCATCAACTACCTATATATTATGAAAATCAAAATATAGATAATCGTATCAAATCAATTACTTTTTTCCTTTTTGTGCCAAAGCTTATCGGTTATTAAAATTGAATAAAAATTTCGGGACGCAGCTAGTAGCGAATTTCCATTAAAATTTTACACTATTATTATACGGCATATTAGTAAAGTTAATACTTTAAATTTACACAGGCTTTGCATATCGATTTTAGAGGTCCTAATACGCGCACATTTGAAGAATTCTTTCGAAAGTGCTACTACCATCCATATCTCTCTATTACCAAAAATCTTGTGTTCTAACTCCTTTTGAGAAAAATGCACAAAGCTCAATTTTCTATGAAGCTAAACAATTAAATCTTGCTATATCTGTAGATAATGTTGCTCTGTTCCCCTGGTAAATCTGTTGGGGGCAGCAGGTGGGGGAACTATGGAGGAAAGCTCCTCTGAGCAGTGCCCGTGCAAATATCTATAAAAGAGAGAGAGGTCACCAACGGCACGTCCGTGGGAAAAAGGGATGGAAGCCTTTGGGTGAGGGTAGGGTCACCGATGAGACGTATAGCTGTCTTTTGAATGGAGTCCAGGATAGCGAGTGTAGAAGCGGCAGCTGCATCTCATATGTGGGAGCAGTATTCGAGGTTTGGCCTTATTTGTGAAGTATATCCACGGAGACAGAACCCTCCATGAGTCTGAGATCCCCATCTAATTGGGCTAAACAGACAGGCTTAGAATATTGTATATTTGAGTGGAGGGTGCTGTCGTCCGCGTAGCTGTGAACTGGGTTGGATGTGCTAGAGAGGAGGTCATTAATGTGGAGAAGAAACAAAGTAGGGGCTAAAGCTGAACCTTGAGGAACTCCTGCATTAATTGGATACAGTTTAGAGGATGGCCATCGACAACAACAGAAATGCTCTTGTTGGAGAGGAAATTTGCTGTGCAGGTACAAAGTTTTGGTGGTAGGCCATAGGCCGGAAGTTTATTAAGCAGCGTTGCGTGCCAGACCTGGTCGAATGCTTTGGATATTTCTAGAGCAACAATCTGGGATTCACCGTGTAGTTCCATAGACTTGTTCCAAGAATGGGTGACAAAAGAAAGGATGCCGGCAGTCGATCTGCGCTGACGGATTCCATACTGCCTGTCGTGGATTAGACTGTGTTTTTCAAGACATTTTAGTAATTCGGTGTTTATATACTTTTCCATCACTTAAGAGACGACTGAAAGGAGAGAAATAGGCCTGTAGTTGCTAGGAAGCGCTTTGGATCCTTTCTTGGGGATGGGTTGTACTCGAGCAGTTTTCCAGTTACTATGGAATATGCCTTTATTGTAAGATATCTGAAACAGACGAGTCAGGACAGGAGCAAGTTCTGGTGCGCATTTTTTGAGAACAATTGCTGGGGTCTCGTCAAGGCCAGGGGCTTTCGTGGTATTAAGAGAAGAGAGCATCTTCCGTACCTTTTTAGAACTGTTGGTGGTTGAACATTTGGAGGTGGGTTGAGAGTAGAATTGCCGGCGAACAACGAAGCAAACAGTTCAGCCTGGTCCAAGGCGGTAGAAACAATTTCATCCCCTGAGACAAGAGGTGGGAACGTGCTTTTACAGAAATTATTCCCAATAGATTTAGCAAGAGTCCCGAAGGGTTTGCCGCCGTTGGAGCTTGAGAGGACTTTGTTTTGTGGTTATTAAACCAGTTTTCTTCCTCAGCAAGAATGCCGACATAGCGGTTTCTTGCGTCGTTAAATGCTTGACGATTTTCTTGACTGGGATTGTGTAGAAGCGTTTTGTGAGCTTTGACCTTTTCAAGTCTGGCCTTGTCACAGGATTTAGAGAACCAGGGCTTTTAAGTGGCTGAAGAGGTTTTCTGTGTACGTGGAATAAATTTATTCCATGCCAGCTTGGATAATTTCGATGGCGTTTTGTGAGATATTAGAGGGATTAGTATGAGAGAGGCAGACAGACGCCCATGGAAATGAGGAAAAGTAATCCCGCTTTTCGTCCCAGGTTGCGGAGTTGTAGTGCCAAACGATACGTGGGTGTGATGACTGTGTGACCTCGGGTTGCATTGCGCAAGAAGCAGTGACCATGCCGTGGTCTGAGCGACCAACGGGGGTGGTGACTGATATCTTATAGCATTTAGGTTTTGTATTAAAAAGAAGATCCAAGAGATTTGAGCTGTGTGTTGGGATACGAGGAACGTAAGTAGGTTGCTGAACTATATTGGCTAAAGAATTTCTGACTGCAAAGACCTCCGGTGCTCTCCCTTGTGGATCCGTTTGTGAAGATCCTAGCCATTCCTTATTATGGACATTGAAGTCACCAAGAATAGTGACCTCGGAGGAAGGATATTCAGAAATCAGATAGTCGGTTTTTTCAGAAAGGTAGTCAAAGAACTGGACAAAATTGTTGTCAGAAGGTGACCGGTAAATGCAACAGATGAATTTAGTTGCAGCCCTGAAAGGGAGTTTTATCCATAGTGTGTCTTTTCTTCCAGCTTCTAAATTTGGGAGTCTGGTGCAGGGTAGATTGCTACGGACGTATGCGCACACACACCTCCATGCAATCTAAAGGAAGTAAGGAGCTCATACCCTCATCTCTTTAAAAAAAACTTGTATTACAAATTTCATTAAAATTGTACAATAAATTTCCAGAACGAAACTTAATTCATATTTAGAAAAGTAAAGTATCTGCCAAATTGTAAACGTAGCAGTTATTTTTTCTTATTAATCGCCAGAATGATTTCCTTTTGGTCGACCTAATCAAACCGTTTTTTTCAATAACAACAATAACAAAATATGTGCTGAAAATTATAATTTCAGACTCAAAAGTGACAAACTTATTCAGGCGTTTTAAACAAACATGAGACCTTGTTCAAAACGTATGAAATCTGTGCACTGTTGTTTCTCCAAATGTCAAAATTAAACATAAAAAACACACATTCATCGAGCTGGATTCTGCGTAGAAGGCCAGCACGCTTCCACTCAGCTATCTGCTAATACATCAACTAACGTTTTGTTTACATGATACTTGACACAGGCTTTATGCCGGGGGAATATATGAAAAGTATACGAAACCATTAGTTACAGAATTGGTAGAATTGCCATTTAAATACATTCAGGGATTGTTTCGGTCTTATATAACGTCTTATGATTAGGTTTAAAGATAAAATAAACTATTTTAGAATCTTTTTTAGACTTGAGTTGATTTTGTTTACATTTATACTATATTATGCGACACTTTCAGTCTAAAACCACAGCATAATCCATCTATGCTGCGCTAAAACTGTATTAGGGGCCGTTCATAAATGCGACAAATATAGTGTATTTTAATAATTGATTGAATCCCCCAGTTAAATAACAAACACTTGGGAAATTTTTAATTTCATGTCGTCTGTCATTTTCCATAATTGCTGCCGAGATTTCACAATTGTTGGTTCGGGTAGTATGCGTCATGCCTGGTATTTATTTAGTTTGGCTACCGTCGATGTGTGGTTTATACGTGTTGTATGAATCAATCTACGCGAGGCAGTTAACTACTCAGTCGTTTCAACGCATCTCTTTGGATTTTGGATTTTATTTTTAATTTGCAAAAATCTCTAAATATTGTGTACCAAATTACTTAAACTTGCACTATTTCTAGCCACATGTAAAGTCTTATTCCAGTTACTCTGATACTTACATAAAAATATAGAGTTTTCAAAAATACTTTTGTATATTTTTGGGGGAAAAATACCTTTTATAGCTGATATACGACCTCATCGGCGGTCTTAATACAATGAAGATATGTACCAAGTTTCCTTTAATCCGTTGATTATTTTTTGAGTTATCTCTCGGATATATATATATATATATATATATATATATATATATATATATATATATATATATATATATATATATATATATATATATATATATACGTATTACTTTATAGGTGTATTTTCGCTACAATTAGTATGCCGTACTGACGAGCTCTAATTAGAGCGAAACCGGTCTACGGCTCTAATTGTGGCGAGAATGCATCTAGCCTTATGTATATAAACATTTAAAAAATTTAACGGACCTTGATTTTGGTTTCTAAGGACCCAAATTCGCGCTCACCTGATTTTCGTTAAAATAATTCGGTTAAAGAAGCACGGTTATGAGACTTTTCAAATATTTCTTCAAATGAGAGTGCTTTTTATACATTGTCCTGAAAACGATTAGGACACCTGTACAAGGCCGCTTATTTGGTTTAAAGCATCAAAGCTTTATTCTGATCTACATGTTAGTGTAATTTTTGTTATTGGAGCTGTCTTCTCTGAGCCTCAGTTAATCTTAGTAGCGGCTTTTTCTAATTACAGCAGTAAATCCAGATAATCATCCCGTCCTTTTAGCTCAATTACTTAATTCTAATAGATTTAGTGTCTGTCTGTTGGTGTTCTAAACCGCAAACCTAGTACACTGTTTTCTTTTCAATCAAATCTCCTACGTGCGTATATTAGATTCCAGTGGCTCGTGTGATAATTTTAAAAAAACACCATTGTAATAATAAGAAAAATTTCGGGACGCAGCAAGTGCGTTATAGTAGCGAATTTTCATAAGAATTGTACACACTTATTATACGGCATATTATAAAGTTAATACTTTAAACTTACACAGCCCTTGAAAATCCATTTTAGAGGTTCTAGTACGCGCACATTTGAAAAATTCTTTCAAAAGTGTTATCATCGATATCTCTCTATTATCAAAAAATCATGCGTTCTAACTTTAAATTTTACATATCTGTAGACAGTGTAAATCTCTTTAAAAGAAACTTGTATTACAAATTTCATTGAAGTTATGCAAAAGATTTCCACAAGGAAACTTAATTCATATTTAGAAAAGTAAAATATCTACCAAATTATAAACATAGCAGTTATTTTTGCTTATTAGTCGACTGAATGATTTCGTTTTAGTCAACCTAAGCATACCTGTTTTGTCAATATCAATAATAACAAAATGTCTGCTAAAAATTATAATTTCAGACTCAAAGGTGATAAAGTTATTCAGGCGTTTTAAACAAAAATTAAATCTTATTCAAAACGCATGAAATCTGTGCACTATTGTTTCTTCAAGTGTCAAAATAAAACAAAAATAAGGAATCTGAATAATGAAGAGCAAATACTTGACGGCTTGTCACAAGATAAAATTTCGGGACGTAGCAATTGCCTTATGGTAGCGGTTTTTCATTAAATACTTCAAATTTGTATAACACATTTTTGTATAAACCTAAAAGGTTCAGTTATGGTGGAGTAAGTTATTTACGAGGGCAATATATCAACCAAATTTGATCAAAATAACTTGGTTATTTTTTTGAGATACAATATTTTTTACCCTGTCCGCCCAGCCCGCAAGCGACCCCGGGCCCAACCTAGAAGACAGACGTCATTCCCCAGGTCCTCCTTCCGTCTCCAGGCGCCGCCATTGCCCATAATTGAGCGAGCGGTTCTGGAGTGCAAGCATCCTGACCACCTCCTCTAGATCCACCTCTTCACTTCTAAGCCAGAAGTCGATCCGAGCCGGCCATGAAGCGTCCCCAGCCCTTGCGGCGCTGAAGGCGATCTCCATCACCGCCGTCCCGGACCAGCCGTTGAGGAGCGAACTCAGGCACTCGCCATCCTCGGCGGTCACCAAGAACCACACTGGATCAACTATCCTCGAATTACGGAAGCGGAGCTGCAACGCCCCGTCGGATGCCGAGATGGCGTCCAACATCCCCGCCACCAAACTCCTCCTAATTGGCTCGGCCTCTTCCGCCAGGACTCTCGGGTGGAGGTGATGACCACCTGCATATTCCTCCTACCTGCCGGATCGGACGTTCCCGATGGACCAGGGCCCGCCCCAGCGGCTGGGGTCGCGGCAGCGTCTCCCTCACGCAAGTGTGGGGACACATCAGCCCCAGTTGTCGGCGCTAATTCTCTTGGCTCGCCGCTCCGGCGGTATTTCCTTTTCCGCCCTTGGACGCTTCGCATACGCGCCTCCAGCTGACTTAGGCCAGCCTAGTGGCCCCGAAACTGGAGTGCCTAATGGTCCCCCCTGAGTCAGTGGCAGCCTGTCCAGCTTTCGTCCCTGTGGGCGCGGCTGCGCCTGTCCCTCTTTTGTTTCTCTGCCGACGGCCCGGGAGGCACCGTAGGGATAGAGCCTAGCAGCCCCTCCCCCACACTGCGACCCACGTCCGGTCCCGACGACAGGACAATCTCTTTCTCTGCCTTACCTCCTGCCTAACGGTGCCGTCATCGCACCTGCCGCCAAGTCGCCCGATCTGGTAGGTTTCCAGCCTTAACGGTCCCTGAGAGTTCACCCGGCTCGGAAGCAGCCCGACCGGCCGCAGAGGCAGAGGGGACCTGCGGCGGCTGCACGTCCCGCGAAGCCACCGCTGCCGTAGCAGCGTATGAAGGGTATTCTTCGCGACTCCTCGGCTTCGGCCCCTTCCATGGACACGTCCATGGGCCCGGCAGGACTCACAGCCAACGAAGATCGCCCCTCATTGCTCCACATGGCAGCAGTGTCCCCGACGGAACAGTACGGTTCCACCCCGGACCCCACTCCGAGAGAGCGGAGGAGCGTTTCCACCAGTTCCCTGCTGGAACTACTTGGAAAGACAGGGATCTCTCTACCTTCTACCTCCTCATTGGATTTTGGCACGTTACCGTCTCTGCTTCTTTGTGTCTCCATGGTTGCTTGAGTTTTTAGAAGTGTGAGGGTGTGCTTGTGGTTTACTGAGCGTATAAATACGGGAGATCACCCCATCGTGCCCCGGCTCTTCATCTATGATGAGACTTGATTCCGTTAAGAGCGGCTCTCTAGCCACGCCGTGGCGACCCGAAGCCTGCAGCTTACTCCCTGTTCCGGAGCTACCCGGTGCTGCTGGCGCGATCGAGCATTTTTCGAATGGATAATAAGGCAGCCCCCTACGCCGGCCAAAGCAAGGGTGGGCCCCTGTACTGTCCAAACGGCGCCAGGTGTGCCAGGCTCCGCTCGGAGTCCCTCCTCGAAGTCCACACCGAAGCCCGAAGAGCCCCCAACCCGATCTATGTGTGTCGTGTCTGTGTTTGTATGCGTGTGTGTGGCGTATGTGAAAAGGAGCGAGACTTTAGTAGACCATCAGCCCTGGGCGTTCTTCCCATTGCCGACAGCCAGGGGTGGCACGTGGAGCCAGCCTCAAGGATTCCCGTAGCTAAGCCACGCGCCGATCATTCAAGAGGACAACCAGCGCATGGAAAGGCTAAGGAACCACACCCCCCGAAAGCACCACTAGAAACCAGATTTACAAATTATTTGAATGAACATTATTATTTTTATTCTTACTATTATTACCTGATCGATTTATGGTATATTCAAAAGACAATCAAGAGAAAGAGCGAGAGAGAAATAAAATGATTCCCGGGACATTGCAGATTGTCAGAAACAGAAATAGCTGGTGAGGCCAACCTTCCTTAACAACACAAAATAATAATAGTTTATTGTTAGTCACCAGCTAGCGTCTACAAAATCTGTAATAAGAGCTCTTGGACAAACTTTGCAGACAAAGTATTTAGATACCTACAGATTGTGTTTGAGATATTGTTTCGGATCTAATAGAATTTCTGCATAATATATACGCCAGTAAAATTATTGTTTTTTGCCGAAGTATTATATTTCTCTTTGACTAAACTCGAAACCTTTCGTATTGCGAGATGTTGCGCAGCAACTTATTTACTTCGACGCATTTTTTTAACTGATGAGCTTAATTCGGATTCCACAAAAAGATCAGATACGAAATTCGCACCAGAGGCGATGGCTACTTTAAGCCTTATAAAATGTTCCTTAATGAAAGCAAGTTGTGACTCATATAACCGAGGGTCAGTATACTTATTTATATGTTCATATATCTGTCCCACTGAAGCTCGGACACTATGGGTACTCTAATTTTAAAAAATGTTCTGGGCGCAGCAAGTAGTGAATTTTCATAAGAATTGTACAATATTAGTAAGGTATATTCTTGAATCTAATTTTTTAAATTTAAATGGGCATGGGAGACTGGTTTTAGAGGTCCCGGTTGAATAAGTTTCTATTTTCTATGGTGCCAGAAATTTATAGTTTGGTAGAGATATATGTAAGTACTGGAAGTCTCTTTAAAAAACTGTGTTACAAATTTTATTAAAATAACAAAAGTTCTAAAAAAAAAAATAATTATTTACAAAGGGAATGTACCTGCCACATATTAAATAGGGCAGGTATTTTTCCTTTAATTGCTTGGATGGTTTTGTTTTAGTCAACCCAATCCAACTAGTTTTTTCAAACAAAACAAACAAGAATGTTTTTTAATACCAAATTATAGTTAGCCGCGAAGCTCATTATGTTATTTTTCTTTAATTTAGTACCCACGGTGCGTTTACATAGGTGTTACTATGGTTTAAGATTGAAGATTCTAGCTTAATAGGAAATTGACTTATCGGATTTCAAATATTTTTACAAAAATTATCTACCATACTGTATTTGCTGCACCTAGACCCTTTACAACACTTATTTACTGTTGCTGTATCCACACTTTTTGAAAATGATGAAATATTAGAAAGTCAGACAAACAAGGCAACCTAAATTTCATTTTTTGGAAAAATATTTTAAGCAAATGAAATGGGGTAACAATTTAAACATAAGTTGAAAATCGTGGTTCGCTGCTTTATCACAGAGGTTCCCCTTTCCCTTCTGCATGCCAACAACCACCCTCAATGCATAAACAAGAACAATGTAAACCAGAAAAATTTCTTGGAAACAACCCGCAAGCGAGTTACGGGACCTGCGGTAAATATAGAGGTTATGGCGAGATAAACAGAATTTTAAGGAGGTATAGCTGCAAAATGGGATGAAGGCAGCTTAAAGAGGTGCAACTTGGCTGTTTTTTCGCAGTTTCCGCTCACATTTCCTTTTTATCTTCTTCCCCGCCCAACAGTACTATTCACTCCTGGTTCCGTAACTTCCTTGGGGGCTGTTTGCATGAAATATTTCTTGTGGTTTGTGCATCCAGAAGGAGATCTAGGCTTGTTTCTGATTTTTTTCTAAAAAGCCTCCGTGTGCTTATCTTAAAATTTACCGAAAATTTCATTTTGATTTACAAAACGAATGTACCTGCCAAATTATAAACCTGGCAGGTATTTTTCCTTATTAGTCGCTTGAATGATCCGTTTTAGTTCACTCAATAGAAACAGTTTCTGCAAACAATATAACAACATGGTTTTCTAAAACAAACTTATCGTTGCCCGTGAAGCTCACTGTGTTATTTTTAAATTTAGTATCCACGCTGCTTTTATATAGGTTTTAGTATGTATCAAAACTGAAGATTCTAGTTTAATGGGAAATTGAGGTATCACATTTTAGAATATTTTTACGAAAATTCGCTCCCATAACGCACTTGCTGCACCAAAACTCTTTTGTATAGGTTTTAGTATGTATCAAAACTGAAGATTCTAGTTTAATGGGAAATTGAGTTATCACATGTTAGAATATTTTTACGAAAATTCGCTCCCATAACGCACTTGCTGCACCTTAACTCTTTTTGACATTTATTTAATATTGCTGTATCCATTTTTTTCAAAACTAAATAAAGAAATATAATTTAATAATTTACACTGAACAGATGTTTATAGGTATAGATTAAACTACTGCATGATATTATGTAGTTTCATTTACGTCAAATTTTTCATATACGACATGAAGAGTAAATAATAATGAAAATTCACTAAAACCTAAATGTAAACAATAAGTACCTGATTCTAAGGTTCTAAAGTATTATCTGAGTCGATTTCGAGGTTATTTCCTTTTTATTATTTGTTAATGATGTCTGCAGAGAAAGAAGAAGAAGATAGCCTCAAATTCGACTCCCCCTACTGTCAGTTTGCAAAATAACAATGCAAAATAACAAACAGTGACAAATAGCTAACAGGCGTTGTCAGATTTAACTACGAAAGGGCGATGGGTTTTAAATACCCTGAAGAATGGGAAGCTTAATATTTATACATAATAAAACGTACTTCTAGGTTGCCTTTAAACAAATTGAATTACTTTCATTAAAATTTTTATTTATTATTATATATTTTTCTAACATCTTCAAATTCAGGTCACAGTTTTGGCGAATGGCAGCCCCGCTGAATATTTATTGTGACATATTTGTGTAGCCTGTTCCTTTGAAGTTTAATTTGGAGCATTTGTTTGCAATAGCAGCGTCACCCTGATATATCTGTCTGACCTGGTCTTACATTATAGGCATCCATTCAGAGGTAATTTCAGGTTATATCGTAAATTATTTATTTTTATTTGGTTATAACTCAGAACTTACTGAACTATTTAAGTTAAAATTTGGTAGAGAGGACCACTGACACGATAGCTACGCGCATTTAAAGTTTTAGTTTCATACCTTCAGTAATTTAAAATATATTGCATTTTTCGAGCTTTTTTCTGAAAGTATGTGAGTGTCAAAATTGCCTAATGAACTCATCCAAGCTATTAACAAAATGAAGGTTCAAATTTGGTTTCGATTGGTAAAGTATTTTGTGAGTTATCGGTTGGATATATATATATATATATATATATATATATATATATATATATATATATATATATATATATATATATATATATATATATATATATATATAAACTTTTCAACTGACCTTGGATTTGGGTTCTAGGGGCCCTAATTCGCGCTCATTTTAAGAAATTTTCCAAAAATCTTACCATCGATATCTATCTATTGGTGAATTTTCTTAATGAGAATTCACTAAAAGATTGCAACTCTGGTTAGTGTACAGAAACCTTGCGCTTTTTTGAGAGGTTTCATCATCTTTGTGCAGAAACGTGATCCTTTTTAAATATTTTGAAAGAAATTAAGGCGCAGAAAGTGCTTTAGAATAGCGAATTTTCGTAAAAATCTTTCGAAACCCGAATACTTAAATTTTCTTTTGTGGATTAATTATGAAAGTAATAAAATTAGTTTTATAAAAGCCTGGACGCAGCAAGTGCGTTATGGTAGTGAATTTTCATAGAAATGATCTGGCACAAAATATTTTATTATAACTTTTTTTTCTTGTAACATAGAAATCTTAACTTTGGTGTATAGTTTACTTTTTATATCGTAAACCTACCCACCAAATTTGGTTGTCATAGATTTTTTATTTTTTAAGATAAAAATTTTTTTCAAATGAAAACTCAAAATTTGTCAAAGCCATTTACAAAAGGAAGGTACATGCCAAATTTTATCAAAATCGGCCTATTATTCTTTGAAATAAAAATTTATTTAGAATGAAAACTCAAAATTTTCCCGGAAAACCTTGTCAGATTTTCCTGACTAACAAACTTGTCAAAGCCATTTACAAAGGGAAGGTACATGCCAAATTTTATTGAAATCGGCTTATTACTTTTTGAGATAAGAATTTTTTTCGAATGAAAACTCAAAATTTTCCCGGAAAACCTTGTCAGATTTTCCTGACTAACGAACTTATCCAAGCCATTTACAAAAGGAACGTACATGCCAAATTTTATCAAAATCGGCCCATTATTTTTTGAGTTATCGGTGTGATACATATATATATATATATATATATATATATATATATATATATATATATATATATATATATATATATATATATATATATATAATAGCAAATCTAACTGGTGGATAATTGTCATTTAATAATAAATACTAATGACTAAAAGTCAGTTTGAGAAATTATGAAGTATTAATTGATTTTAGTTGCTTTTTACTTCGATATTAAAAAGGTTTGTAATTGAATCATATGGCAAATTACACTAACGATGAGTATGTTGATATATTGCAAAACATTTTTGAATGTTACAAGAATTGTGCTGCTACCTTAAGATTTTATCATGTACTATCATCGTCATATACTACTCGCGGAGTTCCTAGCAGGAAATAAAAATTTTTGCAGCGATAGAAAGTAGACTTAGAGAAAATGGACAAATTTGACCTCGACGTGAAGGCACTGAAAGAAGACGTCTGATTCGCAATGTAGATCTTAAAAAAGTTGTCTTTGACAATTTAGATCACAATCCTGAGACAGGTACAAGGAAACTGCCGGCACAGTACAATGTTTCTTATACCACAATTTGGAAGATTGCACAAGATAATCTCTATCCTTAATTGAGGAGATAATACACAAAGGTTGCTTCTGATACTTAAAAATTCCACTATCGTTTTCGGTCTTTTACCTGAAAGTCTATATAAACACGTGTAGAAGTAGAAATCAATTAGAATATTTTCATCCTCTGATGACACTAACTTGGTTAACAAAACGATCGTTAGGTCTTTTAAAATGTGTTGTAGTGGTTTGGGTTCTCCAAGTGTGCTTTTCAGTGCTCATCACAAGTTCCAATCTTCACTTATTTCTCTAGTACCCCTACCACAAATAACCTGTGTAAGAATCGACTGCTGCGGATTTACCTAACAGGATAGATTTTTGTGAATGGTATATGAATATTTTTTAAGAGAAAATGTAAGTATTTTATCGAATATTTGGTTTGTTAATGAAGGATCATTTCAAAGACATTGTTAGTAAACCATCACAATATTAACTCATGATATAATGAAAACCACCACCAAGTTTGTAAATCGAGATAATTTTTGTTTAAATATATCGCCAGGAAATATCGGAGATTATCTTATTAGTCTGTTTATTCTTCTTGGTGCTGCAAAATATCTGATATTTTTAAATGAACAACTCCAAATATTGCTTGAAGAGGTGCCACTGGCTATCCGTGAAAACATGTGGTACATGGATGACGGAGCTCTTGTCCATAATCCATTAGTTGCTAGGCAATGGTTAAATTTAGGCTTTCCTGGGAGATGAATTGGTCGAGGCAATGGTGCACCCGTCAAATGGCCTGTGAATTCACTGGACCTCAAACCCATGGACTACTTTTTACAGGCCCACCTAAAAAATAGTTATTCTTTCTATCGATAGTGTGAAAAGTCCTCGTTTTGGCTGCTGAGGAAGTGACAAATATTTTTGCAAGGGTACGTTGTACTTTTAGCCGTAGAATTAGACAATGTTTACAAGAAAATGGAACACTAAGTGAGTGGTGGACGTGCCGCCACCTAGTTGCGGAACCAAATAGTGTGTTGTCACGGCAGCTCCAAATAACACAAAGTGTTAAAAAATAGAGACTGGGTACAACTAACTAACAATTTAGACAATTGTCAGCCCTGGCCCATTTCTACCCCAACGGTTCTAATTGTTTCGAGAATGCATCTAGACTTGAAGAAAATGGAAACTACTTCGAAAAGATCCTTTGAGATAGCTTTTAGTTTTTAGTTGTAGGTTAGTTGTTTTCTTAGATTATATATTTATTGTTTGGTTTTTCTTATTTTGTTGTTTTTAAAATACGGATATTTTATGAAGTAATTAATTCTTAATGTTGTAACAAAAAGTCGGTTTTGGACGTCAATATTCCTGGAGGTACAAATCGGAAATACTAATTTATGAAATCAAAAATATCGCCCCAACGGTTGACTCAAACTGTTTTCAATAAGTATACATTTAAGCACACTGGGATAACCCAAATCACCACAACACATTTTTTAATCTGCCGATCGTTTCACTAACCCAGTTAGCCTTATCAGAGGATGAATAATTCCAAATATCTTATATCTACAACTCTATTTATATTCTTCTGCAGGTAGGCGGTCACTAACGATTTACGCAGGTTCGACGATACCAAAAATTAACATATTCCGTTTGGCCGAAATATCTGTATTCTTTTACCATTTTGTCTACCATTTTTCTGTCGAAAATGTTAGTTTCAAATTGTCTTTTTAAAAAATGGTCTCTAGACCCGTCGTGATTCGAGGTGCAAATGGTAAGCAAACAAAGTTTTCCTGCTCTCTTCTAAAAGTCGTTGATTCCGCTAACATTTACTTTGTTTTCTGTTTGTTAACTAATTTCTCCACGAGGCAAGCAGTTTATTCATTATATTTGGCCACGTTCTTGATATACTTTAATTCTTTGGTATACAGTGTGTCCCAACCTGGATGGGAATGTATTTCTATCTCTGTTATTATTAGAGATAGGGAGGCGGTTAAATTAGCAATGTTTTGTAGAATTTCATTCTCGTTTCAAATATGACTTGCATTTTGCCCTGCCTCTTTTCAGTTTCGAGTTATTTTGAAAAAGCCAAAATTTGTCGATTCCTTTTTTCTTCAATATCTAAGTGGGCGATGATCTGACAAGTCTTAGATTTGCACATTATCATGACACTTTTTACAGAGTAACCTTTTTGTGCTATTCTCAACTTTGGATTTTCATTGTTTTTGAGCTACATGTATCAACGTTTGTTTTTGTTATGGCAGCCATATTGGATTTTTTGCTCATGTGATAGCCTGTGAAAAGGGCTTTCCAATGATGTACAACATGCTTGAGAAATCTTGTAATTGCACTGACAATTTTGAGAAAAACTGTTTTGAGGATAGTAGGCTATGTAATCCAATACCAGAAAACAAATGACCAAAAAAAAGTGCTCAAAAAGTAGTAGGCCATGGAGTCTAACAATGGGTTTCTACTTTTAACATAATTTTCCGTAATGATTCACGATAAAGGAATATTGTCCTATAATTTACAATACTTAATTAGGTAATAATGCTAGGTAATATTATGTGATACAGTTTAATAACGAAGCCCGGCAATAACAAACAGAAACGTAAACTTCACAAACTAACACAGTTAGAAACGGAACTCAACAAATAATGAAATATAAACTTAAAAATATACTAAATAGAAAATTGTTCAATATGGCCACCGTTTTATTCAATGCACTTTGTACACCTTTTTGAAACATGCCTGCAAACTGTGGTGAGGGTGTTTCGGTTAATATGATGTATAGCTTCCGTCATTCTGTTTCGTAATTCATGATATTTTGTGGTGAATCGAATTTATACACATCATTCTTCAGAGTACCCCAAAAATAAAAATCCATTGGTGTTATATCAAGACTTCGAGCACACCAATGAACCGGCCAAGTGTTACAAATGACACGATTATTAAAATTTTGGTACAAAAATTCTTTGAAGATCCTAGCATTGTGAGCTGGACAACCGTCTTGTTGGTACCAAATCTCGTCTAAATTATCAACTCTTCTAATTGTTGCTAAGATATCATTTCTCAATAGATTAAGATACCTTTTCCCAGTTACATTATTTTTAAAAAAGAACGGACCAACAATTAAGTTACCTGAATTTTTTTTAAATTAGCTGTCTAATCTACAAATAAAAATTTCTTTAAAAAAACTTTTTTGTTATTTGGTTTGCAGAAACTGGTTCGATTGAGTTGACTAAAATGGATCATCCAAGCGATTAATGAGGAAAAATACCTGCTACGTGTATAATTTAGCAGCTACATTCCTTTTGGAAATATAAATTAAATTTTCGGTAAATTTGCAGTTTAGCGCACGGGCGACTTTAGAAAAAAATATCAGAAACATGCTTAGAACACATTCTGGATGCACATACTACAAAATATATTTCTTGCGGACAGTCCCTATGAAAGTTACAGGACCAGGCGTGGATAGGGTGGCTGGGCAGGGAAGAAGATAAGAAGGAAAGGAGGAAAGGTGAGCGGAAAGTTCGAAAAAGAGCAGCTTAGCTGGACCTCTATAAGATACCTTCTATCCATTTTGCAGCTATACTTCCTTAAAATCCTGTCTACTTCGCCCAAAACCCTTATTTTCCGCAGGTCACTCAACTTTCTTGGGGGTTGTTCCGAAGAAATTCTACTTGTTTATATTGTTCTTGTTGATGCATTGAGGGTAGTTGTAGGCATGTAGAAGCGAGTGGAGAACTCCAGTGACGAAGCCTCGAACCAAGATTTTCAATTTATTTTTGAATTGTTACCACATTTCATTTAAAGCTAGATGTATTCTCACAACAATTAGAACCGTAGGCCGATTTCGCTCTAATTAGAGCTCATTTCATTTGTTTAAAATATTTTTCAAAAAATGAATTTGAGGTTGCCTTGTTTGTCAGTCTCGCGAATAGATAGCTACAATATTTTATCATTTAAAAAAGTATATATATATATATATATATATATATATATATATATATATATATATATATATATATATATATATATATATATACAGCAACAGTTAATAAGCGATGAAGGGGGTCTGTGTGCAAGTACGTTGTGATAGAGAATTTTCGTAAAAGATTTCAAATCCGATAACTCAGTTTCCCATTAGGCTATAATCTTCAATCTTGAGCCATAGCCAAACCTATGTAAAATACCTTTTTGGTTGTTTTGTTTGCAAAAATTATTTCAATTGGTCTGACTAAAACAAAACCATCCAAGCAATTAATAAGAAAAAATACCTGCCATATTGATAATTTGGCACGTACGTTCTGTTTGTAAATAATTAATTATTTTCTGGAAAACTTTTGTAACTAATGAAGTTTATAACCCTATTTCTTTAAAACGACTTGTAGTATTTACATATATATACCAAATTTTAATTTTCTAGCTCCATAGAAAATAGAATTTTCTTTAAGTAATCGCTTACTGGAACCTATAAAACCAATCCTCAAGGTCCATTTAAATTTAAAGAATTAGTTTTAATAATATACTTGAGATGTGGGTATGTTAGGTTACATCAACTTATTTTCAGCAAAGGAATCATTGGTATTATGCGTTATAAAACTTGCAACATGTCTGATTGAAACTTTATTAATTATTAAGGAAAAAGCAGTTTTTAATTGTCACTTTGACACCCTGTATAGCTTTTATTTTGCGACTTGAAGAAAGAGATAGGTTAGGTTATCTCCACTTATTTTAGCAAAGGAATCTTTTACACTCTGTACACCCTGTATAAACTTATTATAAAGTTATAAATCGATCACCTCATTAGTGATTTTTTCTACCAAAATTGACTAAAAAAGCGAAGCGCGAAGAACGAAAGTTTAAGACCCTCTGGTAAATACGTACAACAAAAAAATTGTACATCTAAGAAAAGTGTTCTGAAACTAGCAATCTTCTGGGTTAGCAAGGTCTGGATATTGGCTACATATTAACTTGGCATACAATATATGGCGGCGTTAAAACGACGTACGACCAATAATGCGCCCTACTGCGGATTACAAGGGATATAAATGCGCCTCTTCTCAAATAACCCAGAATATTTCGTTTAGTCTGAATCAAAGTTCGAAAGGAGGTAGTTATGAACATTTCTGTGCTGGAAACGAAATACTTGTAAGCGTCGAACAGACGAATTCTCTTTATCACTTATCTCGCCAACAATTTTGATTAATTAAAATTCTTTCCCCAAGAAAACACTCCAGCTGAAGCTACTCTTAGGTGCTTTCTCTTGTTTCATGGAACAAACGGATTGTCCTTTTAACTGAAATTTACAGTTGGCTTGTAACTTCTCTTTACCTCTTAGTGCTTCTCTTTTATTGGAAATTTAAACTAGCTCTTCAAGGTTTGCATTTCATCAAAGCTTCCCAGAAATATTTCAGTTATGAAAAATAGACCACCAAGCTGTTTTTACAATCCGCAATTTGGAGCTGCTTCACTGCATAACTTCACCATTTCAAGTGTCGTTACGTTGGATTAATAGCACTTAAAAAATAATATATTCTTTATCATTTTCATAACCTAAAGGCGATGTCACATTATTTTAGAAACCAGCACTGTCTGTTCCTGACAGCTTTGTTAACTCAACTATAGCTTCACCATTGCATTGAAGGTTTTTCAGAAGGTTTTCTTCTGGTCCACGTTTTAATTTTTTTCTTATATTTAGTGAGCTTTCTGAAAAAAAAATAGCTAGTAAGGAGATCTCGACTTTTGAATTTTGCAAAAGTTTCTTTAAATGAGCGCGAAATAGGCCCCATAGAACAGATAACCAGCGTCAGCTTCAGTTTTTATATGTTTATGTATATATATATATATATATATATATATATATATATATATATATATATATATATATATATATATATATATATATATATATATATATATATATATGTATATATATTGTATTGCTGTTTTTAGATCATATGTTTACATAATTATTTTTGTTCCATAATGTCAATTATCAAAAGTTCCACGTTTAAGGCGCAAATTTGTAATAACTGTTCTCTATTATTAATGAGGTGGAGCTTTTCTTACCACATTTTTTGATCCGTCCATTTTTATGTTCTATTATCTGCTGAGAGGCTTTCTATTTACGTAAATAGATTTTTATTATTATATATATATATATATATATATATATATATATATATATATATATATATATATATATATATATATATATATATATATATATATATCACCCAGGGTACTTATTTCATGTCTGTTAAGTATTTTTATTATAATGTGTATTTTATTAACTATATTGGTTGAATTTTATTTAAAAGTTTATTTTATATTTGTGTGTGAAATAAATATATTGTGTTTATAATTGTTTCCTTTTTAGCTGTCTTTTATTTATTTAAACAACACACCACGAGGGCACACAGCCTAAACATCGTACCGTGTATGTCAACAAGGAGGAAACAGGCAACTTGTTAATTCTGGACTTGAAGGTTTGGAGGTTTGGAGGAGAAGGAAAAACATGTGCCGGCAAGGAACTCCACAACTTGGAAGTCCTCAGGACAAAAGAGCGGACATAACAAGATGTTCTATATCTGGCGACCTGGACAGTAAAAAGGTGCATTCGCTCTGTTCCCCTGGCAGATCTGTTGGGGGCAGCAGGTGGAGGAACTATGGAAGAAAGCTCATCTGAGCAATGCCCGTGCAGGCATCTATAAAAGAGAGAGAGAGAGGTCACCAACGGTACGTCAGTAGGCAAGGGATGGCAGCCTTTTAGTGGGGGTAGGGTCACCGATGAGACGTATAGCTCTCTTCTAAATGGACTCCAGGATAGCAAGTGTAGAAGCGGCAGCGGCACCCCAGATGTGGGAGCAGTATTCGAGGTCTGGCCTAATTTGTGAAGTATATAAGGTATACAGATTAGCTGGTGAAAAGTATTTGCGAGCACGGAAGAGGAAGCCTAATTTCTTGGCAGTCGCTTCTGCAATTGATGTGACATGTTGGTGCCAATTGAGATTTCGATCCACAGAAATGCCAACAAGTGAAAAGGACTCATTACTTTAAATAACTTGATTGTTCATTGTGATGGGTCTAGGGCTGGTGTATCCCTTATGATAAAGAAAGCAAGACTGAGATTTGGTGGGGTTGAATTGTACAAGATTTCTACTTCCCCAGTCTAATATTTTTTGGAGATCCACGGAGAGAGAACCCTCCATGAGTCTGCGATGCTCATCTAATTGGGCTAAAGAGACAAGCTTAGAATATTGTATATTTGAGTGGAGGGTGCTGTCGTCAGCGTAACTGTAAACTGGGTTGGATGTGCTAGAAAGGAGGTCATTGATGTGGAGAAGAAACAAAGTAGGGGCTAAAGCTTAAGCTTGAGAACATCCTGCATTAATTGGATACAGTTTAGAGGAATGGCCATCCACGACAACAGAAATGCTCCGGTTGGAGAGGAAATTTGCTGTCCATGTACAGAGTTTTGGTGGTAGGCCATAGGACGGTAGTGTATTAGGCAGCGCTGCGTGCCAGACCTGGTCGAATGCTTTGGATATGTAGACCGACAATCTGGGATTCACCGTGTAGTTTCATAGACTTGTCACCCATTCTTGGTACAAGTCTATGGAACTACACGGTGAATCCCAGATTGTCGGTGATGGAAAAGTATATACCTTTCAATTACTTTAGAGACGACTGAAAGGAAAGAAATAGGCCTGTAGTTGCTAGGAAGCGCTTTGGATCCTTTCTTGGGGACGGGTTGTACTCGAGCAGTTTTCCAGTTACTAGGGAATATGCCTCTATTGTAAGATGTCTGAAACAGACGAGTCAGGACAGGAGCAAGTTCTGGTGCGCATTTTTTGAGAACAATTGCTGGGATCTCGTCAAGGTCAGAGGCTTTCCTGCTATTAAGAGAAGAGAGCATCTTTCGTACCTTTTTAGTTTTGAAGAACCGATTTTGATTGCCTGTTACCTTTGCCAATCTAAGATGTATGCAAGAACCATAATGGCAATTATGTTTGTTGACGAGGCCGTTATTCTGGAAATGGCTTTCCTCAGTCCATAAAATTGTATTTAACAAAATCTTTGTCGGATGATAGACGTTCTTGATCTTTCGTACCTTTTTAGTTTTAAAAATCATATCCGTCATTTTATGCGCGACATTGGGGACTGTATGTGATTAAACATTTAGAGATAGAGAGTAGAATTGCCGGCGAACAACGAGGCAAAAGGTTCAGCCTTGCCCAGGGCGGTAGAAACAATTTCATCCCCTGAGACAAGAGGTGGGAACGTGCGCGTGCAGAAATTAATCCAAATAGATTTAGCAAGAGTCCAGAAGGCTGTGCTGCCGCTGAAGCTTAAGAGGACTTTGTTTTTGATGTGGTTATTAAACGAGTTTTTTGCCTCAGAAAGAATGCCGACATAGCGGTTTCTTGCGTCGTTAAATGCTTGACGGTTTTCTTGACTGGGATTGTGTAGAAGCTTTTTGTGAGCTTTGACCTTTTCAAGTCTGGCCTTGTTACAGGATTTAGAGAACCAGGGCTTTTGAGTGGCTGCAAAGGTTTTTTGTGTACGTGGAATAAATAATTCCATGCCAGCTTGGATAATTTCGGTGACGTTTTGTGAGATATCAGAGGGGTCCGGATGAGAGAAGCAGACAGACGCCCATGGAAATGAGGAAAAGTAATCTCGCATTTCGTCCCAGTTCGCGGAGTTGTAGTGCCAAACTATACGTGGGTGTGATGACTGTGTGACCTCGGGTTGCATTGCGCAGGAAGCAGTGACTATGCCGTGGTCTGAGCGACCCAGGGGGGCTGATATCTTATAGCAGTCAGGATTTGTAGGAAGAAGGAGTTCCAAGGGATTTTAGCTGTGTGTTGGGATGCGAGGAAAGTAAGTAGGTTGCTGAACCATATTGGCTAAAGAACTGCTCACTGCAAAGGCCTCCGCTGCTCTTCCTTTTGGATCGGTTTTTGAAGATCCTAGCCATTCCTTATTATGGACATTGAAGTCACCAAGAATAGTGACCTTGGAGGAAGGATATTCAGAAATCATATGGTCGGTTTTTTCAGAAAGGTAGTCAAAGAGCTGGACAAAGTTGTTGTCAGAAGGTGACCGGTAAATGCAACAGATGAATTTAGTTGCAGCCCTGAGAGAGAGTTTTATCCATAGTATGTCTTTTCTTTCAGCTTCTAAATTGAAGAGTCTGGTGCAGGGCAGATTGCTACGGACGTACGCGCACACGCCTCCATGCAATCTAAAAGAAGTAAGGAGCTCGTACCCCGGGAAATTAAGGTGATTAGGGGCTGTTTTGGCACTGATTTGAGTTTCGGTCAGAAAGAGGAGTTGGGGCCTATTAGCCTAGAGGAAATGGTGGACGGAGTTCAGGTTAGATTTTAGGCCACATATATTCGAGAAGGATATGTTAAATCTTGATGCTGGCGCCCCCTGTACACCCCTCTCCCGGAGATCCGAATGGAGGGGTATTTTGCCTCCGGAATCTTTTGTACAAGGAGGAACCATCATCATTTTGCTTATGAGGGAAACCGACTCAAAGACCAGAACCGGAAACGTCCGTTGGGACTTCACCGGCCACTTGATGCAAGTGGTGGTACCTCCTCGGGCGTGAAAAAAATCCTTTACTATCACATAAAGGAAAATTCCACTACCACCTACCATATTGCAAGTATACCACACCAGCCAACAGATCCTGTATATAAGGTGATATTACTTTTTAAAGTAGTCATCCCCTGATGACGCTAACTTGGTTAGTGAAACGACTGTCGGGTCTTTTAAAATGTGTTGTGGTGATTTGTGTTCTCAGAGTGTACTTTTACAGTAAAGATAACGAATATCAGTTCTGATTCTAATTTTATCGTTGCTATAGCAACTGCGTATGTAAATTTGCTGTGCGCCTTAGGCTCGACCTAACCTCTGTATTCTGCTACTTGTACCAAGTCCACTTACAGATATTTACCATATTGTCGGCCTGGTTTTAAATTTATGTATTTCTTACAAACAGAAAATGATCATTATGCTATTTTTGATGCTTTGTGTATCTTCAGCTCAAAAATTTTTCACTTAACTAGTTGGAATAATGGTTATCAAAATATGGAATAAATATCTTAAAAAGATGTAGAAAATATACTGAAGCAATTTAGAAGATCAATTTTAAAATGAAAATTTTCTTTTTGGTATTGCTTTTAGGTTAAAATACTCTATTTTTAATTGTTATTGTCAAAAGTGGTAGGTATATCTTTCGTGTTATATTTTTAAATGTCCAGTTTCATGTGGTTTTCGTTTTCCGTTGTCGTAAGAAGTGCAGTTTTAACTGCAATACATTTTTTAATCAATTTGTTATAATTCATATATTATTTTCCGAACTTAAAAAATATTGTTAATCCAGTTTTTTCAAAAAGGGTGCATTTTAGTGACTGCAACAAGTAAACCTTTTCTAAAGCGAACTGAATGTTGCTTAAAAATAAATAGTCTTTTTCCAACAATCACTATTCTTAAAGAAAAACTGAAAATAATATAGTGGTGCAGGAACTCCGAACGCGCTGTACATTAGACAAAATTCTGGACGCAGCAAGTGCGTTGTGGCAGTGAATTTTCATAAAAATGTTTCTAATAGCAAATATGTGTTTCACACAAAAAAGGAAACCTAAAATATTCCCGAAAAAAACTGGTTTCTTGGTCAACCTTATAGATTAATGGCGAATTGAGCAATTTAAATTTGAAGCATTTAATGAAAATTCGCTACCATAACGCACTTGCTGCGTGCCGATTTTTTTTTCCTCACAAACATGCATTATATTTAGATGGAAAATGCAAAAATGCAATAACATAAGGCGTGTTCGATTAAAAAAAAAAAAAAAATTTGTATCACCAACGACTTATAGGCCACCCTATGATTAAAGAATTTTTTAAGGTGTAGCTCAAAACACCCTATAATTAATGTATACAATTTTTTCTTGTATAATAACGGATATATTGAGCTTTATTGATTTTTTAGTTAACGAAAATTCTATAAAAGCTATATACCACTAAACGATAAACTCTATAGCTAAGACTACTGCCAAAGCATCAGAGAAAGGGTCTACTTAAAATGAAGGAAATGCTTTAGTAAAATGAAGGACAATGACGGTTGGAGCTAAGACTTCACGTTTTGTAAAACATTCTTCTTAAGACATTTTATTTCCATAGATCGTATTACTTTCAGGTCCTTTGCCAAAATGTTGCCAATTTTGACGTTTTAAATCTCGACTTTGACGTTTTGAGGGAAACGACAATTAATTTTTATTTAAATGCCTATTACTTTTTTGTCTTTTAACCTACAGAGCTAAATTTTGCTACGTGATTTTCCTATGACATAAGCCCTTGTACCAAATTTGGTTGCCCTTACTTTGTTATTTCCAGAGATATGAATTTTTTTCGAAAGAAAACACCAAATTTTCCCGGAAAACCTGGGCCGATTTTCCTGGATAACGAACTTATCCAAGCAACTTTCAAAAGGAAGGCAGTCACCAAATTTATTCAAAATCAGCTAAATATTTTTTGAGTTATCGGTGTGATACACACACACACAATTTTTTTGAAATTCAAAAGTCAGGATCTCCTCATAAGTGAATTTTTTTTAAGAAAATTCACAAAAAAACTAACCGTATGTTCGTATTTACCGCCAAAATAAACCTCTTCCTCCAAAATGTGAAGTCAATTACCGAACAAATAAATCAATTATCGTGAATAAGTAAAATAAAATGATTTTCTTCCCATGGCTGTAACCTCTTAAGGAAGCAAAATTATAGAAAAGTTGACCTAGATCACATTATTTTCGTCCATGATAACCAAAACTGAAGTTTGGCCAATTCTTTACCTAACACCCTGTAGATGCAAAATTGTTATGATTACGCAGAGTATACCTGATAGAATTAGCCTCTTGAAAAATTTGGATTTAGCAGAGCCGAAGATTAGGAAAAGTTTGGCAGCCACTGGTGTAAAATATTGGTCATGAACTTAATAATTTTCATGCATTTTCAGTTTGTTCACGCTTTGCGAAATGAGATTGTTCTGCTTTAGTTAAAATATTGTTTTAAGTTTCTTGTTATCTTATTGTTGTATACAGCTACGATAAATTCATAAGGTAATAAAATATTTGCCGCATGACCTAAAATTAAGTTAGTTTCTTGTGAAAATTTATTTCATTTCTAAATAATGCGAATAGAAATTGGAAAGTAATACCAACATACAAAGTAGGCCGTGAGAGAATATATTTGGTTTAAAATATTAGGTAGAGTTTTTATAAAATTATAACCCGTTTTTAAACAAAAGTCTGTACGCAGTGAGTGCGTCGTGGTAGCGAATTTTTATAGAAATGTGTATGTGTGTTTTGTTTTTTAACGTCGGCCTATTTCCGCGACTATGGCCAATCACCGACGACATGGAGCAGTTTTACCTTACTATCCTGGAAATTTTGCCGAACCCCTGCCTTTCTGTAAGGAGGGTAGAAATCTTTAACGTGTCCAACATCACATGGACACGGGACCGACGGATTTACGCCCCTTCCGAAGGGCGGAACGTACAGGCATTCAACTTGCTCAAATACAATGCCAGAACCTCGGTTGATGTTAATCATACAGTTTGTACTGAAAAAGTGAAAGGAGAAACCTGAAATCGAACCCAGTACCCTTCGGATCAGAGTCACTCGTTCTTAACCCTGAACCACCTAGGTTCTTTTTATAGAAGTAAACTACGCATTTTTTATGAAAACTGTATATGCGCCAAGAAAAATAATATCTGTCTGTAATATTTAAAATATTGTTTGACAAATAATTATTTTGTTCTTGTGCCATTCTGTGACACCAACAGGCTATTTTAATTTAATGGTTATAACTTTTTTTTCTTTTAACTTAGAAATCTAAATTTTGGCACATTGTTTACCTTCTATAATGTGAACCAATATACGAAACTTGGTGGCGATAGTTCTGCTATTTTTAGAGATACACAAATATTCCAAAAGAAAACCCAAAATGTATTGGGAAACATTTGTCCGATTTTCCTGGTTAACAAACTTGTCTCAGCTACTTACAGAATAAAAACACTTAAAAAATTTCATCAATATCGGCCTAGTATTTTTTGGGATATCGGTTTGATACATTGTTGGGGCGCAGGTATGGCACATTGAGGGGTCCTATATATATATATATATATATATATATATATATATATATATATATATATATATATATATATATATATATATATATATATATATATATATATATATATATATATATATATATATATATATATATATATATATATATATATATATATGGAAGGATAAGAAGTCGGTGCGAGGAGGACCTGGATGAGACGCAGTTTGCCTTTAGGAATGCACTAGGCACCCGGGAAGCACTTTTTGCCCTAAATATACTTCTTCAAAAGTGTCGTCACCAACGCAAGGATATTTATATATGTTTCGTAGACTATGAAAAAGCCTTCGATAGGGTTCAGCATGAAGCACTTTTAAACATACTAAGAACTTTGGGAATCGATGAGAGAGATCTGAAAATTATAGAGAACTTATATTGGATGCAGAAAGCCGTGGTCCGAATCAATGGAAGACTAACTGATGAATGTCGCATTCAACGGGGCCGTCAGACCGGGATCTATTCTCTCCCCGCTATTGTTCAACATATACTCGGATAAAAATTTTATTAAGGCTTTGCAAGATAAAGACCTTGGAGTGTGTGTAAACATGACAGGAAGGGAAATGGGTTTGAAAATAAATATCAATAAGACAAAATTTATGATATCCAGTCGCCAACCGCACGCCGATGCTTCCCTACAGATAGACCAACAAAACATTGAGAGAGTTACCCAATTCAAATACCTTGGTTGTTATATCACAGAACACCTAGACCCTGATAAAGAGATAAAGTGCAGAATTGGAACAGCGACAACTTAACGACAACTTAAACCTAAGATTGCGTCAGAGAATGATCATATGTTGTATTTGGTCCGTGTTGTTGTATGGAGCTGAGACCTGGACTCTGAGGGCTGCTACGACCGCTCGACTGGAAGCGTTTGAGATGTGGTTGCACAGAAGAATGGTTCGAATACCCTGGACAGCTATGCAAACCAACGAAGCAGTATTAAATAGAACGAATGCCGTCCGTGAATTATTTGTCACTATTAAGGTGCGAAAGATATCATACCTGGGACATGTTCTTAGAGGAGACCGATAAAAGGTGCTCCAGCTTATAATGAAAGGTAAAATCGAAGGCAGCCGAGGAATTGGAATGAACAGATGTCATGGCTAAAGAACATTCGCGATTGGACTGGAATACTCAGTGCCGAACAACTATTCAGATTAGCCGAAAACCGCGAACAACTCGCCAATGTAATTGCCAACGTTAGGGGGACCTGATATGGCACCGAAAGAAGAAGATATTAATATATATATAGTCATATATATATATATATATATATATATATATATATATATATATATATATATATATATATATATATATATATATATACATATATATATATATATATATATATATATATATATATATATATATATATATATATATATATATATGTATATATATATATTGCTATAGATAGCAAATGATAGGAAATATTACGAAATCTTAATAGGAAAACGGGAAATTTATGCATACTAGTATATATAAAATAAGTGTATACACCCTAATGTAGCAATGAAAGAGTTTTGGCAGGAGATGTCAACGCCCGACATGAATGTCAGTGACCCATGTAGCAACCCTCGATGTTAAGTTACATTCGAGTAATAAAAAAATTATATATTCTAGAAATATCCACAAAGAAACCAAGAACAATGCTTCAGTTTTGTAGGGAGAATGAGATTGTAGATAATATAATTGTAGTCTTGTTGATTTTATTGTATAAAAAAATTAGATATGACCAAGCTAGCTAAAGACTCACCATAGTGAAAGAGCGGAGGTCATTTATAAAAAACAAAGGTTTGTAGAATATTAAGGTGATGTGCGCGTCAGAAAAAAAACGTAAAAAGACGTTAAAGGTTTGACGGAAAACTTAAACACAGGTGTGTGACGAACAATAGCGTTTTTTCACCTGTAGGAGAGTTAATAAAAGCAACGGTCCGAGAGAGTCCGGGCTTGTCTTGTCTTTTCCATCCAGTGAAATCATCTGTATCACTTTACCAGACCAGGTGATCATCGTCATAACTAAGATTCCAGAGTGCATCGAAGTGAGGGTATAAAACACCTCCAGAGTGCTACGACTATGGAATAAATATATCAATATGTTAACGAAGTAAATCCGTTAATAATCAATGGCATGGACAAATGAGAAAGATAATAATAATTAATCAACGTCCGTATTAATGGAAGAACAATAAATAATCCAATGGAAAATATGTCAGTAAGTGTTACCTTTTCTTAAATTGACCAGTGCGGGTGGAATTTCACCATTTTTATAACAACAATCAAATATTTTTGTGCTAATAAATTTCAAAGAAAAAAATTTTGTTTGAAATAAACGGAAAGAGACCGTTCTGTAGAATTATCGATGTATATTGATTATGTAGTATCCATGTTTAATTAATTGTGTAATCAGTTATAATGCTACCAGAATGTTTTTTTAATAGGATTTTTCAAGTTATATTTATGTAAAGAATGTTTTAAAATATCTCTTTGTATTTAACAAGTGTCATATCGGCACAGTTAAATGTTTTAATAGGGTTTTTCAATTTATGTTTATGTATTGAATGCTTTAAACGTTTCTGTTTATGTTTAATGTGTGTCAAATAGACACCGTAAAATTTGTGTAATAAATTAAATGGAATGTATAACAGATTGTAATTAACGGAAGTATTGTTTTTGGTTGATATTTAATCAGCAAAATTGTTATATAGCCATCTGTGCAAAGCGATAGTAATTTTGATCAAGTGAAAATCAATAAATGAATTTAAATAACACATATTAGTGAATTTTAATTAGTAGAAGCTAGCTGTAATTATAAGGAACCCAACCTGATGATTAGGACATATGTTCTCAGCTCTATAATAAATTTTTGCAGGTATATACTACCCATAAAATAAAGTAGAATACCATAGCAAAATGGCGGCCCAACAGTGGGGCATAAAAATTTTTTTTTTTTGTGCCAAAAATAAATTTATTTTCATAGAAAATTTTAATAAAATAAACATTTGTTCGCAATATAGCACATGATTGGCACAAATACAGGGTTTCTGTTAAATTATAATAAAATTTTGATTACGTTAGAATAAAGCAAATTTGCATAAAAACGTAATAGTATTGTAACACAAGGGATTTAGAAGTAAACCAATTTAAAATAAATTAGCACGACTCATTTAAATACAGTAAACTTAAATAAATCAATTCAACCGATTTATTGAAAATTAGCAAAAATTCTAATACCGTATGATATTTTAATATGAAACAGTAAGTTGCACACATAACCAATTGTTTTATGGAAAATAAATATAGGTGGTGTATTTGAAAGGGTCAAAGCTTAGAAAGGGGGACAATTAAATTTTAAATTCACAAGGAAATTAAATAAATCAAGCTTGAACATGTCCGGGGAGCAAACAGTAAAAGGACAGGAGCAAGAATCAAAAATGGAGAAGTTATTCGCCATTTTGTTCAAGAAAATGGAAGAAAACACAACGGAGATTATAACAAAAATGAATAAAATGTATCAACTGGATACTGAGGTAACAGTAACGCAAGAAAAATGCCAAGAAAGCCATGAAATAATCAAGACGGAACTGGACACGGTAATACAGTCGTGCCGTGACGAAATACAGGAAGAAACGGAAATGATGAGGTACGACATTAAAAAGGTCGAAACGCGTGTGGAGCCAATTGACGGAAATGAAGCCCGAGTCGAGCAGGAAACTGATGAACAACTAATTAAAATCGAAGAAAATATACCAGAAACAAGCCCAGAAAAATACATAGAAGAGGAATTACTACCGGACGAAAATGTACTAGAAATGAGCCCGGAAAAATTCGTATATACTGCCGAAGAAAAATTAATAACGGCAACACATTATTTTTACTATATCAAAATTGAAAGTGATCAGAAACAAGAAACTATGCTTCAATGTAATAAAAATTATGCAGAAAATAATAGCAATAGCCGCAATTATAAATTTAGAAACCTTTTCGTTAAAAACAATAATTTTCACGATGAATACAAATCCAGTCATAGTCAGAAATTTTATAAAAACAAAGATTCTGGAAATTATAATAAATTTAAAAGGTATAAGCCGGAACTTAAGAACAGACATATTTGGCATAATAATTTGAATAGTAAGACACGTCATTGCAACTATAGCAATTTTAATTTCAAAAGCAAAAAGCAAAAATTTAAAATAAATAAAAATTAATCTGCTTGAATTTTGAACGAATCCAATATGACCTAAGCAATGAAAAGGATAATCGCATGCCGAATAGACGAATTTTAATGTACAAAATAAATAATAAAATTACCAGACAAAGAAATTTCTCCTAAAATAAATAAAATTGATTAGTTAGAACTATATGACGAAAAGTTGGTCAATTTAAAATATAAATAATTACGCAAAATTTATACCCTGAGTACAGAAAATATAACAAGTAGGCATTTAAATAACCCGAAGAATTTATACCCTGAGTATAGAAAATAAAACAAGTAGGCATTTATATAATGACCCAAAGAAATACGAATCAGAAAAGCGAAATTTCATAAGAAAATTTAAATGATAATAAATAAGGAGCAATGCTCGAATTAGATGCAGTTATTGGATAAGTCAATTAATATAATCATAATTCAACGGTAGAAAGGGGGAAATAAGTTAAAATAAAATAGAAAATTATTAGTATTATTATTGAGTAATAGGAAACATGGAATCAGTAGACGAGAAAAATATGTAAAAGGTCTAAAAGACAGAAACCGGTTAAGTACCGAGAAATAATTATAATTAGCAAAAAGATAGAATATATAAGGGTCGGATTGATAGGAAAGAATTTGTATAGATGGTGTAGCGATAAGATTGAAATATGAAAAAGGTGAAGTAAAATGATTAACGATACAAAGATATCGGTCATTTAAAATGAAGTATAGTATATGGGCGATCCCAAGGAGGTCGGTCCCGAACTATTGAAGTATATATGTGAATAAAATATTCAAAAGAATATTGAAAGTATATAGAATGAATAATGAAAATATAATATGATGCAAGTAATAGTGAAATATGTATAGGGGGTATGTGAAAAGTCAGAAGTAGGGAGACCGTATATGTTATGTAGAAAAGATAAATTATTAGAAGTTGATAAATAAAAGAAGTATTACATAGTCCTATTCCATGGTAGTATAAAGATATAATAATTTAGCATAATGAAATAAGATTGAAAGGAAAGAAACCCCATAAAAATATGACAAATAAAAATACCAATAACTGTCATTTATTGAAATGAAATCTGAGGGAACGTTAAATAAGTCGAAATAACCAGGGGATGGCATAAATTTAGATCATATAGAACAATCAATTGATTTGCCAAAAGAGAGAAATATATAAAACCAATTGGTGAGCCATAAAAAGCGGTGTTGAATAAAATAAAATGTTTTAATTATTAAAGTGTCATACAAGTCGATTATGAATTAAATTTAAGAGTTTTAATATTAGAATGTCATGAAAGGCAATTTTAAATAAAATAAAGGGTTGTAATGATTGAAATGTCATAAAAGTCGATTTAGAATAAAATAAAATTTTGGAATGTCAAAAAAGGCGATTTTGAACAAAATATTCTAGTCAATGAATAAAGATGATCTGACTAGCAAACAGTATCCAGACTCACTTTTAGAAAGGGGGAATTGCTATAGATAGCAAATGATAGGAAATATTACGAAATCTTAATAGGAAAACGGGAAATTTATGCATACTAGTATATATAAAATAAGTGTATACACCCTAATGTAGCAATGAAAGAGTTTTGGCAGGAGATGTCAACGCCCGACATGAATGTCAGTGACCCATGTAGCAACCCTCGATGTTAAGTTACATTCGAGTAATAAAAAAATTATATATTCTAGAAATATCCACAAAGAAACCAAGAACAATGCTTCAGTTTTGTAGGGAGAATGAGATTGTAGATAATATAATTGTAGTCTTGTTGATTTTATTGTATAAAAAAAATTAGATATGACCAAGCTAGCTAAAGACTCACCATAGTGAAAGAGCGGAGGTCATTTATAAAAAACAAAGGTTTGTAGAATATTAAGGTGATGTGCGCGTCAGAAAAAAAACGTAAAAAGACGTTAAAGGTTTGACGGAAAACTTAAACACAGGTGTGTGACGAACAATAGCGTTTTTTCACCTGTAGGAGAGTTAATAAAAGCAACGGTCCGAGAGAGTCCGGGCTTGTCTTGTCTTTTCCATCCAGTGAAATCATCTGTATCACTTTACCAGACCAGGTGATCATCGTCATAACTAAGATTCCAGAGTGCATCGAAGTGAGGGTATAAAACACCTCCAGAGTGCTACGACTATGGAATAAATATATCAATATGTTAACGAAGTAAATCCGTTAATAATCAATGGCATGGACAAATGAGAAAGATAATAATAATTAATCAAGGTCCGTATTAATGGAAGAACAATAAATAATCCAATGGAAAATATGTCAGTAAGTGTTACCTTTTCTTAAATTGACCAGTGCGGGTGGAATTTCACCATTTTTACAACAACAATCAAATATTTTTGTGCTAATAAATTTCAAAGAAAAAAATTTTGTTTGAAATAAACGGAAAGAGACCGTTCTGTAGAATTATCGATGTATATTGATTATGTAGTATCCATGTTTAATTAATTGTGTAATCAGTTATAATGCTACCAGAATGTTTTTTTAATAGGATTTTTCAAGTTATATTTATGTAAAGAATGTTTTAAAATATCTCTTTGTATTTAACAAGTGTCATATCGGCACAGTTAAATGTTTTAATAGGGTTTTTCAATTTATGTTTATGTATTGAATGCTTTAAACGTTTCTGTTTGTGTTTAATGTGTGTCAAATAGACACCGTAAAATTTGTGTAATAAATTAAATGGAATGTATAACAGATTGTAATTAACGGAAGTATTGTTTTTGGTTGATATTTAATCAGCAAAATTGTTATATAGCCATCTGTGCAAAGCGATAGTAATTTTGATCAAGTGAAAATCAATAAATGAATTTAAATAACACATATTAGTGAATTTTAATTAGTAGAAGCTAGCTGTAATTATAAGGAACCCAACCTGATGATTAGGACATATGTTCTCAGCTCTATAATAAATTTTTGCAGGTATATACTACCCATAAAATAAAGTAGAATACCATAGCAATATATATATATATATATATATATATATATATATATATATATATATATATATATATATATATATATATATATATATATTATTTCAACAACACACCACGAGGGCTTACAGCCTAAATACTATCGTACCGTGGGTGTCGACAAGGAGGAAAGAGGCAACTTGTTAATTCTGCACTTGAAGGTTTAGAGGTTTCGAGGAGAAGGAAAAACATGTGCTGGCAGGGGATTCCACAACTTGGAAGTCCTCCGGACAAAAGAGCGGGCATAACGAAATGTTCTATGTCTGGTGACGTGGACAGTAAAAGCGTGCATTCGCTCTGTTCCCCTGGTAGTTCTGTTGGGGGCAGCAGGTGGAGGAACTATGGAAGAAACTCCTCTGCGCAGTGCCCGTGCAGATATCTATAAAAGAGAGAGAGAGGTCACCAACTGCACGTCGGTGGGTAAGGGATGGCAGCCTTTGGGTGAGGGTAGGGTCACCAATTATACGTATAGCTCTCTTCTGAATGGAGTCCAGGATAGCAAGTGTACAATCGGCAGCGGCACCCCAGATATAGGAGCAGTATTCGAGGTTTGGCTTTATTTTTGAAGTATATAAGGTACAGAGAATATCTGGTGAAAAGTATTTGCGAGTCCGAAAGAGGAAAATTTCTTATCAGCCGCTTCTGCAATTGATGTGACATGTTGGTGCCAATTGATATTTAGATCCACAGAAATGCCAACAAGTGAAAAGGTAAAAAAGACTCATTACTTATATATATATATATATATATATATATATATATATATATATATATATATATATATATATATATATATATATAATTTTATTTATACACATTTATATGTTTGCTGTCCTTTCTGTGATTTTCTATTTGTTTACGTGGACTGCAGTTTAGAACTGTCCTGGTTCATCATCAGCACGCTACTGACTCTGATCGTTCCTGTGTTCTATTTCTAACGTTGCGCGTAACGCCTGCATGTTCAGCTTCTGTTCTCGGTTTACAGTTGTTTGATTGGTTTTTGGTTTGTGTCGAATGTATCAGTTTCCAGTTTCACTATTGTGGTATGATAATTTATCTACTTGTATGGGTTTTATTAAGTTTTGTTTAAATGTTTGCATTTGTATTTGTTCTAGGATTAATTGTTTCTTACTGTTTATTTGTTGAATGTAGTATTGTTCCCAGATTTCTATTTTTTAAATTTATTTCTATTATGTTTTATTAGTTGTAATTGGTTGATATCTGGTTTTTGATATTTTCTGTTGTAAATGTGTGTAGGTACGTTTAGTTTGTAGCTAGATATGTGGATTTTATCTAATGCTTTATTGATTTTTTTGCCATTTCTATATATTTTTTAGTGAATTTTCTTTAAAAAATTCGCTAATGAAGAGATCCCGACTTTTGAATTTGGAAATTTTTTTTCAAATGAGCGCTAATTAGGACCCCTAGAACACATATCCGGGGTCACTTCCGATTTTTATATGTTATATATATATATATATATATATATATATATATATATATATATATATATATATATATATATATATATATACATGTATGTATGTAGGTATCACACCGATAACTCAAAAAATAATTAGCCGATTTTGACTAAATTTGGTGAGTACTTTCCTTTTGCAAGTGGCTTGGATATGTTCCTTAGACAGGACAATCAGACATGGGTTTCCAGGAAAATTGTGTGTTTTCTTTCGAAAAAAATTTGTATCTCCGAAAATAACAAAGTAAGGGCAACTAGGTCTGGTGCATGGGTTTATATCGCTATGGGTAAATTACCTTCCAAAAATTTAGCTCTGTAAGTGAAAAGACTAAAAAGTTACAGGCATTTAAAATAAAAATACATTGGGGTTTTCCTCAAAATCTCACAGTCGCGATTTAAAACGTCAAAGTTGGCAAAATTTAGTCAAAGAACTTGAATCTAATACGGGCTAGGGAAAGAAAATGTCTCAAGAAGAATGTTTTACAAACCCTAAAGTCTTAGTTTCAACCGTCATTGTCCTTCATTTTACTAAAATGTTTCCAGAAAATTCATTTCAAATAGACCCCTTCTCTGATGCTTGGCAGTAGTGTTATCTATAGAGTTTATGGTTTAATGGTATATATTTTTTGTCGCATTTTCGTAAAAAATCAACAGCGTTCAATATATCAGTTATTATACAAGATATGAAAAAAATTTGTATACATTAATTGTAGGGTGTCTTCAGCTACATCTTAAAACATTATTTATACAATCACGGGGTGGCCCATAAGTCGTTGGTGATACAATTTTTTTTTTAAATCGAACACACCTTATGTTATTGTATTTTTGCATTTTACATCTAAATATAATGCATGTTTGTAAGAAAATGAATTTTGGACGCAGCAACTGCGTTACGGTAGCGAATTTTGATTCAAAGCTTCATATTTGAGAATATCAATTTGCTATTAACCTATAAGGTATATCAGGAAACGGTTTTTTTCGGGAACACTTAAAGTTTCCTTTCGGAAATTTTTGTACGTTTTCAAACAATAAAGTTACTTTGATGAAACATGGTACATTGTTTCTACTATATAGGTTTTACTGGTAACCAAATTTGATGCCTGATTTATTAAAAAACACACATATTTGCCATTAAAAACATTTTTTATGAAAATTCACTACCATAACGCACTTGCTGCGTCCAGACTTTTTTGCATTTGTTGCATTCTATTTGATATATTCTGCTTAATTTATCTGGATTGTGTTCTTTTTTTTTCATTTATTTTGTTTATTATATTGTTATTGGTTTTGCAGCTAATTTTTAAGCCACATTGTTTGATGTTTGTGTTACTTTTTTGATGTGGTGTTTATAAGTGAATGTTGTGTATTGTGTGTTTGTTTCTGTTGTTTTGTTTTTGGTTTTGCTGATTTGATTGTTTTTGATTTCGTTTACTGGTTTTTCTATTGTTTTCTTGTTGTATCCATTTCTTTGTGCTATTTGTATCATGATGTTGTATTCCTTTTCTCGTTCGTAATTATGGAGTGATACATTTAGCATTCTATTTATTAAGTATGCGGCCATTTTGTGTGTGTGTGTGGGTGCATTGTGTGTTTAGGTATAGTGATGTCTGTTTGTGTGGGTTTCTGTATATTTTGTATTCAATCTGGGTTTCTTTTCTAATTGGTGTTAAGTCTAGGAAGTTTATGGTGTTGTTTCATTCTATTTCTATTGTGAAATTTATGTTGTTGATTTGGTTTATTTTGTGGAGGATATTGTCTATGTTGGTTTTCTGATTGTCATATATTACCAACATACCATCGAGGGATCTTATCCAGTTGATGTTTGGGTCTGTTTGTCTTATGATGGTGCTGATTTTATCTTCTAACTTTTGTATGTATATTTATGCCATAATGCTGGGTACTGGCGTTCCCATTGGTAGTCCGTGTTCTTGGATATAGTATTCTCCGTTGAATTCAAAGTAAGTTTATTTCAACATGACGTTTAATATTTCGCTGATTTGTTGTTTTTTTGTTTTTATTTTCCAATTTATTTTAGATTATATATATATGGCGGATGTAAACATAAGCGTTTTAAAAGCCCAGCTCAATAATATTTGAAAAAAACGAGCTAATTGATGTAACAATAAACCATATTTCACCTGAAACTGTAGGTAGGGATGTGCTGGTGCAGTTTATAAAAAATGTTCAGGACGCAGCAACTGCATTATAGTAGTGAATTTTCAATAGAATTGTACACTATTAGTAACGTATATTATTAAAACTAATTCTTTGAATTTAAATGGATCTGGGAGACTGGTTTTAGAGGTCTCAGTTAGGGCTTATTTGCCTATTAAGTTTTTTATTGTTTATTAAGTTTCTATTTTCTGTGGAGCTAGAAAATTATAATTTGGTAGAGATATATGTAATTAGAGAAAGTCTTTTAAAAAAATCGTGTTTCATTAAAGTGGCAAACAAAAATTAATTATTTACAAAGGGAATGTACCTACCAAATCATACGTATGAGAGGTATTTTCCTTTTAATTGCTTGGATGGTTTTCTTTTGGTCAACCCAATCTAACCAGTTTTTGCAAATAAAACAACAAAAAAGGTTTTTTTTAAACCAACTTGGAGTTATCCGCGAAGCTCATTATGTTATTTTTCTTTAATTTAGTACCCACGCTGCGTTTACATAGGTGTTACTAGGTGTCAAGATTGAAGATTCTGGCTTAATAGGAAATTGAGTTATTTGATTTCAAATACTTTTACAAAAATTATCTACCATAATGTATTTGTTGCACGCAGACCTTTTTCAACACTTATTTACTGTTGCTGTACGCACACTTTTTGAAAATGATGAAATATTGTAGCTCCCGATGTAAGACTGACAAACAAGACAACGTAAATTTCATTTTTTGGAAAAATATTTTAAACAAATGAAATGAGGTAACAATTTAAACATAAATTGAAAATTTTGGTTCGCGGCTTTGTTGCAGGGGTTCCCCTTCCCCTTCTACATGCCTACAACCAAATTTACTGCTTAAACAAAAACAATGTAAATAAGAAACGTTTCTTGCAAACAACCCGCAAGAAAGTTACGGGACCGGCGGTGATTATAGAGGTTCTGTGCGAGATAAACAGAATTTTAAGGATGTATAGCTACCAAATGTGATAAAGGCAGCTTATAGAGGTTCAACTAAGCTGGTTTTTCGCATTTTCCGCTCACAGTTCCTTTTTATCTTCTTCCCCGCCCAACACCCCTATTCACTTCTGATCCCGTAACTTTCTTGGGGGCTTTTTGCAAGAAATATTTCTTGTGGTTTGTGCATCCAGAAGGAGATCTACGCATGTTTTAATTTTTTTTTTCTAAAAATCCCCCGTGAGCTAAACTGCAAATTTACCGAAAATTTCATTTTTATTTACAAAACGACTGTACCTGCCAAATTATAAACGTGGCAGATATTTTTCCTTATTAGTCGCTTGTATGATCTGTTTTAGCAAACTCAATCGAACCAGTTTCTACAAACAAAATAACAAAAAAGATCTTAGGAAGTTTCTTGGAAATATACCTTTTCTAATTAGTATTGTGCTGTATATGATTCTCTCACACGTTGGCACCTGTAGCTACATTTTTCTTCTCCAGGTAGACATTGTGTGTTATAGGCACCTTGGGATGATTGCCGATCTTATAGATATTTAGAACACTTATTAACCATTCGTGTCATATTGTTACCCAAGTATGCATCGAAGATTTTTATTATTATTTTTGATAAAAAAAATCTGGAAATTTGTTCATTATTTTCAAAAAAAAATCCGTAGAGACAGGCCAACAAAATTATCCAAGTTATTGAAAATTGGAAGGTCCTTGCTATTTCTCATAAAAATCGGTTCATTATTATTTGAACGATCGGTGGGACAACTTGTTCCTTTATGCCACGTCTTAACATGTGAGTTAAAAATTACGACATTTACGGTATTGCAAACATTTTGTAATACATCGCGGCATCTTTCTAAAAAAGCCACGTCTAAAATAACACAGCTGTGTATAGTTTGGGGACCACTGATTTTGACAATAAACTTTGATAACGAACATTAAAAGCTTGTTTTGTGGATAATTCTACATTTGCGTAGAAGCTAGAAGTTTGTTTGTTCGGAAACCAAACTTACAATTAAGGTTATATTAATGTTGACTCTGGCGATGATTGTAATATAAACACAAAGTTTTGTTGAATATACACGCCTGTAACAAATTACATTACGTTTATCTTCTGCCTGGTGAAAATTTATCGATTATTTATCTTGAGGCGAACACCTCACATATTTAGCCCTTTCAAATTGTTACGCTCAATTTCTGATTATGGTAGCTGAGGCTTACATTTTATCTAATTAGTGTTTCAGTCGTCCATCAAATCAAATGTAAAGTCTAAAACTGGAAATGTTTAAGAATCTGTTTTAAAAATTGTCATGTGAGGACAGAAAACCGTTTTTCAATGAGCGCGAATTAGGACCCTTAAACTTATATCTAACAGCAGTTTCAAGGTTTACATGCTTATATATATATATATATATATATATATATATATATATATATATATATATATATATATATATATATATATATATATATATATATATATATAATTTTATGGGACAAAAGACAAATGTCTTATATTGTGTGTATGTTATCGAGAAAATATAACAGTTAAATATACACTTTTTGTAACATTGTGAGATGTACGACAGGGTCTCCATCTCGGGGCGGCGCGACAGCTCCAAATAACACAAAACGTTTTAAAATAGAGACTGTGTACAACCAGCTAACAATTATCTCTCTGAGGCTTAGGGTTGAACACACTGAAACCTCACAGGCGATCTCCGGCAAGATTTGGGGAGTAGGCAGATTGAGTCCCCATAATTGAGCTACAACAACCCAACCTACCTTTCTCCATCGCTCTAAGGAGTAGGCATATTGAGGCCTTAGAGTGTCCTTACATATTTCCTTTACCTCTTGAAACCAACCCAACCCACCTTTGTCCACCGCTCTAAGGAGTAGGCAGATTGAGGCCTTGAGTGTCCTTACATATTTTCTTTACCTCTTGAAAATGGCTCCAAAACAGGAGCCTAAACGTGGAGTTTTCATAAATTCTGGACGCGGTTCAACCCGAGAACCAGTATGTCTCATATATATATATATATATATATATATATATATATATATATATATATATATATATATATATATATATATATATATATATATATGTGCGTGTTTTTTTTAAGAAAGCAGGCATCAAATTTGGTTACCAGTATAACCTATATAGTAAAAACAATAATGTGTCATTTTTCATCAAAATAACTTTATTGTTTGAAAATGTACAAAAATTTCCGAAAGAAAACTTAAAGTGTTCCCGAAAAAACTCGTTTCTTGGTCAACCTTATAGGTTAATAGCAAACTGAGCTATCCAAAAATGAAGCATTTAATCAAAATTAGCCAGCATAACGCACTTGCTGCGTTCAGAATTTGTTTCTTACAAATATGCATTATATTTCGATGGAAAATGTAAAAATGCAATGACATAAGGCGTGTTCGACTAAAAAGAAGAAAATTTGTATGGGCCACCCTGTCATTGTAGAAATATTCTTTTAAAATGTAGCTCAAGACACCCTATAATTAACGTATAAAAATTTTTGTCATATCTTGTATAATAACAGTTATATTAAACTTTATTGATTTTTTACGATAATTCGACAAAAATTATAATACCATTAAACGATAAACTGTATAGCTAAGACTACTGCCAAGCATCAGAGAAAGGGTCATTTGAAATGAACTTTCTGGAAATGTTTTAGTAAGATGGAGGTAAATGACGGTTGAAACTAAGACTTCAGGGTTTGCAAAACATTCTTCTTGAGACATTTTCTTTCCATTGCCCGTACTAGATTCAAGTTCTTTTCCTAAATGTTGCCAATTTTATAACTTTTTTTCTTTTCGACGTACAGAGCTAAATTTTAGTATCTAATTTACCTATAATGATATAAACCTACGAAAACCTCTTTTTTAAAAACCACCCAATATCTCAGTAAATACTGATTTTAGGTGTAGGGAAGGCTTTATGAAACTGAAGGAACATTTGTTGGTGTATCGAAGTTGATTATAATATACAGGATGTTCTATTTGAATTTCTCGATTAAACTTGACTCCAGTGTCTTTACTCACCCTGTATACTGTGTTCAAGGCATTCTTTCTGTATTGACTGTAGTTGAAAGAAGAATACCTCTTCAGATTTTAGGCATGATATAATGTCGCTTCCTTACATATTAATGAAGATACAGATCGTCAAATGTGCCCATGATGTTTTAGAAAAGTGGCCACAACTATTGAACCACTCTGCATAGACCTGACTGGCTATACGATAGCCGTATTATTTTATTATACCCAAGTATGCATCGAAGATTTTTATTATTATTTTTGATAAAAAAAATCTGGAAATTTGTTCATTATTTTCAAAAAAAAATCCGTAGAGACAGGCCAACAAAATTATCCAAGTTATTGAAAATTGGAAGGTCCTTGCTATTTCTCATAAAAATCGGTTCATTATTATTTGAACGATCGGTGGGACAACTTGTTCCTTTATGCCACGTCTTAACATGTGAGTTAAAAATTACGACATTTACGGTATTGCAAACATTTTGTAATACATCGCGGCATCTTTCTAAAAAAGCCACGTCTAAAATAACACAGCTGTGTATAGTTTGGGGACCACTGATTTTGACAATAAACTTTGATAACGAACATTAAAAGCTTGTTTTGTGGATAATTCTACATTTGCGTAGAAGCTAGAAGTTTGTTTGTTCGGAAACCAAACTTACAATTAAGGTTATATTAATGTTGACTCTGGCGATGATTGTAATATAAACACAAAGTTTTGTTGAATATACACGCCTGTAACAAATTACATTACGTTTATCTTCTGCCTGGTGAAAATTTATCGATTATTTATCTTGAGGCGAACACCTCACATATTTAGCCCTTTCAAATTGTTACGCTCAATTTCTGATTATGGTAGCTGAGGCTTACATTTTATCTAATTAGTGTTTCAGTCGTCCATCAAATCAAATGTAAAGTCTAAAACTGGAAATGTTTAAGAATCTGTTTTAAAAATTGTCATGTGAGGACAGAAAACCGTTTTTCAATGAGCGCGAATTAGGACCCTTAAACTTATATCTAACAGCAGTTTCAAGGTTTACATGCTTATATATATATATATATATATATATATATATATATATATATATATATATATATATATATATATATATATATATATATATATATATATAATTTTATGGGACAAAAGACAAATGTCTTATATTCTGTGTATGTTATCGAGAAAATATAACAGTTAAATATACACTTTTTGTAACATTGTGAGATGTACGACAGGGTCTCCATCTCGGGGCGGCGCGACAGCTCCAAATAACACAAAACGTTTTAAAATAGAGACTGTGTACAACCAGCTAACAATTATCTCTCTGAGGCTTAGGGTTGAACACACTGAAACCTCACAGGCGATCTCCGGCAAGATTTGGGGAGTAGGCAGATTGAGTCCCCATAATTGAGCTACAACAACCCAACCTACCTTTCTCCATCGCTCTAAGGAGTAGGCATATTGAGGCCTTAGAGTGTCCTTACATATTTCCTTTACCTCTTGAAACCAACCCAACCCACCTTTGTCCACCGCTCTAAGGAGTAGGCAGATTGAGGCCTTGAGTGTCCTTACATATTTTCTTTACCTCTTGAAAATGGATCCAAAACAGGAGCCTAAACGTGGAGTTTTCATAAATTCTGGACGCGGTTCAACCCGAGAACCAGTATGTCTCATATATATATATATATATATATATATATATATATATATATATATATATATATATATATATATATATATATATATATATATATATATATGTGCGTGTTTTTTTTAAGAAAGCAGGCATCAAATTTGGTTACCAGTATAACCTATATAGTAAAAACAATAATGTGTCATTTTTCATCAAAATAACTTTATTGTTTGAAAATGTACAAAAATTTCCGAAAGAAAACTTAAAGTGTTCCCGAAAAAACTCGTTTCTTGGTCAACCTTATAGGTTAATAGCAAACTGAGCTATCCAAAAATGAAGCATTTAATCAAAATTAGCCAGCATAACGCACTTGCTGCGTTCAGAATTTGTTTCTTACAAATATGCATTATATTTCGATGGAAAATGTAAAAATGCAATGACATAAGGCGTGTTCGACTAAAAAGAAGAAAATTTGTATGGGCCACCCTGTCATTGTAGAAATATTCTTTTAAAATGTAGCTCAAGACACCCTATAATTAACGTATAAAAATTTTTGTCATATCTTGTATAATAACAGTTATATTAAACTTTATTGATTTTTTACGATAATTCGACAAAAATTATAATACCATTAAACGATAAACTGTATAGCTAAGACTACTGCCAAGCATCAGAGAAAGGGTCATTTGAAATGAACTTTCTGGAAATGTTTTAGTAAGATGGAGGTAAATGACGGTTGAAACTAAGACTTCAGGGTTTGCAAAACATTCTTCTTGAGACATTTTCTTTCCATTGCCCGTACTAGATTCAAGTTCTTTTCCTAAATGTTGCCAATTTTATAACTTTTTTTCTTTTCGACGTACAGAGCTAAATTTTAGTATCTAATTTACCTATAATGATATAAACCTACGAAAACCTCTTTTTTAAAAACCACCCAATATCTCAGTAAATACTGATTTTAGGTGTAGGGAAGGCTTTATGAAACTGAAGGAACATTTGTTGGTGTATCGAAGTTGATTATAATATACAGGATGTTCTATTTGAATTTCTCGATTAAACTTGACTCCAGTGTCTTTACTCACCCTGTATACTGTGTTCAAGGCATTCTTTCTGTATTGACTGTAGTTGAAAGAAGAATACCTCTTCAGATTTTAGGCATGATATAATGTCGCATCCTTACATATTAATGAAGATACAGATCGTCAAATGTGCCCATGATGTTTTAGAAAAGTGGCCACAACTATTGAACCACTCTGCATAGACCTGACTGGCTATACGATAGCCGTATTATTTTTGGTGCATTTTTGCTACAATTAGTATGCCGTACTGAAGAGCTCTAATGAGAGCGAAACCGGTCTATGGTTCTTATTGTTGCGAAAATGCATTGAGTCTTACATACTTTGTCCCTATATTGGGGTAGAAATGGGCCAGGGCTGACAGTTTTCTAAATTGTTAGTTAGCTGTATCCAGTCTCTATTTTTTAACACTTTGTGTTACTTGGAGCTGGCGTGACAGCTTACTACTTGGTTCCGCAACTAGGTGGCGGCACGTGCACCACTTACTGAGTATTTTGAGACTGGCTATACGATAGCCGTATTATTTTTGGTGCATTTTTGCTACAATTAGTATGCCGTACTGAAGAGCTCTAATGAGAGGGAAACCGGTCTACGGTTCTAATTGTTGCTAAAATACATCGAGTCTTACATACTTTGTCCCTATATTGGGGTAGAAATGGTCCAGGGCTGACAGTTTTCTAAATTGTTAGTTAACTGTATCCAGTCTCTATTTTTTAACATTTTGTCTTATTTGGAGCTGGCGTGACAGCATACTACTTGGTTCCGCAACTAGGTGGCGGCACGTGCACCACTTACTGAGTACTCAACAGCTATACACTGGATGAACCGGCAAGATAACAGGAATTGAAAAATGAAACAATATCTAGGGTGTACCATTTAAAACAAGGGAAGTTTGGGTTGTATCTAACTTATGCAACACCATGTATATGCAGAAATAATTTTAGTTTGTAGATAACATTAGTGCATGTAACTTTTGTTGCAATTTTTTTTTATTACTAAATAATAAAGGAGATATTGAACTTGAACCCACTCTTGGACAAGTTTTTCTTGTTCTAAAACGACCTCAGCTATAAGTACAATTTGGCGAACCCAGTTCGTCACAATACAGTTTTTAGACCCGAAGAGCGTTTCGCTAACAAAGCGTTATCAAGGGGATGAATAAAGTTTACTCATCCCCTTGATAACGCTAACTTTGTTAGCGAAACGCTCGTCGGGTCTAAAAACTGTATTGCGATGAATTGAGTTCTCCAAATTGTACTTACCAGCGCTCATCACAGGTTCAATCTTTACTCATACGACCTCAGCTGTAAGTCACGGAATTTTGTTGCATCGTTTTAAAACACCCTGCATGCAGTTAATAAGATGGTTTTGTAAGCACTACATGTGAGGTAGTTAGAATAATATTTATTTGACGAACCCCAGTGTTTTAATTGAGAAGAGGCGCCAAATTAAATTTAGGAGCAATAATTCTTGTATATGATAATCGAAAAATCTGGGTTACTATATTAAAAGAAGAGGCACAGGAAAACAGAAGTTAAATAAAATCTTATCGAACATTAAGCAGTTGCTAATAATAATAAATTTTTATTAGACGAGCCACCGGCTCAATTTTCCCAGCCGTTAGAGAATGTGATAGCACCCCAGGGAACAAAAAACACGAGAGGAGCCTTTCTGTTAGTAATACCGTATCTAAAAGGAGGAGGCGTAAGGTTCATGATCATTCACTGAATAATGAAATCTGGGAATACCCTTGAGCGTAATATAAAGAATATAAAGTTACCTCCGCACATCATTTTAATATGTCATATCTGTTTTACCTATAGAGGTGTCCCACGTAGAACTTCCATTAGCCGTTTCTGGAGTATGGCTGCAACTGAATGCTGAAAATGCACGCACTTCGGTTTCTCGAAATTTCCAGTTCACTGTAAATATTGACGTTAGTATGAAACTTCCAGTTATATCGGAAGTAGACGTCAACTTTTTTATTCCAAATGAAAGATGGTGTTTTTTATGATGGACCTAGATTTGTCGTCAAATTTTATAGTAGGTTTTACTAACATGTTATGTCATTTTTCGAGATATTTGACTTTTTTCAAAAATTTCTTAAAAACATTGTCACATTTACACACCTGTACCTCTCTTATTTTTCAACCTGAAGAGTTGAAATTTTGAAGTGCAAATTCTAAAATGCCACAAAATATTTGGAATTTACTAAAGCTAGTAAAAGTTAGACAGTCTGTCCGAAATAGACCGGTCAATAGTGACAACTTTAAAACCTAATACTTGGAGAAACAAATTGGTACGCCCCTGTCTCTTTACTTTCATCCGGTTGCACTATCATTTAAGTTTCTACCTGGAATTATTTATCTTTGGATTTCACAATCTTTTCCAATTTGCTGGTAATCTTTATCCTCTAGACGTTTGTATCGCAGTAGGTTTACGCATGAACAATGCCATACAAAGAATACTTATACACCGTTAGCTTCTTTATTGTAAATAGCTTTAGCTGTCTTTGACGCATTCTTTAGATGCACCCAGTGGATCTTCTTCACTAGGAATAATGATTCTACCTAGTTGGCCATTCTGTATTACTGACGTTATGTTATGTCAACTACGTCACCTAACGTTACGCGAAAGCTCGATAAAAGCAAGCCTTTCGCAAGGTACCAGTAAGTTCTACGATAGATCTCATCTTCTTCGCTTCGTGGAACCCCGAGTTCCTAATTTTCTACTTAAACACCGCTCGCGTGTTTAAGCCAGTTCAGTGCTACAGTTCTACGTTCGATCTCCTCTTCTTAAATTCTTGGGACTCTGAGCTCCCAATTTTTTACTTAAACACCGCTCGCGTGTTTAAGCCAGCTCAGTGCTACAGTTTTACGCCAGATCTCATCTTCTTCGCTCCTTGGAACCCCGAGTTCCAAATCTTCCACTTAAACATCGCTCGTGTGTTTAAGCCAGTTCAATTCTACACTGCCGTTCTACAACGAAACTCATCTTCATCGCTTTTTGGGACTTCTAAGATCCCGATCTTCTACCTAAACATCGCTAGTGTGATTACCCAACTTCAGTTCAAGCTCCAATCTTCCTACAGAAATTCCGTTTGTACAGTGTTACAGTGAAAGTGTTTTTTTTCGAAATTAGAAAGTATACGCGCAGTTAAATGCAATAGCAAGTAAAGCAAATTGTAAATAAATGTTAAGTTCAAAGTGTATATAGTAACAATACAACATATATAAATATAAGAAAGTGTATTATTGAAATCATCTGGAATCCAGTGCACTTAGAGTTATAAATACAGTCCACATCTTCAACATATTCTTCTTCCAACGCTAATTAGCAAAGCAGACTAGTTAGCGGGGGTGGGATCAATCCACCTGCAAAACATTGGGGACAGAAAACAAACTCTTTCTCCCCCACTAGTAACTCTCTTATCTTATATAGAATACCCTAATGGTATCAGCATTCCCTATATCTAAGTCTCACTGATTTGAAAATATTTAAACATTGTTTGCCATAAGAAATAATTATTAGTCAGGTCGGAAGATCACGTTTACAATTCTCATCTCCTAGGCAATCTGATAAACTGACTAATAATTATTTTTTATGGAAAGTAATGTTTAAATATCTTCAAATCGGTAGAACTTAGGTACACAAAATACTAACACCAATCGAAAGAACAATAAAAAGTACATGCACTAACATTATAATATATAGGATGTTCTATTTAAAATAAGAGTTATTAGGTTTTAAAATTGTCACGATTGACCGGTCTATTTCGGACACGCTGTCTAACTTTTACTAGCTTTAGTAAATTCCAAATATTTTGTGGCATTTTATAATTTGCACTTCAAAATTTCAACTTGTCAGGTTGAAAAATAAGAGAGATACAGGTGTGTAAATGTTACAATGTTTTTAAGAAATTTTTGAAAAAACTCAAATATCTCGAAAATGGTTGAGAAAAATGACATAATATGTTAGTGAAACCTACCATAAAATTTGACGAGCGTTCTAGATCCGTAATAAACAATAACATATTCCATTTGAAATAAGAAAGTTGACCTCTACCTCCGGTATAACCAGAAGTCCCATACTAACGTCAATATTTTCAATGAACTGGAAATTTTGAGAAACCCACATGCATGAATTTTCAGAATTCAATGAGGAAGTTGCATATAATTTACTTTTGATGAAAAACGTATTTAAAGTACAGCAAAATACTCTAAAAATATATATCTACAAGTAAACCCCCCTTAAAGTGAACCACTAATTAGTAATTATTTATTGAAATATTAAATATAAATCAAAAAGACAGGGTGGGCGAAAACGCGATCTGATTGGTAAAGAGGTTTGTGACGTCACGATCCGGTACATCTGCTTGTTTTAGTTTGTGTTGTGCATCGAATTCTGAGCAGTTTTATCATCATTTTAAGTAGTTTTGATGTTTAGTGTATAATATAGGTTCAAAGGTAGTAAGTTGTGTGTAATCTAGTTTAGTGCGTGACTGTGTGATGGCTTCAGCAGATTCAGAATCACAATACGAGAATCCGAAAGACATAACAGTTCCTGGACATAAATATTATACGTGCTGTATAGTGCCCAAATGTACTTCCACAACAATAACTACACCCAACAAATTATTCTTTAATGTACCTAAGGATGAGAAAATCAGGAAGAAATTGTGTATATTTTTCTTGTAGATTATTTGAATGGAGAACATTTTGAGGTTATGCTTTTATTTACATTATATTTTATAAGAAATTACTACATAAAATCCAACAAAGATATTTACAGGATAAAATAAGGTTCATTTCAGACAGGTACCTCCCAGCTTTCACTCCTTTTAGCTCAGCACCCATGAAATTCGAGTTGTTTTCTAAAAACGCAAACATTGCTAGTACATCAATTTTTGGTAAATTATCAGATTGTCGTTGGACAAATCCAACTTCTGTAGTCATAATATAAGACTGTACAGTTTTTAAAATAATTAATACGAGTATTTTTTTTAAATTTATTTCAACAACACACCACGAGTGCTTACAGCCTAAATACTATCGTACCGTGGGTGTCGACAAGGAGGAAAGAGGCAACTTGTTAATTCTAGACTGGGAGCAGTATTCGAGGTTTGGCCTTATTTGTGAAGTATATAAGGTATAGAGATTAGTTGGAAAAAAGTATTTGCGAGCCCGGAAAAGGAAACCTAATTTATTAGCAGCCGCTTCTGCAATTGGTGTGACATCTTGGTGCCAATTAAGATTTCGATCCACAGAAATGCCAACAAGAGAAAAGGACTCATTGCTTTGAATAACTTGGTTGTTCATTGTGATGGGCCTAGGGCTGGTGTATCTGATGAAAGAAAGCAAGAATGAGATTTGGTGGGGTTGAATTGTACAAGATTTTTTCTTCCCCAGTCTAATATTTTTTGGAGATCTACGGAGCCAGAACCCTCCATGAGTCTGCGATCCTCATCTAATTGGGCTAAAGAGACAGGCTTAGAATATTGTATATTTGAGTGGAGGGTGCTGTCGTCCGCGTAACTGTGAACTGGGTTGGATGTGCTAGATACGAGGTCATTGATGTGGAGAAGAAACAAAGTAGGGGCTAAAGCTGAACCTTTAGGAATTCCTGCATTAATTGGATACAGTTTAGAGGAATAGCCATCCACAACAACAGAAGTGCTCCTGTTGGAGAGGAAATTTGCTGTCTAGGTACAAAGTTTTGGTAGTAGGCCGGAAGTTTATTAAGCAGCGCTGCGTGCCAGACCTGGTCGAATGCTTTGGATATATCTAGAGCGACAATCTGGGATTCGCCGTGTAGTTCCTTAGGCTTGTTCCAAGAGTGTGTGACAAAGGAAAGGAGGTCGGCACTTGATCTGCGCTGACGGAATACATACTGCCTGTCGTGGATGAGACTGTGTTTTTCAAGAAATTTTAGTAAATCGGTGTTTATATACTTTTCCATCACTTTAGAGACAACTGAAAGGAGAAAAATGGGCCTGAAGTTGCTAGGAAGTGTTTTGGATCCTTTCTTGGGGATGGGTTGTACTCGAGCAGTTTTCCAGTTACTATGGAGTATGCCTTTATTGTAAGATATCTGAAACAGACGAGTCAGGATACGAGTAAGTTCTGGTGCGCAGTTTTTGAGAACAATTGCTGGGATCTCGTCAAGGCCAGAGGCTTTCCTGGTTTTAAGAGAAGAGAGAATATTTCGTACCTTTTTAGTTTTGAAAATTATATCCGTCATTTTATGCGCGACATTGTGGAATGTTGGTGGTTGAACATTTGGAGGTGGGTTGAGTGTAGAATTGCCGGCGAACAACGAAGCAAAAAGTTCAGCCTTGCCCAGGGCGGTAGAAACAATTTCATCCCCTGAGACAAGAGGTGGGAACGTGCTTTTGCAGGCATTATTCCCAATAGATTTAGCAAGAGTTCAGAAGGGTTTGCCGCCGTTGGAGCTTAAGAGGACTTTGTTTTTGATGTGGTTATTAAACGAGTTTTTTGCCTCAGAAAGAATGCGGACATAGCGGCTTCTTGCGTCGTTAAATGAATGATGGTTTTCTTGACTGGGATTGTGTAGAAGCGTTTTGTGAGCTTTGACCTTTTCAAGTCTGGCCTTGTCACAGGATTTAGAGAACCAGGGCTTTTGAGTGGCTGAAGAGGTTTTCTGTGTACGTGGAATAAGTAATTCCATGACAGCTTGGATAATTTCGGTGTCGTTTTGTGAGATATCAGAGGGGTCAGGATGAGAGAAGCAGACAGGCGCCCATGGAAATGAGGAAAAGTAATCCTGCATTTCGTCGCAGTTTACGGAGTTGTAGTGCCAAACCATACGTGGGTGTGATGACTGTGTGACCTCGGGTTGCATTGCGCAGGAAGAAGTGACGATGTCGTGGTCTGAGCGACCAAGGGGGGCGGTGAGTGATATCTTATAGCATTCAGGTTTTGTAGTAAGAAGGAGATCCAAGGTATTTGAGCTGTGTGTTGGGATACGAGGAAAGTAAGTAGGTTGCTGAACCATATTGGCTAAAGAATTGCTGACTGCAAAGCCCTCCGCTGATCTCCCTTGTGGATCGGTTTTTAAAAATCCAAGCCTTTCCTTATTATGGACATTGAAGTCACCAAGAATAATGACCGCGGAGGAAGGATATTTAGAAATCAGATAGTCGTTTTTTTCAGAAAGGTTGTCAAAGGTGACCGGTAAATGCAACAGATGAATTTAGTTGCAGCCCTGAGAGAGAGTTTTATCCATAGTATGTCTTTTCTTCCAGCTTTTAAATTCGGGAGTCTGGTGCAGGGTATATTGCTGCGGACGTATACGCACATGCCTCCATTCAATCTGAAGGAAGTAAGGAGCTCATACCCCGGGAAATTAAGGTCACTAGTGGCTGTTTTGGCATTGATTTGTGTTTAGGTGAGGAAGAGGAGTTGGGGCCTATTAGCCTGGAGGAAATGGTGGTCGGAGTTCAGGTTATAATTTAGGCCACATATATTCAAAAAGGATATGTTAAATCTTGATGTTGGCGCCTCCTGTACACCCCTCTCCCGGAGTTCCGAATGGAGGGGTATATTACCTCCGGAATCTTTTGTACAAGGAGGAGCCATCATCATTTTTGCTTATAAGTGAAACAGACTCATACACCAGAACCGGAAACGTCCGTTGGGACTTCACCGGCCCCTTGATTTACTGGGTGGTATCTCCTCGGGACTTGAACGTACTGACTTTTATTTTTCTCACAAAAGTTCTTAGTTACTTTATACTTGCATTCTAATGTCTATTTTGTTTGGGTTAAGACTAAATCGAGACCCACATGCACAATAAGCAAAAGGCTGCGGTGCTATCTGCGCGGTAAAGAGGCGGACGAGCCCTAAGGGAAGAAACAAATAGAGAACCAATGAACGGGTCTATATTATTTGCTAAGACGTAAGTCCATTGAGCCATTAACATGTAATCTGGTAATCTAGTGACGGTTGTCGCACTGTCGCACTTTATATTGACATCAATTAGGTGTACTCACATTTTCTATTAGTGATTTATGGAACTGTCATTTGACTTAAATGTACCTTTTTATGTGAAAAATAAAGAGTATTTTTAACAGGGATCAAACTTTTAAAAAAAAATTCTAAACAAAACAAAAATTATTGAAATATAATCGCACCATGTTGCGGAGAGTTGCTTAATTACAAAAAATTTCGTGACGCAGCAAATGCGTTATAGTAGCGAATTTTCATAAGAATTGTACACTATTATTATACGGCATATTAGTAAAGTTAATACTTTAAACTTACAGCCCTTGAAGACCGATTTTAGGAGTCCTAGTACGCGCACATTTGAAGAATTCTTTCGAAAGTGTTACCACCGATACCTCTCCATTATCAGCAAAATCTTGTGTTCTAACTCCTTTTGAGAAAAATACCCAAAACACAATTTTCTATGAAGCTAAAGAATTAAATTTTGCTATAACTGTAGATAGTGTAAGTCTTTAAAAAAAATGTATGACAAATTTCATTAAACTCATACAAAAGATTTCCAGAAGGAAATTTAATTCATATTTAGAAAAGTAAAGTATCTGCCAAATTATAAACGTAGCAATTACTTTTCATTATTAATCGCCAGTATGATTTCGTTTTAGTCAACCTAATAAAACCGGTTTTTTCAATATCAACAATAACAAAATTATAATTTCAGACTCAAAGGTGACAAACTTATTCAGGCGTTTTAAACAAAAATGAGATCTTGTTCAAAACTTATGAAATCTGTGCACTATTGTTTCTCCAAATGTCAAAATAAAACATAAGAAAACATACATTCATCGAGCTGGATTCGATCATGCAAACTTCTGCGTACTAGACTAGCACGCTTCCACTGAGCTATCTGGTGAAACGTCAACTAAGGTTTTGTTTACATGATACTTGACACATGCCTCATGCCCGGGGTATTATATGAAAAGATACGTAACAATTAATTACAGAATTAGTATAATTACCACTGAAACATATGCCACGATTGTTTCGATCTTATATGACATCTTATGTTTAAGTTCGAAGATAAAATAAACTATTTTAGAATCATTTTTATAGAGACTTAGCTTGATTTTGTGTACACTTCTACCATATTATGCGACAGCATAATATATCTCTGCTGCGCAAAAACTATATTTGGGGCAGTTCATAATGCTACAAATATAGTGTATTTTAATAATTAATTGAATCCCCCAGTTAAATAACAATCACTTGGGACATTTTTAATTTCATACTGTCTGTCATTTTTCATAATTGCGGCCAATATTTAACGATTGTTGGTTCGGGTAGTATGTTTTATGCCTGGTATATTTAGTTCGGTTACCGTTGATGTATGGTTTATACCTGTTGTACGAATCAATCTACGCGTGACAGTTAACTACTCTGTCTGTCAGGCATTGAAATTTCACCATTAAGTCGTTTAAACGCATGTCTTTGAGATTTTATTTTTAATTTGGAAAAAACTCTAAATATTGCGTACCAAATTATTTAAATTCACAATATAGGTTTATTTGTACTATTTTTAGCCACATGTAAAGTCTCATTCTAGTTCGCCCAAACAAGATTTTTGCCAGGTTTGATTGAAATCAGTTTAGCATTTTTTAAGTTAAGCTCGGATAAATACATACATACATACATACATATATATATATATATATATATATATATATATATATATATATATATATATATATATATATATATATATATATATATATATATATATATATATATATATATATATATATATATATACATATAAACATTTTTAGGGCCTTGGTTTTGGGTTCTAGTGACCCAAATTCGCGCTCATCTGAAGAAATTTTTCTGAAAGCTTTTCATCGTGACCTCTCTAAAAACGAATTTTTCTTAATAAAAATTCGCTAAAAGTCCGGCTGTAGCAGAGAGTAGCGGAATTCTGATAGTGGTATAGTGATATTGGTCGTTTTTGAGTTGGCAACACTGTACAATACTAGCGCCACTACCAGTGTGGCATCGTATTTATATACAACAACGCAGTACAAAACAAAGTTATAAACAGAAATGGTGTCATAGATTTACTGAAGTTGATTAGCGATGCTTGTTATTTTCATGGCAAAACCTCTATAAAGCAAACATGGTGGAAATCAGAATCAGACTAACGATAACGGAATAAACGTAGAATCCGTATTTCTGTGAAATTTAAAACTGAATGTTTGGGCTTGAAATTGCTATGTATCAAATTTATGAAAATACCTTTTAACATGTTTCATAACAACGAATGAACATTGTCAATAAGCTGGATTAAAAAAAAGCTTACACAGAAGAATGACGAATTTTAGCCATTCAAATAAAAAGTGTTTTTGGGCTTACGTGGCTCTATGAGCAAACCGGCTGATGTGTCATTGGCATTGTCAACTTTTACACGCCTGATTCGATGCAGGTTCACATCACATATTAGGTAGAATGAATGTTTGAGAACAAACAAGCTCAAAAAGTCAGGACGCAGCAAGTGCGTTATGGAAGTGGGTTTTCATAAAAATGTTTTTAATAGCAAATATGTTTCTCTAATGCATGCAGGCACAAATCTGCTTTCCAGTATAGCCTATATGGTAGAAACAATTTACCATATTTTTTCAAAATTACTTATTGTTTGAAAATGTACAACAATGTACCGAAAATAAACTAAAAATATTTCCGAGAAAACTGGTTTCCTGGCCAACAAACCTTAGGTTAATAGCAAACTGGCTTATTGAAATTTGAAGGATTTAATGAAAATTCGCTACCAAAAGGCACTTACCGCGTCGAGATTTTTTTCTTGCAAACATGCATCATATTTCTATAAAAAATGCAAAAATACAATAATATAAGCGTATAGACAATTTTAGGGATCACCAACGACTTATGGACCACTCTGTCATTGTCAAAATACTTTTATAAGATGCAGCTTATGACACCCTATAATTAACGTATACAATGTTTTCTAGTATCTTGTATAATAAGAATTATATTAAGCTTTACCGTAGAAATGCGTCACCTTGTATATATGCGAACAGGTAAAAACTGAAAGTAAACCCGGATATGGATTCTATGGGGCCTAGTTTGCGCTCATTTGAAGAAATGTTTTTAAAACTCAAAGGTCGCGGTCTCCGCATTAACCAATTTTTTCTACGAAAATTAGCTTAAAATTATAGACCGTTACACTATAAACTTAACTGTAACTATTTTAATAAAATGAAGGACAATGACGGTTGAAGCTGAAACTTAAGGGTTTGCAGAACATTATTCTTGCTACATTTATTCTAGATATCCCGTATTCGTTTTAGGTTCTTTCTCTAAATAATGCGAATTTTAACGTTTCAAATCGCGACTTTGACGTTTTGAGGAAAACCCCCATTTTTTTTCTTTAAATACTGATACATTTTTTGTCTTTCAATTTACAGACCTACATTTTGGTACGTGCGTCACTATTTATAATACAAACACTTGTACTAAATTTGGTTGCCCTTAATTTGTCATCTCCGGAGATATAATTTTTTTCCGAATGGAAACACAAAATTTTCCGGGAAAACCTGCGCCGATTTTCCTGGATAAAGAACTTGTCCAAGCCACTTGCAGAGGACAAGTACTCACCAAATTTTATCAAAATCGGCGCTTTATTCTTTGACTTATCGGTGTGATACATATATATATATATATATATATATATATATATATATATATATATATATATATATATATATATATATATATATATAAAATATATATATATATATATAAACATATAAAAAGAGAAACTGACCCTGGAGATGGGTTCTAGGGGGCCTAGTTCGCGCTCATTAGAAGAAATTAGGACATTAGGAATATACAGAATCCGATTTTTTTGCCTTGAAAAGAAATTAGCACAGTCCTGGCGGACGGTGTTACCGGGGTACCACTGAGTAATTAATACAAGAAAACAGTTAGAAGGACAATACTTTCAATATATTTTATTGTATTCATTACTACATTCACAAACGAATCTCACAAATATCAAATGGGGTTTTATCCTTGCATTCAAGGAAATGTACTGTTTGATCCGTGTGCTGGAGGCATACAGGATTCTTACAAACGGCGTACATCTTGTGAGTGTTTCTTTTTAGTTTGTCGTCTCCGCGATAGCACATTTTGCATATACTTTTCACCGAAATGCGTCTAGAAGAATCTCGATCGGGCACAGGATTGGAGTTATGAGGCACTTCCAGGGAAAGAGCCAGGACGCTTTTAATGGCGTTTTTCGTAAATAGATATCGCAATACAACTGTATTTACACTTCTTCGGGTCACAGCAGGAAAACACAAGTCACGAGCTAGGTCTTTCAGGAAATTTCGCCTTTTATTAGTGATCTGGTTACAAGTGGAATTGTTTTTCGTGTAAATTACATAGGCAGCCAAAGCTGATACATCCAGTATTTGAAAGAAAAAGCCAATGGCCTCCGACTTGTTCGCCTTTTGCAGGTATAAGTAATCAAAATATTGTCCATAATGTCTACATCTGACTTAGTTTTATTATAAAAAGAAATTACCTCAGGTTTTTTCTTTGAGGTGTGATCAATTACGTCTGTAGAGTGTATTGTGGATAATAAGATTACGGCTTTGTTCACCTTTGGGACATACGAACACAACATGGCATATTTAGGAAAAGCAAACATTGTTGAAAAGGCAGGCTGTTCCTTATTAGGTAGAACATCTTTCGGAATATAGGGTTTGTTCTTCCTTAGTGCGCCAACCATGGTGAGCCCATCTGAGTTTGGCATGCGAGCAAGAGAAAATGATGTAAAGAAGAAGTCGGTAGTGATATTACGTCTTGAACCTTTGTAATGTTGACGTAAGCGCATCACAGTTTTTCACCAATATTCCCTTGCCGCTCATTGCTTGCCAACCTTCCTGTGTAAATTGAGCCTTGACACTTGGCAGGTTTAAAGGAATGTACTGAGTGAACTTGGTTCTTCCGCGGTAGGGGAAGAGTTGTTCGTCAACAGTTAGATGTTCATTAGCCTTGTCGACATCCATGGTATGATAGTATTTAGGCTGTAAGCCCTCGTGGTGTGTGGTTAAAATATATATATATAAATATATATATATATATATATATATATATATATATATATATATATATATATATATATATATATATATATATATATATATATATATATAGACTTTCGAAGGGGTTTAGCTTGTAGTCTACTATTTTTTGGCAATTTTAGATTCTCCTCATTAACGTGGTGCTTATTATACCAAATATCTCGAACGACGGAAGATCTGTCTATTTATTGCAGACCTTTTCATGAGTAGATTTGAAACAGATCTTGAAAGTGAAAGTGAGTATTTTCCTGGAGTTTGTTTTCGTTACGTGGATGATATTTTCGCAGTGTTTAAAGCAAACCTTTCAAGAATAGAAGAGTCTATGGCTAAACCAAACAATATATTTGATTCTAAAAAAAATTAGAAATTAATAATAAATTACTCATTTTTGATGTACTAGTTATCAAAAATAAAGACACTTTAGAATTTGATGTCCATAGAAAGGAAACTACCAGTGTAAGCTACATTCCGAATGACTGACATCATACGTCCGCACAAAAAATCGCCAACCTAAATTTTTTAGTAAACAGGTTAATTAAGTTTCGTTTAAATAAAAGTAGATATACCAAAGAATTGAAGTATATCATGCTGGTCGTGGTCGAATATAACCGATACACTGCTTGCATAGTGGATACATTAATTAACAAACAGAAAATAAAGAAAATGTTAGCGGGCTCAACGTCTTTTAAAAGTGAGAAAGCATAAAAAAACTTTGTTTGCTTACCACTTGAACCTCGAATCAGAAGGGGTCTGGAGAGCATTTAAAAAAATCCAATTTGCAACTAACATTTTTGACAAAAAACACTTCAAAAAACTTGCTAGGTAACCCAAAAGACAAGGATAGTACGGCCAAAATGTCAGGAATTTATTAAATAAGATGTAAATGTCGTGACCTTAAATAGGTCGGACAAACAAAAATATCTGTTGAAATTAGATTTAAAGAACATTTGGCACAATTAAGATACGGTACTCTTCCGTCGCCCGACATATTTGGAATAATAATCACCACGTTAATGAGAATCTAAAATTAATAAAAAATGTTAAACAACCAGGACAGCTAAACGCCTTAGAAAGTATATATATATATATATATATATATATATATATATATATATATATATATATATATATATATATATATATATTGCTAAATATAGTAATCTTAAGAAGTGTATGAATCTCGCTTCGCCGCCTATGGGTAGTCTCCTAAAATTACTTTACAAAATAAATACCGGCACTAAACACGTCCGATAGATAATAAAAGAATGCAGATATTTCCGCTAAATAAAATGTTAATTTTTGGTTAGAGCTGTGGATATAAGATATTTAGAATTGTTCATACTCTGATGACGCTAACTTAGTTAGTGAAACGATGGTCAGGTTTTTAATATGTGGTGATTTGGGTTCTCCAACTCCTTAAATCCAGTCAGTAAATTTCCACAATGTGTCGCGGTCTATGTCTTTTCGACCAAAATTTTTGTTACTATGATAAAAAAACATGCTCTTTACAAACTAGTACTACAAGCTGTAGAACAAAAAAAAAATTAGGTGCCGTATCCAGGGAGCGTTTTTCATAAAAAAAGATTTCCCTTCCAACAATGAGTTTTATTTTCGTAACTGCGGTATACACTGTATAAACATAATATAAAGTCTGCAATTGAATAAGGGATATGGGTTTTAGGGCCACCAATTCGCGCTCTTAAAAAAGTTCGAAACTTGTTATCTGTTTAAAAAGCAAAATTTTCCTTATAAAAATTTACTAAAAACAAAACTTCGGTAATCAAGCAATCTGAGCTTTATTGGTGATTTATAACAGACAGTCGTATTTTAGTAAAAAAAAAAAAAGAATACTTTTTATGTTGTGTAACAATTCCCGCAATCTATTGAAGCTTCGTGTTTAAAAGGAAAGTAAAAAACAGAGGATCTGCTTTAATTAACGAATTCTACTGTTTCAGAGTAGCTATAAGGCTCGTATATAAATAACAAGATTGGAGTCATATTTTGTGTTCGCAAGGAGAGTAAATAATTCTGCTGTTAAAATTATGAAGCACAAAAATCAAGTACGAGCTGCGAAAATGTCTGCGCCTGAATTATATGAACGCCTTGGCCCAGTGACATTGAACGATATCTTTCAAGCGAAGGCGAAACAAGTCACGAGGACAACCATACTGGGTACAAAAAGTACTGAAAGTCAAGGCCTGCTTCTAATCTTCTGAAAGCCGTCACAGGCAACTGAGGAAAAACACAGTGAATTATAGAAGAGTAGATAATTAACAGTCACCATCTTTTATGTTAAATGCTTTTTAGATTAAAAGCGATGAACGTGGTTTACTTTTAAACTTACTAATGGATTAAAGTAGATTGCTTTATAAGCTCACGAAGAAATAAATGCATCGTTTAAGGATATATTCACGCAATCCGTCATCACAGGGCATATATAATAAAAGCACTTAAAGTTTCGAAGTACAACTGTGAAAAATTCTCTTTCTCATCTAAAGTATTGTCATGGTCATACTTTTTATTAAGCATGGCGTATACCCAGACTGTATTATACTTATTGTACTTTTTCGTAGAATGTTAATATAAAAGCGTTTGTTGGGCTCTGACCTTTATATGAGACATATTTATAGCCCAATAGCTCAGTTCGCGAGGTGAGTAACCACTAGAATCGGACTAGGAGGTCGCGGGTTCGAGTCCCGTATTCAGACATTCGGTCTTTTTCACTCGAATGTGGACGGCCGGATTCTGATGTGTTATGGGTGGGGTCCTTTGTCTATATGTGTATGTGACCACTCCTCCCCCTTCCCGCACAAGTATAGGGCTTCTGGGTGCGGAATTTGTCTACTGTGGTGCTTTTTATTAGTCAATTTTCTAAAAAAAAAATTCACTAATGAGGAGCGCTAATTAGGCCCGCCAGAACACATATCCGGGGTCAGTTTCAATTTATATATATATATATATATATATATATATATATATATATATATATATATATATATATATACCGATAACTCAAAAAATCATGGTCCGATTTTGAGTAAATTTGGTAAGTGCCTTCCTTTTGAAAATGGCTTGGACCGGTTCGTTAGCCCGGTAAATCGGCCTAGGTTTTCCCGGAAAATTTTGTGTTTTCTTTCGAAAAAATTTTATATCTCCTGAATTAATGAATTAACTAAGTAAGGGCAACCAAATTTGGTACGCGGGTTTATATTATTATATGTAAGTTACCTACCAAAATTTAGCTCTGTGGGTCAAAAGACAAAAAATCATAGGCATTTTAATCAAAATTAATTGGGGTTTTTCTCAAAACGTCAAAGTTGCGATTTAAAACGTCAAAATTGGCAACATTTAGGCAAAGAACTTGAATCTAATACGGGCTATGCAAAGAAAATGTCTCAAGAAGAATGTTTTACAAACTCTGAAGTCTTAGTTTCAACCGTCATGGTCCTTCATTTTACTAAAATATTTCCAGAAAATTCATTTCAAATAGATCCTTTCTCTGATGCTTGGCAGTAGCCTTAGCTATAGAGTTTATCGTTTAATGGTATATAATTTTTGTGGAATTTTCGTAAAAAATCAATAAAGCTCAATTAATCCGTTCTTATACAAGATACGAAAAAAAAATTTGCATTTTCCATCGAAATGTAATGTATGTTTGTAAGAAATGAAATTCTGGACGCGGCAAGTGCGTGATGGTAGCGAATTTTGATCAAATGCTTCATATTTAAATAGCTCAATTTGCTATTCACCCATAAGGTTGACCAAGAAACATGTTTTTTCGGGAACACTTTAAGTTTAATTTCGGAAATTTTTGTACATTTTCAAACAATAAAGTTATTTTGAAACATGGCACATTATTTTTATTATATAGGTTATACTGGTAACCAAATTTGATGCCTGCTTTCTTAAAAAAAGATACATATTTGCTATTAAAAACATTTTTATTAAAATTCACTACTATAACGCACTTGCTGCGTCCAGACTTTTATATTATTATTGGTGCGCATCAGTATGCCTTACTTATGCTCACCAAAGTTCGTCTAGGTTTTGTCGAATTTTTCGTAAAACAAAAAATTCACTAATGGGGAGGTCTGTGTTTTTATATATATATATATATATATATATATATATATATATATATATATATATATATATATATATATATATATATATATATATATATATATATATATATATATATATATATATATATATATATCACACCAATAACTCAAAAGATAATGGGCCGATTTTGATGAAATTGGTAGGTACCTTATTTTGTAAGTGGCTTGGATAAGTTCGTTAGCCAGGAAAATTGGACTAGTTTTTCCGGGAAAATTTTGTGTTTTCTTTTGGAAAATATTTGTATCCCCAAAAATAACAAAGGACTGGCAACGAAATTTAGCATATAAGTTTCTACTATCAAACTTACCCTACACGCCGAAACTCAGATATCTACGTGAAAAAAGTTATAGGCATTCAAAAAAAAAATGTGGGTGCCACTGATGATCAAAGGAAAGCACAAGAATAAAATATTTTCAGTGGTTAACAAAACAAGTTGCATATTACATACAACGGTTAACTTTTCTTGACGCAAAAAGGTCAAGAATTAGCACAAAAAATGTTTTGAACATTTTATAATTTTTCTTCATAAAAAGTCAAAGGCGCGATTTGAAACGTCAAACTTTGCAATTTTCAGACAAATAATCTGAAACAAATACGGACTGTGCAGAAGAAATGTCATATTAGGTGTACTTTACAAAGCCTTAGGCTTCAACTTCAACCATCACTGCCCTCCATTTTATTATAATGTTATTAGAAAATACATTTCAAATAGACCCGTTTCTGATGCTTTGGCAGTAGTTTCGGCTATAGTGTTTATGGTTTAATAGTCTATATTTTAGCATTAGACTTATGCATGCTGGGAAGATTTCTTCAAATGAGCGCGAACTAGAACCCCTAAATCCAATATACGGGGTATGTTTCAGTTTTTGTCTGTTTACACATATACCGGGTGACACATTTCTACGGTAAAATTCAATTTTTTTGTTTATATACGAGCAAAAACTGTCAATGTTAATTACAGGGTGTTTTGAGCTGCATCTTATAAAATTATTTTGATAATCACAGGCTGGTCCATAAGTCGTTGATGATACACAGTTTTTTTTTTTTTTAATAGAACAAACCTTATGTTATTGCATCTTTGCATTTTCCATTGAATTATAATGCATATTTGTAACGAAAAAAATTGATATCCTTCATAGTTTGTGAGTTATTTCAATTGTTTTGCTACTTTTCACGTTTTTGGCACATTGCACAACACACATTACAAATTGTAAAAAGGCGTTTGTGCCAATAGAGAGCTGAGCCCCATGAAAATGACGCAATCAGAGAGCGTTTTGTTTATGTGACTCGTCGAAAAAATTGAGCTTCCGTATACAGGCACTCTCAAATAGTGGCTGAATTTGAAAAGTTTTCGCAGAAATGTTTTTAGTGTTTCCATAGAGATCATTTTTTGTGATATTTTTGTGAAATGCTGGTAATTAATAATAAATGTTTAGTAAGTGATTGTCAATAAAAGTTGTCGAATTTTTGTGAAAAATATAATATAGTGTAACATTACTGAAGCCAATTTCGGCCACAAAAAATTGTAAATTTTTGTAAAAGAAATGTTTGCAAAATTTCATATTTTTTTTTCGATTTGGGTCACAAAGCTGTTTGTTAATAATTATATCTTAGCAGGTGTGTAAATACCTTGAAGAGGTTCGTAAGCCAGGAAAATCTGAGCAGTTACCTGGAACTTTTTAAGTTTATTTTCGGAAAATATTTGTACTTTTTGAAAGAAGAAAGCTATTTTAATGAAATGTGGTACCTTGGTGCTACTATATAGGTTATACTGCCAACCAAATGTTTTTCTAATAACAATATATATTTACATTAAAAACATTTTTACGAAAATTCGCTACCATAACGCAGTTACTGCGTTCAGTTTGTTTTATATGAATTTTGAAGCTATTGGATGTGTCAGGCGTTACAAAATATTTAACAATGTTACTCACACGGTTCGTCTTTTGGTCGTAGAATTTTGTTGTTTTATATTTTATTATTTTAATGGAATATTTTACTGTATATAAAGACAACCCCGTTTTTTGTGCTGTCTGCTTGATCCTTGTTGCGTTGCTCATGTAGCACATATCAATGGTTTTTCACCATTCTTTGAGCCATAACTGTTATGGGAGAGCCTCCCTGCAATGTTCATCTTTGTGCTACCACATCTGACTCTCCTGATGTCAGAGATATCCACGAAACCCGTCAATGAAAGGGGTGTTTAAGGAGCGGAGGATAATTATGGGTGATGGTTTATAACTAGGATAATTGTGACATGTGTAACGATGTAATTTGTAATAAAAAAATTAATAAATATTAAAACGAATTAACAACCTTTTTAAAACTAACTTAACTGTGTTATTTGGAGCTGGCGTGACAACATAGTACCTGGTTCCGAACTAGGTGGCGGCACGTCCACCACTCACTTAGTATTTAAAGACTGGCTATACTATAGCCGTGTTATTTTTGGTGCATTTTTGCTACAGTTAGTATGCCGTACTGAAGAGCTCTAATGAGAGCGAAACCGGTCTACGGTGCTATTTGTTGCAAGAAAGCATCTAGTCTTACATACTTTGTCCCTATATTGGGGTAGAAATGGGCCAGGGCTAGGTTAGGTTAGGTTAGGTTGTTTGTGAGTGGTCCACCGCGACCAACGGTCTATTGTGGCTCACGCCTAATGTTTATATTTCGCCCAACAAATCCAGCCTCCTGCAGAGGTCGATAACCTTTGTGGGCGAAAGTCGATCCAGATCCTCTGGAGCAAGCTTTACCTTGCCAAAGAGCAGGTGTCTAGTCCTATCCGCTGCCGGATAGGAACACAGCACGTGCTCTGCTGTTTCGTCATCCTCCATATACAGTCGGCACTCGGTCTCCTGACCGATTCCAATACGGTGCATGTGATGCCGCAAGCGGCAGTGTCCTGTATATAGGCCTACTAGAGTTCTCAGTTGTTGTCTGTTCAGCTCTAGTAGTTTCTTAGCCCTTGACTCAGACAGGCCATTTATGAAGGCCTTGGAGTGAGCTAATCCTGGAAGATTTTGCCAATATTGAATTGTCTTTCTGTCTGTCCAGGTTTTTAAGGTGCGTTTTGCTGTGCAAGATGTTATTCCCAGCACCGGTTCTGGTCCGATAAAGCCGCACTCGGCACCACTCCTGGCAAGCGCGTCTGCCGCAACGTTGCCATCATGATCCGAGTGACCCGGTATCCAGACCAGCGACACCTCATTACAGCTGCCCAATTCGTTAAGGGCAGATTTACAACTCCATACCGTCTTTGAATTGCACCGGTAGGAACCAAGAGCCTTTATTGCAGCTTGGCTATCTGCATATATCTTTATCGATTTGTTTGTGCATAGGTCCTTTAAACTTTCCCTTGCACACATCTCGATGGCATAAACTTCTGCCTGGTGTATGGTTGCGTACTTGCCGAGACTAGTTGATAGTCTAGCATCGGTGCTGCCCCCATAGGCGCCGGCTCCTACTCCCATATTGGTTTTGGAGCCGTCCGAGTACCAGCAGAGGTCCGCTCTCAACAGGGTCGATTGGTTCCGGTCCCAGTCCTCCCTTTCCGGGAGGACGGTCTTGAAAGACAGATCTCTGCTGATTTTTGTAGGCATCAAGTCTGAGACCATTCCCAGTATCCTGTGACAATCACTGTCATCAAGGAGTCCGGACCCTCTCAGATTGACTTCCCTCGGCATGTTATCTGCCGTTTGTATTAGTCTGTACGTTGTCCACCTCGCCACCATCTCCAACCATATGTGAAGTGGGGGAATATTGAGGAGGACCTCCAGAGCGACTGATGGTGCGGTGCTTATCGCTCCCGTTATCATCAGGCATGCTTGTCTCTGTAGATGAGCCAGTTTGGCCCTCGCGGTACCGCGAAGTACCTTAGGCCACCAAACTATGGCTCCATATGTTATCATAGGTCTGATAACCACTACATAGAGCCAGTACATCTGTTGGGGGTTTGTTCCCCAGTTGTTCCCACAGATTCTCCGGCAGGTCCACAGGGACATCTTAGCCCTGCGGATAACATTTTCTAACTGTCTGTCCCAGTTGAGCTTCTTATCTAGGATAACTCCCAGATATTTTGCTTGGTCCGAGAATGGTATGTTTTCCCCCATAAGATTAGGTGGTTTTAATTTGTCCAACCTTCTTCTTCTGGTGAACGGGACAATGATCGTTTTGCGAGGGTTCACAGACATCTGTTCCCTTCGGCACCAATCATTGACTACATTTAGTGCTTCTTGAAGAGTACTAGACAGTTCCTCCTCAGACTTGCCTCTAACCATTATGACGAGATCATCCGCATACGCCTGGACCTCAACCTCCCAGAGTTCGAGGATAGCCAGCAGGTCGTCCACAAAGAGGGACCACAGCAGGGGGGATAGAACGCCCCCCTGAGGACACCCTCTCGCAGCCCTAACGCTAACCACCTCTCCCCGTAATGAGGTAATAATGGTCCGATTGTGCAGCATGCTTCCAATCCAGCCACAGATGGTAGGTTCCACCCCCCTAGCGATAGTGGCCTCGTAGAGGGAGATCGGTAATGCATTATTAAATGCTCCTTCTATGTCGAGAAATGCCGCCACCGCAACCTCTCCATTTTCCAGAGAGTGTGTGATCTTCTCGACGAGGTTATTGAGCGCTAACTCAGTTGATTTGCCAGTTTGATAGGCATACTGGTGGGTATTTAGGGGGTTCTTGGGTAAGATGTTCCCCCTAATGTGTCCGTCCAGTATTTTTTCCAATCCCTTCAAGAGGAATGATGTGATACTGAGAGGTCTCAGTGAAGTGGGTAGGAGGTCATTACGTCCCAATTTGGGAATGTAAACCCCCCTAACCACCGTCCAGCTGGAAGGAATATAGTTCCAGGCCAGACTGGCTCTGAACAGCCTGATAAGGTAGGGTAGGAGAATTTCCAGTCCCTTTTGTAGTAGGACCGGTACCACCCCATCCTCCCCTGGCGACTTGAATGGCTGGAAGTGATTCACAGCACACTCCACTGCCGAGGCTGTAACTATTCTCCGAGCAACTAGCCAGTCCTCCCTTTGGGGACGTTTAGATCGTCCCTCAGATGGTAGGACCTCACCGTTGCTCAGGATCAGACAATCTGGGAAGTGTGTGTGTGCTAAGAGCTCTAACGTTTCTTTCCGAGATTCAGTAAAGGAACCATCTGGTCGTTTTATCGATCCCAGTTCCTGTACACGGTCGCGTGAGAGAATCCTGTGGATTCTGGCGCCGCTGGGCACACTATCAATGTCCCCGCAGAACCTCCTCCAGGACTCCCTCTTTGCGTTCCTAATCTCCTTGTTATACTGTGTTAGAGCAGTTTTATATTGTTCCCAGTTGCCTGTAATCTTAGCACGATTGAAGAGACGTCTAACTTCTCTACGTAGTTTTTCGAGGTTATTATTCCACCAAGTAGACCCTCGACTGTCTCTCTTTGACCTCAGTGGACAGTTTTCGTGATAGGCAGAGACCACAGCTTCCCTAATCTGTTCAGCCGCAATCTCTATCTCATCACGATCCCTCACTGTGGGGATAGTGGACCCAAGTCCGGCGGCGAGGGACTGCTTGTACCCCTCCCAATCCGTCCTCCTCGGGTCCCGAAACTCCACCACAGGTCTAGGGCCTGTTTCAATCTCAAATAGGATATGGGCATGGTCTGAACAAGACGACACCCTCCATTTGAGGATTTTTGAGCTCAAAAGTCTTGAACTGATCGTAAGATCTAAAACCTCTCTCCGATTAGCTGTAAGAAAGGTGGGTTCCGAGCCTATGTTGTTTACCACTAGCTCCTCCCCTAATAAGTATTCAAATAGTGACTCACCTCGCCTGTTAGTGTCCGTGCTCCCCCAAGCCAGGTGATGGGAGTTCGCATCACACCCCATAACGAGGTGATAGTTGTTCCTCTTGCAGTAGGCGATCAATTTCCGCACCTCTGCTGGAGGTGGTTGTTCTGCATCTCTGTCTCCAGGGAAATAGGCCGAGCAGGCCACTACTTCCAGCCTGGTCCCCCCGGATGTGATCACGAGATGGATGGATGCCATGTCCTTGGTGCAGTATTCTGAAAGTGTAAAGTACTGCAAGTTGTTTCTGATCCAGATACAGGCTCTGGGGTTAGTGCCAGTGCCCACCTCTACTATCTTACCAGAAGTGTTACCCAGCCCTTTAGTTCGTTCCGAGTTGGCGGTCCAGGGCTCTTGGAGAAGTGCAATATCTATTTGCTCTTCCTTTAATTTCATGCTAAGGAGGTATGTCGCAGCCTTAGCATGATGCAGATTTGCTTGAATGCACCTTATATTAGTGGGCATGGGGGAAGGGATAGGTGTTCGTGAAGGATAAGGATGAAGGTTAAGGAGCTCGAAGGGAAAAGGATTTAAGGTGCTGGTTCCTCCTCCTTTTTAGAAGCTCGATAACCAAGCTTCCTAGAGGAGGGTCTACCTTTGGTAGGTATCCCAGGGGTGGACTTTCCTTTCCCCTGTTGTATTCCCCTGGAGGTTCCAGTGGAAGGTTGAGTCCTGCCACCTCCTCTCTTGGGGTCAGTTTTTTTGGTGGAGCTACCACCCACCACGGTGCCACTACTCGAGGGTACTGACGGGGGGATTGATCCCCCACCACTCCCGGAAGGGCCCGCACCTGTCGCCGGTTTACAGGCGACGCTGGTAGCAGAAGCTGTGGGTTTAGGCTCAGTCGCAGACCCCCTAACCCTCGGCCGGAACAAGACCCGCCCGAAGCCAAAGAATGGTCTGAAGCCAATTCCCTCCAGCGTATTCATGGACATATCGTCGACCGAAAATGTCCATGTCTGTCCTGATGGTCCCGTCGCAACTCGGTGTAGTACGGTCCACTCCCGAGTGTTCAGCCCACCATTCATTCGCCTCAGTCTGGCGAGCACATCCTCGGGCGTCAGTGTTTCCACCCCGTCCGGAAGATATGCCACACAGACATAAGGCCTGGGGAGGTCCTGTCCTCTCACCAGCTTAAGACGAGCCCCCTCCCACGGCTGGAGCCCCCCAACTATTCGCTCCAGCCAGTGCGAGCTGGTCTCGTCCTCGCAATTTATAAGTAGCCATCCGGGTCGATTTGCGCAGCCCCGGAACCTTATATTGGGTTCTTCCTCTGAACTGCTCTGCACAGCCTTCAGTATGGCCTCCTGCAGTAGCAGCAGTTGTTCGTTCTTCAGTGATGAGGAGGGATATTCAGAGTGGATAATGCCCACTCTCACCCCTCCAGTCACCTCACTGAATGTTTTCCTGCCAGCACCCTCACGGGGCTTTTTAGCCCTCTGCTGAGGTGTGCTGCCGTCCGACCGGAGTCGCTTCCCGCTGCCGGCCCCATCCGTGGAGGCCCCAGGCTCACCGAGACGTTTAACCGTCCCATCTGGGCCCCCAGCCCCCACCCGAGATCGGCGGGACTCCGTGAGTGCCTGACTCAAGGCGGTTGAATATGGCACCCCCGCCTTGAGTAGTCGTCTGAGCTGTCTCCTTGCGGATCCAGGCAGCCGTTGTCTTTTACCCCGTCCCTCCTTGGGTCCCACGGGAGACTTTAACAGCTCCCGCTCCTCATCGGAGGACGGAGATGCAGAGGATGGGGACAGGATTGTCCTTGCCCCCCCTCCATTGGTTTATCGGTAAGAGAGGGGACTTCCCCCTTCTCTACCTCCATGGGTTCTCCAGTTTCCTGGAGATCGAGAGCTTTACCCATCTCGTTTGGGTTTGTATATGTCGTGTCTATGTTGTTCCCACGAGCAGCAAGGGAAAATCAGCCTCCATGGAAGAGCCCCGCATCCCATGGAGAGGCATGTTCACAGGGAGGTCGCCCGGTTTCCCTGGGGAGGGTAACGCTAGAGACAGGATTACCATCCTGCCAATGCCCGGCCACAACGGCCAGAAGCATCATCGCTTCGGCACCAACCCTCCAACGACCTTGCGATGTGGGTTTTTTATAGAGGACTCTCCTCGCAATGCCGGCCGATTAAGGCAAGCATTCCCGGCCCTCCTAAGACATGACTAGGAGGGTTACGGTCTGGTTAGTTCATTTAGTTCACGTCTAATATTAGACGCTATCCAGGGTGCACCACGTGGAGGCGAACTAACTTTACACCCCGGGCCAGGGCTAACAATTTTCTAAATTGTTAGTTAGTTGTATCCAGTCTCTATTTTTTTTAACACTTTCTGTTAAATGGAGCTGGCGTGACAGCATACTACTTGGTTCCGCAACTAGGTGGCGGCACGTCCACCACTCACTTAGTAACTTAACTGGGTAAAATTTTAACCAAATCTGTACATAATTAAATTAAAATTCTCGCGTCTTGACATTTTAAGAATCTAATAAAAAATCTGTGACATTAGTATTTACATTTTTAAAGCAAAAGTTAAAAGTCAAAAGTCTTTAATGTATACAAACACTGATATTTATCAACTTATATGTGACATACTTTACAAATTGCAAACCTCATCAGTCAGCGTTTCTTATACTGTACTCTGCAATTCCAACTTGTTTATTATTTATGTAAGATGAGCAATCCCAGGTCAATAATTATAATTTCTATACGACATACCTAATTATAAACGATATTATTTGGATTTATGCTAACGAATTTTCGTATAAATATTGTAATATGAATTTAATATTAAATATATTTTCACGATTAGGAATGCCCTCTTGGATTGGTATTCTGTTCTATGAACAAGGGGTCTCAGAAAATAAAAAAGTCTGGATGCAGAAAGTGCATTATGGTAGCGAATTTTCATAAAAGTATTTCAAATCATAAAAAATAACAAAATAGTTAGTTTCAGAAATAGAAATTTGTTTGGGAAAACTTTTTTAGAGAAATAGGTTTCAATGGGTTGGCTGAGAAACTTATCCAAGAGACTAATGAACAAAAAATTTAAATTGCCAGGTACCATCCATTTTTAAATACCCAAGATAAGGTTGTTTATCAACCTGATCCAACCAGCTATTCTAGGAAAATTTAAAATGTATGGAAAATTTCCCTATTTTGAAAAATAACAATGTAACTTTAGTAACATTATGAGGACAAATTGCATTTATAGAAATTACTACATACTAAATACAAATACAAACAAAAGACTTCAATTTTTTTTTAGTTTTCAGAAGAAAATTAAAGTCTGAACGAATCAAGTGCCCTATGGTAGTAAATTTTCATAATAATGATATAAGTATTTTTCTCCTCCTGTGACCTTCAGTGCCACTAAAAGTCTTTTTCATTAAATGCTTATAACTTTCTTCTTTATACTTAAACATCAGTGTCGTACTTGTTTTCCCTCTGGGCTCGTCCGCGGTCTCGCCGCCCCGATAGCACTGACAGTGGCGTACATATTTTCTTCTTCAAAATGGCGCTAACCTCTCTTCTCATTTTTTGACATATAAAAACTGCATTAGTAGGCCTTGGTCAGGTGACATAGAGAACAACTTTTACAGTATTTATAGAGATTTTTATCTTATATCTTCTATGATCTTCTTATGATCTTTTGCTCATAAAAATCGGATTAAAAATAGAAAAGTTTACACTGGTGTTTCCATCTTAAATAGACCACACTATATATATATATATATATATATATATATATATATATATATATGTATATATATATATATATATATATATATATATGTATATGTATATATATATATGTATATATATATATATATATATATATATATATATATATATATATATATATATATATATATATATATATATATATATATATATATATATGTATATATATATATATATATATATATATATATATATATATATATATATATATATATATATATATATATATATATATATATATTCGTGGTCCGTGTTTTCGTGAGTCCACACAACAACACACAGCGTTTTTACCATACATTAAAGGTGTCACCGACAAAATCGGCAGAATTTTTAGAACCCATAGTATTAAAACCGTATTCACAACAGAGCAAAAACTGTCAAATCTGATAAAAACTCCCAAGGATACGATTCCAAACGAATCTCACGGAGTTTACAAAATTCCTTATTCCGACTGTTCCCGAACTCATGTAGGACAAACAAATAGACGCATCCACAATATAATATATGAACACAACCTCGCAGTTAGAAAATCCGACCCCTCATCGGCGCTGGCCATGCATCATATTCATACAGGGCACAAAATAGACTTCAATAATGCCAAAACAATAGCACCGGTTTACAACTTCAAAACGAGAATCATCCGCGAAGCAATCGAGATTGAAAAACGTCCCGATTGTTTAAATAAGAGAGATGATGGTCTTCGCATTCCGACTACTTGGAAACGTATTATATCTTCTTTACAAACATACAAAAAGAAAGAAAAATCCACAGACAATTTTATTGCCCCGTTATCTGCCTCAACAAATGCCGGTGTCGCTCTTAATCCTCCTCATCCTCTAAGTACCGTGACCAAAGCTCCACACTTAATTGACGGTGACCCCACTACTTTCACTGATAACGAAGCAGGTAGACGGAACGACATATATAAGACAAGACTTGCAACGAACTGCCAGATCTCTCTGAGGCCTACGGTTGAACACAGTGAGACCTCATAGACGATCTCCGGCGAGATTTGGGGAGTAGGCAGATTGGGGCCCCGTAATCGAACTACAACAACACAACCCACCTTTGTCCAGCGCTCTAAGGAGTAGGCAGATTAAGGGCTTAGAGTGTCCTTACATATTTCCTTTACCCACCTTAGTCCACCACTCTAAGGAGTACGCAGATTAAGGCCTTAGAGTGTCCTTACATATTTCCTTTACCTCTTGAAAATGGCTCCAAAACAGGAGCCGAAACGTCGAGTTTTCATAAATTATGGACACGGTTCAACTCGAAAACCAAGTATGTCTCATATATATATATATATATATATATATATATATATATATATATATATATATATATATATATATATATATATATATATATATATATATATATATATATATATATATATACTTTCAGATGCCATTAATTGTACCATTTTTATTCAAACAACCGAAACAATAAAATGCAGATGCAAGTATGTATATTACTAAACATAGACATAATAGAAATTGTAAGAAGTTAGCACCTCTGCCTGTGTGTAGTTTATCAATCGACCAATATACAAAAGGTACCAACACGGAGCTAAAATAAAGATAACGGAATCCCAATAGAGGGACTTCCGATAAACCCAAGCGGACAAAGTCTATTTGATCCTCCCTCGAGTGTTGCTGTCGATTACCTGTACTAAATATAAACACAGCTTGAGTTGTTGTGCGTTTGGAACATTCATTATATCCTCTAATCACTCTAACTTTTCAGTAAACCATCGTCAGGTCTTTGTTAAAAAATGTGTTGTAGTAAATTGGGTACTTATCAGTGATCATCATTTTCGTTGAAGCCAACAAAATATAAAAGTCTTTTCGAGACAGAGTCATGGTTGAAACCACAAGCCGTCTTTAGTTTTCGGTTGTGATTATAATGACAGCCTAAACCTGTATTAGTTCGCCAAGCGGTAGAATATTTGAACTATATTTCAAAACAGAGTAACTTCTTAGATGCGATATAAAGTAAATGTTCTAGTTCATTTTCTGTCAAATTTGTAATTCAATTCACTTCACTATGAAAGGAGTTATTCTGATTATTGTACCTTTCTTACGAGTATTTGCCCCAGTCAAACATCAATACCTTATATAATTTTCCTGTTGAAATGCGATAAGGTAATAGAACTGAAAGCTACTTTCTTAAGTTAGGTGAGAAGGTATATGAATCTCTCCTACGTTCCTTTAGAATTATTTCTAATTTAGGTTAACATATTCAAAGAGCTTCTTTGTTCCACACACGTTCCTACAGTTTCTCAGACTTCTAACATTATTTAGAACACCCAGGAGTGAGACATCTCGTCGTCAAAACATACCTAGTTTCTGAATTTCTGAGACTGTCGCAACGGCGTATTCCTTTCTCGGATATATTTGCCCATAAATAACATTTATAAGATAAAGTATATGTAGGACACAGTTTGCATAAACAATTTGTAAAGTTCACCTGTATAGATTTAATATATGCTGCATGCGTAACTGGAAATTGTGTATTCTTCCTTATTTCAGAAACGCATCGTATTGTTCTTGAATATAAAGCCATAGAGTCTTATACCTATATGACATGCATATATATTACCCTACGGACATATAAATAAGACATATAAAGTTTTTGTGTCACAAGACCAGAAATGTTAATTTTAAAATTGTGGTGTTGCAGTAACAATAAATACAGGGAGGCGCATTGAAAACGAAACAGACCGATTTGCATCTAGAGATTATTTTTTTTAAGAAACGCTGAAATACGTCAATTTTAATATTAAGGAGGACATGTTTTGACATAAAACTCAACTTTGTCACATCAACCCCTTAAGGGTGGTGATAACAACCCTTATATTTTAAATAGGGAACATGGGTGGAGTGTTACATCATTTGAAAGCCCTTTCTTTTCTTAATTTAGCACATTAATTTTTTTGAAAGTTTTATCAACTCGTTTAAAAATTATTCACAGTTGAAAATGCAAAAACGCATTTCACTCATTCCGATAAGAAATGTGGTGATAGTCAATGTTTTGTTGGTTTGTAAACAGAGAATTGACTATCAGAACATTTCTTATCGGAATGAGAGAAATGCGGTTTATTATTTCAGTTTATCGGTCGGTTTGATACTTGATAGTACTACCTAAAATTAATTTCACAATGGTGTATTCTATAGAAAAAACAGTTGAAATAATTACTGTTTTTTTTTTAAAACGATGACCGTGCCAACCGTACCGCAAATTTGTTTAATGAACGACATCCGAACAGAAATGTTAACAGAAAATACATTTTGGAGTTAGTTGCAAAGTTTCGACAAAGTGGTTCAGTAGCCAACAAAAAACGGGATCCTGAACGTGAATTTCCGATTAGAAATGAGACTACTGAGATTGAAGTTTTAGGACAGATTGCTACAGACCCAACTTTGAGCATGAGAAAATTGGCAACTGTTTCAAACATTAAAAGAAGAACTATTTAGCGAATATTGAAGCATCATAAATTTCACCCGTATAAAATTTATCTTGTACATCACTGAATGAAGAAGATTTTGATCAGCGGCTGGAGTTTTGTGAAGTTATGGCTGCACGAATAGCTGATAACGGGAACTTTCTGTTCAATATCTGTTTTTCAGACGAGTGTACGTTTTATTAAACCCTACAGTCAATCGTCATAATCGTCGTTATTGGGCAGATAATAATCCAAGAAATTTTCACGAAGTCCACACTCAAACTCCACAGAAATTGAATGTCCGGGCTGGCATTTTTGGAGACCGTTTAATCGGACCAATTTTTCTTGATGGCAATTTGACTGGCATAACGTATTTGGAGTTACTAGAAGATATCGGTTACCCTCTACTAATTGGCATTCTTGAAAATGATGATCGCTATCAAGAAAATCAATTAGAGTTTCAACAAGATGGAGCTCCTCCGCATTTTCCACAATGTGTTAGGGACTTTTTGAACATAGAGTTTCCAGGACAATGGATTGAGCGTAGAGGTGCTATTGAGTGGCCCCCCAGATCACGGGATTTAACTGCTTTAGACTTTTTTTACGGGGCCATTTAAAAAGTAGAATTTACGCAACAGAATTGGACTCTCTGGAAGAATTACGACGACGCATTGTTGAAGAACGCCGTGTTATAACTCCACAAATGTTCCAGAATGTCAGAGGCGTTTTTAACAAAATTTGTACTTTTATATGGAAGCTGGTGGTCAACAATTTGAACACTTACTTAACTGAATAAACATTTTTGATCGTTTGGTTTTGTTTTTTAGTTTTTTTTAACGAAAAATTTACTAATTAGTGCATTTCTTATCACAATGAATTAAATACGTTTTTGAAATCCAACAGTGAATAATTTTTAAACGAGTTGATAAAACTTCCAAAAAAAATAGTGTGCTGAATTCAGAAAAGAAAGAACTTTCAAATGTTGTAACACTCGACCCATGTTCTCTATTTAAAATATAAGGGTTGTTATTATCACTCTTAAGGAGTTGATGTGACAAAGTTGAGTTTTATGTCAAAACATGTCCCCCCCAATATTAAAATTGACGTGTTTCAGCGTTTCTTAAAAAAAAATTCTCTGGACGCAAATCGGTCTGTTTCGTTTTCAATGCGCCATGTGTATATGTGACATAAGAATCACATAGTAAATTTAGAAAAATCCCGGATACAAGCTGTCTGGATTGATTAATTGGTTATCTAGATCTGAAACTGTTGTTCTTTGTGCAAAAGCTGTAACTCTTGTACAATTTTATTCACACAATATTCTATAGTAGCTGCCCGTTTCGATTTTGGTTTAAAAAAAAACCATCGAAACTCAGCAAGTGCTTTATAATAACGAATTTTCGTAATTTTTTTTAATAGGTAAGGTCCCTTATTTTATCTATTAAGCATATCTACTAACCATATCACCTGCTTAGTAGGGTGTATCGATTTTTTTTCGAAATCCGGTTATGGTCAGTGCGGATTTTTGGCCAAATAGCAGACAACCGCTTCTTGTGCCGAGTAAAGCTGAAGTATTAAGAAAAAAGCTCCAGGCGCAGCAAGTGCGTTATGGTAGTGAATTTTCAAGAAATGCTTCAAATTTGAATAACTCAATTTTCTATAACCCTAGAAAGTTTAATTCTGGTGTGTTGTAAGACCTTTTCCAATGCAACATGTCCACCAAATTTAGTTAAAATATCTGTGCAATTTTCGGAAAGAAATTTTTTTGAAAGAAAACTCAAAATTTTTCCAAAAAACCTTGTCCAATTGTCCTGGCTAACGAACTGGTTCAAGAGATTAATAAAAGAAAGGCACTTGCTGAGTTTCATCTAAATCGGTTAATTATTTTTTGAGTTATCATTATATATATATATATATATATATATATATATATATATATATATATATATATATATATATATATATATATATATATATATATGAAAATTGAAACTGACCCCGCATATGGATTCTAGGGGTCCTAGTTTGCGCCCATTTGAAAAAATTTCAACGTCTCATTAACGATACCTGTCTAATAATGAATTTTTTTAAACAAAAATTCACTAAAAAAACCACAACACAACGTGTGAAAGTATCGCATCAGCGACAAAAATATTAAAAAAAAATTTCGCTTAAACGTCGTAAAAAGTATCAAAACATATTGTAAACATGATTTGAGAACGAAAATTTTTATGGTCTGTCGGTCTGTCGGTCAATGGGCCAGGGCTGACAATTTACTAAAGTGTTAGTTGGTTGCATACAGTCTCTATTTTTTAACATTCTGTGTTATTTGGAGCTGCCGTGACAACATACTACTTGGTTCCGCAACGAGATGGCGGCACGTGTTTCGCGTCTTACATAGTTTTGGAAGGCTGGCTATCATAGCCGTATCGGTATAGGTCTATTTCCGCTGCAATTAGTATGCCGTACTGCCAATCTCTAATTAGAGCGAAACCGGTCTACGGTTCTAATTGTGGTGAGAATGCATGTAGCCTTACATACTTTGTCCCTATATTGTGGTAGAAATGGGTCAGCGTTGACAATTTACTAAATTTTTAGTTGGTTGTATACAGTCTCTATTTTTTAAGATCCTGTGTCATTTGGAGCTGCCGTGACAACGTACTACTTGGTTTTGCAACGAGATGGCGGCACGTGTTTCGTGTCTTACATCTCACTTTATAGGTTTATAGGTTTATTTTCGCTGCAATTAGTATGCCGTACTGGCGAGCTTTAATTAGAGCGAAACCGGTCTACGGTTCTAATTGTGGTGAGAATGCATCTAACCCTACATTACGTACAACGGTTGAGAGTCCTTGACGCAAAAGGGCTAAGAAGTATCCGAAAATTTATTTGAAAATTTTATAATTTTCTTCGTAAAACGTCAAAGTCCCGATTTGAGACGTAAAAATTTGCAATTTTCAGACAAATAATCTGAAGCAAATACGGATTATGTAGAAGAAATGTCGTAATAAGTGTGTTTTAAATCCTTAAGTTTCAGTCTCGACCATCATTGCCCTTCATTTTGCTGAAATGTTTTCGGAAAATCAATTTCAAGTAGACCCTCTTTCTGATGCTTTCAGGGTAGTTTCAGCTATAGAGTTTATGGTTTAGTGGTCTATATTTAAGCAAATTTTCTTAGAAAAAACTATTTCTTGAGAAGAACGCAACTTATGAATTTTAAAAAGATGTCTTCGAATGAGCGCGAACTAGAACCCCTAAAATCCATATGCAGGGTCAGGTTCCGTTTTTGTCTGTTTACACATATACAGGGTGGCGCATTTCCACGGTAAAGATCAATATATCCGTTATTATACAAGATATGAGAAAAAATTATATGCGTTAATTATGTGTGTCTCGAGCTGCATCTTATAAACCTATTTTGGCAATCACAGGCTTGCCCTTAAGTTGTTGATACACCCTTCCTTTTTTTACTATAACACTCCTTATGTTTTTGCATTTTTGGATTTCCCACGAATTAAAATGCATGTTTGTAAGGAAAAAAAACATTTTTTGTGAAAAATATAATTTAGTGTAACATTACTGAAGGCAATTTCTGTAAAAGAGAGGTGAATTTTTCCAATTTCGGTCCTAAAGCTGCTTGTAAATAATTATATCTTGGCAGGTGTGTAAATAGCTTGAAGAGGTTCGTTGGTCAGGACCATCGGAATAGTTTTTTCTGGAAGTTATTAAGTTTGTTTTCGAAAAATGTTTGTACTTCTTGAAACGAGAAAGTTATGTTAATGAAATAGGGTAGATTGTTAGTATTATATAAGTTATACTAACAACCAAATGTCCTTCTTTTAAAAACAAGACATATTTCTCATTAATTTTTTTTGACGAAAGTTCTCTACCATAAGTCTGAATTTAATTATTATTGACGTTTAATGTCAGTTTTGATCTTATATAAAATTAATAATTTTGGCAAAAATATGGTACGTGGAGATAGAATGATAGTTAAGATGGTGTATTGAAGTGGTTTAGATCTATCATAAATGAAGGCCATGGGTGAAGCATTGGATTGAAGAAATAAAAGTGAAGAAATTTTTTTACCTGGTTTGTAGAAATTTGAAGTTTGCTGAATTTGATATATAATTGTCACATTGCTTTAGATATAACTTTTAAAATTATGCAAATGTACAGCACAAGTCTCAGGCTTATTGTATGGGCATACTGTATAATTTTTATCAATGAATAAATAATAATAATAATAACACACTTGCTGCGACCAGATTTTTTTAATTCCTCTTGTTTGCCGATTTATCTGGTGTATAGTTCTTGTGGTCTATATGGCGTCGTTCAAAAGTTGTGGTCACTTTTCTAAAAAAATCAGAGTCACATTTGACGGTCTGTAGCTTTATTAATATGTCAGTATGCAACACTTTATCTGGCCAAAATCTGAAAAACGAGTTATTGTTTCAACTGCAATCACCACAGAAAAAAATCCTGGAAAATAGTATACAGGGTGACTAAAAACATTGGCGTCATGTTTTCTTGAGGAATTTAAATGGAACATCCTTTATATTGTAATTAATTTCGATACATTAACAAATGTACTTTCAGTTTCTTGAAGTAGTTCCTAGACTTAAAATCAGTACTTATCGAGATATTGGGGGTTCTTTAAGAAAAAAGTGATATTTATATCCAGGAACAAATTAATGTATTAGATCGTAACTAGCTATGCAAAATAAACAATGTATTGACTTACTTGTCAGACATCAACTTAAACTATAGAGTAGTTAATTTCTCGCATCTGTATTATAACAAGATGCGAAAATGAATTTCTCTCCACAAGAAATGATTGATATGATTTATGAGCAAGTAAGAAAAACAGTTTATTCGCGACAAGAATCTATCATGAGACATATCCCAATAGAAGACAACCACACAGGAGCGCTTTTGAAAGACTGACGCGACGTTTTGACGAAACGGGGAACATAGAATACAAGATAATTGAGATAACGTAGCCTGTTTTAAACAAAGAGAAAGGGTTGATAGTAAATTTGAAAGTGATGGAAGACCCTCATATCAGTTCAAGAAAAATAACAAAGGAAATTAATATCAGTAAGACCTCTGTTTTACGAGTTTTATGTAAGCACAAATTTCACCCATATCATACTCAACTATTCCAAGAACTGTACAATGATGGTCATCAAGGGAGATTATCATTTTGTCACTGGGCACAACACCAAATTCAAAGAGATACAAAATTCTTAAACTTTGTGTTGTCCAGTTTCTAAGAGAAGATATTGGACCATTATAAGACCAGCTGCCCGTTAGCATGCGTGATCATATTATGTGGTTTATGCATACAATTTCGGGACACAGCAAGTGCGCCATGGTAGCGAATTGCAGTAAAAATATTTTTAATGGCAAATATGACTTGTTTTTAAAAGTAGGATATTTTCTTAGCAGTATAAACTGTATAGTAGTAACAATGTACCGTATTTCAATAAAACATCTATTTTGTTATTTTTCTTATTTCGTTGTTTCAAAAGTACACACATTTTCTGAAAATTAACTTAAAAGTCTGGACGCAGCAAGTGCGTTATGGTAGGGAATTTTCATAGAAATGATCTGGCACCAAATATTTTACTATAACCTTTTTTCCTTGTAACATAGATATCTAAGTTTTGGTGTATAGTTAATTTTTTATGTCGTAAAGCTACCTACTAAATTTGGTTACCATAGCTTTTTGATTTATTCAGAAAAAAAAATCCGAAATAAAACAGAAAATTTTCTAGGAAAACCTCGTCTAATTTTCTTGGGTAACGAATTTCTCCAAGCCCCTTACAAAAGGGGGGTACCTGCCAAATTTGATCAAAATCAAAATTTTTTGAGTTATCAGTGTGACACACACACACTAACACAGATATATATATATATATATATATATATATATATATATATATATATATATATATATATATATATATATATATATATATATATATATATATATAAATTGAAACTGAGCCCGGATATGGGTTCTAGGGGTCCTAGTTCGCGCTCATTTGGAAACATTTCTTAAAAATTCAAAAATCGGGATCTCCCCAATAGAGAATTCTTTCTACGAAAGTTCACTTAAAAATTCCATTAAAAGTCTGGACGCAGAGCATGCGTTATGGTAGCGAATTTTCGTAAAAACGTTTCTAATGTCAAAAATGTCTTGTTTTTACAAGAAGCACATTTGGTTGACAGAATTCACTTCTGGTACCAAATGCTGAAGAATCTTATGTTCGTTTCCACGAAGCTCTAATGGAAAGCTTTGAAAATTGCTTCCCTGTGAAAAGGAAGAGGGTTATCTCTGTTAAAGAACAGATTTTCCGGAGTGAAATTATCAGAAAAATTAAGAATCAGGTAGATGCTGCATATACAATCTTTAGAGTAAAAAGAGATGATAACTCAAAAACTCTTTATGAAAGCCTAAAGAAACAACTAAGGACACAGATTGACACTTCTATTAGAAACTATAACAGAGATAGAATTACAAATGCTGATAATAAATCTAAAATCATTTGGAAGTTGATACATTCGAATATAAAAACCTCGAGGATTAACCAAGGAGCAAGTACACTAAGTGCGGACTGTCTAAATTGCCATTCTTCCAGAATTGGTGAGGATAATTTGGTGCCAGTAGAAGACACGTCAAAAAAGTGCCATTCCTATATAAAACGTGTCAAACTGCGGAGCAATGGGTCAATGTTTCTCGAGGACACATCCCCACGTGAAATTCTGCAGGTGGTGTTGAGGATGAAAAATAAGTCAGCTTGTGACATCTTTGGCTTAAACATAGTACTTTTAAAAAGGATAATCCACGTGATTGCAGACCCACTGAGCAAAATTGTCAATATGTGCTTTGCTCAGGGTATATTTCCAAATCTATTAAAAATTGCAAAGATAATTCCTTTCCCAAAAAATGGCGACATGAACAATTGCAACAATTATAGGCCAATTTGTATTCTCCCTATAATCTCGAAAATCTTGGAAGTACTTATTAAAGAGAGATTAGCAAGCTATATTGATAGGCAGGAAATCCTAAACCATTCACAGCATGGATTCAGAACAAATAGGTCAACAACTACGGCGATGACAGATATAGTTGATTTTGTCTTGGAAGCAGTTAATCACAAAGAAAATGCCGAGCTATTGTGCTTTGACCTTAGCAAAGCATTTAATATGGTAAACCACCAGATCCTTATCTCTAAGTTGGAATATTATGGAATGAGAGGCAGAATAGGAACACTTTTACAATCATATTTAAGGAACAGGGTGCAGTTGGTTAGCTGGCAAAATACCACATCAAATTTTAAACAGGTAGACCTGGGAGTACCACAGGGCTCTATACTGGGGCCAATGCTCTTCCTATTATATATTAACGATTTGCCCGAAAACATTAGGGCAGACAGAAGCTGCATCTTCGCATATGACACGACAGTAATTAATAAAGCAGTTCCAGGCCTTATAAAACACAAAGGTGACCAATCTATCCAGCAGGTGGAAGCATGGGTTAAGGCAAACAAGTTATTGCTTAATGCAGAAAAAACATCAAGACTTGTCATAACTACCAGGGACTATCTACAGAACTCAGGCGAAAATATTAAAGTTTTAGGCTTTCATATTGATGGTTGTTTAAGCTGGAAACCCCACATAGACCATATGTGTAAAAAATTATCTTCAGCCATCTACTCAATCCGTAGAATAAGATACATCATATATGAAAGCGCCGCAAGGGTTACTTACTATGTTCACTTTCAAAGCATTGCAACCTATGGGATTTTGCTGTGGGGATCCTCGCCACATGCAGAACGTGTCTTTATACAGAAAAGAGCAATTAGGGCGATTGCTAACGTTCCTCAGGACCACAGTTGTAGAGGACTATTCCAGAGGTATAAAATACTTACCCTACCAGCAAGTTATATAATTACTTGCCTTCTTTACATTTATGACCATCAGGCAAGTTTTATCTCCCATGAACAGGTTCACAGTTACGAAACTAGAGGTAAAAGTCAGTTTGTGATTCCTCATCACAGGATAAGCCGCACGCAGAGGAGCCATGGGTATACTGGAGTTAGGTTGTTTAATTTACTTCCAGTGGTGGTCAGGGAATTGCCTAGAGGACAGTTTGCATCTGTGATAAAAAGAAAATTAATAGAGAGACCTATATATTCAATTGAAGAATTTCATTTTTAATTAACTGTTGTGTGTTTTTGTCAGCTCATTTTATATTTTGTTTTATTTTATGTATATTGTCACCCACTATTTGTCATGTGTAAGTCCAGTATACTATTATTTTATTATTTTACCTGCGACGAACCATGTAAATGTTGATGGTTAAATAAATGTTATGTTATGTTATGTTAACCTATATAGTACTAACAATGTACAATATTTCAATAAAATGGCTTTGTTGTTTCAAAAAGTACAAAAATTTTCCGAAAATAAACTTTAAGAGTTCCAGAAAGACTTTTCCTGGCCAACGAACTTCTTTAACCTATTTACACACCTTACAATATATAGTTATTCACAAACAGCTTTAGGACCAAAATTGAAAAAAAAATATGAAAATTTCTTTTACAAGAATTGAACATTTTTTTAACATAAATTACCTTCAGCAATGTTACACTAAATTATATTTTTCACAAAAATTGAACACTACAATAATACAACGAAAATTCAGCCGCTATTTGAGAGTGCCTCTATACGGCAGCTGGATTTTTTCGACGAGTAATGCAAAGAAAAAGCCTTGTGAATGCGTCATTTCCATGAGGCTCTGCTATCTATTCGTAAAAACTCCATATCATAATTTGTTGTATGCGTTTGAAATATTTGCCAAAATCGTGAAAAGTTGCAAAACAATTGGAATAACTCAAAAACTATGAACAATATCATTTTTTTGCTCACAAACATGCATTATAATTTGATGGAAAACAGAAAAATGCAATAACATAAGGCGTGTTCTATTAAAAAAATAAAGCGTGTATCACCAACAACTTATGGGCCAGCCTGTAATTGTCAAAATAGATTTATAAGATACAACTCGAGACACCCTATAATTAACGTTTATACTTTTTTCTCAGATCTTGTATAATAACGGATATATTCAGCTTTACCCTAGAAATGCGTCACCCTCTATACGTGTAAATACGCAAAAACTGAAACTGACCCCGTATATATGGGTTTTAGAGGTTCTAGTTCGCGTTCATTTGAAGAAATCTTTTGTTGCACAAAACTGAAGCAAGAAGCTCGCCAGCCAACCTTTGACACGGTATTGGTTTGGTCTTGGAGAATCGGCATCCTTATAATTTTTTCGTTCCTCTTTAGTCTCGAGATGGCGATGGAACCATGTTTTATTCATAGCGACAAAGCAACCAAATAAGTTTTAAATACTCTTCCTCGAAATGGTGGTATATTTGCTTTGACATTAATACATTAATTAAATGTTGCAATTAGTACTTAGCTTACCATTTTGAATTGTGAGAATTCTCTACCTTAACGTACTGTTACGTCCAGAATCCCATTAGTAATTTTTATCAGCTTAAAATTATTATCCTCACTTTATTTCTAATGCAGGAAAACGATTTCCCGGGAAATTATAGTGAACCTACATTAAAACTTTCCACGAGAATTTCTTAATAAGAATATTAAGTTTAAGGTTTAAAATATACAACTATTTCTGGTCTAACGTATAAACTAACTGGAATTTGTAGCTACAACTGACAGCTTCATTAAATTTACTTTTGAAACTTCACCTACATCTAGTGGATTTTCTATTAAACATTTGTGAAATTTCGCATCGTAATCAGTTTCTAAATATTTCATGGTTGTGGCACTTCAGGAAAGAAAATCAATAACTTGCATGTTATGTATTCATTTAGAGAACGAAATATTGTTTTAATTAACAATTACCGCTTAATGACCGACTGCGTTTTAATGATGAATATAAGTTTACGTAAGTTTTTGTCTTCATTAGTTTCAGTAACATTTTCTAACTCTAAAAATCCGTGGCCGTATGAGTAAATCTCGAGGTCAATGAGAATTTTTTCTAACTCTGCTTCTTTAGACCTAGAAAATTTTGCACATTAACATGTTATTGCAAATTTAAATTATTAAGCATTTCAACATGTTACCTCCTTCAAACAAAAGCTTAAGGTACAAGAACCGTGGTATATGGTGATTTACCTCAAGTGGATATAGATCTGCTCAATGGTGAGGTCACAATTGCCTATAACACCGTACCCTAAAGTAGCTATCTATCAGATTATCAAATTTATTAAGATTAGCAGCACTTTTTAGGAGGTTGACAAATCTGGATGTAGTTTGATACTCACGTTATCTTCCTTTGTTTGCTTTGCATTGCCCAGAGTCCTTTATTTGTGGACTCTCCAGACTAGTGCTAGGTTACATAGAAATTTAGATATCTAGATAATAGTTAGTAAGAATAATTATTGGCGCTGATGCCAAAAGAAAAGAGAAGTTGGGAAGGAGTTTCTCTTCAATTAAACAGATATTTTAATATAACAAAATATATAAATTTATTCGTATAGATTAAATTTGGAATAGCAAACAAAATGAAATAAAAATGGTTGGTAAATCTCAACATTAATTGCACACTAATGACAATCAGATAAGTAGCAAGAGCAAGAAATTATTAATTTACATACATGTACCAAAACATTAGCATAAAGATAGTTGCATATTACTAAAATGTTACTGTTAATTACTTAGGGTATCGCTCAAAAACAAACACAAATGATTAGGTAAGTTACTTGACGTCCGTCAATTAATTGCTAGGTTTTCTAGTGAACTAACTGGCCAGTTCTTGAGTGAGGCTCCAAAGAAAGAAAATCTATTAGTATTTCTCTACGTGAAATTTCTATATTAATTATGAAAAATAAGAGATGTTAAAGAGAATGTATGGGTCAGATACTTTACAGACAAAATTTGCTAATTACAATTTAAAAAATAATAAAAACTGTGTTTAAATGTACAAAAATTGACAAAATCTTAGAGATTAAACAGGAAATACATAGTTGTGCTGACAGCACCTCTCCGACATAATTTGAGCTCAAACTTGATTACGTGATTTTGAAGGTTCAGGTTATTAAAACTTTAGATGTTAAATTTCGGCATGAAAATTCTGCTCATTCAGAGAAAATATTTGTTTGGACTCACCAGTTCTCCGGTATTAGGTTACCTAATGACCCTGTGAAGATGCTCTCCAGGTGGGATCAATCATGAGTGCCGGACACAGATTTCAGATTCCAATAAGAGCGGAAAACTTAGGGAAAAACAACTGGGACTTCCCATCAGAGATTACTGGGCCGGTGAATGTTATCGCTCCAACACTACAATACCTTTTGACACCTAGGTCGATATACTGAATTCGCTTGATGGAAACTTTGCGAACCGCAATTAAAACGTGAATTTGCTTGAGTAAAATTCACTACCAATTGAGTTGCGGTTCGATAATAACCAGGAATTATTTCTGATTACGACAAGAAGTCAACAGCCCGGAACAAAGAGCCACGAGTTAGCTCGGGTTTTTATGCTGAATACGATGTCTAATCAAACTCAAAAATCACTTAAATTACTCCGAACAATCACTGATAATAATTACCAGTAGTACAGATAACAGAAAGAACATTACAACCCAGTTTTAAGATAATTTAATATCCACCGAAACTGACGGATGTTCACTCTATGAAGGCTCAGCAGAGAGTCTTCGCTAATGTGTCGGGTTCGGCAACTGCTAGGTCGCTGCACGAAAAAATTCTTACTGTGACGGTTGGTGGCTGTGCGCGAGCTCTTTCTAGCCTCCATTCTTCGAATGAGATAAAAAGAGACCTCCAATCGGTGGCTTTGCCGGCAATTATCTGCAACGTTTCCAACCGTCTTTCTTGGGTGACATCACCGGACTATTACAGATAAACAATATTTTGTTCTCGAATATTCCCAACGTATGTTTTAAATGCCTATTTTGTTCCTGGAAATATTTGATAAGTAATAATGCGAGGTAAATTTCTATGGCAAACATATAATAAATTTTAACGTGCACATTTAAAATGCAGTACGGTGTTCAGGATAGGTAAACATTGGCGACTTTTCATAAAGCAATCTTGTGAACCAAAAACTTGAATTGCCTTAGAGATATTGGATTGTCGGCTATTAATTAAGTCTCTTATGGGTTTATTTTGAATAATTAAAGCAGTAACAAAACATAATCGTTACAAACAAGAAGAAAAAACAAACATATCTTTTAAAAAATGATCTTATTTTTAACATAGCAGAACTCTGTTGAAAACGTTATACAGTGTGGACAAAAACAGTAGTGACGACCCCTAATAAATACGTTATTAAAAAAAACGCTGGAACACTTCAATTTAGTTTCTAATTATCCTACTCTATCATCTAATTCATTTGTTTTTTTATTGACTTCCCTCAAAGGTATGACGTCATACATGGTTTTAAATTATCAATTGCACTACAGCAGAGTAGCACTAGTATGGCACTGTTGACAAATCATGTATTGCTCAGCATATTTGGGATAATAATCATCATGTAAATAAAGAAAATCTCAAGCTAATAAAAATGTCAGGCAGTCGCGTCAGCTTGATGCTTACGAAAGTAATTAAATGAGCTTTGCGAATAATAATCGCTAATAATTTGTTTTGAAAAACCCTTTTTGTTGTTTTGTTTGCAAAAACTAGTTTGAAATGACTAAAACCAAACCCTCCAAGCAATTACTACGAAAAAATACATGCTATTATATATAATTTGACAGGTACATTTCCCTTGTACATAATAAACATTTTTTCTGAAAAACTTTTGTAACCTTAATGACATTTTTAACACAACTTTTTTAAAAGGACTTGCAGTACTTACATATATACCAAATTTTAATTTTCTGTCTGCATAGAAAATATAAATCTCCTCAAGTGCTTGCTTACTGGGACCTCTAAAACCGATCTCTAAGGTCCATTTAAATTTAAAGAATTAGTCTTAGTAATATACGTTACTAATAGTGTACAATTCTTATGAAAATTCACTACTATGATGCACTTGCTGCGTCCCGAACTTTTTTAAACTTACGTCGAAAAAGTTTTTGTAAATAATTATATTTTGGTAGGTGGGTAAATAACTTCAAGAGGTTTGTTAGCGAGGAAAATCAAACCAATTTTTCGGGAACATTTTAAGATCATTCACGAAAAAATTTTGTATACTTTTTAAACAATAAAATTATTTTGATGGAATATGTTACATTGTTTCTACTATATGGGTAACTAAATTTGATTGTTGTGTTACACCTGCCTTGCGCGAAAGATATAGAAGGATAAACAGAGACAAATATAGACAACAAAGAGGGCTGTGAGCTGGTAGTGAGGCGGTGTAATTACACCAGTTAGCTCATGTAGAGCAAGAGACGGCGTGGATACGAAAGAAAGCAGGCTCCAGCCTGAGGAGGCGCCACTGGCTGACCGCTTAAGCCAGAAAGCTCTTCTGTTCAAGAAGCCCAAAAACCCTGAAATTAAACTGACAAGTGATAATAAACGTAAACAACGCGTAATGAAAAAGAAAATAATCAATAACCCTCAGTTGTTACTCGATGGTAGCTAACATAGAGCGTTACATACTCTATGGCCTATGAGAAAACACGGTGTATAGCAGATCCTGTGCACCAATGATTTTTACCAGTTGGCCTAAGACTGAAAAAGGTCACGTCACATTAAATCTAACAAAATGTCACTAATATTAATATACCTGATATCCAGCCACAAAAAAAAATCAAGGGACAGCCTGAATTTAATGAGAGTTAAAGTTACACTAATGATGAATGCTGAAATATGGTATTGATTTATTTTTTAGAAAAAGAGACAACAGGTTAATAAATAAATAAAAACAATGTGCCATGTTTCATCAAAATAACTTTATTGTTTGAAAATGTAGAAAAATTTCCGAAAGTAAACTTAAAGTGTTCCCGAAAAAAATCGTTTCTTGGTCAACCTTATAGGTTAATAGCAAATTAAGCTATTCAAATATTAAGCATTTGATCAAAACTCGCTACCATAACGCACTTACTACGTCCGGAATTTTTTTTCTTACAAACATGCATTATATTTCGATGGAAAATGCAAAAATGCAATAACATAAGGCGTGTTTGATTAAAAACAAAAGAAAATTTGTATCACCAACGACTTATGGGCCAGCCTGTGATTGTAGAAATAATTTTTTAAGATGTAGCTCAAGACACCCTATAATTAATATATACAATTTTTTTTCATATGTTGTATAATAACAGATATATTGAACTTTATTGATTTTTTTACGAAAATTCTACAACAATTATATACTATTAAACGATAAACTCTATAGCTAAGGCTACTGCCAAGCGTCAGAGAAAGGGTCTACTTGCAATGAATTTTCTGGAAACATTTTATTAAAATGAAGGACAATGAGGGTTGAAACTAAGACGTCAGGGTTTGTAAAACATTCTTCTTGAGACACTTTATTTCCATAGCCCGTATTAGATTCAAGTTATTTTCCTAAATGTTGCCAATTTTGACGTTTAAATCGCAACTTTGATGTTTTGTGAAAAACCTCAATTTATGTTTCTTCAAATGCCTATAACTTTTTTATCTTTTGACATACAGAGCTAAATTTTGGTATGTAGCTTACTTATAAGGATGTAAACCTGCGTACCAAATTTGGTTGCCCTTACTTTGTTGGTTCCGGAGATATAAATTTTTTTTGAAAGAAAACACAAAATTTTCCGGGAAAACCTGGACCGATTTTCCTGGCTAACGAACTTATCCAAGCCATTTGCAAAAGGAAGGTACTCACCAGATTTGATCAAAATCGGCCCATTATTTTTTGAGTTATCGGTGTGATACATATATATATATATATATATATATATATATATATATATATATATATATATATATATATATATATATATATATATATATATTAATATATATATATATATATATTAATATATATATATATATATATATATATATATATATATATATATATATATATATATATATATATATATATATATATATATATATATATATATATAAACATATAAAAATTTTAACTGACCCCGGAAATGTGTTCTGGGGGGCCTAATTAGCGCTCATTTGAAGAAATTTTTTAAAAATTCAAAAGTCGGGATCTCCTCATTAGTGAATTTTTTTTAAGAAAATTCACTAAAAAGGGAGTAATACGCTATAAAGCCTTTGTTTAATGACCTTTAACACATTTGTGTAATCTTAAAGTTAAAAATTAATTTACAATTACGTATGGTTTATGCTGATTACAGGTGGCAATATTTATATCTCTCTCGCTCATGCATGTACGGTCGACTTACACATGTGTCAATATAATGGAGATATCAACAAAGAGGAAGGTGTGAGTAATTTAAGATATCACTCCTACGAATATAATCTTCAACACTTAATTTAATTAGGTACAATGTGTTTACGTAAGTACTAATAATCATTAAAATGACTTAGTTAATTGTTGACAAAGAGATTTAAAAACGTTAAAAGGATAAAGTGATTAAGTATTTACAGGTGTATTCTGACTATCCGTTAAGTACCTGTCTCTAGTTTTAGATTGTTTGTACACAAAAATTAAAACTTGTACTTCCCTGGTAAGGTATCCTAGTTTCGCAAATCGACTCGATGGGTCATCTAGTGTAGCTGTGTGACCTGAGACGGACCTCTAGTGAATCTTTGACAGCAAGCTGGTGAATCGAGTACTGTGGCCAGATATTCAGTGGTGGAGCAGCAGCAGGGGAAGTTTAAGGAGGAAGGTGATATTAACAGGGGAATAGTGAAAGAGTGAGATAGTGTAGTGTCAACAAAAATGCAATCAAATTGAACAGTAGTGTACATAAGACAAGGCGAAAGGGAAGATGTAAAAAGACAGGGGTGAATCGAAGGAAAAGATTCAAACGGAAGGAAAGGGAAAAGAGAAAACCCTAAAATGTTTTAATTGAGATGAGCACATGTGCCTAAGTTTTAATTATTAAAGTTTACTGACCTCTTGGAGGGTTTTTGTTCCTTTTTGTGGCGACTACAATATTAAAACTGATCTTTCCTGGTTGGATGACTTTACTTCACACGGCCAAAGTAACAAATCCCATGAAGGCTTGGTTTTCTCACAAAAATAGTGTACTACCACAAGAGAATATCCATTTGCTTACGTAGAATGAGTTCAAAATATCCTTCAAATGAAGAGATTGACCAAAAATTTTCAGAACAGCACCTACTATCGTTGGCCATGCAGTGAAAAGTGAAGTTCCTTATCTGTCCCTTATCAAAATTTAAAATTCCATAACTGTTCAGAGAGAAAATGAATAGATCAGAAAAGGATATATTGACAGTTGATTAATTGTTCAGATGTCAACCAAATTCCCTAAAGCAAAACGTAAACAATAATCTAATGATAAGAAAGTTATTGTTTGGTTATAAATTTTTGTTTTGGATTTTGTGTGAGTTTTAAAATGTTGTTGCTTTCATTAAAAAAAGACATATAGGGTGTGACGCCAAGAGTTTTCGTTAACCATTTATCAATAACTACTCCGATTTGAAATTTGAAAATTTACACACATACGATCGAGATGAATTCCAGTTCAGTGAACATGGTTTACTTGATGTCAAGCTTCCGGTTTAACCGGAAGTGACTGTCAACTTGCCTATTTTAAATACATAGTAGTAACTTTCATTATATTTTTAAATTCTACATTGAATTTGAGATAAATTATTACTAGCACACTATATGTCAAAAATCAACCGTTTTCGAAATTTTTAGATTTTTTTGAAAATTCTCGCGAAGAGTTTTGGGATTAAAATATACGATGAAAATCTCACCGGTATGAGTTATAATGATATTTTGCACGAAATGATTCTAGTTTCTCTCAACACATTAAGTTTAGAAGAAGCTAGAACAAGCTGGTATTAGCAAGACGGAGCACGGCCTCACAATGTCCATTTAGCTCATGATTTTTTGCAACAACATTTTTAAGACATGTGGATTGCCAATAACGGCCCACATAGATGGCCATCACGGTCCCTTGACTTAACACATCTGGATGCAAGTATCTGGGGCTACATCAAAAATAAAGCTTACCACGAACCTGTCACCACAAAAGAACACATGGTAGGTAGAGTTTTACGTGCCTTCAATTTACTGAATTCGAGACAAATCAGAAAGACTACGAACCAAAACATTATAAGACGAATAACAAAATGCCTCCATGTCAGTAGGAGTGATTTTGAGCATTTGTTATCACTTCCACTTTTTTTTTATTTCTTTTTGTGTTTTAGTTTTACACTAGCTATTAGTTAAGTTCTGTACCCATTTATAATAAATAACTACCTATATTGTTGAGCTGTATTTTGGTTTTACAAGTTAGTTAACAACACATTGATTTTACAGAACTAAAACAAGGGAAATGCAGCGATTTGGATGCAAATACAGAATGTTCTCTTTTTTTAAGCGAGAAGGCCCAACAAATGTTATGTTCTCATTTGTAAGGGGTGGGACTTGACATGTAGACGTCAACAAGCATATTATCAAGTTCCAAAGCCTGCTTTAAATCTATTGTGACAATTTTTGAATCAATTGAACCCAATAAAATTGAAATATTCGGGAAACAGTGCAATTTAGGTATAGAGAATGCTAATACACGTTGAATATAAAACCAGGTGCAAACCGAAATAGCTCATAAAATATAGGGTGTTTCATTTGAAATAAGTGAGTAATTGTGATTTCAATTTTACCAAATTGCACGGCTAATTCTCATCACCCTGTATACTTATAAGAAACGCTATCAAACGTGTCGTTTAGGTGCCAATCTGGGCGTAATCTGTACAGAAACTGAGTCTTCTCAGTTGTATTTCCACAGAGAGAGAGAGCGTGCAAAGTTCACCTTGGTTTTCGCGAGAATCTTTAAAAAAATCGAATAATTTCGAAAACGGTTGATTTTTGACATATGGTGTATTGATAATTATTTATCTCAAATTTAAGGTAGAATTCGAAAATATAATGAAAATTACCATGTTGTATTTAAAATAAGCAAGTTGATGGTCACCTCTGGTTAAACCGGAAGTTTGACATACAGTAAACTATTTTCACTGAACTGGAATTTGTCTCAGTCGTATGTGTGTAAATTTTCAAATTTAAAACCGGAGTAGTTATTGAGAAACGGCTAACTAAATATCTTCGCGCCACACAGTGTATTTGATATTAAAACATTTTTTATGAAAATTCATTACCCTAACGCACTTGCTGCGTCCAGACTTTTTTATATATCATAATTAATATTATTTATTTTGTTTCAGACGCAACATTGCAAAAAATGAGTAAGCAAGATCCACAAATGCATGGAAAACTTTCGCGCGACCGACTTCAACCCCACAATCGTGTTACAATTTCCTAAGTAATTTCATTCAATGAAAATGAACATTCATGGGAACGAGTATGTCGCCGTAAATTTCAGTGTAATGGGCTGTGACAATGACTCTATGATCGGAAATTTACCGGAAACTAATGGCTCGTTGCCAATGGAGCTTCAGTTTCACCAAAACCTAACGGTTATCCTTGTTTACAGCGCACTGTTCGTCGTGGCCGCTGTCGGAAACCTCACTGTCTTCATATCGCTATTTAGGTCACGGCACAGGAAGTCCAGGATCAGTCTTATGATAAGACATCTGGCCATTGCCGACCTCATTGTCACCTTTATTATGATACCGATAGAGGTAAGTATAACAACCTTGGGTAAAAATAAAACATTTTATATTGCACTGAATGCCAGCTGATGGGATACTGGCTTCGTTTGATAAAAGAAATTACTAAGCTATGACGTTTTAAAGAAAAAAAATACATGTTTACTTATCACTTGGTTATAGTTTTAAATTTAGAAAAATTATATATTACTTTCTATCGATAGTAAAATATACAGTGCTTTCGAAAAGTAACTAGTAAATTCGTTATTTCTGAAATTGAGTGTTTTTTGAAGAAATGCTCTGACACGTCGATTTTTTTTTAAACACGGACACTTTTTGACATAGTATTTTCGCTACAATTAGTTTGCCGTACTGACGAGCTCTAAATACAGCGACCCATATTTGTGCCGTCATCGTTGTGCGAGATATGACGTCACCGACAATTTTTTTAATCGTCAACCCCCAATTTCGACCACGCCATTTTAAAGAGCGTGTCTAAATAGAGCGACCCATATTTGTGGCGTCATCGTTGTGCGAGATATGACGTCACCGACAATTTTTTTAATCGTCAACCCCCAATTTCGACCGCGCCATTTTAAAGAGCGTGTCATTCTACGTACACATCGTCAAAAATTATGGCTGCCTGGTAGTAGACTAGAAGACCAGCAATGTTTTTTTATTGCTGTCAGATAAAAACTTAAAATTGTACTTCTGTAAATAGTTTTTTTCGGTTTCTTGAGTTATCTCCTAAGTTATTATTTTTTGTTTGGCAAAAGCAGTGTATTTGAAGTGTTTACTGAGTAGAGACTTTTGTCATTTTAGTTGAACGAAAACAAATTGAAATTCTTTGCATGATTGGATTTGGAGAACAGATACGTACCCAAAAAGAAGTAGTTGAATTGTTCAATGAAACTTGTCCTGATTGGCATCGCATTAGCCAAAGCATGGTAAGCAATATTGAGTCTAAATACCGCAACTCTCGGCATGCCCGTGATCTTCCTAAATCTGGACCACCTTCAAAATCAGAAGAAGATCAACTTAATGTTTGTTGGCAGTACAGGAAGATCATCACTCAACACTTAACAAATTGCCTTCTGATTTCAATATGGCAAACTATCACCCTTATAAGGTATGCCTTGTTTATGAGCTTTCTGAAGACGACTTTTATCGGCGAAATCAATTCTTCAAGCAAATGCCAGAACTATGCACTAATGATAATAATTTCGTAAAAACCCTCTTTTTTTCTGACGAGGCTATGTTTGGTTTGAACGGCCATGTCAATAGGAAAAACTGCCATTATTGGGCTACCGAGAATCATCGATGGATGGAGTATCACACTCAACGTCCTCAGAAAGTTAATGTGTGATGCGGCATAGTCGACGGAAGAATTCTGGGTCCCTATTTCTTTGACGTGGACCTTACTGGTGCAAAATATTTGGATTTCCTTCGCGACGACCTTATTCCTGAATAACTTTATATCCTGATACAGAGGAACGTGATCTTCCGGGAAATGTCATTTTCCTTCAACACGATGGTGCACCTCCCCATTGTGCAACACTTGTCCGTGCTTATTTAGATGTGGTGTTCCCAAATCGCTGGATAGGAGGAAGGGGGCCGATTGAGTGGCCAGCTAGATCGTCAGATTTGATACTGCTAGATTACTTCTTGTGGGGAAACCTAAAAAGCAAGGTATACGTTAATATAACGGAGAATTTAGAGTATACCTCCAGAGGTTATTGAAAATGTTCAAAAATAATTTGTTAATCGTCTTGGCTACAGTCAGGCAGCCAGGTGCGCAATGTGAACATTTACTATATTCGATTTTTTACATAATTATTATCATTAAATTTAGAGTTTTGTAATTTAAAATCGTTTTTCCTCATTTTTTTGTCTAACCTACATACTCACGCTAATGCAATGCTGGTCGAAATTGGGGGTTGCTATTTAAAAAAATTGATATCACACAAAACGTCACCGAAATTATCCAAGCTGGCATGGAATTATTTATTCCACGTACACAGAAAACCTCTTTAGCCACTCAAAAGCCCTGGTTCTCTAATTTCTCAGACAAGGCCAGACTTGAAAAGGTTAAAGCTCACAAAACGCTTCTACACAATCCCAGTCAAGAAAACCGCTATGCAAGAAACCGCTATGTCCGCATTCTTTCTGAGGCAAAAAACTCGTTTAATAACCACATCAAAAACAAAGTTCTCTAAAGCTCCAACGGCGGCAAACCCTTCTGGACTCTTGCTAAATCTATTGGGAATAATTTATGCAAAAGCACGTTCCCACGTCTTGTCTCAGGGGATGAAATTGTTCCTACCGCCCTGGGCAAGGCTGAACTTTTTGCTTCGTTGTTCGCCGGAAATTCTACTCTCAACCCACCTCCAAATGTTCAACCACCAACAGTCCCCAATGTCGCGCATAAAATGACGGATATCTTTTTCAAAACTAAAAAGGTACGAAAGATGCTCTCTTCTCTTAATACCAGGATAGCCTCTGGCCTTAACGAGATCCCAGCAATTGTTCTCAAAAAATGCGCACCAGAACTTGCTCCTGTCCCGATTCGTCTGTTTCAGATATCTTACAATAAAGGCATATTCCCTAGTAACTGGAAAACTGCTCGATTACAACCCATCCCCAAGAAAGGATCTAAAGCGCTTCCTAGTAACTACATGCCTATTTCTCTCCTTTCAGTCGTCTCTAAAGTGATGGAAAAGTATATAAACACCGAATTACTAGAATTTCTTGAAAAACACAGTCTAATTCACGACAGGCAGTATGGATTCCGTCATCGCAGATCGACTGCCGACCTCCTTTCCTTTGTCACCCATTCTTGGAACAAGTCTATGGAACTACACGGTGAATCCCAGATTGTCGCTCTAGACATATCCAAAGCATTCGACCAGGTCTGGCACGCAGCGCTGCTTAATAAACTTCCGGCCTATGGCCTACCACCAAAACTTTGTACCTCGACAGCAAATTTCCTCTCCAACAGGAGCATTTCTGTTGTTGTGGATGGACATTCCTCTAAACTGTATCCAATTAATGCAGGAGTTCCTCAAGGTTCAGCTTTAGCCCCTACTTTGTTTCTTCTCCACATCAATGACCTCCTCTCTAGCACATCCTACCCAGTTCGCAGTTACGCGGACGACAGCACTCTCCACTCAAATATACAATATTCTAAGCCTGTCTCTTCAGCCCAATTAGATGAGGATCGCAGACTCATGGAGGGTTCTGTCTCCGTGGATCTCCAAAAAATATTAGACTCGGGAAGTAGAAATCTGGTACAATTCAACCCCACCAAATTTCAGTCTTGCTTTCTTTCTCATAAGAGATACACAAGCCCTAGACCCATCACAATGAACAACCAAGTTATTCAAAGTAATGAGTCCTTTTCTCTGGTTGGCATATCTGTGGATAGAAATCTCAATTGGCACCAACATGTCACATCAATTGCAGAAGCGGCTGCTAAGAAATTAGGTTTCCTCTTCCGGGCTCGCAAATACTTTTCACCAGCTAATCTCTATACCTTATATACTTCACAAATAAGGCCAAACCTCGAATACTGCTCCCACATCTGGGGTGCATCTGCCGCTTCTACACTCGCTATCCTGGACTCCATTCAAAATAGAGCTATACGTCTCATCGGTGACCAGAGGAACAGAGTGAATGCAACCTTTTACTGTCCAGGTCACCAGACATAGGAGATCTTGTTATGCCCGCTCCTTTATCCCGAGAACTTCCAAGTTTTTCCTTCTCCTACGAACCTCCAAACCTTCAAGTCCAGAATTAACAAGTTGCCTCTGTCCTCCTTGTCAACACCCCTGGTACGATAGTATTTAGGCTGTAAGCCCTCGTGGTGTGTTGTTGAAATTAAAAAAAAATTGTCGGTGACGTCATATCTCGAATAACGATGACGTCACAAATATGGGTCGTTTGTCACAAAGTGTCTGGTTAAAATGAAATCGACGAGGATTTTTTTGAAAAACTCTCAATTTTAGAAATTATGAATTTATTCGTTGCTTTTCGAAAGCACTTATGTAAATGAACTAATTGATCTACACTATTTTATATAATGTATAAGTATGACTGTTGCAGTTTCGCTGAAGTGCTCAGCTTTATCAAAATTAGCATGAAGGTTGAAATTGGATTTACAATAAATATCGGCCTCCACAACATCATACAAATATATATATATATATATATATATATATATATATATATATATATATATATATATATATATATATATATATATATATATATATACTCTTATACAAAAAGAGTTTTCAACAGTGTTCGCTGGATGAACTTTGCCTGACAGAAGGGGCACATACAGATTTCGCTCTTATGCAATCTAACGCACTAACCACTAAGCCACTGTGGCTACTAGCTTGTAACCTATAAAATTTAATGCTCAATCAGTTATAATGGATATCTCTCTGGCTTCGTCTTATGTAACAATTTCTAAAAAACTTGCTATGTTTGTAAAATAACTAGGCTGGCATCACTAAAAAATCAATACACGACGATTAACCAAAAACAGTAACATTAATCTCATTAACTGTTAACAAAAAAAAATAGCAAAGCTGGATAGAAAGTTTTTGAAAATTTTATATTTGTTTTCTGTTCTTTTCAAGGTATGTGAAAATGTTTGAATTTAATTTATATGAAGTTGCTCTTATTATTTGCGCGGGTCTATTTCTTCAAATATCTCGAGGATCTTTTTGATCAGTTTGTCGTATGTCCTTACTCAAGAGAAGCATAGATTTAAATCTTGATCATGTTCCAGAGATATAAATCACACGCTGTTAGATCTTGTGAACTTCTTGCGACCATCTACAAGAATCACTGCGGCCCATGCATTGGTCATTTAATATCCTATTTCATTGCTGATATACCTTGCTTAACCAATGGACAGGACTCCCGTCTAGTTGATACCAACAACTAAATAATATATCTACTGCAAAATTTTAAATAAAATTGTGTTACACCCCAAACTTTCTGAAGGTTTTTAATAAGCAATACTTGATATACTCCTCATTTCCAGATTGTCAACTTTAACCTCACAAAGGTTTGTCAAACTCTTAAACTTGAGCAATATCACACAGGCGCTATAATCGGTAAAGTTGACGGTAAATAGGTGGCCGCCAGCTTTTAAACAGTGGATAAAGTAGGTGGTCCCAGCTTTTAAACAGTGGGGTTGAGCGGGGTTAGGTAGTTTGGTTAGGTTAGATATTCACTTGATTAGTTTTGCACCTATTCCCGGTTATTCAGAAAGTTGTCACTACTTAATTACTCATAAAGCCTACCGTAAATCCAACTACAATCAAGAACCGTTCAACCCTCTCGGCAGCTGTACCCCGTGCTTGTTGAAAGAGAAACAGACTCGCATATATGCTTATAAAGTGTTTTTCATTAAGAGCGCTCGAACTTTAAAATGGAATAAAACAAACTGTTGTGATGTTGCCATAATTTAATTTTTATTTTAAAGAACATTTGATGACATTATGTATCGAATATAATTTCGGGCAATTGGCCGCTGCGACTCCGTTGAAAGTGCTGTATCCTGTTGGACCAATTTTGGACGACATTTCCGCATAAATGGGGCTAAATCTGATGTAGAACGCGAGTTGTGTTAGCCTACAGGGCAGCAATTGTCTTTGGTTTGTCAGCATAGACTCGAGATTTCACGTAGCCCCGCAGAAAGTAATCGAGCGGTGTTAGATCACACGATCTCGGTGGCCTGTTGATGTCGCCACCACGCGAGATGACGAAGCCCTCGAACTTCTCATCCAATAAATTTAATGTTTCCCGTGCAGTATGACAAGTGGTGCCGTGCTGTTGGAACCACATGTTCGTGCGATTCATACCATTGATACTGAGCCAGAAATAATTTGTTATCATCGTCCGATATCGGTCGCCATTGACAGTGAGCGCGGCTCCTTGCCCATCTTCGAAGAAATAAGGGACAATGATACCGCCAAACAATGACTTTTTCGGCGTGTAGGGGCACCTGATGGATTTCCCGTGGATTTTCCTCACTCCAAATCTGACAATTTTGTTTATTAACAAAACCACTCAGCCAAAAATGAGCCTAATCACTAAAGATGATTTTCTTCCCGAAAATCAGGATCAGCCGCAAAGTGCTCTAAGGCCCAATTCGCGTATTCACGGCGTTGATTATGGTCGTTGGGTTTTAGCTCTTAATTTAGTTGAATTTTGTATGCATGAAAATCCAAGTCTTGACGCAAAATCCTCTAAGCTGATGTAGTAGAAAGACCCAGCTCTTGCGCACGACGTGGAATGAACTGTCTGGGGTTTTCTCGCATACTATCCCGAACGGAAAGAATATTTTTCAACGATCTTGCGTTTCTTTGACGTACTGCTTCATCCAAAACCGACCAGGTTCTCTCAAATTTATTCATTAAACGACGGATTGTGGACTCTGCAGGACGACCATTAATACCATAAATTGGACGCGATGCACGCAACGTTAGGCGAACAGAGCACTGATTTTGATAATAAATTCTAACAATTTCTACGCGTTGTTGAAGCGTGTAGCGCGCGATCGTAAAATGTCAAGAATGGATATGTATTCCTGCAAAATTTGACAGCTATCGCTTTGCCAAGATGGCCGCTACAAACTGTCAAAGTTCGAGCGTCCCTATTAAAAAACCCTATATATATATATATATATATATATATATATATATATATATATATATATATATATATATATATATATATATATATATATATATATATTGTCACATCAACCCATTAAGGGTGGTGATAACAACCCTTATATTTTAAATATGGAACATAGGTCGAGTGTTAGATGGTTTAAAAGCTCTTTCTTTTCTGAATTCAGCACACTATTTTTTTTTTGAAGTTTTATCAAGTCGTTTAAAAATTATTCACAGTTGGAGTTGCAAGAACGTATTTTATTCATTTTGATAAGAAATGCACTAATTAGTCAATTTTTCCTAAATTTTTTAACCTAAAAAACAAAACCAAACGTTCAAAAATGTTTATTCAGTTATGTAAGTGTTCAAATTATTGACCACCAGCTTCCATACAAAAGTACAAATTTTGTTCAAAACGAGCTCTGACATTCTGCAGCATTTGTGGAGTTATTAGACGGCATTCTTTAACAATGCGTTGTCGTAATTCTTCCAGAAACTCCGATTCTTTTGCAAAAATTCTACTCTTTAAATGGCTCCATAGAAAGAAGTCTAAAGGAGTTAAATCCGGTGATCTAGCGGGCCATTTATTAGTACCTCTACGCCCAATCCATTGCTCTAGAAACTATCTGTTCAAAAACTCTCTAACACGTTGTGAAAAATCCGGAGGAGCTCCATCTTGTTGAAACACTAATTGATTTTCTTGACAGCGATCATTATTTTCAACAATGTCAATTAGTAGAGGGTAAACGATATCTTCTAGTAACTTCAAATACGTTTCGCCACTCAAATTGCCATCAAGAAAAATTGGTCCGATTAAACGGTCTCCAAAATGCCAGTCCAGACATTCAATTTATGTGGAGTTTGAGTGTGAACTTCGTGAAAATTTCTTGGACTATTATATGCCCAATAACGACAATTATGAAGATTGACTGTAGAGTTTAATAAAAACGTACACTTGTCTGAAAAACAGATATTGAACAGAAAGTTCCCGTTGTCAGCTATTCGTGCAGTCATAACTTCACAAAACTTCAGCCGCCGATCAAAATCATCTTCATTCAGTTGTTGTACAAAATGAATTTCGCTATTCGCTGAATAGTTCTTCTTTTGATGTTTGAAACAGCGGCCAATTTTCTCGTGCTCAAAGTTGGGTCTGCAGCAATTTGTCCTAAAACTTCAATCTCAGTAGTCTCATTTCTAACCCGAAATTCACGTTCAAGATCCCGTTTTTTGTTGGCTACTGAACCACTTTGTCGAAACTTTGCAACTAACTTTAAAATGTATTTTGTGTTAACATGTCTGTTCGAATGTCGTTCATTAAACAAATTTACAGTATGGTTGGCACAGTCATCGTTTTTGAAAAAAATAGTAATTATTTCAACTCTTTCTTCTACCATTCACCATTGTGAAATTAATTTTCGGTAGTACTATCAAGTACAAACCGACCCATAAACTGAAATAATAAACCGCATTTCTCTCATTCCGATAAGAAATGTTTTGATAGTCATTTTTTTGTTTACAAACCAACAAAACATTGACTATCAGCACATTTCTTATCGGAATGAGTTAAATGCGTTTTTGCATCTTCAACTGTGAATATTTTTTAAACGACTTGATAAAACCCCCAAAAAAATTAGTGTGCTGAATTCAAAAAAGAAAGAGCTTTCAAATAATGTAACATTCGACCCATGTTCCCTATTTAAAATATAATGGTTGTTATCCTTAAGGGGTTGATGTGACAAGGTTGAGTTTTATGTCAAAACATGTCCCCCTCAATATTAAAATTGACGTATTTCTGTGTTTCTTAAAAAAATATTCTCTGGACGCAAATCAGTCTGTTTCGTTTTCAATGCGCCACCTATATATATATATATATATATATATATATATATATATATATATATATATATATATATATATATATATATATATATATATATATATATATATATATATATATATAATGCACCAACAGTCGAAAATTTGTTACCAGAGCTCTAGCACACACAATCAGGCACGGGCATCAAAATGTAAACTAAATAAGCTAAAATCAACAACTAAGGTCTCTAAAACAACATAGTTTTCATAAATTCATATGGTCATAAATTTCAGATCCAGCAGATCTGAACAGTGGTATATATTAGACGCGCACATGCTTAGTGCACATACGTTAACAAAATAAAAGCAATAAAATCAATTCGCTCTCACAGATAATAATAACGCTCTGTATAATATGATAAGAAACCCCTGAGCTTAGTTCTCTACATGAACCAAATACTTCTGTATGCTGGATGACAGAGCAACTATATAAATATGTATATGTATATATCTAACTATCTGATAATTACTCTCTGGTTGTATTAACGACCAGTCATAAAGATAGATAATATTAAATCAAATTAAGTTATTAAAATTCGTGAACTCTAGCCCATTGATGTCTTTCTTATTTGTTTCAAAAAACTTATCAACTATCGCGTATCTGAACCAAATTCCTGCCTAAAAATTCCATGGCTATACCAAAATACTGTCCCAAAGCTCCAATTCTCGGGGGACACCTATATCTCTTCCAAAATTCTGCTACGACCGTGTGCAAATTCGCTACCACGGCATCTTGGTATGCTACTACGTATGCTTGGATATGTCTCACTTCTTTCTGTACGAAATTGATTAAAGACTAACCTTATAGCTAAACTCTTCTTTAATACTTTCGGCACTCAACGATTAAAAACCAGATAACAGTGTTAGATTTCCACTCGACATAGGCCTAACACAAATGATTCCCTACAGAATAAAACCAGATACTTAAAGCATTTGCCAGCTACTAGAAATATTTACCGGCTCCCAGAAATATTCTTCCTGTCAGAGGAATACTTCACCAGCTACCAGACATATTCTACCTGTCACAGGAATACTTCAACAGCTACCAGAAATATTCTACCTGTTACCAGAGCATTCACCAAGTACTAGGATTATTCACCGGCTACTAGAAATATTCTACCTGTTACAGGAATACTTCGTACCTACCAGCAATATTCTACCTGTTACTAGAGAACTCACCAGGTACTAGAAATATTCACCGTCTATTAAAAATATTCTACCTGTCACAGGAATACTCCACCAGATACCGGAAATATTCTACCTGTTACTAGAGCATTCACCAGGTACCACAAATATTCACCGACTACTAGAAATATTCTACCTATCACATGAATACTTCATCAGCTACCAGAAATATTCTACCTGTTACCAAAGCATTCACCAGGTACTAGGATTATTCACCGGTTACTAGAAATATTCTACCTGTCACAGGAATATTTCATCACCTACCATCAGTGTTCTACCTGTTACTAGAGCACTCACCAGGTACTAGAAATATTCACCGGGTATTAGAAATATTCTACCTGTCACAGGAATACTCCACCAGATACCGGAAATATTCTACCTGTTACTAGAGCAATCACCAGGTACCACAAATATTCACAAACTACTAGAAATATTCTACCTGTCACATGAATACTTCATCAGCTACCAGAAATATTCTACCTGTTACCAGAGCGTTCACCAGGCACTAGAGATATTCACCGGCTACTAGAAATATTCTCTGGCTACAGGCATACTTCACCAGAACTCTGCAAAAAGACATAAAAAATACGAATATGATGGCTAAAAGAAACTCGTTGCTTGTAGTACCCCTTAGCCCTATAGGGGGCTGATACTGTGTCATACGACATCTGTACCCATGGGATAGCTCTCAAAAGGTCAACAAGCTTTCTACTCTACAACGTAGTTACCACACGCACAATGGCGCCTATTCCCGATATAGCGGATGCTTGCATTCCTGTCCACTTCTATCTCATCTGTACACCTCACACCTTACCATGACAGCTTCCACAAGAATTCGCCAAGCTTATTTAGATACCGAATAATTCCCGAAATACACTGGGCTAGAATTTGTACATAATTCTATATTTCAGGTAGTAATATTTAACCAACTACTTGCCGGACTTTACTGTAAAACTCTCTTCTCTGCAGTTGATCCTGTTCTTCAATAATGGCTTTTCCTGTTAACATCGACACTTCCACATAAGATAGTCTTCCGGCCGAGGTATGTTTCCCTTTGTCACACCTGTTAAATTCTTGATATGAAGGTGAAAGGCCCCTATAGGTCTTGACCACGCCTTCTCTCTCTGATTGTTGTACGGCCTACTCTGTTGCCGTGTTCCCCGGTGTCTGTCCTCCAACACATTTTAGACGATGCACGTTTCACGTCTGTAAGTATTTCCACATGCAACCAATGGATCAATACACAAGAATATCCTTCTCCAATACATTCTAGCAACCTTGCAGCTCTTAGTTACGACTAGCAAACAAGAAATAAAGAAATGGACGAAATATGCGAAGTAAAGCAAACTACGGCATAAGACACGTTTAGCACAACGCTAATACAATTTGCAATGTTAGCACCACCTAACGACGACAAAACAAGCGAGACTTATCTTTGTGAACCGCCTCATCTACAGGTGGTCACAAATATACGACACGTAAAACTCACTGTAAAATTAAATATAATTATTGGCTGCTCGCAAGCAAATAATCCGTGACGTGTAAAATAAAAATGTCAATTACACTGATTTTGTTCTACGGCGATTTTTTCACGTAAAAATTGGATATTACGTTTTTAGAACATCCCAACAAATACCTCTGAGATTCTAAGGTTCAGGCATAGATATTTAGCAAAAATAACGTTATGAATTTTTGTTTAAAAATTTCACTCAATGCTGGTTAATATAGCCCAATAGTGCAGGTTCTTACGCCTCTCTATTAATAAGTCTTCACAGAACTTTACTCTTTATTTATAGTTACAGTGGTGAAGATGTTGTACGAAATGAAATGAGAAATTATGCGTATGGTTTTTTCTCAATATTATGTATATTATCCAGACCCAAATCTTGAGAAACACTTTTATTGAGTTTTTGGATTTGCTTGAAAATTGGCAATAACTGTAGTTTCGATCGTTCATTGTTCTCATTTAAAAACTTTATTAACGTGTCGCATTAATATTACCCAATGGCCTGAAAGCTCACTATTAGCTTCGCTAAACGCATATATACTCATTGGGGCAAAATCATGAAATTTGCGGTTTAATTTTCGTTGTGCCCCATCAACTATTATGTTACATTCACGGTTCATCGAACACAAGTTAAAGCCACCATTTGCAGGATAAACCTTATAATATAAATTTTATAACGAAAACTGAAATTAAGCTGTTACAATGAAACACTGTAGGAAGTGCCAGTTGAATTCCATTTGATGTTTAATATTTTAGTGAATTTTGTTTAAAAAAAAATCACTCTTGTGGAGATCCCGACTGTTGAGTTTGACCCATATACATATATATATATATATATATATATATATATATATATATATATATATATATATATATATATATATATATATATATATATATATATATATATATATATATATATATATATATATATATATATATATATATATATATATATATATATATATATATATATAAACACTCAAACCATCAGCTCCACTAAATTAAATTCCCCATTTCCTTGGATGCTTAACCTAACAGCAGGATCTACCACAGATGTTGAATTACTATGTATATATATATATATATATATATATATATATATATATATATATATATATATATATATATATTTATTTATTTATTTATTTCCCATACATACAATAATACTTACTGACTAATATTAAGAACAGTAGCACGTAAGTTCAGAAGAACTTGTATGTGCTGAAAAACTCCTCCTACATATTCTACAGAGCAGTTGCATGCATCTTTCCAGCTACAGTGCAACAGGACGTATCACGTCCGCATGATCCGGTTCTCCAATCTTATCTCTATTATTTACCATTAAATGATCTCTACAATCAGCCGTGATTAAAGTCTACCCCCCTCTCATCACAATAAAAAGGAGGAAAGAGGAAGATCCGATATTTACAACAAATTACTAAACCACTTGTTTCCCGATTCAATATATACCTACCCAATCACAATTAAAAGTAACACTCACTTACCAAGTGAAATACCCACCAAGTCTCTCACGTACGAGCACTCACACTCACACATTCCCACACATCCACACTCTTTCATGTACATTCATTATCCAAATATATACACGCAGTATGAAAACATCATACCCTCTTTTCCCGTATCACTTGCTCAAATGTTACAAAGTTCTCAATTAAATGATTTAAAAGTTTTTTCCTAAACTTATAATTATCTTTCATTTTTTTTAATCTCCAGTGGCACAAGATTAAGTAGCACTGGACCAAGGTACGATACATAACGCTGTGAAATGTTCTTCCTACACGCCGCAGCCGTCATAAAATCACCCATTTTGCCCCTTGTACTGTAACCATGCGTTAACAATTTCTGAAGGCTTATAGTTGTGTGCGTGTATTGTATAAGTGCCATTATGTACAATCCAGTGATATTGAGTACATTGGTTGCCTGGTTATACAACAAGTTAGTGGGATATTTAATCTCCTTGTTCAATATAGTCTTCATTATAAAGTTCTGTGTGATGCGTAGAGGATTCATGTAAGTGTCATATGCCGATCCCCAACACGATATACCATACCTCAAAATTGACTGGACCAGGCTATCATACGTCAGAAGCAAAATCCTTTGACTTAAGATGCCTCGTAGAATATAAAAAATATGTACAAATTTCCTGAGCCTTTTGTTCAGGGTTTCAAGATGACAATTCCATTTTAGATGCTGGTCTATGATGATCCCCAGATACTTCACGTTAGTCTCGCACTTGATTATTTTATCTTTCACTCGTATTACGGGAACAATGTGCGGGAGACCCACCCTCGTAGGTGAAAAAGTGATAACCTTCGATTTCTTTGCGCTCAGATTTAGATTGTTAGAAGCCAAAGACGCAACAAGGTCTTGAAAAATATTAGAACTGCACACAACAGCCTCGCTCCAGGTATTTGCACCATACATCATCACAATATCATCCGCATAAGCTACAAGATCACAGCGGGTCTCAAATTTCTCTAGGATGTCATTTATGTAAATCAAAAACAGTATGGGCCCCAGTATAGATCCCTGAGGAACCCCACATTTTATTACTTGTGGATTACTTAGAACATTACCTATTTTTACTACCTGCTGTCGGTTGTTCAAGTAGTTCCCAATTAAAGTGAGGCCTACACCCCTTACACCCACCCGGTCCAGTTTTTGCATCAGTATGTCGTGGCTCACCGTATCAAATGCCTTATGAAGGTCTAAAAATATTCCAACTGTTTTTAAATCTTTATCAAAATTAGTCAACACCTTCGAGCAAAGTTTGTGTAGGGCCTGTTCGGTAGAATAGTTTTCCCTGAAGCCAAACTGATTAATAGATATTAAGTTATTTTTATTGAAATACTCAGTAAGTCGTAAATAAAGAGCTTTCTCAAATATTTTGGCCAGCGTGTTAAGTAAGCTTATGGGACGATAGTTGGCGGGGTCAATTCGACTTCCTGTTTTAAATATGGGCGAAACTACAGATATCTTAAACTGCTCGGGCACCAAACCTGTTTCAAAAATTCTGTTTATTATGTGAACGATTGGTTCAACCAAAAAAAGATGACCAACCTGGAAAAGCCTACCACCCAATCCGTCCATGCCAGGTGCAGATCTTGCCTTTAATTTACCAATTATAATAGTAATTTCACTACCAGAAACAGGGCGGAGGAAAAACGAACTGGCGCCTGATCTTGCAGTCTGATAATGCACCGTTTGTGTACCAACATTAGAATCTTCAGCACCCACTGACACAAAATACCTGTTGAAAATATTTGCTATTTGTTTCTTATCTCGTACCACTTCATTCTAGCTTATTCTCAGGGCTTCAATTCTTCCCTGGTCTTTACCTCTGCCCAATGCAACGTCTGAAATGACATTCCATATTTTCCTGATATCTTTTCCTGCATTCACGACCCTACCTTTATAGTAATTACTCTTGGTAATCTTTATTAAATTAGTCAACTTGTTTTTATAGACTTTATATTCCAGTTCCAGTTGCCTATTATTCCTGTCATTAAGCCACTTAATTTTTAATTTGTCTCTAGTTTTAAGTGATGCAACAAGACCATTCGTTATCCATGGGCTTTTCTTTCTAGTTTTATTAATAGGTAATACAACCTTTGACTTCTGTACTATAGTACTTAGTTTATTTACAAACCCATCCACAGCACCCTGCACATCTTCACAATAAATAATATCATCCCACTCTGTTGTTTCCAAGTTTTTTAAGTATTCTACCTCATCTATTCTTTGGTACGTGCCGTTTCCATCACTCGCACTAGCAATGTTAGTTTCATCAGAGTGAAGACCACCACCCAAATCAATCGTCAGAAATACAGGGTAGTGAGCGGTAACATCCGACTTTATTATGTAAGATCTTGTTGCAGCCCCATCACCCTTCATCTCTTTGTCAAAATTTTTACTATACCGTAAGAACATGTGATCGATAGAGCTTTCAGATCTGTCCGTAATGCGCGTGGGAGAATTAATGCAGGCAATATATCCATTTTTTTCAAGTACATTGATATAAGTGAGGCTTGAAGGATTTTGAAGATTCAACAGGTCAATATTAATGTCACCACCTATCAAGTCTATATCAGCCCTACTTTTATTTAGAATAAAAGCCTCCAGTTCATTTATGAATAGATTTAAGTCACTAGATGGGGGTCGATAAATTCCCGTAATACTGATCTTCCGATTCTGAATTCCAAATGACAAATTAATAACAGTTAACTCTGCCAGATTTAGACATTCTGAGTTCGCGTTTAGGGTAGTTTTAATGTACACTATTAATCCATCATTTTGATTATATGATCCTTCATTATAAAATGCATTATACCCTTCTATGTGGAAGTTATTCAGGTTGCTTACTGACCAAGTTTCACTTAAGATTATACAATCAATGTTACCTCCCTCCAGCGATTTCAAAAAAATCAGTAACTCGTTAAAGTTTTTTTTTATGCTTCTAATATTTAGGTGAAGTACTGAGAGGAGAGGGAAGCTCCCTAGCTTGTCAACATTAAGTTGATCGAGCGACAATGATTCGGCCACAATATTTACATTACTTAAGTCAAGCATGTCAGCATATTCATCATACACTGCCATTATGTTTGTTCTCTTCGTTTTTTTTTATGATAATATATTTTACTTCAAGCCAAAAATCAATCAGAGAACCAGATCATTCAATGAGTAACATAACAAAAAAATATTCACAAAAATTTGCACTAAATTATTAAAATAATCAGGTGTAATGAGATTACTGAGACCGACCCTGTATTTTCTGTATTTTGACAAAATATGAACAAATTGTCTTACGTATACAATTTATGAGTATAAAATTATCCTTTTCAATTCCAATCAAAATAATAAACCTCCAACAGAACCGAACAGATAGGATCCCAGTATAACTTCTCAATCAATAAGATAATTACCTCTATCAGTACAGTAAGATAAGATACTTAATACAAGACAACAATTATTATACTTATAACGGAAACAATATTCAAAATTCCCTGTAGTTCTACCTCAATAATAAATTAGTGGCCTCTTTTAGTATTAAACAATACAACAAATTCCTAATTGACCAGGCTAAAAATAATCAAATAATGCTATATATGTACACACAAAAAATAAAAAATAAAAGTCTGTCTGATGAAAGAAGTTAGCAATGAATCTAAACTAATATTATGCACACACAAAAAGTTTCTAGCATACACGTGATTTTCGCCTCATGTTAACAGATTTTCAAGGTCAGCTAAAGTTCTCAATGAAATCCTTACATTATTCTTCTTAGTGTAAATGCTCCCCCTCCATACCCAAACTTGGTTGCGTCCAATTTTTTCCCTAGCTGTATATAAGAGATCAAGTTTTCGCGTTGTTAGTTCTTCATAGAAGTAGATATTGGTGTTCTTTAAGCACTTCTTGTTGCCCAAAATTTTGTTAAACATATCCTCTTGAAAACGGACCAAAACTTGTCTCGGCTTCCTGTCAACCCTATTCTTCCCAACTCTGTAGCATCTCAGGAGGTCCTTCTCCTCCAAATCAAAGCCGAAGTTATTTCTAATAAGTGAAACCACCCCACCTCTGATCTCCTCTTCAGGCACCTCATCCATGCCATGAATCCTTATTGTATTGGAGCATTTGATTTGTTGTTCTAAATAATCTATTTTATCTCTTAGTTCTTCATTTTCCTGCTTGATGAGATCTACTTGCTTTTCAACCTGTTTATATTTGACCAACATTTCATCCAGCCTCGTATTTATTTTAGTCACTACCAACTCCGCAATTTTTTCCGTAATTACTTCCAGAGTCTTTGAGTCTTGGAGACATCCAATAGCCTCCGATTTAGAAATGGTCCTTATTTCTGTTTCTTGGGATTTGGTGAGCACCATTTTATTATACTGATACGACTATATTTCCGAACCAGTTATAGCAAAAACAGTAATAATTGTTCAAAAACTCACTTGTGCAACCCTATCGTGTTTTATCCCTTTGTTATACACTCCAGGACAACTTAGCCAACACCGCTAGTATGAAATAGGGAATTATTTCACTTGTTTTACCCAAACTTTTCACTTATTAAGCAGCGAAAATCAATACGTGTTTTACTCGTCGCTGCCCATAATGTATATGATATATATATATATATATATATATATATATATATATATATATATATATATATATATATATATATATGTGTGTGTGTGTGTCTGTATGTATCACACTAATAACTCAAAAAATAATATGCCGATTTTGATCAAATTTGGTACATACCTTTCGTTTGCAAGTGGCTTGGATAAGTTCGTTATCCAGGAAAATCGGCCCAGATTTTCGCAGAAAATTTTGTGTTTCTTTTTCTAAAAAAGTTTATATCTCCCGAAAGGACAAAGGAATTGCCACCAAATTTGGTACTCTGGTTTCTGTCATAAATAGTATCCTATATACCAAAATCAAAGCTCTATGTTAAAAGACAAAAAAGTTATAGGTAAATTAATTTTTAATTGATTAAATCTGAATAAAGAAAGTTAAATGTTCAAAATTGATAATTATTGTAGGAGTACGAATGTGAAGGAAATATACGACATAAAGTGAGTAACAAGCCCCTAGATATGTGTCTAAGTCCTTATTTTCCTTCCTGTCGTTAAAATATGAGCAAAAAATCCATTGTAAATAAAAATTGTTTGGTGTAAATTGTAAAGACGTTAGACAATTAATATAGGTACTACCGGATACACCTGCTAGTAAATACATGTCGACCATAGCGGAGTGAACTAAGCCCTGTGCATCGGATAATCGACTCCTGTATGACGAATTCTAATCCTAGTTAGTGACATAACTTTTTATCAATTTTTTTTTGGTCTCATTTCACTTTACCATTATCTGATCAGATTGTTGTTATTCAGATAAATTTTTTAGCAAGTTTTGTATAAAAATAATGTAATAAATAGATGAAAATTTTAAGACTTAATTCAACTTGAATTGCATAGCTGGTTGTTTGTTCTTACCCTAACTTAATGAAACCGTTCCATATTTATTACAGTCGTAGACTTTTCCCGTGGATTCGCAAGTGCTTGTTTTAGTGAATTTTCTTTAAAAAAATTCACTAATTAAGAGATCCCGACTTTTGAGTTTAGTAAAGGTGTCTTCAAATTTCTTCAAAACTCATATTCAGGGTCAGTTTCAATTATATATATATATATATATATATATATATATATATATATATATATATATATATATATATATATATATATATATATATATATATAAAGGGTGAACCATTTACTAAAATTTAAGTCTGTAAGGTTAAAGCCAAAAAAGTTATAAGCATTTAAAGAAATAAAATTGTCATTTTCTTCAAAACGTAAAAAGTCGTGATTTGAAACATCAAAATTGGCAATATTAAGGCAAAGAGCCTGACAGAAATACGGATTATGTAGAGAGTGTTCCGCACACCCTTAAGTTTCAGCTTCAACCACCATTGCCCTTCATTTTAATTAAATGTTTCCACATAATTCAATTCAAATAGACACTTTCTCTGATGCTTTGGCAGTAGTTTTAGTTAAGTTAATTGTTTAACGTCTATAGTTTTTAGCTACGTTTCGTAGAAAAAATTCATTAATGAGGAGACCGCGGCTTTCGAATTCTAAAAAAAAATTCTTCAAATGAGCGCAAACTAGGCTCCCTAAAATTCATATCCGGGTTTACTTTTTTTTACATATCTACAGAGTTTCGCATTTCTACGATAAAGCTCAATATAATTGTTATTATGCAAGATACGAGAAAAATTTTTATACGTTACTTATATGGTGTCTTGAGCTGCATCTTATAAAATTATTTTGACAATCACACGGTGGCCCATAAGTCGTTTGTGCTTTCTGCAAGTTTTTGGAACATTCCTTATTGCATTTTAGCATTTTCATCGAAAGATGATGCATATTTGTAAAAAAATCGAGACGCGCTTTGGTAGCGAATTTTCAAGAAAATGCTTTAAAATTCCATAACTCAATTTGCTATTAACCCAAGGTTTGCCGGCTAGGAAACGAGTTTTCTCGGAAACATTTTTTGTTTATTTACGGAAAACTCTTGTACATTTTTAAACAAGTTATTTTCATAAAATATGGTACATTGTTTCTACTATATAGGTTATACCGGTGTCCAAATTGATGCCTGCTTGCATTAAAGAGACACATTTGCTATTAAAAATATTTTATGAAAATTCACTTCCATAACGCACTTGCTGCGTACATACTTATTTGTCATAAGCAACTAAGCACTGCTAGATGTCTGAATGTCTGCAACGTAATACGTTTGATCTAGAATTCCGTGCAAAATCTAAAAATTGCAAAAAGAGATGCGATAACATAAAGGAACGCATTTTTAAAACGACGAAATATATGGTACCTCCGGTATAACTGAAAGTTCCATTAACTACAAGATGATATAATTAAAGTTGGCATAACCACGTTCATGATTACACCCAAAGTTTCCTCTTTTGATTTGAGCTAGAGAGTGATACACTTCTAATGACCGCAACTTAGCCTGAGTAACTACAAAATATTTGGAGATGAGTTGTTAGCTTAAGAACCTCGATGTTCCATTGGTGGAAAAATGTACTTCTGTAGTCAAAGTTCTTAGTTTTTATATCCGGTAGAAGATTTTTTTTTAATTACATACTTTATACTTTATATCGATTGAGGTTGCGGAATCGTATTTGAGTACTTGAAATGTCTGCACGTTTTCCGGATAGAAGGGGGCCTTAAGCCGACGGTTCCGTGCACCATGCGATGTTGGGCAGAGTGAAAATCGCTACCCTCTTTATACAAAGAAAATTGTTTAATGGTAACTGCTCATCGGTGGTAATAAACCTACGTTAAAAGAACACAGTCTAATCCACTACAGGCAGTATGGATTCCGTCAGCGCAGATCAACTGCCGACCTCCTTTCCTTTGTCACCCATTCTTGGAAGTCTATGGAACTACACGGTCCCAGATTGTCGCTCTAGACATATCCAAAGCATTAGACCAGGTCTGGCACGCAGCGCTGCTTAATAAACTACCGGCCTATGGCCTACCACCAAAACTCTGTACGTGGACAGCAATTTTACTCTCCAACCGGAGCATTTCTGTTGTCGTGGATGGCCATTCCTCTAAACTGTGTACAATTAATGCAGGAGTTCCTTAAGGTTCAGCTTTAGCCCCTACTTTGTTTCTTCTCCACATCAATGACCTCCTTTCTAGCACATCCAACCCAGTTCACAGTTACGCGGACGACAGCACCCTCCACTCAAATATACAATATTCTAAGCCTGTTTCTTTAGCCCAATTAGATGAGGATCGCAGACTCATGAAGGGTTCTATCTCCGTGGATCTCCAAAAAATATTAGACTGGGGAAGTAGAAATCTTGTACAATTCAACCCCACCAAATCACAGTCTTGCTTTCTTTCTCATAAGAGATACTCTAGCCGTAGACGCATCACAATAAACAACCAAGTTATTCAAAGTGATGAGTCCTTTTTACTTGTTGGCATCTCTGTGGATCGAAATCTCAATTGGCACAAACATGTCACATCAATTGAAGAAGCGGCTGCTAAGAAATTAGGTTTCCTCTTCCAGGCTCGCAAATACTTTTCACCAGCTAATCTCTATACTTTATATACTTCACAAATAAGACCAAACCTCGAATACTGCTCCCACATCTGCGGTTCTGCTGCTGCTTCTACACTCGCTATCCTGGACTCCATTCAGAATAGAGCTATACGTCTCATCGGTGACCCTACCCTCACACAAAGGCTGCCATCCCTTGCCCACCGACGTGCCGTTGGTGACCTCTCTTTCTCTTTTATAGATATCTTCACGGGCACTGCTCAGAGGAGCTTTCTTCCATAGTCCCTCCACCTGCTGCCCCCAACACATCTACCAGGGGAACAGAGCGAATGCACCCTTTTACTGTCCAGGTCACCAGACATAGAACATCTTGTTATGCCCGCTCTTTTGTCCCGAGGACTTCCAAGTTGAGGAATTCCTTGCCGGCACATGTTTTTCCTTCTCCCCCGAACCTCCAAACCTTCAAGTCCAGACTTAACAACTTGCCTCTTTCCTCCTTATCGACACCCACGGTACAATAGTATTTAGGCTGTAAGCCCTCGTGGTGTGTTGTTGAAATAAAAACAATAAAAATAAAATATACCGTCGCCAGGGAGCAGTTTCACGTCACATTCTTGGAAATTCTGCGAAACCCTTTTCTGTAAAGAGGACATGGATCTTTATTGTGCTCAGCATTGTATGTGACACGGAACCTACTGCTTTATGTCCTCTCAGTAGATCAGAATGTGTACACATTTGACTTGATCAAACACAATGCCATAAAGTCGGTTGGTGTTAATTTTACAGTATGTACTGAAAAAGTGGTATTATCCTCTGCTGGGAGTCCAACCCAGACTCCTGGGTTCAGAGGCACACGTTCTATCCGCTAGACCAGTCAGGCTGCTCTGTCTTGTTAAATAAAAGGCATAAGTAACTTAAACGGACTTTGCGTATTTATAGAGCATTCAAGATATTTCTCTCACATCGATGAACTTTACTTGCGAATCTCATCCATTCTGTATGCAACAAGAACAGTAACCCAAAGATGCAGTACCTCAACTGTGTTGTCACTGTATTATGCGTGTTTCTACTTAAAACTAAGGTTTGGTATTATACACTGGGGATTAGCAAGTGAAGCAAATAGAGTTTTTCAAACAACAACAAAACAAGTATTGAGCATCATATTCAATATCCCGCATGCACACACTTGCAGAAACACTTTAAAGGAACGGGATATCCCTAAACTCCACAGCATCTACATCCTGGAAGTGCTAGCTCATGTTGTTCGAAACAAAACCAAATACACACGCATTGCAGTTGAACATGGCTATACCACAAGCGGTAAAAATAACCTGCAAAGTGGCAAACATCGCACAGTTCTGTACCAAAAGTCACTGTTCTACGATGGCTGCAACTTGTTTAATGCATGTCAAGAAGATGTAGGGAATGTAGACGCTTTACCAGCTTTTAAGAGGAGAGTGAAAACAATTCTCTAAACAAGCTACTCTGTGGTGTTTAAAAAAAACAATATTGGTTTTCGATCTGTACACTGCAACTTTTTTTAACCTTCTTGTGTGTTTTATAATTATTTCTGGTTTGCTTTTATGTGTTATTTAAGGAAACATTTTCATAATTGTTATGTGGTTGGATGTGTCATGTTACTTTTATCGTTAAACTGTAGGCGAAGATGAACATATGTGTGCCTTTTAGGTTACATTGGCCTGTTTTCTTGTTATTACATACATTATACATTATACGTTATACGTTATATATTATACATTAGGCATTATATATTATGCATTATACATTATACATTAATCAATATGCATTATACATTATACGTTATACGTTATATATTATACATTATACATAATGCATTATACCTTATACATTATACATTAATCATTATACATTATACATTAATCATTATGCATTATACATTATACATTATACATTATCCATTATACATTATACATTATACATTAATCATTATACATTATACACTATTAATTATTCATTGTTCATTGTTCATTATGCATTATTCATTAGGCATTATTCATTATGAATTATGCATTAAACATTATGCATTATACATTATACATTACACATTATACATTATACATTATACACTACCAATTATTCATTGTTCATGGTTCATTATTCATTATTCATTAGGCATTATTCATGATCCATTATCCATTATGCATTATGCACTGTGCATTGCGCATTGTGCATTATGCGTTATACAATATCCATTATACATTATACATTATGCATTATGCATTACGCATTACACATTACACATTATACATTATACATTATACATTATACATTATACATTATACATTATACATTATACATTATACATTATACATTATACATTATACATTATACATTATACATTATACATTATACATTATACATTATACATTATACATTATACATTATACATTATACATTATACATTATACATTATACATTATACATTATACATTATACATTATACATTATACATTATACATTATACATTATACATTATACATTATACATTATACATTATACATTATACATTATACATTATACATTATACATTATACATTATACATTATACATTATACATTATACATTATACATTATACATTATACATTATACATTATACATTATACATTATACATTATACATTATACATTATACATTATACATTATACATTATACATTATACATTATACATTATACATTATACATTATACATTATACATTATACATTATACATTATACATCATACATCATACATTATACATTAGACATCATACATTATACATTATACATCATACATTATACATTATACTTTATACAGGGCCTTCATTAATTCCCGAGTCCCACGTGACCGGATTCTGTCTATCTCTTAGTGGAATATGATTTTATAAGTTGGCAGTCAAAACGTAACCAAAAAAATCACTAGACTAGGGACCCCAAAGTTACTAGATCAATTGACAATTGACAGTTCAGTTCGTTGGCGCTCATTTCCCCTTTGACCGGTTATTTTGTATGTATATTGTGCATTTTCCAAGTTCGACCAGTGTTTATCTTCTTCAAATAATTTTCTATCTGTTGGACAATAAGAATAAACAGTTTCTATCAAAACTTAGCATTTTCATTACGTTTTTACGTAAGTTAAAAGTGTAGGTATGTTAAGGTTATGTTTATTTATTTGTTCCATTTTCCACACTACTTAAAATATTTTTTGTAGTGCTAGTTTTGTTTGTTTTATTTTGATATCTATACAAAGTAAAAGAAATATTTCATAATGTTTTTACGAACTGGTTATTAATGTTAAAATTAACAATGTTACATTTGAATTCCCCAACCCTTGAAACCTCATAAATAACATTAGATCAGCGGAATGCCGCTAACGCATCACATCGCGATAGGTCAATTTTAATCTCATCTGAGCAAAACAAATATTTTTTTGCTCTGCGAAAAATTTTTTGACTCTAATACGTAAATGTAAAAATAGAATTGAAGAAAACTTGAAGTTTAAGGCATTTACTGTTTCACCGTATTATAATATTTATATTTTTTATAAAAGCACAAAGGATATAAGAGACGCCACTGGCAACTTAGGAATTTCATTGATTCAGGTTGTACAACCGTGTATGTTTGGTTACCTAACTTAAGCGGCCACGTGGAACTCGGGAATTAATGAAGGCCCTGTACATTATACATTATACATTACAGGAAAATTACAATTAACAAAACTTTGAAACATGCCTTAAGAATAATAATTAATTCTGGAGTTCCTTCTGTTCACATCGCAAGGTACACATCTTAAAATAATAGATAGTGTAGCCCTATAAAGAAGTACATAAACTTATTTAAACGTCTCTAATTCAATCACTATGTAGTCAAACAAATTCAATTTCATCAGTTGGAAAATCTGAAGCAAATACGCAGTAACCAAGTTAATTTTCTGCAAACTACACACATCTAGCTGGTTCTCATATGGCTCTGGCAATTTGCGGTAGTTCAGAGATTACCCTTTCGAGCCTGCTATTTAAATATGTCATGGTAATTTAATTGCCATGCTCAAATACAGATCCTGAGAGGGTAAGTTTAATTTTTTGTTAGCGAGGTAGATGGTTACAAATATGTTGTTTTAGCCATATTTATTTAAGAAAGCTGTGACATTTTTCGTTTAAAGTCGAGTAGTATAACGTTATAGGGTTTGTTTTTTTATAAAACTTTCAATTTCATCAAACATCTGGTATTCTCTGCTGAAATTAAATCAGGGGTAGAATGTGTACGGGTGGGATATCGGTAACAGAAATGTCAAACCAATGTTTTCCTTCAAAGCGCTCGTAAAAAGTCCCCAAATATTAAGAAAAATACAAATAAATATACAATGATGAACAATTTACACACAAAAAAAAAACAAAAAAAAAATCTCCCCCAACAAATGGAGAGCAAAAAAAAACTGCCTAAGTTAAAGACTTGTTGGAAGTATAGCAAAAACAAAACAACAGAAACAACACAAACATTTCTATCATATCCTTCCCTCCAAAGAAGTCACAGATTAAAACATCGTAACGCATCTGCTACACAAAAACCAAAAAGCATATATGCATTTTAAAATACCAGCATCTAAAAAAACTCAGTTTCCAGTCTCCAATCACAGCATAAATGCTTCAATACCGATATTCACTCCGATCTTCCCGTCCCCAGTCCAAAGACACTGCTCCCTCTCCACTCAAAAGACAAACAAAGAAACACCGATACTTACGCGACCAACCACACACACCCCCACGGACAAACACGCCCGCACGCACTCAAAACCACCGACTCATGCAGGAACCCGCGCGCGCCTATCTTTTTGTTGTCAATTTCTTCTAAATAAAGAATGAATGACACTTCTAGGGATATGAAAAATCCAGCTCTTTAATATTTTCTTACATAAATTCAAAGAAGTGTGTTCTCTTATTTCAGGAGGCACTGAATTGTAAACCCTTACACATAGGTAAGCAAACGATCTCTGCGTAACTGCCTTCCTTGCCTTAAGCGTTTTAAACGAGTGTGTGCTATGTCTAGTAAAATGTGAATGCTCTATTATTGTTAGACTCTCCCGCTGAGCATGCTGAGTGTTTGTAACCGTAAAGTAAAATAGCTCTCTAATATCCATCAAGCAAGTGTCCTTGTATAGTCGATCACTAGGGTAAGCATAATCTTTACCATGTATCACCTTAACAATACGGTTTTGGGTACTTTGCAGGAATCTGATATGGGACTCAGACGCACCTCCGCAAGCTAGTATGCCGTAACGTAGAACACTCGCAACCAATGCATGATACACAATACGCAGATGTTTATTATCCAACATTTCCTTAATGAATCTAAATTTATACGGCAATATCCAAAGTTTTTTAACCAATTTCTGAATATGGAAATCCCATCTCATATGGCAATATATATCAAGTCCCAGATAGGATACTTTGCTCACCTTTCGTATTGCCACATCACTACACTGATTGCATCATAAGAGGGCAAACAGCGGACGTAATATGAGAAAGGGACAAACACGGTTTTTGAAAGGTTCACGGTCAACCATCTATCAGAAAACCATGCCATAATCACCTCAAGATCCCTCTCAACTACTTTTTTAGGGAACACCAACTGTCGGTCGTATAGATAATTACAGTATCATCTGCGTTACCTACTACTTTGCCCATACAGCGCAATTTAAAAAGGTCATTAACAAATATATTAAAAAGCAAGGGACCCAAAATTGTTCCCTGAGGGACACCGAACTCCACTCTTTGAGGGATATTCACTGTCTCTTTTATCTTCTTGAAATCTGTCAGTCATATAGCTCTTAAACAACTTATGTTGTTTACCTCTTACGCCAATACTTTCCAGAACCTCCAGCAGATTTACATGGCTGACAGTGTCAAAAGCTTTTGTCAAATCTATAAAAACGCATAATGGCGGATTATTGCCTTTGTCAAGACTGTCATATATGCTGCAAACAATACAATATATATATATATATATATATATATATATATATATATATATATATATATATATATATATATATATATATATATATATATATATATAGTATTGCTTGCAGCATATATAACAGTATATATATATATATATATATATATATATATATATATATATATATATATATATATATATATATATATATATATATATATATATAAGCAAACAGTTGCCATTTGAGTGCAAATCACGCGGGGTATCGATTTCATTTAAAAATACTAATTTGCTGTTAACAAAAATGCTTAAAAAAATAGTTTGGTAACCCAGGAGATAAGGATATAGCCACTGAAATGTCGGGGATCAACGAAACAAATTGTAAGGATCGTAATTCCAAATGCGTTGGCCAAGCTAAAAGACATACCGAAACTAGATTTAAAGAACATTTAGTACAACTAAGGTATGGTACTCTAGAGAAGTCGTGCATTGCCTGGCATATTTAGGATAATAATCGTCACGTAGATAATGAAAACCTGAAACCCATCAAAAATGTTAGACAGTCGCGGCAATTGGACCCATAGTTGAGTTATTTTTTTAAATTTCGAAAAGTATTGAATACAAAAGTTTTATACTTTTTAGTTCTCTCCCGATCCACCAAATTTGAAGAAATTTAGATCAGCTTGAAATTTTTCATATTTTCTTAACGTAACAATTTTTTGGCTCACTCGAATTAAAAAAAACAGAAAAGACTCACTAATATGTTTGTTGCCCTGGTTTTAACATTTAACAGCAAAATTTGCTCGACCCATTTTCATTACAGTAGCAAAAGGAATTTCAGTGAAGAAATGCTACAAATCAACATTATCTAATCCATTTGCATTCGTTGCTAAATAAATTTAAAAAATAATACTTTACAATGAATCATCTGTCAAGTTGTTCTTTAACTGAGAAGTGTGCTATGGAGACAATATTAAATGTCATGCAATTTAAGGAAACAAAATGTTTGACAGTTTCTCTTATATTACGAGTCAGTGATATATATTAACTAGTAGTATAAATATGTTGACTTTGCAGAAAGGAGAAAAGATAGATAGGTGCTAATATTTTCAATGCACGCCATCCTGAGCGAAATGTCCAACAGTCTACTGTGAGCAGAATTGTCTCAAAGTTCAAGTCGCGAGAATCAGTGGAAACCTATTTCAAAATACCTCATAGTCCAAGTACTTGTGACGAAGAGAATCAATTAAATGTTTGCTTGGATATAATAGATCATGGAAACACTAGTACTACAAGTAAATGTGTTATAGGACTGATGCTAAAAAGGAAATCGTAAGAAAGCTTTTACATAAAAATAGGTTCACGTGGTTCAAACCAAAGTTTAAAATATTTTGAAAGGGCGAGATTTTGACGTACGGTTAGATTTCTCTCTTTTGTTCTAAGGATAAATAGAAAAAAATGCAATCTTTCCTTGCATAATTTTTTGAATAGACGAGACTACCTTTATAATGAAAAAAAAATAATGAAAATACCTGTAAGGCCTGAACGTTGGGCGCAAGTATAACGAAAAATTAACTGAACCTTACGTTGTGGAGACAGTATAGCTAAAAAAAACTATTATTATGCCCTAGGTATTAATTAAGGAATTAATGATTAGTTTGGCTACTCAGTCGAGGCACCAATATAATATAAATTAACGCAGGGCGTGGGCTTCAGCACTTGCAGTCAGTGGGTTTTAAGATGCAGAAATAAAAGTCAGGAGTTAGAAGTAAAATCAGTTTATTAAAAGATTATTGAAGTTATATAATGCAGCTCGATTTAATTAAGCAAATTTAACCAAAGGAGAAATATCAATTAACTACTTTAAATTGGTATATAAGACTGTAGAAATGAGTTGTGGAGCATACACTACTTTTAAGAGAAAATTACAGATTAATGATGTACTTAACTCGATATTTAGACTGCTGCCTCCGGAGTGATGATCGCATTCGGTCAGCTTTGGATGCTGCAGGTGCCTCAGAGACTTCCTGGGGCAACGGCTTCATGGTTCGGCACTCAGAATTGATTTTAGACAGGGTGCAATTCAGCGGTTCAATTAAACAGGTGTTATTCAGAGGGCTGTTCCTTAACGGTTCCGCTCAGCAGGGTGTTATTAACATGGCTTCTCCCTAGCGGTTCCATTCAGCAAGGTGTTATTGAAATGGCTTCTCCCTAGCGGTTCCATTCAGCAAGGTGTTATTGAAAGGGCTTCTCCCTAGCGGTTCCATTCAGCAAGGTGTTATTGAAATGGCTTCTCCCTAGCGGTTCCATTCAGCAAGGTGTTATTGAAAGGGCTTCTCCCTAGCGGTTCCATTCAGCAAGGTGTTATTGAAAGGGCTTCTCCCTAGCGGTTCCATTCAGCAAGGTGTTATTGAAAGGGCTTCTCCCTAGCGGTTCCATTCAGCAAGGTGTTATTGAAAGGGCTTGTCCTTAGCGGGGTGCTATAAAGTTTTAGGTGTATTAGTGTTGGTTCAGGGTTTAATGATCTACATGAAGCGGCTGGTAGCAGGTTGCGTTTACATACAAAATGTATCTCCGTTAATAATTACGAAAAAAATAACGTAAATAAAACAAAATCCTAAATAATCTCTTTTAAAATGAAATTAAGGCAGCACAATAGCAAGTAATTACTAAACTAACGCTACCTCAAGCCACCGTTTGACAGTATACAGTTTATAACAAAAAGAGCAGTTATCGAAAGTCGATTTAGTACGGTATACATTAGCAAGCATCTCATATTAATATCAGCTAAAGAAATGTACGGGCAACTGGAAATAAGCAGGTATTTAAGTATAAAACTTACCCATTTAGGCATGCTGTTTTCCCGATTGAAAATTTAGCTGTACGATAACATTTCTGGCTGACTTGAAACAGAAGAGAGCGTGTCACGCATTGCAAGCGTTTATAAAGATTTTCTTATCTGGACACGTCATGGAGCTGTCGCGTCTGCAGGCGTATTCCATCGAGTTGTGATGCGGTAGAGTAACCGACAGCCGAGTTTGACGTCACTTTCTGGGACTCAGACTCTGACGTCACTAAAGGGACTGATTTAGAAGCTTCATTGTAAAAAATAAAAGGCGTTAACGCGTGACATGTCACGTTTATGTAAAATACATGCGACGTGTTACACCTTTACCTTAAGTGGAGTAGCCAGTTTACAAAACAGTGGGTGATGGGCACAATGAAACCCAAAGTGTGCGATAGAATGCCAAGACCAATATTCTTTTAACACAAATGTGTGGTACGGTATTCGCAACAAAAGAGTGGTTGGTTGATACTTCTTCCAAGAAAATTTAGATTCACAGCGATAGTAACATTTTTTATATGATTAAATAAGCAGAGTTGTAGATGATGGTCCAGGGAAAGGCACAACTTATGGTTTAAATGTGGCAAAGCGCCAATTATAATTCGGCAGATGTGAAAAACGTAATCCTGGAACTCTTCCGTGGTAAGTTAGTTGGCCTAATATGGAACAACCCTGGCCCCTAACCCCATTAGATTTTTACCTCTAGGGGTATCTGAAGCAAAGCGTTTACCAAGAGTAGACCAATCCGAGATGTAGATTATCTGGAGAGACTAATTTGAGAGTGTGTATCAAATATTACTCCTCAGTATACAAGAACCGTTGTCAAAGAAACTTCCGGGTAAACCCTTATTTGCATTAAGCGTGATGGCAAATATACCCAAACGTTATACCCATTTTCCTTGATAATTGTGTTTTACTGTTTCTTCTTACACCACTATCATTCTTTTGATAGTTTCATCTAAACTTAATGGAAATGCTTTCCAGGATTTAGTTTAGAGGAGTGATTTATTTGTTACCTACAGACTGTTGAAACACAAAGTGAATAAATTTAGATTTTGTAGTTAAAGGTAAAAGTATTCTTCAGGTTTTCAATGAGTTACTTCTATAAAATATTTCGGTGTCATCTGCATAGCTGATTATATTTCCACAACTGTGAAACAGATCATTTATGAAAATTGTAAACAGAATCTGCCTTAATATTGTGTCTTACGATACACAACCTTCCACTTTTGTATGCTTACTAATTTAGTCTGCTATTTTTACGCTCTGATTTTTATCATCTAAATAATTTTCAAATAATTTTATCACATTACCCCTTATTCCAATGACTCCAGGATTTGTAATAACAACGTCAGAGTCAAATGCTTTAGCTAGATCTATGAAAACACAAATACCAAAAAAGTCTGGACCCAGCAAGTGCGTTATGGAAGTGAATTTTCTAAAAAATGTTTTTAATAGCCAATATATCTCTTTAATGCAAGCAGGAATCAATTTGGACACCGGTATAACCTATATAGAAGAAACAATGTACCATATTTTTCCAACATACCTTGTTTGAAAATGTACAAAAATTTTCCGAAAAGAAACTTAAAACCTTTCCGAGAAAACTCGTTTCCTAGCTGACGAACCTTAGGTTACTAGCAAATTGCGTTATTGAATTGTGAAGCGTTGAATGAAAATTCGATACCAAAACGCACTTACAGCGTCTAGATTTTTTTTTACAAACATGCATCATATTTCGATGAAAAATGCAAAAACGCATTAAGGAATGTCAAAAAAAGTAGGTATCACCTACTTATGGGCCATCGTTAGCAGGTGGTAGTGGAATTTTCCTTTACGTGATAGTAAAGGATTTTTTTCACGCCCGAGGAGGTACCACCCCATATATAAAGGGGCCGGTGAAGTCCCTACGGACGTTTCTGGTTCTGGTGTATGTGTCGGTTTCCCTTATAAGCAAAAATGATGATGGCTCCTCCTTGTACAAAATATTCCGGAAATAAAATACCCCTCCATTTGGATCTCCGGGAGAGGGGTGTACACGGGGCGCCAACATCAAGATTTAACATACCCTTTTCGAATATATGTGGTCTAAATTCTAACCTGAACTCCGTCCGCCATTTCCTCCAGGCTAACAGGCCCCAAATTCTCTTCCTCACCGAAACCCAAATCAGTGCCAAAACAGCCACTAATCACCTTAATTTTCCGGGGTATGAGCTCCTTACTTCCTTTAGATTGCATGGAGGCGTGTACGCATACGTCCGTAGCAATCTACCCTGCACCAGACTCCCCAATTTAGAAGCTGCAAGAAAAGACATACTATGGATAAAACTATCTCTCTCAGGGTTGCAACTAAATTCATCTGTTGCATTTACCGGCCACCTTCTGACAACAACTTTGTCCAGCTCTTTGATTACCTTTCTGAAAAAACCGACTATCTGATTTCTGTATATCCTTCCTCCGAGGTCACTATTTTTGGTGACTTCAATGTCCATAATAAGGAATGGATAGGATCTTCAAAAACCGATCCACAAGGGAGAGCAGCGGAGGCCTTTGCAGTCAGCAATTCTTTAGCCAATATGGTTCAGCAACCTACTTACTTTCCTCGCATCCCAACACACAGCTCAAATCCCTTGGATCTCCTTCTTACTACAAAACCTGAATGCTATAAGATATCAGTCACCGCCCCCCTTGGTCGCTCAGACCACGGCATGGTCACTGCTTCCTGCGCAATGCAACCCCAAGTCACACAGTCATCACACCCACGTATCGTTCGGCACTACAATTCCGTAAACTGGGACGAAATGCGGGATTACTTTTCCTCATTTCCATGGGCGTCTTTCTGCTTCTCTCATGCTGACCCCTCTGATATCTCACAAAACGTCACCGAAATTATCCAATCTGGCATGTAATTATTTATTCCACGTACACAGAAAACCTCTTCAGCCACTCAAAAGCCTTGGTTCTCTAAATCCGTAGAAACTCGTCACCCTGTATATTTGTAAACAGAAAGTAAACCCCGATATGGATTTTAGGGGGCCTAGTTTGCGCTCATTTGAAGAAATCTTTTTAGAATTGAAAAGCCGCAGTTTCCTCATTAACCAATTTTTCTACGAGAATTAGGTGAAAAGTATAGATTGCTAAACCATAAATTTAACTAAAACTACTTCCAAAGCATCAGAGAAAGTGTTTATTTGAAATGAACTTTCTGGAAATATTTTATTAAAATGAAGGGCAATGATGTTTGAAGCTGAAACTTAAGGGTTTGCAGAACACTCTTTACATAATCCGTATTTCTTTCAGGTTCTTTACCTAAATGTTGCCAATTTTGACGTTTCAAATCGCGACTTTTTATGTTTTGAGGAATACCCCATTTTTCTTTTCTTTAAATGCCTCTAACTTTTTTGCCTTTGAACGTGAAGACCTAAGGTTTGATAAAATGTTCACTCTTTATATATATATAATATATATATATATATATATATATATATATATATATATATATATATATATATATATATATATATATATATATATATATATATATATATATATATATATGGCTGTTAATTAACTTTACGAAATTATCCGTGGCCATACCAAGACTGTGAGAATTATAGACGGTATCCCAAGAGGTAATCTCTAAAATATTACCCAACTTGCTATAGTCAGTTCTTTCAATGATTCTTCTACATCTACTTTCAGCCTGCTCAGTATTTATACCACCAAACACCATTTGCAAAACAAGTGTATAGTGCCCACTTATATTCGATTTAATGATAGAAGCTATTGATAATAGATAATGGTAATAAATATTCAGCAATACTTTTTACTTTGTATATAAAAATATGACGTAGATCGAGTTTTCTCGGATTCTCTAGTATTATCATTAATCGCAGACATATTCAGTCATTATATTAATGTAGTCTTCAACATACTCCCTATTCTGTCTAATGTCTATGTTTATATCGCCAATAAACAGGCTGTATCCCCTGGCACTACTATATTGTATTCTTACATGTAATTTCTGAGGTTTTCATTAAAATCATGAGGACCTAGTGATGGAGATCTGTACACTCCAGTCACTGAAATAGTTTTTTCACTATTATCAATTTGATTCTAGCTCTTAAACCTGTAGAACTTCCAATTGTTATTACATCAAATTTATAATCCAAATTATCTTATATATATATATATATATATATATATATATATATATATATATATATATATATATATATATACATATATATATATATATATATATATATATATATATATATATATATATATATATATATATATATATATATATATGATCCGTCTGATAACTCAAAAAATAATTAACTCGACAAGTGCCTTTCTTTTATTAATGGCTTGGACGAGTTCGTTGACCAGGAAAATCAGACGGGGTTTTTGGGTCAAATTTTGAGTTTTCTTTCAAAAAAAAATTTTTTCTCCGAAAATTGCAAAGCTGTTCTAATGAAATTTAACGGATATATTTCCTTAGGAGAGACCTTACCCCGTACCAAAATTCAACTTTAGAAGTTTATAGAAAATTGAGTTATTTAGATGTTAAATTTTCTTTTGAAAAAATTTTTTTGCTCCGAAAATTACAAAGTTATTTTAATAAGATTTGGTTTATAGAAAATTGAGTTATTGACATTTGAAACATTTAATAAAAATTAACTACCATAACGCACTTGCTGCGTCCCGTTAGTTTATTATTATTATTATTATTAGTTTATTGAATTTGAATTTTGACAATGCATCTGCTAAAAAAGTGTTAAACTTGTGACTGCAACTGATGCAAGTTTGGCTTCAATCAAAATCAAAATAGGGACAGCTCGAGATCTTCTTGTCACTGACAATATTTCATAATTTTAGTTTACCAAAATCTACTAACTGTCCATTATTTCTTGCTAAAACCAATATTTACTGCACATTTGTGGAGTTCGTATGTCACTTTAAGCTAGAATAATAGTTTTTTTTAGCGTAGTTTTCAGAACATATAAAATTTTTAGCATCCAAATTTTTAGTGTATACAAAGCTATAGCCAGGTATGCTACAGAGGCCAAAATCCCCGATTCTCTAGGTCTCTGTCAAGACCACGCAATCAAAACACAATCCATCTGTTAAAGATATATTTTAAACTCGTCAAGATTCCTACTAATACTACGTCTATGTTGATGTATCACTTTGAAACCTTTCACCTTATCATTAGTCTGTAACACCTGTCTGGCGTCTTGATACTCTAATGTATATCGATGGGTTTTCAGCAAAACATCCTAAGCGCCGATCATGAAATTTTACAGCAAACCCTTTTTTCTCTAACTTTTTAGTGAATTTTCTTAAAAAAAATTCACTAATGAGGAGATCCCGACTTTTGAATTTTGAAAAAAATTCTTCAAATGACCGCGAACTAGGCCCCCTAGAACACATATCCGGGGTCAGTTTCAATTTTTATATGTTATATATATATATATATATATATATATATATATATATATATATATATATATATATATATATATATATATATATATATATATATATATATCACACCGATAACTCAAAAAATAATAGGACCATTTTGACTAAATTTGGTGGAAACATTCCTTTTGCAAATGGCTTGGATAAGTTCGTTAGCCAGGAAAATCTGCCCAGGTTTTCCCGGAAAATTTTGTGTTTTCTTTCGAAAAAAAATTATATCTCCGGAATTAACAAAGTAAGGGCAACCAAATTTGGTACGCTAGTTAATATCCTTATAGGTAAGCTACCTAACAAAATTTAGCTATGTAGGTCAAAACACAAAAAAGTTATAGGCATTTAAAGAAAAATAAATTAGGGTTTTCCTCAAAACGTCAAAGTTGCGATTTAAAACGTCAAAATCGGCAACATTTAGGCAAAGAACTTGAATCTAATACGGGATATGGAAATCAAATGTCTCAAGAAGGATGTTTTACAAACTCTGAAGTCTTAGTTTCAACCGTCATTGTCCTTCATTTTACTAAAATGTTTCCAGAAAATTCATTTCAAATAGACCCTTTCTCTGATGCTTGGCAGTAGTCTTAGCTTTAGAGTTTATCGTTTAATGGTATATAATTTTTGTCGAATTTTCGTAAAAAATCAATAAAGCTCAATATATCCGTTATTATACAAGATATGAAGAAAATTTGTATACATTAATTATAGGGTGTCTTGAGCTACATCTTAAAAAAATATTTCTACAATCACAGGGTGGCCCATAAGTCGTTGGTGATACAAATAATATTTTTTTATTGGAAAACGCCTTATGTTTTTGCATTTTCCATCGAAATATAATGCATGTTTGTAAGTTAAGAAATTCTGGACGCAGCAAGTGCGTTATGGTAGCGAATTTTGATTAAATGCTTCATATTTGAAAAGCTCAATTTGCTATTAACCTATAAGATTGACCAAGAAACGGATTTTTTCGGTTACATTTTAAGTTTACTTTCGGAAATTTCTGTACGTTTTCAAACAATACAGTTATTTTGATGAAACATGGCACATTGTTTTTACTATATAGGTTATACTGGTAACCAAATTTGATGCCTGCTTTTTTTTAATCAAACACGCCTTATGTTATTGTATTTTTGCATTTTCCATCGAAATATAATACATGTTTGTAAGATAAAAAAATTCTGGATGCAGCAAGTGCGTTATGGTAGTGAATTTTGATCAAATGCTTCATATTTGAATAGCCCAATTTGCTATTAACCTATAAGGTTGATCAAGAAACGAATTTTTCCGGGAACACTTTAACTTTACTTTTGGAAATTTTTGTACATTTTCACACAATAAAGTTATTTTTATGAAAATTCACTACCATAACGCACTTGCTGCGTCCAGAATTTTTATTATTTGAGTTCGACAGATAATTTTTCCCACTAAGCATTATTGTGCTATTCTAGGTATGCCTAGCAGGTTAGTTTAGGAAGAAAGATAGTTTAATTCTGAATTATAGGACTTACGTTGTTTTGCCGGCAATACAAATCTGGGCTTGCTAGAAATAAATGGTGCTTGCGATATAGATACGATGTTTTGCTGGGAATTAATTGTAAGTGGTTAATCATACGATGTTCTGCTGGGACTAAGTTGCAAGTAGGTAGTTATAGTGTTATGGACAAACTGAAAAATTAAAATCTTAATAAATCCAGTTAAAAGGTTATTGCCTAAAAATTCACATCGTGATTTGTATAATGATAATCGACAGTACATTAACATCCGAAAATAACAATGTGTAAATAATGTAAAATGAAACTAATTTCAGCCTCTTTTAAACATCTACTGGAACCTCACCTTCGTCATCCGTTGGTGACAGCCTATCAGGAATTATTGTCTTGTTACATAGTGTTATTAAGTTTCTAAACTTCAAAGTATCAATTAGTAGCGAATTAGGGTACAGTAAGGCATCACATTCGACTAATTCTGACGAATTTGTTGAGGTTCAGCCTTCAAAAGAGTAGAAAGTTAAAACGTGCAAAACTTAAAAAGAAGGTAACAAAATATATTTTCTGTTTTGAAATATTGGGACTGTCCACTCTTGAAAATCGTCGTATGCAAACTTAATTTTTATGGTCCTTGCACTTTGCTGTAATGTGAACACTCTTAATTCACTGTATAATATTTTTCTCCATTCTAAAGTTTTATTTGTTCTACTGTCTTTTTCCAGCATAAAACATTTGTATGATTGAGTTCAATAACATTAACTGGTTTCGGGGTAATTCTAGCATATGCAGTTAGTGTAGTCCATTCTGACTGCGCTCATATAATTCCTCCTTTAATAAACTTCTCGATAGTGGCGTGGACGGAATTAATGGGCAAATACGTGTGGCCTGGTATAACGTACACTATTTTGATTCTCTTAACATTGCGAGATGTCTTATAACGATTGCGTTTTTATCTAGCATCGTTACTGCTTTAAAAACATATAGAAAACCCCAGGTGACTTATTTCTGTGATGCATTTCAAGTTTCAGTTTAAACAATTATTTAATGAAAATTTGCTAATATCTAACTATCCTAGAGCCCGCACTGCTTCCTTGTTACATACGTTGAAATTTAAATATCAAAAGACGGAATAGGTTTTTGTTAAGGGAACATACGTCATGTTATTCTGGAAGCTTCAAGAAGGCGCAGTTTACGCAATAATGATCTCATCCTTTTGTTCTCAAGTAGCGACCGTTGAGGGCCACCTACCACAAATTCATCGTACCACCACCGCATAAAAAAGCAGTTCTGGACAGTACATTCTTGTCACACACATGGAAATTGGTAAAGGAGCACAAATATACGTTAAAAATGCGCGGTAAAATTTCGCGAGTTAACTTTCTTGTTAACACACTTGACTTGTTAAAATAATTTATTGATTATAGTTACATAAAATACTTATGAATAATAATCAAAATGATAAATATAAATTATGACAAGTTAAAAGAGACTCAAGCAATAACAATGTAGGAATGTCCGTCCTTGGTCTGGTAACTTCCATATATAGTCTCTGGTGGGGTATGGACCGAGAGGCGGTTTCCACCTAGGTTGCAGTCTTGAAGGTGATCCTGGCAAGTGGCTGGTTGCTGATTTGAAGGTCTAGTTGTTTACCCATCTATGAATAGTCTATTCTTCTAATTGCGCAGCTATTAATTAACCCATTCGTCAGCGACCTTGGGTGTTGAATCTGGATATGTGCTTCTTATGTACATTGTATGAGTTGGCTATTGTTATCTCGCGTAGGCTTTTGACGTGAGGCTATTTCGAGAAAGTCTTGTCTTGGCCGCGCTGCGACTAACATCGTTGAAGTTGTAGTGGCACCCTTTTACCATAAAATGGGGTAATATCTCACTTTTGGCCATTAATATCGTTTAAAATAGTTATCGGTAGTTGTTATAAGTGTTTTGATCTTAATTTGATCTAAAATTAATAGCCCGTTTAAGTTAAAAACGTGAGCCAAGTGGCCACCTCTTTGTTCTCTAATATACCGAACTCCCTAATGCTATCGCAAACATTTATCTAATTTCCTGAGCTTGAAATTAATCAGTTTTATAAAGTTACGCATATCTCCAGGTGTATTTTAGTGTGAAAGTTTCAATGAAGTTATCTGCAGAAGACGTCAGCACAACAGCTGTTTGAAACACAGGTCTAGCTATCTGAATCAGCACTAGAAAGGTATGAACAACTGATCTAGCTACCATTAATGGGAAATGCCTTTCATTCTTCCCTACTTCCTTCTTGTAAGAAATTAATAGCCTGTGACAGGCACTGATACCCGGCGTCCAGCCCGATGAACATCTGTAAACAACCAACAGGTGACATAGGGTCATTGAACTCCCCATGTGACCCAACTTTGGTGAGTTTTTAATCGAGTTTTATCTGCGTGTGACTTTCAATATTTTTATTCAGCATCCAGACTTTCAAATCACTTGCAATATGAACCTCTACTCAACCTAATTGAACTATACCTCCTTGAATCAGTGAGATTATGTTTAAAAAAAAGGCAACTGTAATTTTATGTCTATTTCTCAACATTTTGTTAGTAACGTAAATTCAGATATGTAACTCTGTAATTTCAAATTAATTGATATTGTTTACCAATTATGTAACCTGAAAATATTTTATCTTTCAGTTTTTAATTAGTAAAGTAGAAATTCAACCTCTTATTATTATTTTTTTGAGCATTCCTCAAGAGGCTTTTTCTAAGAATTGTAATAAACTGGCCAACTCTATGTCTAGGAATTCCACCTAACTCTTATATAAAATCTCGAGAACGTCAAGAGAGCCGATTGAAAAACGAGTTCTTATGCTTTAATGTTTATTTTCTTTATTTTGTACTGTAAAATACGACAATTTGGTTTCTTTTTATTATACAAATAATATCCATATTTTTTGTAACATAATATCCAGTTTTTATTCTGTTAAATGCAATAGTTAATTTCTTTATTGGAACATTTAATATTTACTTTGTTTTCTCTTATCCAATGCAATGTTTATTTGAAAATTACCAGCAGTGTCAGATTGATCTGTTGCTATCACAATTTATATCAATAAATTTAAATATTTATTTTTCTACATATATCTGTTTAATTGAATAATAATTCCTACCCAGAATCACTTATCAGTGGTGACAATATGGATTAAGCTTTCTTAATATCGAATACCTAGATACCGAGAAAATTTAAAAATCACGTGACCAGGCTTTAGCCTGGAGGTCTCACATATTTAGGACCTCAGGCGGAACAACTCAAAACTAAAGTAAGTATTAAGCGATATTAAGATCTTCTAGCCTAATAAAGTGTTCCTTATGTTGCTAATGAATAATCTGATAGATATATACTTTTGGGTTAGGGTTTAATAGGTAATGGTGACCTCACTATGGTCCGGATTTGGATCCACTTGAGATCAATCACTATATGCCACGCTTCTCGTTTCTTTTAGGACGGTTACAGTGTCCAAAAATGTATATAGCATACAAAGCATAATTCTATTCTTATTTTGGCCTGGACAACTATCACAATATAGTGCTACATCAGTAACCTTGTCCCAGTCGTCAATTTTTATAATATAATTGACTATTATGCTACAGATCTCATTGCAACCACGATTCCCATCTGCTTCGCCCCATGAATAGCAAAAGCCTTTCCTGCTATAAGATTCTTACATAGTCTTGTTATAAAATGAATACTTACGAGAATAGTGCCTCCCATGCGGTGTGTTTAAAACTTTCTGGAGATCAAAGTTTGCACATAAAAATGTATTGTCATGTTTGGTCTTCTTCTGCTATTTTTCAAACAAGTCTCTGCATGCTGATTTCTGACACAAGTGATCATTGTATGCTTCTTTTTCACGAGCAGTACCTTTAAAGTCCGAGTCTTTTCTTGGTTCACATATAACGCATTTTTTTTCTTTGGTGTGTGAAATGCAATGTTAAAATCATCCTTAAAAATGTCTCTGAAAACTTTGAAGGAAATTGCACTCTTCTTCTTCTTCAGCTGACATCCTTAACGGTAATGTTTTATTCATTACCGTAACTACCTTACTGACATAACGAGAACCTCAAAGGAAGCTTAAATAAGAACAGGTGACTTTATTTTTGAACAGAAATTCAAGTTTTGGTTTTGGAAAATTTGCTATTGACAATTACTATGGTAGTGCTCTTACTGCATTCCCTTTATCCACATTAAGTTAAAATATCAACACACGGAATATTTGCCTTAAGGAAAAAGATCGTTTTTTATTACAATTTCCTACTAAGATGTTTGTAAATTGGAAATCTTGAAGCAGGAGAATATCGTTGCAGACATGAATATTTACTGAAATCAAAGACGCCGCAATGACCCAATAACAGATCTAAAGTATTGGAAACTAGATGATTAACTGGATTAACAAAGATACCGAGAGTCATAAAGTCGGAAATTTATGAGCCAAATTGACAACTGAAAGAAAGCCAGACAAAGCAAGCGCTACCGTTAAGCAATAAAGTACACTTGACAGATACTTGGTCGAACAGAAGCTTTGCAAGTGCGAGGCCTCGACGGAGTCTCTGTGGAAACTGGCGGAAACACATCCATCTTTGCATCCCTCTCATACACATTCAGGTAGATGGGTAACTAAAGGACAGATATAATAATCGCCAGCAGAGACGTCGACGCACTGAACAAACCCAGCTGGTTACTTAAGCGCGTGCAATGCCTGTATCTCTCTCGGTTGACCGACAGAAACCACTTAGGCAAGAACTGCTCTACCTCTCAGCGATGTTCAGGAGAGTTTTCTATCAGGCAGGCGAGTGAAACATAGCTTCCGCATGGCATGTACGCCCAGTGTAATTATCCTACAAGTACTGCAAATAGTTTGAGTTTGGTTTAGTGATTTTAACATCTCTTTTAAAAGAAAAAGGGATTGAACAGTGAGCCTTTAATAAACATTTTAATGCAGCGGCAAGTTGTTGACGGCAATTCTTTGTGGTAAATACCAGATTCAAGTAAACGGTTTCGAGGTTTCAAGTTCAAGTTCTCAATTCTCAGATTCAAGTTTGCCTTTATATTCGATTTTTCCGTATACGTTCAAACGTACCTTTGTGTCCGAGTTGACCCTTAAAAAACAGTTTTGATGTTCAGATTCAAGTTTACATTTGGTTTCAAGTAATTTTCAAGTTAAAGACTAAATCCCAGTGTCTACCTAGCCTCTTGAATGTACATTGCGCGTCCTTTCTTCTTGTATCCACCTCGACAAGCTGTCTGACAACTACTGGCTTCTCTCTTGGGTGCAATTAAGCGCCTATGTTAAGCGCTAAATGTCGGTGTTACCCTGTGCAGCTTCTGCATTCCACCAGCAGGCAAATTAACATCTGTGGGGCCTCAGGTGAAGGTCTAGACCAGCTGGTGAATCTTCAGAAGTGCTAGTGCACGGCACGTGAGTCCTTTGCAACATTTTTGAGTGATTTTTAAGACTTTAGGCAGACAAAAACTTTCATACATCCATTAAATTTTTTTATTAAATTTCTCATTAAATTGCAATAATAAATTTTAATTCAGTCAAAATTAAAATCTTAATCAGTGAGATTGATCGTTTTATAAATGTATTTTGTATTTTCCTTCTGCATAATACCAAATTTTAAATTATATGAGCATAATATGATAACTAATTAATTGACATTTTGCCCACAAATTTTTCAAACCTTCAAATGTTTTAGAGTAATAAAAAAGTAGGTCATAACCTTTTACTTAAACAATAGTTAACAATTTCTTAATTTTACAATATCTGAATTTTTCTCACAAACTTTTTAAGCAAACAAAACATACTCTGGCCAGAACAATTAACTAAAAATTTACCTAACAAATTAAAATTGAGAGGATTGGTAGATTTAATAGAAAAACCTTTAACTTTACATTTAATTTTTATTTCGTTTCTTTGTAATGTACAACTTTTGTTTGATTTACCAGGAGCCTGGATTTAAATAACTCCAAATTATTAGTTTATATCAATAAATTTAAATATTTGCGTTTTTAATGTCTGTTCTTATTGAATAATTAATTTCTCATTTAACCTTTCTAAATTCTGATGGTTCTACAACTGGAAATTATTTATATCTTTTATCTAGATCTCTTCAAACAACTAACTAACGTAGTTCGGGTATTTTGACTCAAAGATATCATAAATCTAGGACTTTGGGCAGAACAAGACTAAATCTAAGTAAGCATTTAATTATCCTTTCATCTTCAAACCAAACAGTGTGTTCTTTATCTTACAAAATAATAAATATAAGAGATAAGTGCAAATAGGTTAGGGTTTCGGGGGTGATCATGGCCTCACTCTTGACCGGATTTAGATCCAAATGAAATCTGTAACGAGATATCAATCGCGGACAAACATCAAATAAATACACTCGAGTTTCTAGGCTTAAATGGGCACAATCTCTCCTTCAATAAAATATTTTTATTATGCAAATATTCTAGTTGATCACTAATGTTGTTCAGCCTATCAATCAAGCTTGTTTTTACATCCCTTATTTCAGCCTTCAGCTCACAAGCAACATTTTCAATAACTGTGTTTATTTTCTCCAGCTTGTTCTCAATATCACCTTCCACAGGCATATCATCTGTTCATAAAGGTGATTGACTACTTTTATCTTTTATGCTAGACACTCGCGTAGACAGTTTTTGTAAGACCGATACTAGTACTAAGATAAGATTGTAAGCAAGGTGCTTACAGTCTGAGTATCCAGATTTATGATATTTCTACATACATAGATGTTGCTTTGATCTCAGAAAAGTTATGAAAAATCGCCACAAGTAATTTAAATATCGTAAATTTATCTATCATAGAATGGATAAAATATGTAGGCAGAGAACATGAGGAAATGGAGTGTATTTTATTACGTGTAAACAGAACACCTTACCAAGCGCAAAACGCGCGGTACAACGGTCACTTTTGTGCAAAATAAAAGGAAATGTAATTCGAAACGACACCGGCGTTGATAGGACAGGTACGTAACCTCTAAGGAGGCCACTTTTGTTGCAATAGAAAATTTCCGAAAACTCAGTGTTTTCGGGGACTCGGCGACATAAAAAAAATACGTATCTAGAGAGGGTATTCAGGCGGCTGCCTCCGGGCTAGGCAATTGCCGCTGCGGCGATAATCGTCAAGGGTTTCTGTTAAGTAAATTAAGAAGTTAGTGAGATTTCAGTGACAGAATTAGCTTTTGTTTGAAAAGGGCGGAATTCGCGAAAGATCGTGGGTCAACGGCCATAAGGGCTGGTAAGGCAGAGTACAGAGCAGGAGTTTGCCAGGATTTTTCTGGGTGAGTTCGTTCCAATTGATATATTTTTTTTGTTTGTTACATGTTCCCTAATTCTTTTTATTAAGAATGGGTCAGCTGTCTCGAGTACCGAATTAATTTTTACAACTAAGATTGTATAGGTATTTTAAACCATATGGGTTGTAAGCTAAATTAGCATAGATGTTCTAGCCGTAGGGCGCTGGACTTATAATCAGTGTGAATGAAATCAGATTGAAATTTAGGTGTTGTTTTATGATAGGAATTTTAATGGATGGGAAAGTATTTGTGAAATTATATAATACGAGGAAGAGATAGGGCTTTCAGCCATGAGAGTTTAGCTGGGAGCTATAAGGGGTAGATAGGTGAGAGCTATAATTAAGGCAAAAGGGAGTTAAATATCGGGCTTAGAAAAATTATACCGGGGGGCAAGAACAATGTAGTTTTCGCCGGTATCAACTTTGTATAACATTTAATCCATTCTAAGGGTTGGGAAAGCCTCCTACACCATCCTGTTTAAATAACCTTTAGGATTTATAATTAAGAGTTTTAGTATAAGTTTAATCAGACGGAAAACCTTTGGAATTAAGGAATTTATTTTAAAAAGTATTGATAGTTTTCTTTTGTTTAATTTAAATCAAACCAAAACCTTTGAAATTAAAGGGTGTATTGAAAATGTATCGAGCTGTTAAAAGTTTATCTGTATAAATTTTATTTTTGTATTAAAGTAATTTTAATAACTAGATGCTGGATTTCATTATTAGGTTAGGAAGCCCTAAACTAGAGTTCATTTTACCAGTTTTCTTATAGGGTGACTCTGATGTACTGGGGTCACTAGGTATACGCTAAGACTGAATATATAGTGAAATTCTGGGAATTTTACCCAGATGCTCGGTTTTAGTGTTCCAAATAAATTTAGGCAAGACATCCCTTGAAGGTCGTAAAAACTTAAATATTAAGTTCAAGATAACAAGGGGATAGAAAAATGGACACACGTTATGCCGCTCGAACGTTGCTGACCCTAAAATATAACTAAACGAATAATTACTTAAATTTCAATAATAATAATTATAATATACAGTCATTGAAAAACCTTTGTTTAAAAATAAGTAAAAGGCACGTAACACCCCCCCCCCCCCCCCCATTACAAGATATGTACAAAATTACTAGTTATATTCAGTATTTCTCACAGTAAAATTTCTTAAATATTCAGAAATTTCACATGAATTACAAATGTTACAGACCCAACTTTTATTCCACGTGGTGTGAGTTACGTTATCACATCCACTGGATCAATTTTAAATTTAAACTCGCACTTTTTACCACTTGTTCGTACATTTTTACCATGTTTGAAATGCTAAACTACACACTACTTTACTTAATAAGTGTGTACATGCTGAGATTGTATTTACGTTATTAAAAATAACAAATATAATAAAGGAAAAAAAATAAGTACACTTGGAGAGCCCAAATCACCACAACACATTTTAAAAAGACCTGACGATCGTTTCACTAACCAAGTTAGCGTCATCAGAGGATGAACCATTCTAAATACTTAAAAAACTAACATCAACTTATATACCGGATCTCAGGTAAAGAGATCGAACCGAGATGAGACACAAGTCGTAGGCAAATTCCACAGTGTATTGTATTTTTATCGCCTGACCAGGTCTTTGCGCTATCCTTATTGCTTTATCTAAAAGTGTCCATCTGTAATAGTCTTGAGAAAGTTCCACGACCGCTAAATTAACAACGGTTCCTTTGGCGGCAATAACTGTATACTTGTTATCGGTAAAAACGTGCCGAAAACGTGAGAATTTTATTTAGCAAAGTAATCTATCAAGTGACTCGTAATCGGCGCTGGTGCACTGTTCATACATTCTTTGTTGCAACTATATTTCGCAATATATACGCTCTCAAACCCATTCAGCTGACCTGGTTTTCTAACATTTTTTATTAATTTCAGATTTTCTTTATCAACGTGATGATTACTATCCCAAATATGTCGGGCGACGGCAGACTTATCTACAGTACCGTAACGTAATTGGGATATGTGTTCTTTGAATCTGATTCCAATCGATCTTTTTGTTTGTCCGACGTATTTAAGATTACAATCTTTACAACTTATTTCATAAATTCCCGACATTTTTTCCGCGCTATCCTTGTCTTTTGGATTACCTAGCAAGTTTTTTAAAGTATTTGTTGTTGAAAATGCTACCTGTAAGTCGACTTTTTTAAAAATGTTGTCTAGACCCCTCGTGATTCTAGGTTCAAATGGTAAGCAAACAAAGTTTTTTCCGATTTTTCTCTTCTGAACGTCGTTGATTCCGTCACCATTTTCTTTGTTTTCTGTTTGTTGATTAATTTTTCCACTAAGCCAGCAGTGTATCCGTTATATTCGGCCACGTTCCTAATATAATTTAATTCTTTGGTATATCTGCTTTTGTTTAAAGGAAAATTAATTAACCGATTTACTAAAAAATTCAGACTGGCCATTTTTTGTGCGTACGTATGATGTGAGTCGCTCGGGATGTAGCTTAAGGTAGTGGTTTCTTTTCTATAGACATCGAATTCTAAAGTGTCTTTATTCTTGATAACTAGTGCATCTAGAAAGGGTAGTTTATTATTAGTTTCTAATTCGTGGGTAAATTTTATAGAATCAAATTTATTGTTTAATTTGGCAATAAAATCTTCTATTCTGCAAATGTTTGTGTCAAACACCGCGAAAATATCATCCACGTAACGACACCACACTCTAGGGAAATAACCACTTTCACTTTCAAGATCCGTTTCAAATCTGCTCATGAAAAGGTCTGCAATAAATGGCGATAGCGGATTTCCCATTGCCGTGCCTTGTGTTTGTTGAAAAAATTCATTGTTGAATTGAAAAATATTTTGTTTGATGCAACGGTTTGTTAGAGTTAAATACTCCCTGCAGACATTTTCATTTATGTTATTAATTTTTAGCAACTGCTCTAAATATGATAAAGTTTGCTCCGTGGGAACGCTAGGAAACAATGAGGTTACATCGAACGAAATTAAAACCTCGACTTCGGTCAATTTAATCTCTTTGATCTTATCAATAAATTCAAGAGAATTTGCTACTGAAAAACTTTTCTGTTTTACAGGCAAGCCCTTAAACTCATCTGTCAACCACTTAGCTAAATTATAAGTCGGGGAATCTATAGCCGAAACAATAGGTCTAATTGAATTTCCCGGTTTATGAATTTTTGGGAGACCGTACTTCTTGGGAACTTTCTCCTCTTTATTAAATGATTGTGAAGAAAGATTTTCTACGTGGTCAATTTTCTGAGGAACTGGTTTTTCATTTTTAATTTGACATTTAATCAGTTGTTTAATTTTTTTATTGTGTATATTAATTTTCTTAACCACTTTCGCGTTAATGACTATAAACATTTTCCTCTGAAAATTGCACCATTCTTCATATTCTAAGTTGTCTAACTTAAAGGTTAATTTTTTAAACAAACTATATGCTTCTATTTCTAACATACTACGTTTCGAGTACAGGTATTGCATTTCTAGATCCAGCCATTTTTGTTTAGCGAAATTTTCTAAATTTTGCCCTACTTTTGTGTTATTAGAAACTTATCAGTGCTCATCACAGGTTCCAATCTTCACTTAGTGAAAGGAAAAAAATACAAACCTCAAACGAGAAGTTAAAAAATCTGTGGCTAATGACAATTCTGTCGAGGCCATACTATCTTTTTTACCACCACCACCACCACTACATTACTTAATTATTTCTGGTAATTACTTCTTTAGATGACAGTAGTTGATATGATCTTGTATTGTAAATTAGTTACAACTTTGGTTGCAGTTTGAGGTTACACGATCACTTTAGTTTGGTTCTCTAAGGCTATATTGGAATTACTTTATCCGTTAATAATGTTTATCATGAAGTTCCTAGTTCAATCAAACTTGCTAACCAAAGTTTAATTCCAGAGGGATTTAGGTTATGTAAGCTTTACTGATATTGTGACGCCTGTTTAGTCATAAAATATTGATAACACGTGCTGCGTCCAATATAATTTTTAACACCACGGCGCAAACGTGTTTAGGCTTTGTTGTCACAACAATTTTCTGTCTCTAGAAAATTTTAATTTCAATAAAACTTTCACACTCCATTAGTTAAGCCAGGTTTACCATACGTGCCGCTTTAGGTCTTTCTCTTTACTTTTTTACGAGTATATGTCCTAAGAATACGGATCTGAAAAAATTGCATAAAACCTAAGTAAAATGGAATTGATGAGCACGGATAAGTACACTTGAAGAACCCAAATCACCACAATCGTTTCACTAACCAACTTAGCGTCATCAGCAGTTGAATATTTATAAATATTGTACATCTACAACTTTGTTTTTGTGCATGTAGTCGGTCCAGAACAATGAGGAATTTGCACATTTATTTATTCTCCTCTTATTCAGTTCCATACCTTGTATAAAATCAATTGTCCTTAGAATTATTGGCTTACTTTAATTACTGTTAAATAAAAAAATATTGCAGCAAATATTGGTCTTATTCACAAGTAACCTCCAAATAACCATCCGTTCTACAAATGGCGTGTCAACGTACCAGGCCGTCAAAATAATTATATGTCAAAGAAAATAGAAGTCACCGTAGAGGCCACTGGTTGAAAAACTAAGTGTATGACGTCAAAGTCATTCAGAGATTATGAGGAATTTGCACATTTTTTTATTCTCCCCTAATTCAATTCCCCACATTGTATAAAATCAATTGCCATATAAAATTTAAAATTTTAACCAATAGTTTTTCTATAAAAAAATATAGAAAATCAAAATAATTGTCTCCGCGCCAAAACGCAGCCATAAACAAAAACGGCCTACTGTGACGTCACGATCCGGTATCGGCCAAACTAGTTTCGCTTACTCACACAGAGATCCTCATCTCATCATTAGTGTTTATGCGACTTACGTGTGCCGGATAGTTATTGTTATCATGTTATATTATTGTTAATATCTATATACTCGTATTAATTATTTTAAAAACTGTACAGTCTTATAGTATGTCTACAAAAGTTGGATTTGTCCAAGGACCATCTGATAATTTACCAAAAATTGATGTACTAGCGATGTTTGCGTTTTTAGGAAACAACCCGAATTTCATGGGTGCTGAGCTAAAAGGAGTGAAAGCTGGGAGGTATGTGTCTGATATGAACGTTAATTTATCCTGTAAATATCTTTGTTGGATTTTATGTAGTAATTTCTTATAAAATATAATGTAAGTAAAAGCATAACCTCAAAATGTCCTCCATTCAAATAATCTACAAAAAAAATACACCATTTCTTCCTGATTTTCTTATCCTTAGGTACATTAAAGAATAATTTGTTGGGGGTAGTTATTGTTGTTGAAGTACATTTGAGCACTATATAAAACTTATAATATTTATGTCCATGTCTCTCGCATTCTCGTATTGTGATTCTGAATCTGCTGAAGCCATCACACAGTCATGCACTAAACTAGATTAAACACAACTTACTACCTTTGAACCTATATTATACACTAAACACCAAAACTACTTAAAATTATGATAAAACTGCTCAAAATTCGATGCAAACACAAACGAAAACAAGACAAGGTTAAATGGCGATGCCCGCGTATCACGCAGATGTACCGGATCGTGACGTCACAAACCTCTTCACCATCAGATCGTGTTTTGGCCCACCCTGTCTTTTTGAAATGTCTTCAATATTTCAATAATTAATTACTAATTAGTGGTTCACTTTAAGGGGAATTTACTTGTAGATATATATTTTTAGAGTATTTTGCTGTACTTTAAATATATTTTTCATCAAAAGTAAATTATATGTAACTTCCTCATTGGGGGCGAATAAAAAAATATATAATAAAATACCGCTGTGCGGAAATACAACTACTCAATTCGGTTACCATATATCGTACTTTCTTTTGTCGGTGTTTCTTGTAAAATGGTTAATCAATAAACTGACCATAGGCGGCGGTGCCGAATGCATACATATTTTATTGATATATATATATATATATATATATATATATATATATATATATATATATATATATATATATATATATATATATATATATATATATATATATATATAGATGTTATATACGGCAACAGGGATAATTTCACACATATAGTGTATAAAACAAAGCTTAAATAAAAACATTACACCACTAAACCTACTCAAACACTATGACTATAAAAAAACCTAGCTATTGGCGAATACAATGCAGATAAGGAGAGTTAAAAATGATATTAGTTAATATATTAGCCATTACGTGTGGAAACTTTATACATATATCATGTACTTAGGCCAATGTATAAACAGGGAAATTCTATTATGAGACGCGACAGTGAGTAGACGTTGATCTGACTCTCTACCTGCCGTTCACTCAACTTTTAAAACTCTCCTATACAAATAACTGTTAGTGTTTACTGTGTTTTAGTCCTTGAAAATGACTGGTGGTCAGCATAATTTAAGAAATAATAATCAGCGTAAAATCCTTAAGTACGCCCAGTGATAGAAGTGAAAAAAGTGATCTCTCTAGTGTTGTCGAAAATCTGGTAGAAAAATTATTCAATTCAAACATTTTTCTCGATAAAATATGTGACAGTATCGCTAGTCGTGTAAGCTCAGAAATAATAGACAGGGGATTATAAGGTAGGTTACAGAAAAATATGGTTTTAGAAATACATGGACCAGTAATGGAATTGTATGTGTCAAAATTGATGATTCAGTTAAAAAAATTTCAAGCTTAATATCTTGGCAGAAATTTACGCACAAATCGTGTCATTAATTTTATTCGTTCTTCACTACTTGGTAAATAGCTTAGTATTTTATTTTTCATAGTTTGTTTTATCGCTTTTATTTCGTGTAGCCTATTTTTTATTTTTTGTTTTGATCTTTAACTACTTAAAAAATTACTACATATGTTATTTGTATTTTCATTCATTTATATTTTATTTCCACACGGCAATGTGGAGATCAGCTACATATATGGGTCTGAACTATTTTTATTTTATTTTTTATTTCTTTCTTGTCTTGTCTTATATGCATCCGCACGTTTTGTAAGTGAAAATTTTATAAAGCGACTATACACAATGAATGATATATGCCAAACAATATTTGACGAGTGTAAGAATAGCACCTATGTTTACAATAGTATTACAGAATGTACTGAATTATCTAATAATGAAACCAAGTTAAATATAATACATTTTAATATAAGAAGTATACAAAAAAAAATTGATAATCTCCAAATATTCCTAGAAGTTGCTTATATAACTTTTGATGTTATTATTTTATCTGAAACGTGGTAAATTTATGATACGGATGACTTTAAATTAAACTCTTATGATATTTTTTATAACAATGAACGAATTAATAAATGTGACGGTTGTATAATATATGTTAAAAGTTCACTCAATGCATCCTGCTCAATAATCACTGATAATAAAACAAATTTTCTTCGTGTTTTAATACGAAATGAAAACAAAACGGTTGGTATCTCTGCGACTTATAGGCTCCCTTCTCTTGATAAATAAGAGTTTGTATTTGATGTTAGTAAATCTTTTCGGTCTGCATCTTTCGTGAGATGTGATGTTAAGTATTTGCAGGTGACATGAATATAAACTTATTTGATGAAGGAGAGATTACAAACTTGTATCTTAATTTACTGTGTGAGTTTGGCTTTACAAAACACATTGACGCTGTTACTAGAATAGCAACAAAAATAGTCACACATGCATTGATCATCTCTTTTTAGCACATGAAAATATTTCCTTGGTTGAAAAGTTTGTAGTCATAAATGAATGCATTTCCGACCATGCATTAATTGTTCTCAATTTGAGATTCGATGGGCTTTCTTTTAAGAAACACACTTACCGTAAACCTCGCGATAAAATCGCTTACGAAAAACTTAGACAGCTTATAAGATCTGAAAATTGGCAAAAACTTTACAACTCTAATGATCCTAATTACTGTACGGAGTTTTTCTTCAACACACTTAACAAATTTGTTCTAAAGTCTTCTTCTATGCGAAATATTTCAAAAAAAGATGGATAACTCGAGAAATAATTAACACAATGAAAACTAGAGAAAAACTTCGCATTATTTCCAAAATATGTCCTACTGACACTGCAGCATCTTCAAAGTATATAACCTACCGAAACGTATTAAACAAAGTTATTATTAAAATGAAAACAGCTTATTACAGTAAACTCATTGAATCATCTAAACGGAATTCAAAGAAAATGTGGCAAAATGTAAAAAAAAAAATCACTAATCACAAACTCGGTAGTAATAATAGCTGTATCCAAGGCATTTGTCTCGAAAACAATGCTAAAGTAAATGATATCGGGCCAATTACATCTGAATTCAATAACTATTTTGCTACCATAGCCACCAAGTTAAAGAATGCAAAGTTCTACAATCAAGTGCAACCGGATACTACTTTAATTAATAATAACCCCCACTCGTTCTTTTTCTATCCTGTATCTGAATACGAAATTACAAAACAAATAAATTCTTTAAAGAAGTCAAAGAGTATAAGTCATGATAATATCAGCAATAATATTGTAAAGATGTTTTACGTATACCTGGTCAAACCAATAACTCATATCGTAAATATAATTTTACAAAGCGGTATTTTTCCTGGATACTTGAAAGTTGCCACTATAATTCCACTCTATAAGGATGGGGATAAAGAGGATATGAATAATTACAGACCAATTGCTTTAACTAGTATAATTAGTAAAATTACGGAAAAATGCGTTAAAACACAACTAATGAAATTTTTAAATAAATACAACATTATAAATATAAATCAGTTAGGCTTTTTGCAAAATTTATCTACTACAGATGCTTTCATAAATGTAACTGAATAATTATATGACTCCCTTAATAATAATAGAAAATGTATTGGTCTATTCCTGGATTTAAAGAAAGCATTTGATACAGTGTCACATGATTTACTATTGATAAAACTGGAAAAAATTGGTATACGCGGTCTTGCTCTCGACTTCTTTAAATCATATCTTTATAATAGAAAACAAAGAAAAAAAGGTGACAATGTTAGTGATCAGATTGGGGTTGAAACTGGAGTCCCCCAAGAAACAGTTTTAGGCCCCATTCTGTTCCTGATCTACATTAATGACCTAATGAATGTAGACATAGGAGGAGAAATGGTATGCTATGAGGATGATGCCGCGGTAATTTTCTCTCATAATTCATGGGACGAAGTACTGGGAGCTGTATCCTCAGGGCTTTCAAAAATCAAATCATGGTTAGATTCGAACCTACTTTTACTCAATTTAACTAAAACTAAACTTTGGACCTTTGCAAAAACTAAGACAATGCTGCCGAATATTAATAAAATTAAATTTAAAAGTTACAATAACACAGGTCACTTTGATAGTATCGATAAGTGTGAAAGTATAAAATATCTAGGTGTTCATATCGATCAACTTATTAAGTGGGATATCCATATAAATTATGTTAACAGTATTCGTAAAACTATCCAAAATTCTCACAACCTAAACATATACTTGAATGGAAATGGATAAAAATATTTTATCAGGCCACTGTAGAATCTATTTTAAATTATGGTATTGTTATTTGGGGGGCAGCATATAAAACTCATTTTACTAAACTTTATTCGACACGAAAATGGATAATAAAAATTATGATTGACAAAGACATCTTGTACCCTTCGGAGCTGGTCTAAAAAGATAGTGAAATTCTCCAAATAAAAGAATTGTTTGTTTTGTAGGTACTTAAGTTCATGAACTCTAGGGATAGATTCCAACAAAGACTGAACCATCATAAAATGACCCGTGGTATCTCTAGCGATCAGGTAATTGCCCCCTTTAGGTATTTTACACTTGGACAGCGTCACGTTTCATTTGTAGGCCCTAAATTAATAAACTGCCTTAGATCCAAGTTTTCATGGAGCATTGTTTTATTTGGTTGTAAACTTGGGTGGATATTTTGATCAACTCTCAATAACAATTACTTATGTAATGCTTTTTATAATGTTGTAAACTTTGCTTTTTGTAAAGATACTTATAGGTAATTTTTTTTTGTAAATAAGGTTGTATAAAGGAGAAAAACTACTCTCAGTTCATAGTTTGTGTATAACTTTTATTATCCTAATTTAATTAACTCTACTTTTTTTTATGTTTTTTATGTTATATATATATATATATATATATATATATATATATATATATATATATATATATATATATATATATATATATATATATATATATATATATATATATATATATATATATATATATATATATATATATATATATAGTATAAGGCATATGTGTAGTGAAACCCAAACCCGAAAAGACATAACAGACTGTATATACGACAGGTAATGATAAAAACATTGCCACAACCTTACTACAAAATGCTAAAATAACAGTGTAGGGTGTAAGGACTAACAAAATGTGATAAAAAGGCAGAACGAGATATCACTGATGAAATAAAATACGTCTAAGAAGTCTTTATGTAACAGGTTTTCTTAGTAATAAGATCCTAGTATGTATTAGTTTATAAAACAAATGTACCATTTTAGCACAAATGATTGGCAGAAGATAATCTGATCAATACCTAAATAAACGTAATTTTATCTTGATTATTGTAACATCGAGATATTTAATATGAGGTGATCAAATAAAAGAAAGTCATGGATAATATAAGCTTGTTAAAATTTGAGATATATCAAAGTGAATAAAAATAATAAAGAGAGTGGTATCCCGGGTGAGAAGGAATCGAAAACAGGAAGCAGGAATTAAAATATAAATTATCCAGGATAGAAGGCGAAACGGAGAAATTACGCTAGCAACGAGGATTATATCGTTTTTTATCACGAAAATAACAACAGGAGTTTTGCACCAGATGCCGGAAAATAAGCAGCGTGAGGAAAGACTGCAGAAAAATTGATTGGTAGAGTGGAAATTGCAAAAGTAATACTAGTGAAGATAACAATTTACACAGCCAGGACGTCACAGAACAATACACAAAGTGTATTTTTCAGTAACAAATAAATACTTAAGCTTAGAAGTAAAAGAAAATCATGTAGTGAAAAAATACTTTAGTGAAATATTAGAAATTTTCTTGACCTTAAACGAGTGAACAACAGCATCACTTATTCTAAAAAAAAAATTAGTTAAATATTCTATCACGGGAGCGCTAACAGCAAGCGTTAAAGAAACCAACAGATTCGGTGAATTTTCACAACCCACTGAAACTTAAGAGGCAAAGAGGACTGCATAGCGTAAAGTACATAATTAGTAATATTAAAAAACAAACTGTAATTTCAATTTTAAGAGTGTGCAGCTATATTAAGAAAAATATTGATCAATAATTTTAAAATTTAATTTAAAAAAAATACCATCATAAAATTTTAATTAAGGTATTGGCTAAATAGGGGGACTGATAAATTTAATAGTTGCTAAAAATTGTGGCAAGAAATTCAATGGATTTTAGGAATAATGTTTGTGATAATTGCTACTTTAAAATAAAGTTAGAGTTCTTGTCTTCAAATAAAAAAACAATGTTCATCTTCTTCATCAGTAGATTTGTGCAAGAAAGGAATCAAGGTTTCTGAAATTCACTCATTAAGCATAAAAAAAAGGAAAACATCTTGAGACAAGTTCTAAAACTGTCAGCTTTTTAATAGTTGGCTGGTGTGGTATACTTGCAATATGGTAGGTGACAGTGGAATTTTCCTTTACGTGATAGTAAAGGATTTTTTTCACGCCCGAGGTGGTACCACCCCTTACATCAAGGGGCCGGTGAAGTCCCAACGAACGTTTCCGGTTCTGGTGTATGAGTCGATTTCCCTTATAAGCAAATAAGCAAAAATGATGATAGCTTCTCCTTGTACAAAAGATTCCGGAGGTAAAATACCCCTCCATTCGGATCTCAAGGAGAGGGGTGTACAGGAGGCTTCAGCATCAAGATTTAACATATCCTTCTCGAATATATGTGGCCTAAATTCTAACCTGAACTCCGTCGACCATTTCCTCCAGGCTAATAGGCGCCAACTTCCCTTCCTCACCGAAACTCAAATCAGTGCCAAAACAGCCACTAATTACCTTAATTTACCAGGGTATGAGCTCCTTACTTCCTTTAGATTGCATAGAGGGGTGTGCGCGTACGTCCGTAGCAATCTACCCTGCACCAGACCCCCCTTTTAGAAGCTGGAAGAAGATACATACTATGGATAAAACTCTATTTCATGGCTGCAACTAAATTCATCTGTTGCATTTACCGGTCACCTTCTGACAACAACTTTGTCCAGCTCTTTGGCTACCTCTCTGAAAAAAGCGACCATCTGATTTCTGAATGTCCTTCCTCCGAGGTCACTATTCTTGGTGACTTCAATGTCCATAATAAGGAATGGCTGGTATCTTCAAAAACCAATCCACAAGTAAGAGCAGCGGATGCCTTTGCAGTCAGCAATTCTTTAGCCAATATGGTTCAGCAACCTACTTACTTTCCTCGCATCCCAACACACAACTCAAATCCCTTGGATCTCCTTCTTACTTCAAATCATGACTGCTATAAGATATGAGTCGCTCAGACCACGGCATGGTCACTGCTTCCTGCGCAATGCAACCCGAGGTCTCACAGTCATTACACCCACGTATCATTTGGCGCTACAACTCCGCGAACTGGGACGAAATGCGAGATTACCTTTCCTTATTTCCATGGGCGTCTGTCTGCTTCTCTCATCCTGACCCCTCTGATATCTCACAAAACGTCACCGAAAATATCCAAGTTGGCATGAAATCATTTATTCCACGTACACAGAAAACCTCTACAGCCACTCAAAAGCCCTGGTTCTCTAAATCCTGTGACAAGGCCAGACTTGAAAAAGTCAAAGCTCACAAAAAACTCCTACACAATCTCAGTCAAGAAAACTGTCAAACATTTAACGACGCAAGAAACAGCTATATCCGCATTCTTTCTGAGGCAGGAAACTCGTTTAATAGCCACATCAAAAACAAAGTCCTCTTAAGCTCCAGCGGCAGCAAACTCTTCGGGCTCTTGCTAAATCTATTAGGAATAATTTCGCAAGAGCACGTTCCCACCTCTTGTCTCAGGGGATGAAATTGTTTCTACCGCCCTGGGCAAGGCTCAACTTTTTGCCTCGTTGTTCGCCGGCAATTCTACTCTAAACCCACCTCCAAATGTTCAACCACCAACAGTCGCCAAGGTCGCGCATAAAATAACGGATATCACTTTTAAAACTAAAAAGATACGAAATATGCTCTCTTCTCTTAATACCAGGAAAGCCTCTGGCCTTAACGAGATACCAGCAATTGTCCGCAAAAAATGCGCACTAGAACTTGCTCCTGTCCTGACTCTTCTGTTTCAGACATCTTACAATAGAGGCATATTCCCTAGTAATTGGAAAACTGCTCAAGTACAACCCGTCCCCAAGAAAGGATCCAAAGCGCTTCCTATAAACTGCTGGCCTATTTCTCTCCTTTGAGTCGTCTCTAAAGTGATGGAAAAGTATATAAGCACCGAATTACTAAAATTTCTTGAAAAACACAGTCTAATCCACGACAGGCAGTATGGATTCCGTCAGCGCCGATCAACTGCCGACCTCCTTTCCTTTGTCACCCATTCTTGGAACAAGTCTATGAAATTACATGGTGAATCCCAGATTGTCGCTCTAGATATATCCAAAGCATTCGACCAGGTCTGGCACACAGCGCTGTTTAATAAACTACCGGTCTATGGCCTACCACCAAAACTCTGTATGTGGACAGCAAATTTCCTCTCCAACCGGAGCATTTGTGTTGTCGTCGGTGGCCATTACTCTAAACTGTATCCAATTAGTGGAGGAGTTCTTCAAGGTTCAGCTTTAGCCCCTACTTTGTTTCTTCTCCACATCAATGACCTCCTGTCTAGCACATCCAACCCAGTTCACAGTTGCGCGGATGACAGCACCCTTCACTTAACTATATAATATTCTTAGACTGCTTCTTTAGCCCAATTAGATGTGGATCGCAGACTCAGTGAGGGTTCTGTCTCTGTGGATCTCCAAAAAATATTAGACTGCGGAAGTAGAAATCTTGTACAATTCAACTCCACCAAATTTCAGTCTTGCTTTTTATCTCATAAAAGACACCAGCCCTAGGCCGATCACAATGAACAACCAAGTTATTCAAAGTAATGAGTCCACGACGTGGTCTGAGCGACCACGGGGGGCGGTGACTGATGTCTTATAGCATTCAGGTTTTGTAGTAGGATGGAGTTCCAAGGGATTTTAGCTGTGTGTTGGGATGCGAAGTAAGTAAGTAGGTTGCTGTACCATATTGGCTAAAGAATTGCTGACTGCACAGGCCTCTGCTGCTCTCCTTTGTAGATCGGTTTTGAAGATCCTAGCCACTCCTTATTATGGACATTGAAGTCACCAAGAATAGTGACCTCGGAGGAAGGATATTCAGAAATCATATGGATAGTTTTTTCAGAAAGGTAGTCATAGAGCTGAACAAAGTTGTTGTCAGAAGGTGACCGGGAAATGCAACAAATTTAAAGTTGATCGCTACTTCCAGTAAAACTGGGGGTAATATCGACTCCAGATTATTTTACGTGGAAAGAATGTTATGTCTTATATATGAATGCAACTTTTCAGAATTTGAATACGATAATAACTACAAAAACGCCTAACCAACCCATTTTGTGGTTTACTTTATATATATATATATATATATATATATATATATATATATATATATATATATATATATATATATATATATATATATTTCATGAATATTCGCTACCGTATCACACTTGCCGCCTGCAGACTTTTATCTTTCTAACAGTTTCTTGTCTTGTAGCACTTTACCAATGTAGATAAATTCATCTAAATTAATGTCAACGCTTTATAAAATAGATCAGCTGTAGATACTCTGCGAAGAGATCAAAGTGCATTAGTCAGTTTAGATATTCGTTGTAGTGATCGCATTAACAAGCATTAGCTAGTTAGGAAAGTTTCTACATCACACACAATAGTGATGTTAACATCGAACTACGAACCACTAAGGATAATGATGCCTCAACTGCTAGCTGGCAGCCACTGATAACATTGCTTCGATCGGATGTTCTAACTACAGATTCGTTACAAAGAAACAGTTAGTTATATATGTTCCATCGTAGGTCATCTTCAAAGTGTGGATCAGCCAAATGGAATAAATTCAGTATCGCAATTATTGTGAATATGTATGAAAAATCAAAATAATTTTTCTACTAGGCCCTGTTACTTTATTAGTGAATTTTCTTAAAAAAAATTCACTAATGAGGAGATCCCGACTTTTGAATTTTGAAAAAATTTCTTCAAATGAGCGCTAATTAGGCCCCCTAGAACACATATCCGGGGTCGGTTTAAATTTTTATATGTTTATATATATATATATATATATATATTATATATATATATATATATATATATATATATATATATATATATATATATATATATATATATATATATATATATATATATATATATATATATATATATATATATATATATATATATATATATATATATATATGTATCACACCGATAACTCAAAAAATAATGGGCCGATTTTGATTAAATTTGGTGAATAAATTCCTTTTGCAAATGGCTTGGATAAGTTCGTTAGCCAGGAAAATCGGTCCAGGTTTTCCCGGAAAATTTTGTGTTTTCTTTCGAAAAAAATTTATATCTCCGGAATTAACAAAGTAAGGGCAACCAAATTTCATATGCAGATTTATTTCATTATAGGCAAGTTACCTACCAAAATTTAGCTCCGTAGGTTAAAGGATAAAAAAGTTACAGGCATTCAAAGAAAAATAAATTTGGATTTTCCTCAAAACGTCAAAATTGCGATTTTAAACGTCAAAATTGGTGAGTACATTCCTTTCGCAAGTCGCTTGGATAATTTTGTTAGCCAGGAAAATCCGCCGAGGTTTTCCCGGAAAAATTTGTGTTTTCTTTCGCAAAATATTTATATCTCCAAAATTAACAAAGTAAGGGCAACCAAATTTGGTAAGCTGGTTTATATCGTTATAGGTGTGCCACCTACCAAAATTTAGCTCTGTAGGTCAAAAGACAAAAAATTTATGGACATTTAAAGAAAAATTAATTGGGGGTTTCCTCAAAACGTCAAAGTGACAATTGAAAACGTCAAAATTCGCAACATTTAGGCAAATAACTTGAATCTAATACGATCTATGGAAAGAAAATGTCTCAAGAAGAATGTTTTACGTATGTAAAACGGTGTATACCGAACTCTTAGTTTCAACCGTCATTGTCCTTCATTTTACTAAAATATTTCCAGAAAATTCATTTCTAATAGACCCTTTCTCTGATGCTTGGCAGTAGCCTTAGCTATAGAGTTTATTGTTTAATGGTATATAATTTTTGTCGAATTTTCGTAAAAAATCAATAAAGCTCAATATATTCGTTATTATACAAGATATGAAAAAATATTGTATACATTAATTATACGGTGTTTTGAGCTACATCTAAAAAAATTATTGCGACAATCACAGGGTGGCCCATAAGTCGTTGGTGATACAAATAATTTTTTTTTGTCGAAAACGCCTTATTTTTTGCATTTTTCATCGAAATATAATGCATGTTTGTAAGTTAAGAAATTCTGGAGGCAGCAAGTGCGTTGTGGTTGCGAATTTTGATTAAATGCTTCATATTTGAAAAGCTCAATTTGCTATTAACCCATAAGGTTGACCAAGAAACGGATTTTTTCAGTAACACTTTTGGTTTACTTTTGGAAATTTCTGTACGTTTTCAAACAATCAAGTTATTTTGATGAAACATGGCACATTGTTTTTACTATATATGTTATACTGGTAATCAAATTTGATGCCTGCTTTTTCTATATAGGTTATACTGGTAACTAAAATTGATGTCTAATTTCTTAAAAAGATAACACACATATTTGCAATAAAAATATTTTTATGAAAATTCACTACCATAACGCACTTGCTGCGTCCCGAGATTTTTCTCTTTTATAAGGAACATTGTAAGGTTAGATGTAGTTTGAGCATTTTATACTTATACTTAATACTTTATAGGCTGAAATTACACAATACGTCTATACAGTAAGCCAATTTTGACTTGTGTTGTATATAGTGACATAATTTAAACAGTTTATTCTAAAAATACTTGACACTGCATTATCCAAATATGACACTTCGAATTTTGACAACCCATTTTATTATGCACATGGAACTGTGTTTTTGTAAAGTACGTTGTATTGTTGTATTTTTTTTCTTTTGAATTGTGCACTTGAGTATTGTATTATCTACTGTGTGAATAAAGGCAATTTTATTATATATATATATATATATATATATATATATATATATATATATATATATATATATATATATATATATATGTGTGTGTCTGTGGAATAAGGCAAAAAGTCAAAGTAAAAATATGTATAAAAGAACCCGAGACGCAGCAAGTGCTTTATGGTAGTGAATTTTTATTAAATGCTTCAAATGGGAATAACTCAATTTTCTATAAACTTAGAAAGTTTAATTTTGGTACGAAGTAAGGTCTTTCCTGGGAAAAATATTCACCAAATTTCATTAAAATTTTCGGAGAAAAAAAAATCTTTTAAAGAAAATTTAAAATTTGAATAACTCAATTTTCTATAAACTTAGAAAGTTTAATTTTGGTACTTAGTAAGGTCTTTTCCAAGGTAATATATAGTAACTTTCATTAAAATAGCTTTGTTATTTTCGGAGAAAAAATTTTTTTTGAAAGAAAACTGAAAATTTTCCCAGAAAACATATATATATATATATATATATATATATATATATATATATATATATATATATATATATATATATATATATATATATATATATATATATATATATATATATATATATATATATATATATATAATTGAAAATGACCACGGATGTGGGTTCTAGGGGTCCTAGTTCGCGCTCATTTGAAAAAAAATTTGCAAAGTATCACATTTAAAAAAAAAAAAAATTCACTAAAAATTAATCAGATGTCATTTTGCTAATGTTTTTTTTTATGTCAACAACACACCACGAGGGCTTACAGCCTAAATACTATCGTACCGTGGGTGTTGACAAGGAGGAAAGAGGCAGCTTGTTAATTCTGGACTTGAAGGTTTGGAGGTTCGGAGGAGAAGGAAAAACATGTGCCGGCAAGGAATTCCACAACTTGGAAGTCCTCGGGACAAAAGAGCGGGCATAACAAGATGTTCTATGTCTGGTGACCTGGACATTAAAAGGGTGCATTCGCTCTGTTCCCCTGGTAGATCTGCTGGGGGCAGCAGGTGGGGGAATTATGGAGGAAAGCTCCTCTGAGCAGTGCCCGTGCAGATATCTATAAAAGAGAGAGAGGTCACCAACGGCACGTCGGTGGGCAAGGGATGGAAGCCTTTGGGTGAGGGTAGGGTCACCGATAAGACGTATAGCTCTCTTTTGAATGGAGTCCAGGATAGCGAGTGTAGAAGCGGCTGCTGCACCCCAGATGTGGGAGCAGTATTCGAGGTTTGGCCTTATTTGTGAAGTGTATAAGGTATAGAGATTAGTTGGTGAAAAGTATTTGCGAGCCCGGAAGAGGAAACCCAATTTCTTAGCAGCCGCTTCTGCAATTGATGTAACATGTTGGTGCCAATTAAGATTTCGATCCACAGAAATGCCAACAAGAGAAAAGGACTCATTACTTTGAATAACTTGGTTGTTCATTGTGATGGGTCTAGGGCTGCTGTATCTCGTGTGAGAAAGAAAGCAAGACTTAGTTTTGGTGGGGTTGAATTGTACAAGATTTCTACTTCCCCAGTCTAATATTTTTTGGAGGTCTACGGAGACAGAACCCTCCATGAGTCTGCGATCCTCATCTAATTGGGCTAAAGAGACAGGCTTAGAGTATTGTATGTTTGAGTGGAGGGTGCTGTCGTCCGCGTAACTGTGAACTGGGTTGGATGTGCTAGAGAGGAGGTCATTGATGTGGAGAAGAAACAAAGTAGGGGCTAAAGCTGAACCTTGAGGAACTCCTGCATTAATTGGATACAGTTTAGAGGAATGGCCATCCACAACAACAGATATGCTCCCGTTGGAGAGGAAATTTGCTGTCCGGGTACAAAGTTTTGGTGGTAGGCCATAGGCCGGAAGTTTATTAAGCAGCGCTGCGTGCCAGACTTGGTCGAATGCTTTGGATATGTCTAGAGCAACAATCTGGGATTCACCGTGTTGTTCCATAGACTTGTTCCAAGAATGGGTGACAAAGGAAAGGAGGTCGGCAGTCGATCTGCGCTGACGGAATCCATACTGCCAGTTGTGGATTAGACTGTGTTTTTCAAGGAATTTTAGTAGTACGGTGTTTATATACTTTTCCATCACTTTAGAGATGACTGAAAGAAGAGAAATAGGCCTGTAGTTGCTAGGAAGCGCTTTGGATCCTTTCTTGGGGATGGGTTGTACTCGAGCAGTTTTCCAGTTACTAGGGAATATGCCTTTATTGTAAGATATCTGAAACAGACGAGTCAGGACAGGAGCAAGTTCTGGTGCGCATTTTTTGAGAACAATTGCTGGGATCTCGTCAAGGCCAGAGGCTTTCCTGGTATTAAGAGAAGAGAGCATCGTTCGTACCTTTTTTGTTTTGAAAATGATATCGGTCATTTTATGCGCGACGTTGGGGACTGTTGGTGGTTGAACATTTGGAGGTGGGTTGAGAGTAGAATTTCCGGCGAACAACGAAGCAAAAGTTCAGCCTTGCCCAGGGCGGTAGAAACAATTTCATCACCTGAGACGAGAGGTGGGAACGTGCTCTTGCAGAAATTATTCCCAATAGACTTAGCAAGAGTCCAGAAGGGTTTGCCGCCGCTGGAGCTTGAGAGGACTTTGTTTCTAATGTGGTTATTAAACGAGTTTTTTGCCTCAGAAAGAATGCGGACATAGCGGTTTCTTGCGTCGTTGAATGCTTGACGATTTTCTTAACTGGGATTGTGTAGAAGCGTTTTGTGAGCTTTGACCTTTTCAAGTCTGGCCTTGTCACAGGATTTAGAGAACCAGGGCTTTTGAGTGGCTGAAGAGGTTTTCTGTGTACGTGGAATAAATAATTCCATGCCAGCTTGGATAATTTCGGTGACGTTTTGTGAGATATCAGAGGGGTCAAGATGAGGGAAGCAGACAGACGCCCATGGAAATGAGGAAAAGTAATCCCGCATTTCGTCCCAGTTTGCGGAGTTGTAGTGCCAAACGATACGTGGGTGTGATGACTGTGTGACCTCGGGTTGCATTGCACAGGAAGCAGTGACCATGCCGTGGTCTGAGCGACCAAGGGGGGCGGTGACTGATATCTTATAGCATTCAGGATTTGTAGTAAGAATGAGATCCAAGGGATTTGAGCTGTGTGTTGGGATACGAGGAAAGTAAGTAGGTTGCTGAACCATATTGGCCAAAGAATTGCTGACTGCAAAGGCCTCCGCTGCTCTCCCTTGTGGATCGGTTTTTGAAGATCCTAGCCATTCCTTATTATGGACATTGAAGTCGCCAAGAATAGTGACCTCGGAGGAAGGATATTCAGAAATCAGATAGTCGGTTTTTTCAGAAAGGTAGTCAAAGAGCTGGACAAAGTTGTTGTCAGAAGGTGACCGGTAAATGCAACAGATGCATTTAGTTGCAGCCCTGAGAGAGAGAGTTTTATCCATAGTATGTCTTTTCTTCCAGCTTCTAAATTGGGAAGTCTGGTGCAGGGTAGATTGCTACGGACGTATGCGCACACGCCTCCATGCAATCTAAAGGCAGTAAGGAGCTCATACCCCGGGAAATTAGGGTGATTAGTGGCTGTTTTGGCACTGATTTGGGTTTCGGTGAGGAAGAGGAGTTGGGGCCTGTTAGCCTGGAGGAAATGGTGGACGGAGTTCAGGTTAGAATTTAGGCCACATATATTCGAAAAGGATATGTTAAATCTTGATGTTGGCGCCCCCTGTACACCCCTCTCCCGGAGATCCGAATGGAGGGGTATTTTGCCTCCGGAATATTTTATACAAGGAGGAGCCATCATCATTTTTGCTTATAAGGGAAACCGACTCATACACCAGAACCGGAAACGTCCGTTGGGACTTCACCGGCCCCTTGATGTATGGGGTGGTACCTCCTCGGGCGTGAAAAAATCCTTTACTATTACATAAAGGAAAATTCCACTACCACCTGCTATGGATTGGATTGGATTAATGTCTACCCCTTTAAAAATAAGATTAATAAAGGGACTATCAATTGTCCAGTAGTTATGATTTTCGACATAGTAGGAGGATACAAAACATCTATTTATATGAATAAGGTTAAAACTTAAAAACCTATAAGAAAAGGAATACACAGTATGTCACTGTTACCATTCAATGACTATTGTACAATGTTTAAAATAAATACCTAACAAAAAAACAATTGTTTGACATTTTGCAAAATCTAAAAAAACTTTGAGCTTGGTCTTACCTGTACCTGCTTGTATTTATAAAATCAAACTTTTAAAAGTACCTATATCTTTATACGAATGAGAACTTTCCTGTTTTGGATAGTATAAAATATAAAATTTAAAGCAATAAACTAAAACTTAACAATGATACTAACCGAAAACAGTTTGATAAACGTTCATGCTGCAAAACGCAAATATTTTCTTTCTTCCCCGTACACTACAAAAGAGAGCCAATTCTTTCGCAAAAATCTTTTGCAATGCCATATGATTACTTTAATGAGAATTGCTCCCTCCTGCTAGATGAAGAAAGTTTATCTGGAAATCAAATAATAACATTTTTTGTCACTTATTTTATCATTATTTTACTAATGGCAAAAATCATAAAAATGGCAAACATATATTTTCATTTTATTGTTGCAGAACTATAACAAATTACTTACTAATTCTTGCATGTATTTCGCATCGCTGATCATGGAATCAACTTCTTCTAATTCTTCTTTAGTTTTCCATGAGAGTTTTTCCAAAAAAACATTTGGATGGGTTTCTGACGCAATTATGTGAACGCCAGAACTATTTTGTTGCCTTAACTGTTAAAAAAAAGTCCAATTCTAGATATAATTGGTTGAGATTACCTCATGTAAAATTTTATTTCAGTTAACTCTTCTAATATTGGGGTTAACTCTGAAATATTAGTTGGGTTATTATAGTCGTTCCAGAATATGAATTTGTTGTTAACCTAGTTAATACTTACCTGACGAAACCTGATTTAGTCCCGAGAAAGCCTTCCTAAACCCTATACACTGGAATTAAGTGTTTTACTGGGAAAGCTGACACGTCTTGAAACTGGTGTGAATGAATTGCTTTCTGGTCTACAGTTTACAGTGTTTTATTACATTTTCTTAGACGTAGGAGCTAAAAACAAACAAGAAAAATCATATATATATATATATATATATATATATATATATATATATATATATATATATATATATATATATATATATGGATCAAAGCCACAAGGAGGCAACCGCATACACGTGTTTCAAGCTTATTAGCTATCATCAGTACGGTATAACCTGCTGATGATGGCAACACTCTGGATGAAGAAGCAAAAATACACGGAGTCACAACAGGCAATCAGTGCACCTTTGCAGCAACATTCGGAAGATCCTCAATTCGAGGGCAACAAGCAAAATCGCCACGAAGGCAAAGGAATCACCTCGAATTGAGGGTCTTCCGAATGTTGCTGCAAATGTGCACTGGTTGCCTGTTGTGACTCCGTCTATTTTTGCTTCTTCATCCAAAATGTTGCCATCATCACCTGGCTATACCGTACTGATGATCGCTAATAAGCTTAAAACACGTGTATGCGGTTGTCTCCTTACGGCTTTGCCCTTAACCTTTCTCCTTGTATAGTATACAGAAATGCCGTATTAAAAAATCATATATATATATATATATATATATATATATATATATATATATATATATATATATATATATATATAATCAACTGATTTACCTAAGGTCTTAAATTTTATCTTCATTAATTTCTTTAATAATCAGAGAGCAGTTCATCTCACCAAATTTTGCCGACCCCTTCATTTCTGTAAGGACGACAGGGATTTTTAACGTACTCAACACTGCGTAGACACTAAACCGGCAGCTTTACGCCCTCTCCTAAGGTGGGAACGTGCAGACATTCAACTTGATTAAATACAATGCAACAAACTTGGATGATGTTAATTTTACAGTATGTACTGAAAAAGTGAAAGCGGAACTCTGGAAATAGAACCCAGTATTCAGTTCAAAGTCACACACGTTCTTACGCGTGGACCACCGAGGCTCTCTTATGGTGGTCAAACTGCATATAGTCTCGCAGATATCCTGTCATTCGAATTCGGCGTTGAATTTATCTTACAATATTACTATATTGACCTACCTCGAGTAAGGTCCCTGCATACAAAATATTCCACAAACAATTCCACTGTCAAGGTAAGTTTACTCAATGGTTGGCTTGGAGAATAAACAGGAATGAAAGCCAACAATCAGCAAAAAAAACGTAATCAAGTAACATCCAAACTTAAGTAAACCAAAAAGGAACAAAGAATCATAAAAGCGTGTTACTTTTGTACCAGCTTGATAAAATTCTACTGCGCACAAATGGAGGCAGCGCTGTCAAGTCTGTCCTACATTACGTATGTCCCAGCCACTTATTTTCTTTCTCCTTGGTACAGGCTACTGGAACAACTTACAGAAATATATTTTTTTCTTATGCCTTTACAGATTTGATCCATGACATAATATACCTGTGGCTGACACAAATATTTGTTATTCAAAGTAGAAAACCGTCTGTATTTTGTTCGAACTTTCGTGGACAAATTCGCCAATGAGGAGACTGCGATTTTTTTTAAATTCTGTATACACTGTTTAACTCTACTGCTATTTTAATATCATGAGTTGCAGTAAACACGCGATTTACAACATATAATATCACTGTAGTGAGATGGACTCAACTGAGACTGACTGGTACTGAACAAGATTCATCATTTATGCACGCCGCGCGGACGTTCTAGATTGTCCGAAATAAATGGACGTGAGGCGGGGTGGTGGTAGCGAATAAGAATTGTGATTGAAAATTGGCAAGCAAATAATGAAATGCGCGTTGACACATGAAGCAACATAATATTGGGTCTTTATTGGTTCAATATTTTTTAAAGACTTAATATTTCCAACTCCAAGCCAATATTGGATTAATATTTTTTCGCTATATAATAAATATTTAAGTCACTATATAACTGTGATATTAAAGAAATATCAGTTTTTGTTCGAAGTGGTGGCAGAAGGTGATTGCGCAGCAACAATATGAAGCCAGTGTTGCATTAATATCTTTTTTCGGTATATATTAAATATGGAATATTAGCCTAATATTGAAGAAATGTTAATTTTCGCTCAAAGAAGGTATAGCACGCTATGCCACAGCAACAATACAAAGCCAATATTGGATTAATTTGTATTTTTGGTATATATTGAATATTTAAATATTTTAGTTTTCGTTCAAGGAGGAGGTAGAATACAATGACAGAGCAACAACATATAGCCAGTATTGCATTAATATTTTTTTCAACATATGTTAAATATTGAAATCGTTATATATTACACAAATACTTTTTCTTTCAGTACCTACATAATGTGTAGTAGGTAGCTCTAAATGTTATCACAGAGCCACAATGTCATTAATTGCCAATAAAAGTCTGGACGCAGCAAGTGCGTTATGGTAGTGAATTTTCATAGAAATGATCTGGCACGAAATATTTCTTTATAACTTTTTTTTCTTTTAACATATAAATATAGATTTTGGTATATAGTTTCATTTTAATGTCGTAAACTTACGTACCAAATTTGGTTACCATAGCTCTCCTATTTTTTGAGATAATTTTTTTTTTGAAAGAAAACCCAAAATTTTCCTGGAAAACCTGGTCTGATTTTCCTGGATAGCGAACTTATGCAAGCCACTTACAAAAGAAAGGCACATGCTAAATTTTATCAAAATCGGTCCATGATTTTTTTGAGTTATCGGTGTGATACATATATATATATATATATATATATATATATATATATATATATATATATATATATATATATATATATATATATATATATATATATATATATATATATATATATATATATATATATATATATAAATTGAAACTGACCTCGGATATGGGTTCTAGGGGTCCTAGATCGCGCTCATTTGAAGAAATTTTTTCAAAATTCAAAAGTCGAGATCTCCTCATTAGTGAATTTTTTCTAAGAAAAATCACAAAAAAATGCAGTCAAGTAAAGGAAACTTGCGTGCTAGAATAATAACTAATATTTCTTAAATATTATATAAATATGTAGAGTTCTATACCAATTACCGCAATTATGTAGTTCCAGTTAAGGTTTCGACACTGTGTATTTATAAAGCACAGGTATCCGCGTGATCAGCGAGTCCTGTGCAGTTCTGGTATAGTGTAATGAAAAAGGTAGGTTATTTGCATGTTCCTAATGCCGCCAAGAAAGACATCATTTTGTGTGTGTAACTTAATACCAGGAAAGCCTCTGGCCTTGACGTGATTCCAGCAATTGTTCTCAAAAAATGCGCACCAGAACTTGCTTCCGTCCTGACTCGTCTGTTTCAGACATCTTACAATAGAGGCATATTCCCTAGTAACTGGAAAACTGCTCGAAGACAACCCGTCCCCAAGAAAGGATCCAAAGCACTTCACAGCAACTACAGGCCTACTTCTCTCCTTTCAGTCGTCTCTAAAGTGATGAAAAATATATAAAAACCGAATTACTAAAATTTCTTGAAAAACACAGTCTAATCCACGACAGGCAGTATGGATTCCGTTAGCGCAGATTAACTGCCGACCTCCTTCCATTGTCACCCATTCTTGGAACAAGTATATGGAACTACACAGTGAATCCCCGATTGTCGCTCTAGACATAACCAAGGCATTCGAGCAGGTTTAGCATGCACCGCTGCTTAATAGACTTTCGGTCTATGGCCTACCACCAAAACTCTGTACCTGGACAGCAAATTTTCTCTCAAACCGGAGAATTTCTGTTGTCGTGGATGTCCATTCCTCTAAACTGTATCCAGTTAATGCAGGGGTGCTTAAGGTCCAGCTTTAGCCTCTATTCTTCTCCACACCAATGGCCTCCTCTCTAGCATATCAAACCTAGTTCACATTTATGCGGACGACAGCACCTTCCACTCAAATATACAATATTCTAAGCCTGTCTCTTTAGCCTAATTAGATGAGGAGCGCAGACTCATGGAGGGTTCTGTCTCTGTGCATCTCCAAGAAACATGGGGAAGTAAAAATCGTGTACAATTCAACTCCACCAAATCTCAGACTTGCTGTCTATATCATAAGAGATACACCAGCCCTAGACCCATCACAATGAATAACCAAGTTATTCAAAGTTATAAGTCCTTATAACTTGTTGGGATTTCTGTGGATCTAAATCTCAATTGGCACCAACATGTAACATCAATTGCAAAAGCGGCTGCTAAGAAATTAGGTTTCCTCTTCCGGGCACGCAAATACTTTTCACCAGCTATTCTCTATACCTTGTATACTTCACAGATAAGGCCAAACCTCGAATACTGCTCCCACTTTTGGGGTGCCTCTGCCGCTTCTACACTCGCTATTCTGGACTTCATTTAGAAGATAGATCTACGTCTCATCGGTGACCCCACCCTTACCCAAATGCTGCCATCCCTTGCACCCCGACGTGCCGTTGGTGACCTATCTCTCTCCTTTATAGATATCTGCACGAGCACTGCTTAGAGGAGCTTTCTTCCATAGTTCCTCCACCAGCTGCCCCCAACAGATCTACCAGGGGAACAGAGTGAATGCACCCTTTTACTGTCCAGGTCAGTAGACATAGAACAACTTGTTATGCCCGCTCTTTTGTCCCGAGGACTCGAGGACTTCCAAGTTGTGGAATTCCTTTCCGACACATGTTTTTCCTTCTCCTCCGAACCTCCAAACCTTCAATTCCAGAATTAGCAGGTTGCGTCTTTCCTCCTTATATTCAGACTGTTAGCCCTCGTGGTGTGTTGTTGAAATATAAAAAAATATATACCCATAGCTACTAGTGGAAAATATAAGTACATAATTATAATAACGATAATGGACATGCTCTTACTTTTAGTGAATTTTCTTAAAAAAAAAATTCACTAATGAGGAGATCCCGACTTTTGAATTTTAAAAAAATTACTTCAAATAACCGCGAACTAGGCCCCTTAGAACACATATCCGGGATCAGTTTCAATTTTTAGTGAATTTTCTTAAAAAAAATTCACTAATGAGGAGATCCCGACTTTTGAATTTTGAAACAATTTCTTCAAATGAGCGCTAATTAGGCCCCCCAGAACACATATCCGGGGTCGGTTTAAATTTTTATATGTTTATATATATATATATATATATATATATATATATATATATATATATATATATATATATATATATATATATATATATATATATGTATCACACCGATAACTCAAAAAATAATGGGCAGATTTTGATTAAATTTGGTGAATAAATTTCTTTTGCAAATTGCTTGGATAAGTTCGTTAGCCAGGAAAATCGGTCCAGGTTTTCCCGGAAAATTTTGTGTTTTCTTTCGAAAAAAATTATATCTCCGGAACTAACAAAGTAAGGGCAACCAAATTTCCTATGCAGATTTATTTCATTATAGGCAAGTTACCTACCAAAACTTAGCTCTGTAGGTTAAAGGATAAAAAAGTTACAGGCATTCAAAGAAAAATATATTTGGATTTTCCTCAAAACGTCAAAATTGCGATTTTAAACGTCAAAATTGGTGAATACATTCCTTTTGCAAGTCGCTTGGATAATTTTGTTAGCCAGGAAAATCCGCCGAGGTTTTCCCGGAAAAATTTGTGTTTCATTCGCAAAATATTTATATCTCCAAAATTAACAAAGTAAGGGCAACCAAATTTGGTATGCTGGTTTATATCGTTATAGGTGTGCCACCTGCCAAAATTTAGCTCTGTAGGTTAAAAGAGAAAAAAGTTATGGGCATTTAAAGAAAAATAAATTTGGGGTTTCCTCAAAACGTCAAAGTGAAAATTGAAAACGTCAAAATTCGCAACATTTAGGCAAATAACTTGAATCTAATACGATCTATGGAGAGAAAATGTCTCAAGAAGAATGTTTTACATACACCGAACTCTTAGTTTCAACCGTCATTGTCCTTCATTTTACTAAAATATTTCCAGAAAATTCATTTCTAATAGACCCTTTCTCTGATGCTTGACAGTAGCCTTAGCTATAGAGTTTATTGTTTAATGGTATATAATTTTTGTCCAATTTTCGTAAAAAATCAATAAAGCACAATATATTCGTTATTATACAAGATATGAAAAAATATTGTATACATTAATTATACGGTGTTTTGAGCTACATCTTAAAAAATTATTGCGACAATCACAGGGTGGCCCATAAGTCGTTGGTGATACAAATAAAAAATTTTTGTCGAAAACGCCTTATTTTTTTGCATTTTCCATCGAAATATAATGCATGTTTGTAAGTTAAGAAATTCTGGAGGCAGCAAGTGCGTTGTGGTTGCGAATTTTGATTAAATGCTTTATATTTGAAAAGCTCAATTTGCTATTAACCTATAAGGTTGACCAAGAAACGGATTTTTTCAGTAACACTTTTGGTTTACTTTTGGAAATTTCTGTACGTTTTCAAACAATAAAGTTATTTTGATGAAACATGGCACATTGTTTTTACTATATATGTTATACTGGTAATCAAATTTGATGCCTGCTTTTTCTATATAGGTTATACTGGTAACCAAAATTGATGTCTGCTTTCTTAAAAAGAAAACACACCTATTTGCATTAAAAACATTTTAATGAAAATTCACTACCATAACGCACTTGCTGCGTCCCGAGATTTTTATATGTTTATATATATATATATATATATATATATATATATATATATATATATATATATATATATATATATATATATATATATATATATATATATATATATATATATATATATATATATATATATATATATATATATATATATATATATATATATATATATATATATATATATATGTATCACACCGATAACTCAAAAAATAATAGGCCGATTTTGACTAGATTTGGTGTAAAAATTCCTTTTGCAAATGGCTTGGATAAGTTCGTTAGCCAGGAAAATCTGCCCAGGTTTTCCCGGAAAATTTTGTGTTTTCTTTCGAAAAAAAATTATATCTCCGAAATTAACAAAGTAAGGGCAACCAAATTTGGTACGCTAGTTAATATCCTTATAGGTAAGCTACGTACTAAAATTTAGCTATGTAGGTCAAAAGACAAAAAGTTATAGGCATTTAAAGAAAAATAAATTGGGGTTTTCCTCAAAACGTCAGAGTTGCGATTTAAAACGTCAAAATCGGCAACATTTAGGCAAAGAACTTGAATCTAATACGGGATATGGAAATCAAATGTCTCAAGAAGGATTTTTTACAAACTCTGAAGTCTTAGTTTCAACCGTCATTGTCCTTCATTTTACTAAAATGTTTCCAGAAAATTCATTTCAAATAGACCCTTTTTCTGATGCTTGGCAGTAGCCTTAGCTTTAGAGTTTATCGTTTAATGGTATATAATTTTTGTCGAATTTTCGTAAAAAATCAATAAAGCTCAATATATCCGTTATTATACAAGATATGAAGAAAATTTGTATATATTAATTATAGGGTGTCTTGAGCTACATCTTAAAAAAATATTTCTACAATCACAGGATGGCCCATAAGTCGTTGGTGACACAAATTTTCTTCTTCTTTTTTAATCAAACACGCCTTATGTTATTGCATTTTTGAATATTTCAGCGATGCATGTTTGTAAGAAAAGAAATTCGGGACGCAGCAAGTGCGTTATGGTAGCGAATTTTCATTAAATGCTTCAAATTTGAATAGCTCAATTTGCTATTAACCTATAAGGTTGACCAAGAAACGAGTTTTTCCGGGAACACTTTAAGTTTGCTTTTGGAAATTTTTGTACATTTTCACACAATAAAGTTATTTTTATGAAACATGGCACATTGTTTTTACTATATAGGTTATACTGGTAACCAAAATTGATGCCTGCTTTCTTAAAAAGGAAACACACATATTTGCAATTAAAAACATTTTTATGAAAATTCACTACCATAACGCACTTGCCGCGTCCAGAGTTTTTTGATATTTTATACCTAATGAAAATTTTAAGTCTCAAATGTTAAGTTTATATTTTATTGTGAATAAATTTAATTTTGCCAATATCATATCTATAATATGTATATATTTTTATGTATCCTATATTGATTCCTAAAGTTGACCAATAATGAAAAAAAAACTTATTGCTATATTTTAAATATCTCAATATTTAATTATATTATTTTATAATGTCAAATAAATAGTTGGGGTTGAATATTGAAACATTATTGTAGCACTGTATCAGGTCAATATTTATTACAATATTTTGCCAATATGTAAAAGTGTTCTCGTCTCATTATTGGGTAAATATAGCTGTTCGATATGTAGCCCCTATATAATCTACGCATAACCAATATTGTATAGACATTGCTTTCTACATAAGGAAAACCTCCGACACATTACTAAACGTTAAAAGAAACAAGAGAAGTTCCATTAGCAGTAAACATACAACCCTTGCAGTGTTGTGATATTCTATAGCAGCTTTCAAATGATCAATAAGGAATGCAGCTACACATTCTAATATATCAGGCACGCAGCTAAAGAATTTTATAAGAAAACAATTTCAAACCATTTATGTTATAGCCAGTCCAAAAACCTTATGGAAGATACTTTAAAAATAGAAATGAATTTTGTTAAGAAAGACTGAAATGACATAATAAGGCTTACTTAATTCTTGAAATTTTTTCAAATGATATAGCCAGTTTTTTACTTCAGGCAAACATAGTAGAACAGATGCTGATTTCCACGCCTGTTAAATCTTACGCGGCAAAGGTTAAAAAACAGGGATGATCATTTGAACATTTACTGTAGCTTATATAGAAAAAGGTTTTTGGCTTTATACTTATAAATAAAAGTTTTAATGAGCAAATTTATAATTTACCTACAAGCTTATATTAAACATTTGTTGGATGGCTTGTCTCAAGGAACATATCTGATAATTAATTGACACAATGGCCGTCTCTTCCTACTCGAATAAGAAATACCCAGAAAAACATCTTGACTTGAATTCTCTAGAGTTATTTATTTGAGATTCTCTGGAAGATCTTGTGTAAATAGATGTTAATGCAGATAATTTAGATAGTAATAATAATGGTAATAAACCGGCTTCGCTCTAATTAGAGCTCGTCAGTACGGTATACTAATATATATATATATATATATATATATATATATATATATATATATATATATATATATATATATATATATATATATATTGTGTGTTTTGCTTTCTTTGAGATTTAGGTGCATTTAACGCCTGTAATTTTCGAATAGTAACTTCTTACCATTCGCTATATCTTATTGGGGATTGATGGAGCAGTTTAAGTAAATAAATTACTTAACCCTGTGTCTGGCCAAATTAATTGTGGTGAACGTACAGAAGCGCTTTACTCTGAAATCGCTCTGTATTTTGAGGAAAATAATATTGGCTGACAATATCTACATGCACGCACGTGCGGAGTGGTCTCGTAATCGTTTTCGCCCCCTCTTACAGCGCGCCACGTGAATCGGAGGTGTGATGTGCTGTGCCGAACAATTAAAGAAACCAATAAAGATAATAATAATAGTTTAGCCTCACTTTACATGTAGCCCAAATGGTAGTTAACAGGGGCTATAACTATATTGTTGTGTACAAGACGAGCTACCAAATAAGAGTGGATAATGTCACTGGTAATGTCACTAGTATATACCGTCTTATAGCAAATAACCACAATATTTTACCATTAACTTGTATGTTGTGTAGTGTTAGTCCGGAATTATTTTAAGATGTTTCAGGAACTGATTGCAACTTTCCACACTGCATTAAACCAGGGAGCGTAAACGTAATATACACACATCGGAAAAGTTTAAATAATACAAAAAAGTTCGGGACGCAGCAAGTGCGTTATGGTAGTGAATTTTCATAAAACTATTTTTTAATAGCAATAATGTGTGTTTTTTTAAGAAAGCCGGCATCAAATTTGGTTACCAGTATAATCTATATAGTAAAAACAATGTGCCATGTTTCATCAAAATAAATTTATTGCTTGAAAATGTACAAAAATTTCCGAAACTAAACTTAAAGTGTTCCCGAAAAAACTCGTTACTTGGTCAACCTTATAGGTTAATAGCAAATTGAGCTATTCAAATATTAAGCATTTGATCAAAATTCGCTACCATAACGCACTTACTGTGTCCAGAATATTTTTTTTCTTACAAACATGCATTATATTTCGATGGAAAATGCCAAAATGCAATAACATAAGGCGTGTTTGATTAAAAAAAAAAAAAAAAGAAAATTTGTATCACCAACGACTTATGGGCCACGCTGTGATTGTAGAACTAATTTTTTAAGATGTAGCTCAAAACACCCTATAATTAATATATACATTTTTTAGTGAATTTCTTAAAAAAAAATTCACTAATGAGGAGATCCGACTTTCGAATTTGAAAAAATTTCTTCAAATGAGCGCTAATTAGGCCCCCCAGAACACATATCCGGGGTCAGTTTAAATTTTTATATGTATAATATATATATATATATATATATATATATATATATATATATATATATATATATATATATATATATATATATATATATATATATATATATATATATATATATATATGTGTGTGTGTGTGTGTGTGTGTGTGTGTGTGTGTGTGTGTATCACACCGATAACTCAAAAAATAATGGGCAGATTTTGATTAAATTTGGTGAATACCTTACTTTGCAAATGGCTTGGATAAGTTCGTTAGCCAGGAAAATCGGTCCAGGTTTTCCTGGAAAATTTTGTGTTGTCTTTCAAAAAAAAATATAATCTCCGGAATTAACAAAGTAAGGGCAACCAAATTTGATACACGGGTTTACATCCTTATAGGTAAGCTCCGTATGCATTTAAAGAAAAATAAATTGGGGTTTTCCACAAAAGTCAAAGTTGCGATTTAAACGTCAAAATTGGCAACATTTAGGAAAATAACTTGAATCTAATATGGGCTATGGAAATAAAATGTCTCAAGAAGAATGTTTTACAAACCTTGAAGTCTTAGTTTCAACCATCATTGTCCTTCATTTTAATAAAATATTGCCAGAAAATTCATTTCAAATAGACCCTTCTCTGACGCTTGGCAGTAGTCTTAGCTATAGAATTTATCCTTTAATGGTATATAATTTTTGTAAAATTTTCGTAAAAAAATCAATAAAGCTCAATATATCTGTTATTATACAAAATATGAAAAAAAAATGTATATATTAATTATAGGGTGTCTTGAGCTACATTTTTACAATTATTTCTACAATCACAGGATGGCCCATTAGTCGTTGGTGATACAAATTTTCTTTTTTTTTTTTTAATCAAACATGCCTTATGTTATTGCATTTTTGCATTTTCCATCGAAATATAATGCATGTTTGTAAGGAAAAAAATTCTGGACGCAATTAGTGCGTTATGGTAGCGAATTTTGATCAAATGCTTAATATTTGGATAGCTCAATTTGCTATTAACCTATAAGGTTGACCAAGAAACGAGTTTTTTCGGGAACACTTTAAGTTTACTTTCGGAAATTTTTGTACAGTTTCAAACAATAAAGTTATTTTGATGAAACATGGCACATTGTTTTTACTATATAAATTATACTGGTAACCAAATTTGATGCCGCTTTTAAAAAAAAACACACATTATTGCTATTAAAAAATAGTTTTATGAAAATTCACTACCATAACGCACTTGCTGCGTCCAGAGTTTTTTCATATCTTGTATAATAACAGATGTATTGAGCTTTATTGATTTTTTACGAAAATTCTGCAAAAATTATATACCATTAAACGATAAACTCTGTAGCTAAGACTACTGCCAAGCGTCAGAGAAAGGGTCTATTTGAAATGAATTTTCTGGAAACATTTTAGTAAAATGAAGGACAATGATGGTTGAAACTAAGACTTCAGGGTTTGTAAAACATCCTTCTTGAGACATTTTATTTTCATAGCCCGTATTAGATTCAAGTTATTTTCCTAAATGTTGCCAATTTTGACGTTTAAATCGCAACTTTGACGTTTTGTGGAAAACCCCAATTTATTTTTCTTTAAATGCCTATAACTTTTTTGTCTTTTGACGTACGGAGCTTAATTTTGGTAGGTGGCTTACCTATAAGGATGTAAATCCGCGTACCAAATTTGGTTGCCCTTACTTTGTTAATTCCGGAGATATACTTTTTTTTCGAAAGAAAACACAAAATTTTCCGGGAAAACCTGGACTGATTTTCCTGGCTAACAAACTTATCCAAGCCATTTGCAAAAGGAATTTTTTCGCCAAATTTAATTAAAATCGGCCCATTATTTTTTGAGTTATCGGTGTGATACATACATACATATATATATATATATATATATATATATATATATATATATATATATATATATATATATATATATATATATATATATATATAAATTTGGTGTTCTGGGGGGCCTAATTAGCGCTCATTTGAAGAAATTTTTTCAAAATTCAAAAGTCGGAATCTCCTCATTAGTGAATTTTTTTTAAGAAAATTCACTAAAAGGGAACAAATTAATTTTAGAATCGATCAAATTACACTCACGATGTATGAATTTAATCAATCACTCAATATAAAACTACCTGTTGTTAAAAAAAAGTTAAAATGATATCAAAATTGATAAACTCGATATATCATAAAAGTAGAATTTTCATAAGTACCGGTGAATTTAGTTTCGACTTTAGTCATTCTTCAATTTTTGTTTAGTAGCTGCATTTAAAATATTGTGTTTTACCATGGAACGGCGACATTTGTCTTTAGACGAGCGGTAGGCCTTGTTCAAGCGGGCATGCGGCAGAATTAAGTAGCTGGGCGGGTGGGTGTTGCCCGAGGTGTGACAAGTCGTGTATGGAGGCGTTTTAGGGAAACTGGCAGTCTGTCGGAGCAACATCCAGGACGAGAACGCTCCACGACGGCAGGTCAGGATAGATTTTTATGTTTAACTGCCAGAAGGCAGCCTAAAATTGCGGTAACTGAATTGGTTACGACTCTGCAAAGGGCTCATAATGTAACCATTAGCCGAAATACTGTAAGAAATCATCTTTACGAAGCAAACCTATCTAGTAGACGTCCACTCAGATTTTCACCTATTTCCAGAGGCAATCGCGCTGCAAGATTGGACTGGTGTCAAAATTATCTGAATTGGACTGCAGATAACTGGGATACAGTTTTATTCACAGACGAATCTAGGTTTCGTCGAGTAAGGGTGTGGAGACGATCTGGAAATGCGGAACGCCTAAAACATATTCAGGAAATGTATCCATACAGAGGTGGTACAATAATGGCATGGGGCGGAATAATTATTGGTGGCAGAACCAGACTCGTTTTTCCAAATCGCTTCCTAACAGCTTAGCTCTATCTGGATACTATTCTCAAACCCATCGTGCATCCATTTGCAGGCAATGTTGGTCAAAACTTCCGCCCTATGCGTCATAATGCCCGTCCACATACCGCGCGCATCGTAGCCAACAGGTTGGATAACGCGGGAATTGACGTTTTATCATGGCCAGCACAATTCCCGGACCTGAATCCGATAGAGCATGTCTAGCATATGCTTCAACGAAGAATTACTCCACATATGGGCAACATCGGTAATGCGTTTACATTCCAGGAGCTTCTGACAGCAAAGTGGGCACCTTTACTATAAGGAGACCTTGACAATCTCATTTTGTTTATAAGCAATAGAGCTGTAATTATTCAACGCGGAGGTCATACTTTGTATTAAGCTTTTTTCTCACATGCTCAGAAGTTTTTGAAAAATTATGAAAATTTGTCTTTCAGTATATATTTATATATATATATATATATATATATATAATATATATATATATATATATATATATATATATATATATATATATATATATATATATTTCAATAATCTTCTAGGTTTCTTGAATAAGACATTTCATTTTATGTAATATTAAACACTTACTTATACCATACATTTTTTGGTTTCTTCTTAAATCATATTAAGAAAAAATACGTGCATTTTTAAAAATATCCCTAAATGTGTATATAAAATGAAATCTTTGCTCTTTAAGATACACACCACTTTATACGAATTAGTAGAATCTAGTCATCTACAATTCCCAGAACATTGTTTTTAAAAGTTTAGCAAAGGTTCAGGCTGCAAATTGCTGACATCATAACATAAGCTCCTATGAAATATTTTCGACGACGTTTTATTTATAATTACCAATATAAAAGACGTATAGTAGGTTGGACACTGTGGATGTTAACTTGTGACAAAGCATTATTTTCTATCTAAATATTATAAAACTGGTTACTTCTAATTAAATATCAAATCACAAAATACAAATAATAGAAATATATGGTAAAATACTTTCACCATGAATGATTTTTAAGCGAGTTATATTTAACTAAAGTCTGGACTGCAAGTGCGTTATGGAAGTGAATTTTATAAGAATGCTTTTAATAGCAAATATGTCTCTCTAATGCGAACAGGCATCAATCTGGTTATCTGTATAGTAGAAACCATGTACCATACTGTACCAAAACAACTTATTGATTAAAAATATACAAAAATTTTCCGAAAATAAACTTAAAATATTTCAAAGGAAACTGGTTTCCTAGCCAACAGACCTTGGGTTAATATCGAATTGAGTTATTGAAATTTGATGCATTTAATGAAAATTCGCTACAAAAATGCACTTACTGCTTCCCGATTTTTTTTCTTACAAACATATTTCGAGAAAAAAAATTAAAAATGCAATAATATATGGATGTTAAAAAAAATGCTAGAGATCACCAATGACTTATGGGCCACCCTGTGATTATCAAAATTATTTTATAAGTGTAGCTTAAGACACCCTATAATTAACGTACACAATTTTTTCTCGTATCTTGTATAATAAAAATTATAGTGAGCTTTTCCGTAGAAATACGTCACCCTGTATTAATGTAAATACATAAAAACTGAATGTAAACCTTAATTATGGATTCTAGGGGGCGTAATTTGCGCGAATTTGAAGAAGTCTTTTTAAAATTCAAAAGTCGCGGTCCCCTTATTAACGATTTTTTTCTACGAAAGTTAGCTAAACATTATCGACCGTTAAACCATTAATTTAACTAAAACTACTGCTAAAGCACCAGAGAAAGGATTTGTTTGAAATCAATTTTCTGTAAGCAATTTAGTATAATACAGAACAATGACGGTTGAAGCTTAAACTTAAGGGTTTGCAGAACACCCCTCTTACGACGTTTTCGTTACATATTCCGTATTTGTTTCAGGTTTTTTTGCGTAAATGTTGCTAATTTTAACGTTTCAAAATGCGACTTTGACATTTTGAGGAAAACCAAAATTTTTTTTAAATGCTCATACCTTTTTTGTCTTGAAACTTAAAGACCTAAATTTTGATACATGGTTAACTCTTTATAATCCAAATACACGTGTTGGTTGCCCTGACTTAGTTATTTCCGAAGATATAATTGTTTTCCGAAAGAAAACACAACATTTTACGGGAAAGCCTGTGCCGATTTTCCTGACTAACGAACTTATCTAAGCCACTTGCAAAAGGAAGGTACTCAACAAATTTTATAAAAATGGAAGTGAATTTTTATAAAAATGCTTTGAATAGTAAATATGTCTTTTTAATGAAAGCAGTCATCAATTTGGTTACTGGTATAACCTATATAGTAGAAACAATGTGCCATATTTTATCAAAATAAGTTATTGTGTGAAAACGCACAAAAATTTTCCGACAATAAACTTTAAATGTTGGTTTCCTAGCCAACAAACATTAGTTTAATAGCAAATTGGGTTATTGAAATTTGAAGTATTTAATGAAAATTTGCTACCAAAACGCACTTACTGCGTCTCGATTGTTTTTCTTACAAACATATTTCGATAAAAAATGCAATAAAATAATGGTGTTCGAAAAAAAATATGGAGGAATCACCAACGACTTATGGACCAGCCTGTGATTGTCAAAATAACCCTATAATTAACTTATACAATTTTTTCTCGTCTCTTGTATAATAATTATATTGAGCTTTACTGTAGAAATGCGTCACACTGTATATATGTACAGATAAAAACTGAACGTAAACCCGGATATGGATTCTAGGGGGCCTAGTTTACGCTTATTTGAAGAAATCTTTTTAAAATTCTAAAGTTGCGGCCTCCTCATTGCAGAATTTTTGTACGAAAATTAGCTAAAAATTATGGACCGTTAAACTATAAACTTAACTAAAATTACCGCCAAAGCACCAGAGAGAAAATAACTAACCTGTTGCATATCAGCCTTTTTTTGTAAAACTTCGATCTTTTATATCTGTTGACAACATCACAAAAACTGTTTAGTCCACCCACTAACATGAATAAAATCGTAAAGGGATAATTTGCACTTGTATATTAAAATTATCAAATAACACAAATAATTTGTCAACTGAAATTGAAAACAGATAAACGATCTAATAATATACGATAGACGTCAGTTACAGCGTGTAACTGACCTGTGGAATGATATCAAATGTTCCGTTGCTAGGTAACGACGCAGACATACTAGATATCATATACCTATCAACCAGTTTTTACCATTGTCAATGAAAAGCGGTGATATTAAATATAAATGTTTCAAATTTAAATAGCTCAATTTTCTGTAAACCTGGAAAGCTGAATTTTGGTAATCGGTTAATTACTTTTTGAATTATCGGTTGGATATATATATATATATATATATATATATATATATATATATATATATATATATATATATATATATATACAAGTCTCACCATCGATACCTCTCTATTAGTGATTTTTTTAAAATAAAAATTCACCAAAAATTATGGTACGGCGTTTTTACCAATAGATATCGGAATCTCATGTAAAGGACGCATTCAGGAAGGTTTTAGTTTATATTATGCGTCGAAAAGATCAAAGTGATCTAAAAGAATTCAAACCGCTGTAACTCAATTTTGTCTAATAAAACAGCATGTACTTTGTGTTTCAGAAGTGAAAGGCATTCGCTCTGCTTCAAGTCTTATATATGACTCATCATACAATAACCTACAAACTCTAGTGTTAGATATATTTACATCTATAATAGCATACCATGATTCATGTAGTGATAAATTTTTATCTATCTTCAGTTTTTTATTCAGTTCTAATAACTGATTAGATTATGTGATAATTTAACGAATTTTCAAAGAAAAATATTCAATTATTCTAATTAACCCTACTACCTAAAGGGTAAGAAATAATTAATTTTATTGGATTATTAATCTTTAAATTTTCATAATAAGCAAGTAGTTGATAACATGTTTTCACACAAAGATTATTTCTTTCTTATTGCAAACAGTAAATACGTTCGTAGTAAGCATGAAGCGACCCAGTTCGTTCTTGCTGGTATACGGATATGACGTGGTAATAACGGTGAGGTGAATTTGTAAATTTAAACAGTATATCAAGTCTCATTTAAAAATTTTCTGAAAATTCACTACCATAACGTACTTGCTGCGTTCATCCTTTTCGCCAGTGTGTTCCCATTTTGCAAGTAGTCATGACAGGCTCTAAAATTTAATAAGTGTATTTGACCAGTAAATAATTACGAATTTTCGTTAAAGGAATAAAATAGCAGAAATCAAAACTAAGAATTCTAGAGATCAAGTTACATGTTTTGCTTTCTATTTTCGGTAGATGAGAATATATAAAAATATATTTAAAAAATGCCGATATCACAGCCATCAAAGCGACAAAAAATGTCATCCCGTGTATTGGGAGAAGCAACGAACATAATGAACTTCCGTTATCTGAAGAGAAAAACGATCGACCCAAATGAAAAAAATTATAAGATTTTTTATATTCACTCATAGCACAAAAGGTTTATCTTTTATCAGGCATGTTCTCACTTTGACTACCAACGTTATCTATCGTTTTTAAATACGTGAATATTGGGTTTTGTGTGATTTTGACATGTGTTAGGAAGAGAAGAAATGGAAACAAAAGCGCAAGTTCACAATGAAAATTCTTATTGAAAACTTATTCCTGTTTTATATTATATGCTGATGTTCGCATCATATACAGGGTATTTCACGATAGCGGTGCATTAGAACTTTGTGGTGTTCCCTAATATACTCAATTTTGAATTTATGGTGTCGGGAGTAACTAATTTTATGTTATCTGGAGTTGTCGCGACAACATACTACCTGGTTCCGCACCGAGATGGAGACTCTGTCGTACACCTCACAATGTTCTAGGGGGCGGGCTACCATAGCCCTATTACTTAATAGACGTGTTCTCGCTGCAATTCGTATACAGTACTGATGAGCTCTAATTAGAGGGAAACCGGTCTGCGGTTCTAAGGATCGTGAGAATACGTCTAGCCTTATTTTCAGAATTTTTTTAATTTTTCAAACAATAAATTCATTTTGATGAAGTATGGTGCATTGTTTCTACTATATAGGTTATACTGATAACCAAATTTGATGTCTTATTTAATAAAAAAGGACTTATTGGCTGATAAAAACATTTTTCTCAAAATTCACTACAATAACGCACTTGCTACGTTCATCCTTTACGCAAGTGTGTTCTAATTTTGGGTCTGCAAATGTACTTATCAGTGCTCATGAGAGGCACTGTGTATTTGACCAGTAAATAATTACGAATTACGGATTATGACCTAAATGTTCTGATTCATTTTCGTAAAAGGAATAAAATAGCAGAAAGCAAAATTAAGAATTCTAGAGATAAAGTTTCATGTTTTGCTTTCCATTTTCGTTAGACGAGATTATAAAATGCCGATATCATAGCCATCAAAGCGACAAAAAAAAATGTCATCCCGTGTTTTGTGAGAAGCCACGAACATAATGAACTTCCGTTATCTAAAGAGAAAAACGATCGATCCAAATGAAAAAAATTATACAATTTGTTAATATTCACTTATAGCACAAAAGGTTTACGTTTTATCAGGCATGTTCTTACTTTGACGGCCCACGTTATCTAACGTTTTTGAATACGTGAATATTGGGTTTTGTGTGATTTTGACATGTACTAGGAACAGAAGAAATGGGGACAAAAGCGCAAGTTCACAATGAAAATTCTTATTGAAAACTTATTCCTTTTTTATATTACATGATGGTGTTCGTATCATATACAGGGTATTTCACGATAGCGGTACATTAGAACTTTGTGATATTCCCTAATATACTCAATTTTAAATTTATGGTGTCGGGAGTAATTCGCTTCCGTCTTTTGTTTTAAAACATTTTCAATGCCTCATCGCTTCCGGTTAAATCGGAAATCGCCGTTAACTTTGTTAATTTATATATAATGCCCCATATCTTAATGCATATTCGGATTTGCCATTAGATATTATAAAGATTAATATTAGGTTTACCTATACCTATCTTCAATTGTTTCAGTCATATTGTGATTTTTGTACATTTTGGGTAACCTCTATCTCTATTTAAAATAGCATGTACTTTATATGTTTTTCAATATAAAGGCCTCAAACTTGAAATACCACGAACACTGAGATGTAGCTTTCATATTGTAGACCCGAACTACACTGTTGTCATATAAAGTGTTATAAATTTAGAGGCAAACTTGGACATACTCAATGTTGGAAAAGTTTTTTTAATAGCACATCCTGTATATTATTGACAATTCGGATGTTGATTTTATTTCTTCACAAGCTATTCTACAAAAATATAAAAAAAGTGCATTAAAATTCGCAAACGATTTTTTTCACGAAAATCCCCAAATTTATTTTTACAATAAGTCATTAAATATTTATTATTAATTACCAAAATTTCACAAAAATTTAAAAAAAAATGATTTCTACAGAAACACAATAAAACTTTTGCGAAAACTGACTGAATATTATTTACACAAAAATTTGCTAAAAGAATACGGAGAATTGAAATTATATACCTTATCTGTAATTATGAATCTTATGAATTTTTATACGAATTGTACACTATTGGTAACATATACTATTAAAACTAATTCTTTAAATTTAAATCGACCTTGGAGATCGGTCTTAAAGTCCCAGATTATTTGAAGAAATTTCTATTTTATCTGGAGCTAAAAAATTAAAAATTGGTCTTAGATATAATATGTAAAAAGGTAAAAGGTAAGATACTTACTGGCAATTAGGCCATTGCTGACCCTTTTTGCTCATCTAAACTAACCTACCCTCCACCTTGAGCTCGATCTCAACGACGACAGTGATTTTGAAAAATCATCCGCCGCCGGTGAGGCTCGAACCGTCGACCCCCCGAGTCCGTATTGATATAATATGTAAGTACTGCAAGTGTCTTTAAAAAAATGGTATTTTTCCTTAATTTAGTACCCACGTGCGTTTACATACGTGTTACTATGATTCAAGATTGAAGATCCGGATTAAGGGGAAATTTATTGAGCTATCGGATTTGAAATATTTTTTCAAAAATTTTCTACCACAATTTTTATATGTTTATATATATATATATATATATATATATATATATATATATATATATATATATATATATATGTATGTATGTATGTATGTATGTATCACACCGATAACTCAAAAAATAATGGGCCGATGTTGATTAAATATGGTGAATACCTTCCTGTTGTAAGGGCTTGGATATATTAGTTATCCAGGAAAATTCAACCAGGTTTTCCTGGAAAATTTTGTGTTTTCTTTCGAAAAAAAAAAATTATCATCGAAAATAACAATGTAAGGGCAGCCATTTAGTTCTCAGGTTTATATCAATATAAGTAGATCACCTACCAAAATATAGCTCTGTAAGTTGAAAGACAAAAAAGTTATGTGCACTTAAAGAAAAATAAATTGAGGTTTTCCTCAAAACCTCAAAGTCGCGATTTAAAACGTCAAAGCAGGCAACATTTAGCCAAAGAACCTGAAAACTAATATGAGCTATGGAAAGAAAATGTTTCAAGAAGAATGTTTCACAAAGCCTGAAGTCTTAGCCTCAACCGTCACTGTCATTCATTTTACTAAAATATTTCCAGAAAATCCATTTCAAATGGACCCTTTCCCTGATGTTTTGGCAGCTATAGAGTTTATCGTTTAATGGTATTTAATTTCTATCGAATTTTCGTAAAAAAATAATAAAGTTCAATATATCCGTTATTATACAAGATACGAAAAAAGATTGTATACATTAATTATATGGTGTCGTGAGCTACATCTTTAAAACATATTTTTACAATCATAGGCTCATAAGTTGTTGGTGATACAAATTTTCTTTTTTTAATCGAACACGCTTTATGTTATTGCATTTTCCACCGAAATATGATGCATGTTTGTAAGTAATTCGGGACGCAGCAAGTGCGTTATTGTAGAGAATCTTCTTTAAGTGCGTCAAATCTGAATTGCTCAATTTGCTATTGACCTATAAGGTTGACACTTCTCTTAATACCAGGAAAGCCTCTGGCCTTGACGAGATCCCAGCAATTGTTCTTAAAAAATGCGCACCAGAACTAGCTCCTATCTTGACTCGTTTCAGACATCTTTGCGACAACCTCCATTGTTTAAAATTTCATTTACGATTTATTTTAATAGCATAGCAATACATATAACGTCATCTGTCTTTGTCCAACATTGTAGATATTGCATTACAGAATCTAAAGGAATGTCGAGGATTATTTTATTATTAACTTTGAATAACTTTATTTTCCTTTGATAAAACGACTTGAAAATTGTTACACAACCACTTCTGTCTATGTTCTTCTCAGTTGTAGATATTCGTTTCAATCACTTAGATAATTTGAGGGATATTGCGTTTTAAGGAATAGTTTTTAATTTTTTACTAAGAAAAATTGGCCCCTAAGATTTGATGAACGAACTCATCCAAGCCATTAGCAAAATAAGGGTAGTTCCCAAATTTGGTCCAAATCAGTGAAGTATTTTTTGAGATATCGGTTGTATATATATATATATATATATATATATATATATATATATATATATATATATATATATATATATATATATATATATATATATATATATATATATATATATATATATTGTTAGAAATTAAGAAAAAAACAATGGATCTGACAACGCTGTATCGAGGCCGCCTACGGTCGTTCGTGAGGAAGACACCATTCTTTCTTCAACGTTCGCTCGTGTTATGTGTAATTCGGCTGCCTAATTTAACTTTACGTTTTGTGTCTGTATTATAATCTTTTGTGTAAATACAATCTATGAACATTGTTTGTCTACTTTCCGTAAGCCTTTACCTAACGATTTTTACTGAATTCTTAAATCAGAAGTGCGGTAAGTACCCATTGTCCACTGAGTAAGTAAAAGAAAAAATGTGTAACAATATCTGATGTTTACTAAGTTGTATCATGTTTATTTGTTTGTTTTGTTTAAAAGCCGGTTGGCTAATTGTTATTTTCCACAGACTAATAATAATTATTTTAATAAGGTAGGTACCTACTCTTTGTCTTATTGAAATTGTACCGGCGTTCGTGTATATTTTGTTGAGACGGCGCTTGTCACCGTGATGGCACACGTGCGGTATTTTCGAGATGTGTCATTATTACTGTACCGTTATCTTATAACGTTGTTTTAGAGCGTTACTTAACTTGTAACGGAACGGTAGGTATGTGGCGTTGTGACCTCTCTACTTATCTACGATGTGCCATGTTTGCCTATTTGTGAACCACTTCGTGTATGACTCAGCGCTGCAACGTGCCTCTAGTGAAAAGTGAGGAGAGTTGTTCTAGATTATCTGTTTACCACGTCATCATGTTAGTCATTTTAGGAAGACTAATTCCCGCTGTCCCACCGACGCGACGTCACGTCTGAAATATTTCGAGTTTATATAATCCACATTTTTTTATTTTCTTTATTTGTTACTACATTATCTTTGCGCTTTAAAGAATCGAGATGCTTAAAGTTCTTTTTCTTATTTTAAAGTATCATTAATTGGCCTTTACTTTTGTTTCAATTTTTGGTAACTCTCTGTTTTGTCTTTGGTTTCTTTTAACATGCTGAATAGAATAACAGTATATAGGTACTGTCGCTCATATGACAACAGACAGTACACCTGCTTTTGTGTAGAGTTAGCAATGATTAATAATGCTGTTAATATTATTGTTTACTATTATTAGCGAGGCATTATTTGTTTCTTCACGTAAGCATTTTATTTGCGCCTTGTGTTTTTTTTTTTATTAAAGCGGCGAGTGCAATTGAACTAAGCGAAATCTATATCTTTTAGCCTTAAGATGGAGGGATTAATATCAGAATTGGTGAAGGCCATAAAATCTTCACGTACCGCACCTGAACAAATTGATTTGCCTCTCTTTCGCCCAGATTTGACAGATGCAAAGAAGTGGTTTTCCGAAGTCACGAGTATTAAAAATGAATTCGAGTGGTCCGACCAACAGGTTTTAACCCGAATAGGTCGTTTTTTTTCGGGAATATCTAAAACTTGGTTTGATACGTGGACACCAGAAGTAAAAACATGGCAAATATTTCAACGAGATTTTTCGGAAGCCTTTCCCCCAAAGAAAAACCTTGGCCGTTTGCTTTCGGAAGCTGTTAACTTTAACAGCAATTCATGCAATACGTATGATGCTTACGTATTCGAAAAAGCGAGCCTACTTCGAAATCTTCGCGTTCAATGGGAAGAAGCAGATCTCGTAGAATTAGTGGTTCATGGAATCAAGGAGCGAGATATTTGCACCATAGCTGGTAATCAAAATTTCAAAAAATTATCTGAGCTCATTTCATTCCTGGGAACTGTTCCTAAGCAAAATGCTGACCAACATGTCCAGAGAAAACCTACCGAATTAGGGGAGCCTCCTCGCAAACGTTTTCGAGATGATTCGTTTGTTACGGTTAGGCGCCGACGAACAACATGTTTCAAATGTGGTAAGGAAGGACATATGCAGAGAGACTGCAGGGAAAATGTGAACAACGAAACACGTTTAAACAATAAACCCAGTGCTCCAACCGCTTTTAATAACCAGGTGTGTTCTTTTTGTGCAAAAACTGGACATGATGCTGATCGATGTTTCCTTCGTCAAAATATTGAAAGGCGCAAAAATGTCAAGTTTTGTGGTAGTGGAAAATTCAGTAATCCAGCCAAAGTAAAAGTCGATGGTGTAAGTTTAACAGGCATAATTGATACAGGCGCAGATATATCATTAATCGCTCAAAGATATGCCATACCGTTTCAACATAAAATTAAATTATGCTATACAACCATCACTGGTATACTTCCAGGGAAATTCGTATCTACTGGGGAGCTTGAAGCTGTCTTTGAGATGTCCGACGTCACCACGAATTTGAAATTTGCCTTTGTGCCAGATGATTTTCTTGAATATGACGTTCTTGTTGGGTGCAACCTGTACGAGGAACCGGACATTGTTTGTATTACTGATCATACAGGGAATAGAATTGTTCGTAATAAAATTGCCCATATTCTATGCACTATGTCTGGTAACCTTGATACAAATATCGACGTTCCACAAATACATAAACAGGATCTCATAGACTTGTTGACTCGCTTCAAAGGTATGTTAGCAACTGGAATTGCAATACCATGTGTGAACAATGCTGTCATGCATATAAAATTACGTGATGAGTATATCGTCAGCCGGAATCCTTATCCGTTGTCTGCTGAAGAGAGAAAAATCGTTAGAGGCATTATAGATGATCTTCTGACGAATAACATAATCAAAGAAAGTGACTCGCCGTACGCTAGCCCAATTATACTTGTTGGAAAAAAAGGAAGGATCTTACAGGGTGTGCGTAGATTTCAGGGAACTGAACTCCCATACCGTCAAGGACAGGTACCCCCTTCCGCTAATAGACGACGTACTAATCCCATCAGAAACTTATGAAGAAAATTTACATTCATTGGACGTTGTCCTGAAGGCACTACAAGCAGCAGGCTTCTCATTTAATCTGAATAAATGTCATTTTTTTCAAGAAAAGCTTGAATATTTGGGGAGAGAAATATCGGGAGAAGGTATTCGCCCCGGAATGCGGAAAATAGAGGCGCTTCACAAATCACCGGTACCAACGTCAGTTAAGCAGGTTCGACAACTTATGAGTTTAGCCGGATACTTTCGAAAATTCATTCCTGAGTTTGCCTCTCGTACTGCCTGTATCACTAAACTCACTAAAGGTAATGAACCCTTTGTCTGGATGGAAGAACAAGAACTTGCTAGAAAATACATCATTGATCACTTGACATCTAGACCCTTGCTCTGTGTATTTGACCCTGAACTGCCTACAGAATTACACACCGATGCTAGTAGTATTGGCTATGGTGGTGTTCTAATGCAGAAATCTGATGGAAATAACAGGGTTATAGGTTATTTCAGTAAAAGAACGACAAAATTTGAAGAAAAATATCACTCGTACGAGTTAGAAACTCTTTCAGTGGTGAACTCTTTAAAACACTTTAGAGTATACTTACTGGGAATTCAATTTACACTTGTAACTGACTGCAATGCTATTAAGTCAACTGCAACAAAAAAAGATATTCTGCCTAGAGTAACCCGGTGGTGGATATATATGCAAGACTTTAATTTTGACATTGTGTATCGCAAAGGAAGTTCCTTGCCTCACGTCGACTATTTAAGCAGGAATCCCGCTGCTATACGACATATCAGAACACATGAAAGTTGGCTTTTTATCGAACAAAGAGGGAATGCTGAGGTTAGGCAACTTATAAATGACTGGAAGGAAGGGCGTCTTGATAAATCTCAATATACAGTGAAAAATGATATTTTATATCACATAGTGAAAACTGAATATGAGACAAGCGCAAAAGCGTTTGTGCCTCGCCAAAGCCGACTAGGCTTATTAGGAATATTTCACGATGAGCAGTGCCATGTAGGAACAGACAAGACACTTGAATCCATTAAAAAACACTTTTGGTTTCCACGATTACGCCAGTTTGTCAAGAATTACATAAGGCATTGTCTCGTTTGCGCTGTGAAGAAAACCCGTTCAGGACCATTGCAGGGATTCATAACCAATGTGGAAAAACCAACAGAACCCATGAAGGTTTTACATGCGGATTGTCTGGGGCCATTAGAGACAACAAGTGATGGACATAAACACGTACTTGTACTAATTGACGCCTTCACAAAGTATTGTGTCTTTCAACCTTTAAGAACAGTAAAAGCTGATGAAACTAGGGTGGCCATTCAATTATTCGTATCACTTTTTTGGAATTCCTGGGAAGATAATAATGGATGCGGAAAAAAATTTTAAGAATTTAAGTTTACCTGAGTACTTGGATTCTTTGGGTATTGAATACCACTACACAACTCCAGACATACACCGGTCGAACGGTCAAGTAGAGCGATATATGAGAACTATTATGAATCTCATTCGAGTAGAAACAAAAATACGGTCAGAATGGTCGAGCAGTTTGTGGAAAATTCAACTCGTATTGAATACAACCATTCAAAAAACAACTGGTGTCACTCCGCTAAGAGCTTTGATTGGTATAGACGGCGCGACACCACTCATTCAATCTTCACTTCGAAATGTCACAAATGACTTGCAACCTATACCTAATATGCAATTAGACCGTAACAGAGTCAGAGATAATCTTGAGGCTTCTGTTCACACCCGTCTTAGAGCCAATCAAGGGCGCCTCAACACTGTTAACTACAAGGTGGGCGATTTTGTTCTCATGCACCGGGATGAATGTATGCATCAGGGCAAATTAAAATACGAGTTTTAAGGGCCATACGAAATCATGAGCACAACCCCAGAGGGTCGCTTTGAAATCAGAAGAGTAGGAAAGTCATTGATAACTAAAGCAGCCAAGGAGCAGCTGAGGATGTGGCCGAATGATTGGTCACTTTCAATGGACATGACGGAACTTCTTGATTTAATGAAAAGTGAATTGAGGTAGGTCTTATGGCAAATAGCCGTGTTAGAATATTTTTATTTTTAGAATATTTTTATTTAGAATATACTTACTCGTATTTATGTTTGGTTAATGTTTAAAGCTTGTTACGCTTTGCATTAAATTTGATTGGATGTTTTAAAGCTTGTTACGCTTTGCATCATGTTTGCCTAATGTTTAAAGCTTGTTACGCTTTGCATTAGATTTGATTGGATGTTTTAAAGCTTGTTACGCTTTGCATCATGTTTGCTTAATGTTTAAAGCTTGTTACGCTTTGCATTAGATTTGATTGGATGTTTTAAAGCTTGTTACGCTTTGCATCATGTTTGCTTAATGTTTAAAGCTTGTTACGCTTTGCATTAGATTTGATTGGATGTTTTAAAGCTTGTTACGCTTTGCATCATGTTTGCTTAATGTTTAAAGCTTGTTACGCTTTGCATTAAATTTAATTGGATGTTAGAATATTTTTATTTTTAGAATATATTTATTTAGAATATACTTACTCGTATTTATGTTTGGTTAATGTTTAAAGCTTGTTACGCTTTGCATTAAATTTGATTGGATGTTTTAAAGCTTGTTACGCTGTGCATCATGTTTGCTTAATGTTTAAAGCTTGTTACGCTTTGCATTAGATTTGATTGGATGTTTTAAAGCTTGTTACGCTTTGCATCATGTTTGCTTAATGTTTAAAGCTTGTTACGCTTTGCATTAGATTTGATTGGAAGTTTTAAAGCTTGTTACGCTTTGCATCATGTTTGCTTAATGTTTAAAGCTTGTTACGCTTTGCATTAAATTTAATTGGATGTTTAAAGCTTGTTATGCTTTGCATCAAGCTTTGTTAATGTTTAAAGCTTGTTACGCTTTGCATTGAGTTTGATTGGATGTTTAAAGCTTGTTACGCTTTGCATTATGTTTGTTTAATGTTTAAAGCTGGTTACGCTTTGCATTAAGTTTGATTGAATGTTTAAAGCCTGTTTAATTGTCCTTTCTGCTTGGTTAATGTTTGAATTCTTTGCATTAAATTTGGTTGAAAGTGTGAAGTTTATTATGTTTCGCTTTACATGGTGTTTTAGCAAATGTTTAGGCTCTCCATAGCCTTTAATTTAATTTTAAGAAATGATGTCCCCTAGTGTGCTTAATTACTGATACAGTGATGTTATTTTTAGGATTTCTTTCGATTTGAGTTTGTATTAAGAATTGATTTGATTGTATTTAGTAAAGTAAACTCAATGCCTTGTACAACTAAGAAAGCACTACTGTAGCAATTTGTATGCAATGATTCTTTTGTTCATTACATTTCAAAGTGACATATAAAGCTGTGATAATCTTACTTTCAGCGAGGGAGAGGAACAAGGCGATCAACTTAACCCGGAGGTGGTTGATGACATTTAGATAAAACATCGAGAGCGATGTTTTGGTTAGGATTGGCCGTGTTAGAAATTAAGAAAAAACAATGGATCTGACAACGCTGTATCGAGGCCGCCTACGGTCGTTCGTGAGGAAGACACCATTCTTTCTTCAACGTTCGCTCGTGTTATGTGTAATTCGGCTGCCTAATTTAACTTTACGTTTTGTGTCTGTATTATAATCTTTTGTGTAAATACAATCTATGAACATTGTTTGTCTACTTTCCGTAAGCCTTTACCTAACGATTTTTACTGAATTCTTAAAATATATATATATATATATATATATATATATATATATATATATATATATATATATATATATATATATATATATATATATATATATATTAGGGGAGAAATGGGCCAGGGCTGACGATTTACAAAATTGTTAGTTGGTTGTACACAGTCTTTATTTTATAACATTTTATGTTACCTGCAGCTGTCGCGGCAACATACTACCTGGTTCTGCACCGAGATCGCGACTCTCTCGTACACCTCACAATGTTCTAGGGGGCGGGCTACCATAGCCGTATTACTTAATAGATGTGTTTTCGCTGCAATTCGTATACAGTATTGTTGAGCTCTAATTAGAGGAAAACAGGTCTGCGGTTCTAATTATGGTGAGAATACGTCTAGCCTTATCTTCAGAAAATTTTTGTACTTTTTCAAACAATAAATTCATTTCGATAAAGTATGGTGCATTGTTTCTACTATATAGGTTACACTGGTAACCAAATTTGATGCCTCATTTCATAAAAAAAAAGACTTATTGTCTGATAAAAATATTTTTCTGAAAATTCACTACCATAACGCACTTGCTGCGTTCATTCTTTTCGCAATTGTGTTCTAATTTTGGGTCTGCAAGTGCACTTATCAGTGCACATGACAGGCACTGTGTATTTGACCAGTAAATAATTACGAATTACGGATTATGACCTAAATATTCTGACTGATTTTCGTAAAAGGAATAAAATAGCAGAAAGCAAAATTCTAGATATCAAGTTTCATGTTTTGCTTTCCATTTTCGCTAGATGTAAATATAAAATGCCGATATGACAGCCATCAAAGCGACAAAAAAAATGTCATCCCGTGTATTGTGAGAAGCAACGAACATAATGAACTTCCGTTATCTGAAGAGAAAAACGATCGACCCAAATGAAAAAAATTATAAGATTTCTTTATATTCACTTATAGCACAAAAGGTTTACCTTTTATCAGACACGGTCTTACTTTAAAGGCCCACGTTATCTAACGTTTTTAAATGCGTGAATATTGGGTTTTGTGTGATTTTGACATGTACTAGGAACAGAAGAAATGGGGACAAAAGCGCAAGTTCACAATGAAAATTCTTATTGAAAACTTATTCCTTTTTTTAGTGAATTTTCTTTAAAAAAATTCACTAATGAGGAGATCTCGACTTTTGAATTTTGAAAAAATTTCTTCAAATGAGCGCTATTTAGGGGCCCTGGAACCCAAATCCGAGGTCGGTTTCAGACTTATATGTTTATATATATATATATATATATATATATATATATATATATATATATATATATATATATATATATATATATATATATATATATATATATATTTATATATTTATGTGTCACACCTATAACTAAAAAAATAATGGACCGATTTTGATAAAATTTGGTGAGTACCTTCCTATCGCGAGTGGCTTGGATAAGTTCGTTATCCAGGAAAATCCGCCGAGGTTTTCCCGGAAAATTTTGTGTTTTTTTTGAAAAAAATCTCCGGAATTAACAAAGTAAGGGCAACGAAATTGGGTACACGGATTTATATAGTTATATGTAAGCCACCTACCAAAACTTAGCGGTGTCGGTTAAAGGACAAAAAAGTTACAGGCATTTAAAGAAAACAAATTTGGGTTTTCCTCAAAACGTCAAAGTCGCGATTTTAACGTCAAAATTGTTAATATTTAGGCAATGAACCTGAAATTAATATGATCTATGGAAGGAAAATGTCTCAAGAATAATGTTTTACAAAGCCTGAGCTCTTAGTTTCAATCGTCATTGTCCTTCATTTTACTAAAATATTCCCAGAAAATTTATTTCAAATAGACCCTTTCTCTGATACTTTAGCAGTAGTGTTGGCTATAGAGTTTATCGTTTAATGTATATCATTTTTGTCGAATTATCTTAAAAATCATTAAAGCGCAATATTTCCGTTATTATTCTAGTTACGAAAAAAAGCTGTATACATTAATTGTAGGGTGTCTTAAGCTACATCTTAAAAAATATTTCCACAATTACAGGCTGGCCCATAAGTCGTTGGTGATTCAAATTTTCTTTTTTTTTAGTGAATTTTTTTAATCGAACACGCCCTATGCTATTGCATTTTTGTGTTTTCCATCGAAATATAATACATCTTTGTAAGAAAAGAAATTCGGGACGCAGCAAGTGCGTTATGGTAGCGAATTTTCATTAAATGCTTCAAATTGTAAATCAATTTTCTATTAACCTATAAGGTTGACCAGAAAACCAGTTTTTTCGGGAAAAATTTAAGTTTACTTTCGGAAATTTTTGTACATTTTCAAACAATAAAGTTATTTTGATGAAATATGGTACATTGTTTCTAATATATAAATTATACTGGTAACCAAATTTGGTGCCTGCTTTCTTAAAGAAACATATTTGCTATTAGAAACATTTTTATGAAAATTCACTACCATAACGTACTTGCTGCGTCCAGAGTTTTTTTATATTACATGATGATGTTCGTATCATATACAGGGTATTTCACGACAGCGGTGCATTAGAACTTTGTGGTGTTCCCTAATATACTCAATTTTGAATTTATGGTGTCGGCAGTAACTCGCTTCCGTCTTCTATTTTAAAACATTTTCAATGTCTCATCGCTTCCGGTTAAATCGGAAATCGCCGTTAACTTTGTTAATTTATATATAATGCCCTATATCTTAATGCATATTCGGATTTGCCATTAGATATTATAAAGATTAATATTAGGTTTACCTATACCTATCTTCAATTGTTTCAGTCACAATTTGGATGCTGAATTCATTTCTACACAAGCTATTCGATAAAAATTTTAAAAAAAACCTCTGGACGCAGCAAGTGCATTATGATAGTGAATTTTTATTAAATGGTTCAAATTTGAATAACTCAATTTTCTATAAACTTAGAAAGCTTAATTTTGGTATTTAGTAAGGCCTTTTCTAGTAAAAGACGTCGACCAAATTTTATTAAAATACCTTTGTAATTTTTGGAGAGAACAATTTTTTCAAAAGAAAATTTAAAATTTGAATAACTCAATTTTCTATAAACTTAGAAAGTTGAATTTTGGTACTTAGTAAGACCTTCTTCCAATGCAACATATGTAGTAAATTTCATTAAAACAGTTTTGTTATTTTCGGAGAAAAATTTTTATTTTGAAAGAAAACCCAAAATTTTCTTAGAAAACCCCGTCCGATTTTCCTGGCTAAGGAACTCATCCAAGCCATTAATACAATAAAGGCACTTGCCAAGTTTCATCGAAATCGGTTAATTAGTTTTTGAGTTATCAGACGGATACATATATATATATATATATATATATATATATATATATATATATATATATATATATATATATATATATATATATATATATATATATATATATATATATATATATATATATATATATAAATTGAAACTGACCCCGGATATGGGTTCTAGGGGTCCTAGTTCGCGCATATTTGAAAAAAAAATTTGCAAAATCTCACCATCGATACCTCTCTATTAGTGATTTTTTTAAAATAAAAAATCACTAAAAAGTGCTTTGAAATTTGCAAACAATTTTTTTCACGAAAATCCCCAAATTTTTTTTACAATCAGTCATTAAATATTTATTATTAATTACCAAAATTTCAGAAAAACTTTATAAAAAATGATTTCTACGGAAAAACAAAAAAAATTGCTAAAACTGACTGAATATTATTCACACAAAAATTTGCTAAAAGAATACGAAGAATTGAAATTATATACCTAATCTGTAATTAAAATTGAAAAAAAAATATAACATTTCTTTTAGTGAATTTTCTTTAAAAAATTCACTATTAAGGAGATCCCTACTTTTGAATTTTGAAAAAAGTTCTTCAAATGAGCGTGAACTAGACCTCCTAGATCCCATATTCAGGGTCAGTTTCAATTTATATATATATATATATATATATATATATATATATATATATATATATATATATATATATATATATATATATATATATATATATATATATATATATATATATATATATATATATATATATATATATAATGTGTGTGTGTGTGTGTCACACCGATAAGTCAAAAAATAATAGACCGATTTTAATAAAATTTGGTACATATCTTCCCCGGGCAAGTGGCTTGGACAAGTTCGTTGGCCAGGAAAATCAGCCCAAGTTTTCATGGAATATTTGGCGTTTTCTTTCTAAAAAAAGATATATCTCCTGAAATTGCAAAGTCAGGGCAACCAGATTTGGTGCGCGCATTTCTGTTATAAAGGGCATCCTACGCACCAAAATTGACATTTGTATGTTAAGAGCAAAAAAAGTTAGAGGTAAATGAGTTTTTAATTAATTAAATCTGATGAGACAAAGTTAGAACGTCCAAATTCATAACTATATCAGGTGTAGGTACGAACGTGAGTGAAAAATACGACACGAAATGACTAGCAAACTCCTAGATCTCTATCTAAGTCGTTATTTTCCTTCAGTTGGTTCCAATATGAGCAAAAAATACATTGTAAATAAAAATTGCTTGGTGAAAATAGAAAAGACGTTAATACAATTAACGTACTACAGGATATACCCGCCTGTATTCCATATCGTGCGTGGCCGAGTCGCTTAAGTCCTATACATTTCCGATAGTCGAGTCCTGCATGACGAGTTCCAATCCCGGTTAGTGACTTCACTTTTTATGATTTTTTTAACCTCCTTTCACTTTACCGTCGTCTGATCAGATTGTTGTGATTCCGCTGAATTTTGTAGCAAGTTTTTGTAAAAGCATAATTTAATAAAGAAAAGATGAAAAGTTTTAAAACCTTCAATTTGAATAACATATCTGGTTGTTTGTTCTTGCCCTTAGTTATTGAAACCGTTCCATATTTAATACAGTCGTAGACATTCCTGTGGCTTCCCAAGTGCTTGTTGTAGTGAATTTTCTTTAAAAATTCACTAATGAGGAGACCCCGACTTTTAAATTTAGAAAAAATTTCTTCAAATGAGCCCGAACTAGGCCCTCTAGACCCCATAACCAGGGTCAGTTTCAATTTATTGTATATATATATATATATATATATATATATATATATATATATATATATATATATATATATATATATATATATATATATATATATATATATATATATATATATATATATACAGGGTTTTTCACGATAGCCGTGCATTAGAAGTTTATAAAGTTCCCTGATATTATAATATTTGAAATTTTGGCAGCGGTCATAATTCGTAATTGTCCTTTATTCTACAATATTTTCAAGGTCACATCACTTCCGGTTAGATCGGAAGTAGTCATCAACTTTGCTAATTTAAATAGAATGCCCTATTTTTTTATTGCATATTCGAATTCTCCATAAAATTTTGTGAAGATTTATATAAAGCTTTTCTATCCCTATCTTCAACTGTTTTAGAGATATTGTGATTTTTTTAAATTTTTTGAAACTTCTATCCTCATTTATAACACTTTGTATTTCACATGTTTTTAAAGATAAGAGCCTGGAATTTAGAATACTATAACTTCTAGGATGAAGCCTTCATATTACTTACCTAAAGTTTACCTGTATCATACAAAGTGTTTTAAATTTAAAGACCAACTTACACATATTCAATGTTGCAAAAGTCATTTTTTTCAAATGGTACACCCTGTATATTATTAAAAATTCGAGTTCTAAATTTAATTCTACACCGGTTTTATATAGGTTTTTTATACCTATCTCTTACGAGTAACTTGCTACTAGAGTTTTTAGGTAACAAACTCCGTTTCTAGTGAATATACATTACGCTGCAAAATAAAGGCAGCTGTGGCTGTCAGAAAACAGAATGTTGACAACACATGAATTCTAAAGCGTCATTTATATTTTAAAGTTAATCTGAGTGTGTTTGTATTAGTCACGTTATAGAAATAATAAGCCAATAAAAATGCAGAATAGTGAACAGCACTCTAATATGGATATTTTAAATTTATTTTATATTTAGATCCAAATGAAATCATAAGAGCTACTACGAATGAGATGAACCGTAGAATTTTGCAATGCCTTGACCATATCATTTAAATTTGAAGTAACTTGTTTTGTCTTTGTTCAGTTTTTTGTTTATTGTTAATATATTTTTTTATTATAATTTAAATATTTACATTAAATATTTTTATGAAATCATATCACTTTTGTTATCTGACTGATGCTAATAACAAGCAACATATGGAAGATAAGTATAGAAAAACTTATATCAAACCGGTGTAGAATTAAATTTAGAACTCGAATTTTTAATAATATACAGGGTGTTCTATTGGAAAAAAAAATCTTTTGCCACGTTGAATATGTCTAAGTTAGTAACTAAATTTAGAACACTCTGTATGACACAGATAAACTTAAGGCATATAATATGAAAGCTCCCTCCCACAAGTTTTTTTATCTTTAAAAACATGTGAAATACAAACTATTAAAAAAAAGGTTGCAAAATCACCGAAATACAGAAAAATCACAATTTTACAGTTGAAGATAGGGATAGGAAAGTTTAATATAAATCTTCACAAAATTTTATGGAGAATTCGAATATGCAATAAAAAACAGGGCATTCTATTTAAATTAGCAAAGTAGATGACTACTTCCGGTCTAACCGGAAGTGGTGGGACCTTGAAAATATTTTAGAATAAAATACAATTACGAATTGTGACCGCTGCCAAAATTTCAAAATTTAGGATATCGGGGAACTTCATAAACTTCTAATGCACGGCTATCGTGAAAAACCCTGTATATATATATATATATATATATATATATATATATATATATATATATATATATATATATATATATATATATATATATATTGCCAGTTTACTTATATATTTCCAGAAAATTCATTTCAAATAGACCCTTTCTCTAATGCTTTGGCAGTACTTTTGGTGAAGGTTACGGTTTAACGGTCTATAATTTTTAGCTAATTTTCGTAAAACAAATTCGTTGTTGAGGATACCGCGATTTTTGGATTCTAAAAAGATTTCTTTAAATAAGCGTAAACTAGGCTTCCTAGAATCCATATCCGGGTTTACTTTCTCCTTACATATATACAGGGTGACGCATTTCTACGCTAAAGCTCAAAATAAGTGTTATTATGCAAGATACGAGAAAAATTATAGACCTTACCTATAGGGTGTCTTGAGCTGCATCCTATAAAATTATTTTGACAATCGCAGGCTGGTCCATAAGGCGTTGGTGATATCTGCAATTTTTTATTAACATTCCTTATTGCATTTTCAACGAAAGATGATGCATGTTTGTAAAAAAAATCGAGGCGCAGTAAGTGCGTTTTGGTAGCGAATGTTCATGAAATGCTTGAAAATTTCATAACTCAGTTTGCTATTAACCCAAGGTTCGTCGGCTAGGAAACGAGTTTTCTCGGAAACATTTTGAGTTTATTGACGGAAAACTTTTGTACATTTTCACACAAGTTATTTTGATAGAATATGGTACATTGTTTCTACTATACAGGTTATACCGGTAACCAAATTGATGCCTGCTTGCATTAAAAAGACACATTTGCTATTAAAAATATTATCACAGAATGGTCCATAAGTAGTTGGTGTTACCTACTTTTTTGTTTAACATTCCTTATTGCATTTTCGAATTTTTCATCGAAATATGAGGCATGTTTGTAAAAAAAATCGAGATGCAGTCAGTGCGTTTTTGTAGCGTATTTTCATTAAATGCTTCAAAATTTAATAACTCAATTTGCTATTAACCTAAGATCCGTCGGCTAGGAAACGAGTTTTCTCGGAAACATTTTAAGTTTATTTTCGGAAAATGTTTGTACATTTTCTAACATTAAGTAATCTGGATAATATATGGTACATTTTTTCTACTCTATAGGTGTTATCTCGGTGACAACATTGATGCCTGCTTGCATTAAAAGGACATATTTGTTATTAAAAACATTTTTATGAAAATTCACTTCCATAACACACTTTCTCCGTCCAGACTTTTTTACTTTTCATGAAAATTTGAATCAGCCGAAGTAACGAAAAATATAAGACGAAATATACTCATATTTTCATGTCACAAGCTGTCAACAATAAGAACGTCATTGATTATGTCACTTGAAGTCTCATTTGACATTGGTAAAGGCACAATGCAATACAATACAATAAAAAAACTCTTTATTTACATTTGTTTATAGATAATACATTTTGAGGCGGATAGACACCTCGATGTCTTAGGTATACTAATTTATGTTAGCACATATATTTATATATACAATCCAGATTTTAACTTAAGAATAACGTTTTATTTATCATCCTAAAGCATTATTTTATTCTGTAAAATGAGTGCCAAAAAAAAGTAATGTAATGTAATATTCTGTTATAATTGAAATTTGTTATCGAATCATATTAATTCTTTTTGTAAGTTAGCCACGATGTTAGTTAAATAGTGCTGCAAATTGAACTATAACTTTCACATAGGTGTAATAATTTATTCTCTTCCGAAAGACATTCTCATGTAATGAATTTAGGGCCCATGACTTGACCACAAAGAAAATATTCGTATTCCGGTACCCCTAAATTTTTAAAAGTAATTTTACTCGAGTTTTATTGAAAATATGTCAATTTTTACCAAATCACCCAATATTTATCCCCTACCCCCAGAAGCGATCTTGCCCCAAAAACAATCGGAAGCATTACTTTGTTGGGTGCTAACTGGATACCAAATTTGAAGATAAGATCTTAATTCGTTCGAAAGTTAACGAATCGGTTAACAGACAGACGTACATGCCGACATACCAACGTACCGACCGCCCGACAAACCGACAGACACAAAAACTTTCGTTCTAGAATCAATATTCTATATGTTTTGATACTTTTTATGTTTTAGTAAAAAAAAACGAAATTTTTGTCAAAAATATTTCACCCCCACACATTCAACCGCTAATTTAATTTCAGCAGAAAATATCAGATGTTTGATAAAACTAAATGTTTTCTAATAAATAAACCCTAAAACGTTATATTACTCAAGTTTTAACGAAAAAATGTTAATTTTCACCAAATCACCCCCCATTCATGCCTTATTCGCCAAAGCGATTTTACCCAAAAACAAGCCAAGCGGTTCGCTTCTCAAGTGCTAACTGGGTACCAAATTCGAAGACGATGTCTCAATTGGTTCTAAAGTTATCGTGGCTACAAACAGACACACCGACATACAAAAAAATGTTTCGTTCCTAAATCATGTTTTCTAAATGTTTTGATACTTTTTACAACTTTTAAGCGAAGAAAACATCTTGTAGGGTGTGCTGTTGATAAAATTGTTAAGTCGTGTTCCAGCTGTGCCTGTGTTACTACAGTTCCAACTGGGGTGGTGTTCATTAAAGTCACCTGCGATTAACTTGCTGAGGTGGGTATTGAAAAAGGAGGAAACTTCACCAGTGTTAAAAAGAGTAGATGGAGATGAGTATAAGTTAACTATGGCTCGTAGGTATAGATGATTCCTTCTGGGACCGCCTCCCGCCTCGCGCTACTGAGCATGCGTGTGACGTAATAAATATGCTGGTTGTATTAAGGGTGACGTAAGCTTTAACCTGAGATGAAGTAATCCAAGATGGCGGCCAAGATGGCGGCCGTTGGCGCGAAAATTCGAAAATAACCTGTCTGACAACGACCATGTTGATGTCATCTTAGGTTAGACCCCTCCACCCTGTGGCGAGAACCTCGAGTCGGAACAGCCACGCGCCGCTACGCGTGGCTGTTCCGACCCAACGTTGTCAGACAGGTTGTTTTCGAATTTTCGCGCCAACGGCCGCCATCTTGGATTACGTCATCTCAGGTTAAATCTTACGTCACCCTTAATACAACCACCATATTTATTACGTCACACGCATGCTCAGTAGAGGGAGGCGGAAGGAGGGAGGCTATACCTACTATGGCTGAATGCGTTAGTATATACCTCGATAATGACGTTATCGAACGAATCTAAAATATTTTGTGTTATTGTTCAGAAAATCGGAAAAAAATTAAAAAGCGGACCCGTTTTTCCATAATTTGTTTAATTTCGAATAATCCTCCGCAATGAAAACAAAAAAATATAATTATATTTGCTGGCTCATAATTTAAAATACTTCCATGTTTTATGCAGATTGTAAAATGGTATAAAACATTATCACATATCTCTGAAAACAATTCACTGTTAACGATTGAAAGTAAATTAGGGAGTGAAATCAGGTACCCAATAAATAAAAACAAACAGATTGTGGTAATAACGTGTGCCTCTAAACCGAAGGGTACCGGGTTTGATCCCAGCGTTTTCCTATAACTTAATCAGTACAGACTGGAAGATTAACATACTAGCATTGTATTTGGGAAAGTTGAATGTATGAACCTCCCGCCCTTCGGAGGGTGCGTAAAGGGCCAGAATACGTTAAAATTTCATAAAACTGTCAATATATTGAAAAACGTAATATTTTTTATTAATTCATATAGGATTTCTCTGAAAGGGCTTGAGCTAGTCTATCGCGTGACATTTGATTCGCGACTTCTGGGACACCTCTATATATATATATATATATATATATATATATATATATATATATATATATATATATATATATATATATATATATATATATATATATATGCAACCACTACAGTAAATGCAACGATTTTCTACTCACACACGAAGTTCTTCCCGGTGAATAAAATTTTTGAAAAAGGAAACACCATTCCATTTTCCAGTAAATAAAATTTGTCCAATTTTTTTTTTTTGAAAACCATCTAAATGGGGAGATGTAGAATACATTATTAAGGTTCAATTTACCTCAAGTTCTGAACAACATAGGAAATCCACAAGAAAGATGTGGTTTCAGCAAGACGGAGCCCCGCCACACTTTACGCGTCAAATCTGAGCCAGTTCCAAATAACATGTTTGGAGATTTATGGATTGGTCGTGGTGGCCCAGTAAACTGGCCCGCAAGGTCTCCTGATCTCACGATTTTAGATTTTTTCTTTTGAGGATTTACAAAAGAGAAAATTGTGGCTAAAGCACCAACCACGCCAGAAAATATGAGAGATCGGATTAAATAAGCATGTACGTTAGTAACCCCCAAAATGTTGAATAATGTGCGCTACTCTTGCAAAAGAGGAACTGTAAGACTAGATGCATTCTCGCAACAATTAGAACCGTAGACCGGTTTCGCTCTCATTAGAGCTCTTCAGTACGGCATACTAATTGTAGCAAAAATGCACCAAAAATAACACAGCTATCGTATAGCCAGTCTTAAAACACTAAGTGAGTGGTGAACGTGTCGCCACCTAGTTCGGAACCAAGTACTATGTAGACGGTATACAACTAACTAACAATTTAAAAAATTGTTAGCCCTGGCCCATTTCCACCCCAATATAGGGACAAAGTATGTAAGACTAGATGCATTCTCGCAACAATTAGAACCGTAGACCGGTTTCGCTCTCATTAGAGCTCTTCAGTACGGCATACTAATTGTAGCAAAAATGCACCAAAAATAACACAGCTATCGTATAGCCAGTCTTAAAACACTAAGTGAGTGGTGAACGTGTCGCCACCTAGTTCGGAACCAAGTACTATGTAGACGGTATACAACTAACTAACAATTTAAAAAATTGTTAGCCCTGGCCCATTTCCACCCCATACATAGTACTTGGTTCCGAACTAGGTGGCGACACGTTCACCACTCACTTAGTGTTTTAAGACTGGCTATACGATAGCTGTGTTATTTTTGGTGCATTTTTGCTACAATTAGTATGCCGTACTGAAGAGCTCTAATGAGAGCGAAACCGGTCTACGGTTCTAATTGTTGCGAGAATGCATCTAGTCTTACATACTTTGTCCCTATATTGGGGTGGAAATGGGCCAGGGCTAACAATTTTTTAAATTGTTAGTTAGTTGTATACCGTCTCTATTTTAAACACTCTGTGTTATTTGGAGCGGGCGTGACAACATAGTACTTGGTTCCGAACTAGGTGGCGACACGTTCACCACTCACTTAGTGTTAAAAGAGGAACTGTCAAATATTTGTAAGTAAATGGAGGACATTTCCAACAGCTTTTAGAATACAACCGTCGGTAAACACAAGATATTTCATGCTAGTTCCTGCTCTAATTTTATTTTTTGAAAAACTTGTAACTTTGCCACAGGCAGAGCAAATGGAACTATTTTCTAAGTACATACGAATTTCTTCACGTAGAGTCGAATTTGTGAAGAAGAAAAAACACCATTCCAATTGCTATTTATAACGTTACAACGGCTCTTTAGGGGAAGGAGAGATAAATGACAAAGATATTTTAAAACTTGCCTCCCAGCCTGCTTATCACCTCACCAAATTTTAATAAAATATTCCAAGCGGTTTTTCAGAATCTGATTGCAACACTTCCAAATCCTCACCTGTATATAAAACAATCCCTGGATATGTGTTTTGTAGAAAATAATGATTTATGACTTATTTGTATCTTTTTAGACCACACAACGAAACCGTTTTACAGGTTTTAAATACGAATAAGGACTCGAGTAAATATAATCAACTTCTGCTGACAAGACTTTGTATCCTTCCTACTGATGTTACGATCCTACCGCAACCGAGCAAACAGACTTTACATTAAAATAAATAACCTTACATCTTCACAAGAGTGTTTTAGGATTAGTCACTTAACGTTTTAATTTTGTTATTTGCGCTTTATCTGCCATTCTCTTCGCGAGGAACATCACGAGAAAGATGTTTGAATTGTTTGTAAGAGCAAACACTTTCATCCATTTGATTTAGCAAAGCGGTGGAATTATGCTTTCTCTGGCATTACGTACAAACGCACAAAGACTCTCTTCGCATTATTAGACAATCCATTTGAAGCGTAAACATAAATGAGGCTGAGAAATTGCCACTTAAAGACGTTTACCCAATAACAATTAAATTAAAGGAATAGCTTGAATATTAACATTATTATTCGTGTCAGCAGGCATTTGTAAAATTGAAACAATAACAAATCTATTCACATTGCTTTAGAATAAAAGTGCAAATTGCAGAGGTCTTTAATTTTGCTAGTGCCTACGGGCTTCTGCTAACTACAATCGGTGTCGAAAATAATAGCGGGTCGCATTGCGGAGTATAAAGTAGGGATGGGCACCTAACATAGATGTTTTTGGAATATCGATGTTTTCCATTGAACATCGATGTTTAAAACATCGATGTTGTAATTTCGATGTTATATTTTTAACATCGATGTTCCTTATAATCATCGAAACATCGTTACGTTTTCCACAAATCCTGTTGCAAATGCATATCATTTGCAAATTAAGAAAATTGTCTTGCTATTGTTTGACGACAGATATATGGACAGATATGCAATGTAGAAGTTTTATTGGTGTTACTATGCACTTTGAATATAACAATTCCATAAATTCTGTTGACTTAGGTGTATATCTTTTAGATGAACGGCATACAGCCGAATACATTTCAGGAGTGTTAAAACGTATATGTTAGGAATGGGGTATCCTAGAAACTAAAGTTACTACTGTTGTTACGGATGGAGCGGCCAATATGACAAAAGCTATTGAGGAAACGTTTTCCAAAAAAAGGCACATTCATTGCTTCGCTCATCAAATAAATTTAGTTGCTGACACAGCTATAAAATCTATTTCGGAATTGTGATCAGTTATATCTAAATTAAAACAATTGTAACGTGGTTTAGGCATTCAGTAGTAGCTGCTGATGAATTACGGAAGGCACAAACAAGCGACCATAAACCTGAAAAAAATTATACAAGAGGTGTCCACCCGCTGGAATTCCACATACTACATGATTAATCGTTTTCTTGAACTGCGGGAATACATAAATACCATAGTGAACAGACATCCTTCTGCCCCCACAATGGTTACAGCCAAGGAAGTTTTTGAACTGAATAAAATCATTGAACTTCTAAAGACGTTAGAAGCAGTAACAACATAACTTTGTTGTCAAAAGTATATTCTGCTGTTGAACAAGTCCAACAATTAGCCGTGGCAATCTTGCTGGATCCGAGGTTCAAAAAGATTTATTTTAAGAGTCCTCATAATGTTGCAGCAGCAGTTAATCTAATACAACAGTTATCACTGTTAGCAGAAACGCAAGGAGATGATGACCACAATCGCGAAATAATAAAAAGTGAAACGACAAATAATAAACAGGACACAGGTAAGTAGGCTAGATTGTCACAATGATGTTTGGTAAAAATTTTAACATAATTATAGTTACTCCAAAGGGCAATATATGGGCGCATCATTCTCAGTTAGCTCAAAAGAGTGCTTCACAAGAGAAAGAACAATTAAGCGAAATGTATTTGTATTTAAAGAATCCTCTAATTAATCTTACCGAGAATCCACTGAAATGGTAGTCAGATAATAAAAATGTATGTCCCCATTTATACCCTGTCGCGAAAAAATTCTTGTCCATAGTGGCGACTTCTGCACCGGCAGAATTTTTTTTTCCAAAGCTGGACAGACAGCCACGCAAGAAAGAAACCGTTTAACTGGAGAAACCTTGGGCAAAATATGATTCCTTGAGTCCATTGACAGAGATTACTGGAGTATATAAAACTGTATGGTGAGATTATCAGTATTATCACTAATATTGGTGAATTATATATATAATATATATATATATATATATATATATATATATATATATATATATATATATATATATATATATATATATATATATATATATATATATATATATATATATATATATATATATATATATAAACAGGGTTATTAACAGTTTAGAATTAAATTTGAAGTTTACTTTTTATTATTAAAGTCATTAGAAGTTAAGTTTTTCTATTTTTGTTTTACACATTCTTTCTTATTTTATTGCAGTACAATAAACATTTATTTATTTTTGTTACCACTTATTTGTTGTATTACTTGCACCTGCCATAATCTGCTTCGGAATATGTTTCCACTTTCTAATGCCTACAAAACTACAAACTATTTTTTTTTCTCGAAAGAACAGAGAATTATAGAATTGGTAAATTCACAATTATTTTGAAAACATCGATGTTTCCCAACATCGATGTTTTCCAGCCGATGTTTTTCCTACCATCGATAGTAGGTTTCGATGTTAAACATCGATGTTAACCTCGATGTTTTAAGAAATATGCCCATCCCTAGTGTAAAGTGTGCAAGAGGTCGAAATTTATAAAGGGCTCGTGAGAAAATATATAAATGATTAAAAAAATCTATGCTGAAATGTTTTCATCTCTGTATACGTAGAACGCCGACATGTTGAAGAATATTTCATATTTCGGCGGTGTCAGGCGACTCTAAAATATCGATACAATTGTTTTGTTGTCTTCATATCGATGTATCAAAAGACCTATTAAAACAAAGCTGTGATGCAACGCCACCTACTTCTGCCGACCAGCAAGTGTAACCTTGAAATTTGCCTCAGTCTATCATGCTACAAGGAGGGATCCACTTCAGTCGGAGACAGCGTTCTCAACCATACGATAATTATAGTATTTTTACGATAATTTGCGCCTTATTACGATATACGATAGTATAACTGAAATTTACGATAATATTCGAATCTGCCTTTCAGGAGTATTATTATATAAATAAAAACGTACTATCAGCAGTATTTAGTTTGTAGTTTACTCGTAATGTCTAGATAATGCGTTGATTTATATATAGCAGTTTTGTCAAAGATCAGTAACGATCTTCTCTGTGCTTTCCTCTCGCCGAATTGTCTATATATATATATATATATATATATATATATATATATATATATATATATATATATATATATATATATATATATATATATATATATATATATCATAATGTTGTAATATAAAATATCATTTGTAATAATGGGCTGACTCATTGGTGTGCTCAAAGTTCCTATTTTTTTTATCGTAAATCATTACGGAAAATTATGTTAAAAGTAGAAGTCTATTGTTAGACTCCATCCCCTACAGCTTTTCGAACACTTTTTTTGTCATTTGTTTTCTTGTATTAGATTTCATAGCCTACTATCCTCAAAACGGTTTTTCTGAAAATTGTCAGTGCAATTACAAGATTTTTCAAGCATGTACATCATTGGAAAGCTCTTTTCACAGGCTATCATACGAGCAAAAAATCCAATATTGCTGTCATAATAAAAACAAATTTGATACCGGTAGCTCAAAAACAAACTACAATCCAAAGTTGAGAATAGCACAAAAAGATTACTCTGTAAAAAGTGTCCTATTTGGAACGAGCATGGAATTCTACAAAACATTCCTAATTTAACCCTCTGCCTATCTCTAATAATAACGGAGATAGCAATACATTCCTATCCAGTTTGGGACACACTATATATATATATATATATATATATATATATATATATATATATATATATATATATATATATATATATATATATATATATATATATATATATATATATATAGGTGATTGCTGAGAAGCTCTCATTAGAAGTTTATGACCTTTTCATTCGAGTTGAGAGCTAGAAATTTGTATTCGGCTATCACACAAGATTCCCTTTGAGGCTGAGATAGCTGTACTACTCTAAAACTTCCGGTTGTACCGGAAGTCGCCACCAACTTCGTTATTTTAAATAAAACATCCTATACATTTTGTCATTTTTTGAATGGCCACCCACTTTGTAATATATTTTATTAAGTACTCTCTACACCTAGCTTTAGCAGTTTTTTTAATATTAGCTATTTTCGAAGAATATTCGTTATCGCAGCTCTTTTTATAATTTGATGTGTCTTTGTAATCCGTAAATCTAGAAAATACGCTTTTGGATGACAGATTGCTGGTAGCTATGACTTTCAAAATCATTGGAGTGAAAATCTATTTGTTTATACAGGGTGTGCGATTATAGCCTGACCAAATATGGAATATCAAGCGGGTATAGCTTGATTTTTTCAAATAGAACACCTAGTATATTTCTATTCTAAAGCGTTCTGCATACATCACTCTGTAACTTCTATTAACTATGTCCGTTACCTAAATCGCATAATTTTTGAAATATTGTTACTTTCCTGGAGTGATATATTCAATATCGCAGCAAAGAATTTTAATTTGAAAGTTTTCATGGCATTGGATGATCCAGTTTCTTTTTATATTGATGATGACACTCTGACAATCTGTGAATTATAATTAAAAGTCTGGATGCAGTAAGTGCGTTATCGTAGCGAATTTTCATTAAATGCTTCAAATTTGCATAGCTCAATTTTATATTAAGCTATAAGGTTCGTTGGCCGGGAAACCAGGTTTTTCGGGTACATTTTAAGTTTATTTTCGGAAAATTTTTGTAGATCTTAAAAAAATAAAGTAATTCTGATGAAATGTGGCACATTACGTTTAACTTATACATGTTATGCTGGTAAGCACATTTGATGCCTGCTTTCTTTAAAAAAAACATACTTGCTCTTCAAATATTTTTATGAAAATTCACTACCATAACCCACTTGCTGCGCCCAGAATTTGTTTTATTATTATTCTCAGATTGCCAGCGTGTCATCGTAATAATAAAAATTAAAATCTCTGCTGCGTTATTGAATATATCACTTCAGGAAAGTAACAATATTTCAGAAATTATGCTATTTAGGTATAAGACATAGTTAGTAGAAGTTGCAGAGCTATGTATGTAGAATGCTTTGAAATGGAAATATATAGGGCCTTCCATTTGCAAAAATTAAGGTATACCTGCCTGAATTTCCATATTTCGTCAGGCTATAAGCACACGCTCTGTAAAAAAAAAATATATTTTCATCACAATGATTTGGCAAGACGTAGCTACCAGCAATCTGTTGTTCAAAACATATTTTTTAGAATAACACTTTACAAATATACATCAAACTTTAAAAGGAGCTGCGATAACGAATATTTTTTGAAAACAAATTATATTTCAAAAACTGCGAACGCTAGGTTTGCTAGGCTTGCTGAAAATGCAAAAATATACAGGGTGTTTTGTTTAAAATAACGAAGTTGGTGGCGAGTGCTAGAGTAATACAACTATTTTAATCTGAATGAGAATATCGTGTAATTGCCGAATACAAATTTTCTTCTCTCAAATAGGATGAGAAGGTTATAAACTTCTAATGAGCGCTACACAGCAATCACCCTGTATATATATATATATATATATATATATATATATATATATATATATATATATATATATATATATATATATATATATATATATATATATATATATATATATCTGGTGGCGCATTGAAAACGAAACAGACCGATTTGCGTCCAGATAAATTTTTTTCTTAAGAAACGCTGAAACACGTCAATTTTAATATTGAGAGGGACATGTTTTGACATAAAACTGAACTTTGTCACATCAACCCCTTAAGGGTGGTGATCACAACCCTTATATTTTAAATAGGGAACATGGGTCGAGTGTTATCATTTGAAAGCTCTTTCTTTTCTGGATTCAGCACACTAATTTTTTGGAAATTTTATCAACTTGTTAAAAATTATTCACAGTTGGATTTGGAAGAACGTATTTTATTCATTGTAATAAGAAATGCACTAATTAAAAAAGTTTTCGTAAAAAAAAAACTAAAAAACAAAACCAAACGTTCAAAAATGTTTATTCAGTTAAGTAAGTGTTCAAACTGTTGACCACTATCTTCCATACAAAAAGTGCAAATTTTGTTCAAAACGAGCTCTGACATTCTGGAACATTTGTGGACTTATTAGACGGCATTCTTCAACAAGGCGTCGTCGTAATTCTTCCAGAGACTCCGGCTCTGTTGCGTAAATTCTACTTTTTAAATGGCCCCGTAGAAATAAGTCTAAAGGAGTTAAATTCGGTGATCTAAGGGGGCACTCAATAGCACCTCTACGCCCAATCCATTGCTCTGGAAACTCTCTGTACAAAAACTCCCTATCACGTTGTTTAAAATGCAGAGGATCGCCATCATTTTAAAACACTAATTGATTTTCTTGATAGCGGACATCATGTTCAACAATGACAATTAGTAGCGGGTAAACAATATCTTCTAGTAACTCCAAATACGTTTCGCCACTCAAAATGCCACCAAGTAAAATTGGTCCGATTAAACGGTCTCCAAAAATGCCAGTCCAAACATTTAATTTCTGTGAAGTTGAGTGTCGACTTCGTGAAAATCTCTTGGATTATTATTTTCCCAATAATGGCAATTATGACGATTGACTCTAGAGTTTAATAAAAACGTACACTCGTCTGAAAAACAGATATTGAACAGTAAGTTTCCGTTATCTAAAGCTATTCGTGCAGTTATAACTTCACAAAACTCCAGCCGCCGATCAAAATCATCTTCATTCAGTTGTTGTACAAGATGAATTTTATACGAGTGAAATTTATGATGCTTCAATATTCGCTGAATAGTTCTTCTTTTGATGTTTGAAACAGTGTCCAATTTTCTCGTGCTCAAAGTTGGGTCTGCAGCTATTTGTCCTAAAACTTCAATCTCAGTAGTCTCATTTCTAACCGCAAATTCACGTTCAGGATCCCGTTTTTTATTGGCTACTGAACCACTTTGTCGAAACTTTGCAACTAACTCCAAAATGTATTTTCTGTTAACATGTCTGTTCGGATGTCGTTCATTAAACAAATTTGCGGCACGATTGGCACAGTCATCGTTTTTCAAACAAAGAGTAATTATTTCAACTCTTTCTTCTACAGAATACACCATTGTGAAATTAATTTTCGGTAGTACCATCAAGTATCAAACCGACCGATAAACTGAAATAATAAACCGCATTTCTTTCATTCCGATAAGAAATGTTCTGATAGCCAATTTTTTTTGTTTACAAACCAACAAAACATTGACTATCAGCACATTTTTTATCGGAATGAGTGAAATGCGTTTTTGCATCTTCAACTGTGAATAATTTTTAAACGAGTTAATAAAACTTAAAAAATAATTTATGTGCTGAATTCAGAAAAGAAAGATCTTTCAAATGATGTAACACTCGACACATGTTCCCTATTTAAAATATAAGGGTTGTTATCACCACTCTTAAGGGGTTGATGTGACAAAGTTGAGTTCTATGTCAAAACGTGTCCCTCTCAATATTAAAATTGACGTGTTTCAACATTTCTTTAAAAAAAATTATCTGGGCGCAAATCGGTTTGTTTTGTTTTCAATGCGCCACCTTATATATACATATATTTTTGTATGCACAACATGGTTTGCGGAGCTCCTACGCCACCTAGAAACTTGCGTTTTTTTTCATTGCGTCCCGAGTTTTTTATACTAAAAAATTTCTCTGGACGCAAATCGGTTTGTTTTCTTTTCAATGCGCCACCTATATATATATATATATATATATATATATATATATATATATATATATATATATATATATATATATATATATATATATATATATATATTTATAACCCTAGGCCTAAGAGAGATCTGGCAGTTCGTTGCAAGTCTTGTCTTGTATGAACCGTTTCGCCTATCTGCTTCGTTATCAGTGTAATGAGTCGGGTCCCAGTCAATTAAGTCAGGGGATTTCGTCGTGACGGTACTTAAAGGATTAACAGGATTTGAGGTATTTGTTAAGTGAGGTGATAGGGAATTAAATTGTCTACTGATTTTATTGTCTCTTTGTGTGTTTGTAACGAAGAGACAATATGTTTCCAACTAAACGGAAGACGAAGACGATCATCTCTCTTATTAGTGAATTTTCTTAGAAAAAATTCACTAATAAGGAGATCTCGACTTTTGAATTTTGAAAAAATTTCTTCAAATGAGCGCGATCTAGGACCCCTAGAACCTATATCCGGGGTCAGTTTCAATTTTTATATGTTTATATATATATATATATATATATATATATATATATATATATATATATATATATATATATATATATATATATATATATATATATATATATATATATATATATATATATATATATATATATATATATATATATCACACCGATAACTCAAAAAATAATGGGCCGATTTTGATAAAATTTGGCACGTACCTTTCTTTTGTAAATGGATTGGATAAGTTCGTTAGTCAGAAAAATCGAACTAGGTTTTCCGGGAAAATTTTGAGTTTTCATTCGAAAAAAATTCTTATCTCAAAAATTAATAAGCCGATTTTAATAAAATTTGGCAAGTACCTTTCCCTTGTAAATGGCTTTGACAAGTTTGTTAGTCAGGAAAATCGGACGAGGCTTTCCGGGAAAATTTTGAGTTTTCATTCGAAAAAAATTTTTATCTCAAAGAATAATAGGCCGATTTTGATAAAAGTTGCCATGTACCTTCCTATTGTAAATGACTTTGACAAGTTCGTTAATCAAAAAAATCGGACGAGGTTTTCCGGGAAAATTTTGAGTTTTCATTTGAAAAAAAAATTTGTCTTAAAAAATAAAAAATCTATGATTAACAAATTTGGTAGGTAGGTTTACGATATAAAAAGTAAACTATACACCAAAATTAAGATTACTATGTTACAAGAAAAAAAAATTATAATAAAATATTTTGTGCCAGATCATTTCTATGAAAATTCACTACCATAACGCACTTGCTGCGTCCAGAGATTTTTTAAACAATCGGGACGTTTTCCGATCTAGATTGCTACGCAGATAATTCTGGGTTTGACGTTGTAAACCGCGGCTATTGTTTTTGCACTGTCGAAGCCTCTTTTGTGTCCTGTAGGAATATGATGCATGGCCAGCGCCGATGAGGGGTCGGATATATATAGCGCCTATGTCCTCTTCAACTTATTTTATGGAGATTATACGGTTTGAAGTAAATAAAAAAACTTTAGGTTGTTTGATGCCATACTGAACACATTAAAGTATAAATTTATTATTAGCAATTTCTCCATTCAAAAATGCTTGCGACACGGCCAATGCTTCTTACGCCTATTCGAAAAATTAAAAAAACCTTGCTCTTTTCATTTGCAATAAGAGGATTTTCCATATGAAAAGTGGCTAAAAGAAGAGGCTCTTGAATTCTCAGAAGGCACTAAAATGTATTTATTTGCAAATCAACGTAGGCTTTCCATTCATAATCAAGAATTCCAATTTAAATATAGATGTCGGTACATGGGGAAATTAAAGTAATAAACATGTTTCGTTATTTAAGAGAAAATGATTATATTAATAAAATATACATCCACTGAGATCATTTCATATCACAAATTAAGTTTTATTTAGAGAGTAGACAATTAGAGAATTAATCAGTTGATATTAATGACTTTTAATATTGCTCAACGCGAACATAATTAAGTAAATGCGAATAAGTTGATTAAAATATCCTTTAAAATTAACGTCACGATATCAGATGCATACTTTCAATCAAAGAAAAAGTTATTTGCCCATTTGATTTTATATAATATATCATTATAACGAAGAGTGGTAACACACAAAAATACGAACTAATTTCAAAAAGTATTTAGCAAACCTTTAACAAATTTCTGTAAAGGTTTCTAACGAGAGCAAACTACCAAACTAAAGCTTCAATTTTATATTTATAGGTTTGTATATATATATATATATATATATATATATATATATATATATATATATATATATATATATATATATATATATATATATATATATATATATATATATATATATATATATATATATATATTTAATCTCAACAACACACCACGAGGGCTTACAGCCTAAATACTATCGTACCGTGGGTGTTGACAAGGAGGAAAGAGGCAGCTTGTTAATTCTGGACTTGAAGGTTTGGAGGTTCGGAGGAGAAGGAAAAACATGTGCCGGCAAGGAATTCCACAACTTGGAAGTCCTCGGGACGAAAGAGCGGGCATAACAAGATGTTCTATGTCTGGTGACCTGGACAGTAAAAGGGTGCATTCGCTTTGTTCCCCTGGTAGATCTGTTGGGGGCAGCAGGTGGGGGAACTATGGAGGAAAGCTCCTCTGAGCAGTGCCCGTGCAGATATCTATAAAAGAGAGTGATGTCACCAACGGCACGTCGGTGGGCAAGGGATGGCAGCCTTTGGGTGAGGGTAGGGTCACCGATGAGACGTATAGCTCTATTTTGAATGGAGTCCAGGATAGCGAGTGTAGAAGCGGCAGCGGCACCCCAGATGTGGGAGCAGTATTCGAGGTTTGGCCTTATTTGTGAAGTATATAAAGTATAGAGATTAGCTGGTGAAAAGTATTTGCGAGCCCGGAAGAGGAAACCCAATTTCTTAGCAGCCGCTTCTGCAATTGATGTGACATGTTGGTGCCAATTAAGATTTCGATCCACAGAAATGCCAACAAGAGAAAAAGACTCATTACTTTGAATAACTTGGTTGTTCATTGTGATGGGTCTAGCGCTGGTGTATCTCTTGTGAGAAAGAAAGCAAGACTTAGTTTTGGTGGGGTTGAATTGTACAAGATTTCTACTTCCCCAGTCTAATATTTTTTGGTGATCCATGGAGACAGAACTCTCCATGAGTCTGCGATCCTCATCTAATTGGGCTAAAGGGACAGGCTTAGAATATTGTATATTTGAATGGAGGGTGCTGTCGTCCGCGTAGCTGTGAACTGGGTTGGATGTGCTCGAGAGGAGGTCACTGATGTGGAGAAGAAACAAAGTAGGAGCTAAAGCTGAACCTTGAGGAACTCCTGCATTAACTGGATACAGTTTAGAGGAATGGCCATCCACAACAACAGATATGCTCCTGTTGGAGAGGAAATTTGCTGTCCACACACAGAGTTTTGGTGGTAGGCCATAGGCCGGAAGTTTATTAAGCAGCGCTGCGTGCCAGACCTGGTCGAATGCTTTGGATATGTCTAGAGCAACAATCTGGGATTCACCATGTTGTTCCATAGACTTGTTCCAAGAATGGGTGACAAAGGAAAGGAGGTCGGCAGTCGATCTGCGCTGACGGAATCCATATTGCCTGTCGTGGATTAGACTGTGTTTTTCAAGAAATTTTAGTAATTCGGTGTTTATATACTTTTCTATCACTTTAGAGACGACTGAAAGGAGAAAAATGGGCCTGTAGTTGCTGGGAAGCGCTTTGGATCCTTTCTTGGGGATGGGTTGTACTCGAGCAGTTTTCCAGTTACTAGGGAACATGCCTTTATTATAAGATATCTGAAACAGACGAGTCAGGACAGGAGCAAGCTCTGGTGCGCATTTTTTGAGAACAATTGCTGGGATCTCGTCAAGGCCAGAGGCTTTCCTGGTATTAAGAGAAGAGAGCATCTTTCGTACCTTTTTGGTTTTGAAAATGATATCCGTCATTTTATGCGCGACATTGGGGACTGTTGCTGGTTGAACATTTGGAGGTGGGTTGAGAGTAGAATTACCGGCGAACAACGAAGCAAAAAGTTCAGCCTTGCCCAGGGCGGTAGAAACAATTTCATCCCCTGAGACAAGAGGTGGGAACGTGCTTTTGCAGAAATTATTCCCAATAGATTTAGCAAGAGTCCAGAAGGGTTTGCTGCCGTTGGAGCTTAAGAGGACTTTTTTTTGTTGTGGTTATTAAACGAGTTTTTTGCCTCAGAAAGTATGCGGACATAGCGGTTTCTTGCGTCGTTAAATACTTGACGATTTTCTTGACTGGGATTGTGTAGAAGCGTTTTGTGAGCTTTGACCTTTTCAAGTCTGGCCTTGTCACAGGATTTAGAGAACCAGGGCTTTTGAGTGGCTGAAGAGATTTTCTGTGTACGTGGGATAAATAATTCCATGCCAGCTTGGATAATTTCGGTGACGTTTTGTGAGATATCAGAGGGGTCAGGATGAGAAAAGCAGACAGACGCCCATGGAAATGAGGAGAAGTAATCCCGCATCTCGTCCCAGTTTGCGGAGTTGTAGTGCCAAACTATACGTGGGTGTGATGACTGTGTGACCTCGGGTTGCATTGCGCAGGAAGCAGTGACCATGCCGTGGTCTGAGCGCCCAAGGGGGGCGGTGACTGATATCTTATAGCATTCAGGTTGTGTAGTAAGAAGGAGATCCAAGGGATTTGAGCTGTGTGTTGGGATACGAGGAAAGTAAGTAGGTTGCTGAACCATATTGGCTAAAGAATTGCTGACTGCAAAGGCCTCCGCTGCTCTCCCTTGTGGATCGGTTTTTGAGGATCCTAGCCATTCCTTATTATGGACATTGAAGTCACCAAGAATAGTGACCTCGGAGGAAGGATATTCAGAAATCAGATAGTCGGTTTTTTCAGAAAGGTAGTCAAAGAGCTGGACAAAGTTGTTGTCAGAAGGTGACCGGTAAATGCAACAGATGAATTTAGTTGCAGCCCTGAGAGAAAGTTTTATCCATAGTATGTCTTTTCTTCCAGCTTCTAAATTGGGAAGTCTGGTGCAGGGTAGATTGCTACGGACGTATGCGCACACGCCTCCATGCAATCTAAAGGAAGCAAGGAGCTCATACCCCGGGAAATTAAGGTGATTAGTGGCTGTTTTGGCACTGATTTGGGTTTCGGTGAGGAAGAGGAGTTGGGGCCTGTTAGCCTGGAGGAAATGGTGGACGGAGTTCAGGTTAGAATTCAGGCCACATATATTCGAAAAGGATATGTTAAATCTTGATGTTGGCGCCCCCTGTACACCCCTCTCCCGGAGATCCGAATGGAGGGGTATTTTGCCTCCGGAATATTTTGTACAAGGAGGAGCCATCATCATTTTTGTTTATAAGGGAAACCGACTCATACACCAGAACCGGAAACGTCCGTTGGGACTTCACCGGCCCCTTGATATATATATATATATATATATATATATATATATATATATATATATATATATATATATATATATATATATATATATAAATATATATAAACATATATAAACATATATAAATTGAAACTGACCCCGGATATGGGGGTCCTGGTTTGTGCTCATTTGAATAAACTTTTTTTAAAGAAAATTCACTGAAAAGATTTTTTTTAAAATGAAAATTGCTTACCATAACGCACTTGATGCGTCCAGCCTTTTTTATATCTGTTTTGTTTGTTTTTTTTTGGCATATTAATATAAAAATTTTCACACCCTTAAAAATCGGGCTTTTGATGAATTTTAGAAAAATTTTCTAAAAATTTGCTAAAAGTACCAAAATTCACTTGTAATTAATTTTATTTTAAACCGCCTTTTAAACCTTTACTTCGTTTTTTGACTAAATTATATTTCATATCACAATGTTGCTATGATGAAAAATGCATTGTGTTGACACACAATATCTCTTATTTATGTTCTTGTAGCCATATACGTCATATTGTGTCCCAGGGAACAAGAGAGAGAGAAAAAGAGAGAGAGAGAGACGAATATTATCTCTGGAACACTCTCCTATATCCCGGAATGAGTCCCCGTTTTTTTTAACTGCTCCCTAGATCTCTACAAGGTATCGGAAATAGTCAAAAAACAGTTTATCAACGCTGAAATTTAAAATTAAAATATTCGTCTACAGAGTAAAAAGAACACTCTAAAAAACGATTTCAAAGCAAGCTTAAATTGCCTGAGGCTGCTCAAATTTTTGAGCGGTGTCGGGTAAATGATAATATGAGCGTATTGCAGTTTTGCAAGGTGCCCGATTAATCTGTTTGATCCTATAAGGGGGAACATACAAATATTTAGCCTGTCTTATTTCATAAGCTGTAATATCACTGCAGGTATTAAAAATTGCAATATTTTGAATGACATAACAAAGCGCCACAAGCATATATAGGCACGTCACTGTTAAAATGCCATACCGTATAATGGTCTACAAGATGCGGAAGACGGCAGGCCAAACATGGTGCGCACAATTCTCTTCTGCATCAACAGAACCGTCCCCAGATGCAAACAGCCGCCCCAACACAGCAAACCATATGCCCGGAGACAGTTGACACTACCATAGTAGCATGTCAACAACGCCTGAATACTCAGGGAATCCGTGAGCTGCAGCAACGCGTAATTCCTAGATGCAAGATAGGCCACCACATGGTCAACATGGACGTCCCATGATAAGTCAGAATCCAGATGGATCCCCAAAAACTTTACAGACGTGCGCTGTCTTATTGAACCGTTATCAGATTTCACATATCGGCTCAGATTCGGATGCACACCCACCGGAGAAAAAGAAGCATTTCTACTGATATGTAAGGTTTTAGGTTGTGTGTGCATAAGGCCAGGTACATTCTGGCTATAATTGGAAACGCATGCCGGTTTCGCTCTCATTAGAGCTCATCAGTGCACCATCCTAAATTACAGTCACAATACTCCAACAGCAACTTCGGCTAAAGGCAGCCAGCCTCGTAGGACATAGTAAGTTATACGACAGTGTCGCCATTGGTTGCGTAGCCAGGTAATACGTTGCCACGGCACATCTAATAAGCACTAAGTGTTATATAACAGAGACTGTGTACAACTAACTAGCAATTTAAAAAATCGCTAGCCCTGGTACTTTCTTGCCTAATTAGGGACCATATATCTATATAAGGTCAAGTGCATGACGACTATAATTGGAAACGCATACCGGTTTTGCTCTCATTAGAGCTCATCAGTGCGTCATGCCAAATTACAGCCAGAATACACTCAACGGCAAGTTTGGCTAAAGGTAGCCAGCCTCGTAGAACATAGTGAGATGTACAATAAGTCGTAATGCCTTTGGGCTTTTCTAGATACAGGGTCCCTAACTAGTGAAGAAAGTATTAGGGCTAGCGTTAAATTGTTAGTTAGTTGCACACAGTCTATGTTTTAATATAACACGTTGTGTTTATTAGAGCTGCCATGAAAACCTATTACCTGGCTACGCCACCGATGGCGACACTGTCGTACCTCTTAGTATGTTGTGTGTGTGCTGTTAGGACTCAAACTAGACGGCTTTTAAACATAACTATATTAACTGTAGCGTCCGTATATTTACGCATCTCATTAGCTACTGAATATACATGCACATAGTTGTTGAGACAAAATTTATATATATATATATATATATATATATATATATATATATATATATATATATATATATATATATATATATATTGTGTGTGACGCATTGAAAACGAAACAGACCGATTTGCGTCCAGAGAATTTTTTTTAAGAAACGCTGAAACACGTCAATTTTAATATTGCGGGGGACATGTTTTGACATAAAACTCAACTATGTCACATCAACTCATTAAGGATGGTGATAACAACCCTTATATTTTAAATAGGGAACATGGGTAGAGTGTTGCATCATTTGAAAGCTCTTTGTTTTCTGAATTCAGCACACTAATTTTTTTTTTTAGTTTTATCAACTCGTTTAAAAATTATTCACAGTGGAAGATGCAAAAACGCATTTCACTCATTCCGATAAGAACTGTGCTGATAATTAATGTTTTGTTGGTTTGTAAACAAAAAATTGACTATCAGAACACTTTTTATCGGAATGAGAGAAATGCGGTTTATTATTTCAGTTTATCGGTTGGTTTGAGACTTGATAGTACTACCGAAAATTAATTTCACAATGTTGTATTCTGTAGAAGAAAGAGTTGAAATAATTACTCTTTTTTTAAAAATGATAAGTGTGTCAACCGTACCGCAAATTTGTTTAATGAACGACATCTGAACAGACATGTTAAGAGAAAATACATTTTGGAGTTAGTTGCAAAGTTTCGACAAAGTGGTTCAGTAGCCAACAAAAAACGGGATCCTGAACGTGAATTTCCGGTTAGAAATGAGACTTCTGAAATTAAAGTTTTAGGACAAATTGCTGCAGACCCAATTTTAAGCACGAGAAAATTGGCCACTGTTTCCAACAACAAAAGAAGAACTATTTAGCGAATATTGAAGCATCATAAATTTCACTCGTATAAAATTCAGCTTGTACAACAACTGAATGAAGATGATTTTGATCGGCGGCTGGAATTTTCTGCAGTTATGACTGCACGAATAGCTGATAACGGGAACTTTCTGTTTAATATCTGTTTTTCAGAGGAGTGTACGTTTTTATTAAACTCTATAGCCAATCGTCATAATTGTCGTTATTGGGCAGATAATAATACAAGAAATTTTCACGAAGTCCACACTCAAACTCCACAGAAATTGAATGTCTGGACTGGCATTTTTGGAGACAGTTTAATCGGATCAATTTTTCTTGATGGCAATTTGAGTGGCGACACGTATTTGGAGTTACTAGAAGATATCGTTTACTCTCTACTAATTGACATTATTGAAAATGATGCTCGCTATCAAGAAAATAAATTAGTATTTCATAAAGATGGAGCTCCTCCGCATTTTTCACAACGTGTGAGGGAGTTTTTGAACAAAGAGTTTCCAGAGCAATGGATTGGACGTAGTGGTGCTATTGAGTGGCCCCCTAGATCACCGGATTTAACTCCTTTAGACTTATTTCTATTAGGCCATTTAAAGAGTCGAATTTTCGCAACAGAACCGGAGTCTCTGGAAGAATTACGACGACGCATTGTTGAAGAATGCAATCTAATAACTCCACAAATGCTCCAGAATGTCAGAGCTCGTTTTGAACAAAATTTGTACTTTTGTATGGAAGCCGGTGATCAATAGTTTTAACACTTGCTTAACTGAATAAACATTTTTGAACGTTTGGTTTTGTTTTTTAGTTTTCTTAATTTTAGTTTTTTTAAATAATAATTGACTAATTAGTGCATTTCTTATCACAATGAATGAAATACTTTCTTGAAACTCCGATTGTGAATAATTTTTGAACGAATTGATAAAACTTCCAAAAAAATGAGTGTTGTGAATTCAAAAAAGAAAGAGCTTTCAAATGATGTAACACTGGACCCATGTTCCCTATTTAAAATATACGGGTTGTTATCACCACCTTTATGGGGTCGATGTGACAAAGTTGAGTTTTAAGTCAAAACGTGTCCCCTTCAATATTAAAATTGACGTGTTTCAGCGTTTCTTAAAAAAAAATTCTCTGTACGCAAATCGGTCTGTTTTGTTTTCAATACGCCATCCTGTATATATATATATATATATATATATATATATATATATATATATATATATATATATATATATATATATATATATATATATATATATATATATATATATATATATATATATATATATATATCTGTGTGTGTATGGATGTCTGCATGTATGTCCAGTAACTGAAAAAAGAATGATCGGTGGCAGGTATCTTTCTTTTATGGCTTGGAACAGTTCGTTAGTCAGGAAAACATGACCAGGTTTTCCTGCAAAATTTAGAGCTTCTTCGGAAGAAAATGTTATACCCGAAATAACAAAGCTATGACGACCAAATTTAATACGTAGGTTTACCTTATAAAACCACAATAGAACTTCAGGTCGCAGTGGAGGGACCGTTATGGGCCAGCTAACCTACCTTATAAAAACTAAACTACATGCCAAAACTATGTTACATGAAGAAAAAAGTTATAAACATTTAATTTTAAAAAATATGTTTGGAGTCAGATAATTTCTATAAAAGTTCACTACCATAAGGCATTTGCTACTTAGAGACTTTTTAAATTGCGTCATTAAAAGTGATGAAAATAAACAACACTTTTATATAACTTTTTTCAAAAAACATAAAAATACGATAAGCCCGTAAGCGCAAGCCTTCTGTGTATAAACTCGAAGCAGCAGCCGGGCTTTGACTCCTATAAATATCCAACATATCCACTAATCTCTAAGTTATATTCCTGTTAAATTGTAAATAATTTATCGACGACGATGCTCGTAGAATCCAATTGCGCATTTGATCTTAAAAACTAAATGATTGCTCTTCGTACACAAGGATCTCCGGCGCCTACTGCTTACGTAGAAGTAGTAGACAAAACGAATTAATTGTAAAATACGGAAGAAAGAAAGGAATTTTATAGTGGCTGTTCTGAGGAAAAACAAGGCTTAATAACACACTTCACTTGCCATAAACTTAATTAGAAAATAGTGACTGAAGGACAGTGAGCTGCCTATGCAATGTTAGGATTAATACGAAAACTGGTAGCTAGAGCATCCACATTTATTCATTTATATTCATTAGAGGTCTGTCTTGGTGTCAGAACGTTGCACTTTGCGCCTCTGGGTACATATTTTTATTTAAACTAAATATAAATTTTAATCAAGGCAAAATTAATTGGTTTCTTTAAATTATTATGTAAAAAAGGCTAGCAGGATTAATTACAGATTGGTCAGTCGAGGTGTAATGTTTATTAAGATAAACCGCTATCAAGGGATTTCATATTTTAAAACTCTGGACGCAGCAAGTGCGTTATGGTAGTGAATTTTCATAAAACTATTTTTTTATAGCAATAATGTGTGTTTTTTTTAAGAAAGCAGGCATCAAATTTGGTTACCAGTATAATCTATATAGTAAAAACAATGTGCCATGTTTCATCAAAATAACTTTATTGTTTGAAAATGTACAAAAATTTCCGAAAGTAAACTTAAAGTGTTCCCGAAAAAACTCGTTTCTTGGTCAACCTTATAGGTTAATAGCAAATTGAGCTATTTAAATATTAAGCAGTTGATCAAAATTCACTACCATAACACACTTACTGCGTCCAGAATTTTTTTTCTTACAAACATGCATTATATTTCGATGGAAAATGCAAAAATTCAATAACATAAGGCGTGTCTGATTAAAAAAAAAGAAAATTTGTATCACCAACGACTTATGGGCCAGCCTGTGATTGTAGAAATATTTTTTTAAGATATAGCTCAAGACACCCTATAATTAATATATACATTTTTTTTTCATATCTTGTATAATAACAGATATATTGAGCTTTATTGATTTTTTTACGAAAATTCTACAAAAATTATATACCATTAAACGATAAACTCTATAGCTAAGACTATGACGGTTGAAAATAAGACTTCAGGGTTTGTAAAACATTCTTCCTGAGACATTTTATTTCCACAGCCCGTATTAGATTCAAGCTCTTTTCCTAAATGTTGCCAATTTTGACGTTTAAATCGCAACTTTGACGTTTTGTGAAAAACCCCAATTTAATTTTCTGTAAATGCAGATAACTTTTTTTTCTTTTGATCTACAGAGCTAAATTTTGGTACGTAGCTTACCTATAAGAATATAAACCCGCGTACCAAATTTGGTTGCCCTTACTTTGTTAATTCCGGAGATATAAATTTTTTTCTAAAGAAAATACAAAATTTTTCGGGAAAACCTGGACCGATTTTCCTGGCTAACGAAGTTGTTTAAGCCATTTGCAAAACGAAGGTACTCACCAAATTTAATCAAAATCGGCCTATTATTTTTTGAGTTATCCGTGTGATATATATAAACATATAAAAATTTAAACTGACCCCGGATATGTGTTCTGAGGGGCCTAATTAGCGCTCATTTGAAGAAATTTTTTCAAAATTCAAAAGTCGGGATCTCCTCATTAGTGAATTTTTTTAACAAAATTCACTAATAAATCTTAAAATTTGCATAACATGTCTTACTTGCATATTCCAAAGATGTCATAGACTTAAAAGCTCTTCTATTTATAAGTCATCTGATCATAAAAACGTATTAAACTATATGCCGAAAATGTTTGAGGAGTAATTATTAAATACCAGAATAAGTGAATATTTGGCAAACATAACATAAGCTTCAAAAGTCAATTTAGTTTTAGACAAGGACAATCTACATAAAAAAAATTCGGGGAGCAGCAAATGTGTTGTAGTAGTGCATTCTCATAAGAATTGTACACGGTTAATATAGCATAATAATAGTGTGCTATATTGTTATTAACTGATACTTTAAATTTAAATGGACCTTGGAGGTCGGTTTTAGAGGTCCTAGCTCGTGCTTATTTGAAAAACTTGTTCGAAAGTTGTACTATCAACAGCTCTCTAATATCAAAACAATTTTTAAATAATGAGCCCTGGTTTTGAGAAACAACTGTAAATATGTATGGGCTCCTTCAGGCTCCTTGCAGGTTGGTCTGTATAGTCCTATAGCCTCCTACATAATAACTAAGTGTAGGGGGGGGGGCAGATCCAGCAACATCCCTGGAGGCTGTTGAGGTTGAAGACATGGCCCCTGTGATTCCTAGGCAAGCCATTCTTTGGATCTCGCCTAGTTTTTGTTTGGCACTGGATTGTGTCACCTTAGGCCACCAAACCAGTGCCGCGTATGTTAACGATGGTCTGACCACCCTTGTGTACAGCCAGTGGGCCATACTAGGTCTTAGTCCCCACGTTTTTCCATATAGCCGCCCAGTGATGGCTAAGGTCATGACTGCCTTACGCAGTAATTTTTCACCGTGACGATTCCAGGTTAGCTTAGAGTCCCACACAACCCCAAGATATTTTACTTCCATGGCCATTGGAATGTTCCTGCCGTATAGAGTGAAAGTTCTGTGGCTCTGCCACTTCCTCCTCCTTGTAAACGGTATGACGGTTGCTTTCTCGGGGCTCACCCCGAGCCCTTGACCAATTATCCACTCTTCCACCACTTTCAGTGTTGTCTGCATGCGCTCCCACACTGACTGTGTAACCTTTCCTCGGACTATGAAGACAATGTCGTCCGCATAGCCCTGTACCTCATACCCAATTCACTAGGACACTAGAAAATTCAAATTTGCTATATGTAAGTACTGCAAGTCTCTTTAAAAAAGTTTGTGTTACAAATCTAATTCAAGTTACACAAGTTTTTCAGAAGAAAATTTAATTTGTATTTACAAAAAGAAGGGAGCTGCCAATTTATAAACGTGGCAGGTATTTTTCCTTATTAATCGCTTCGATTATTTTCCTTCAGTTAATCAAATCGAACTAGTTTTCGAACAGTTACAAGAATAATTTAATTTTCAAAACATATTTGTAGTTAAAAAGTAAAAATTCTAGCTTAAATGGAAATTGACTTATCGCATTTGAAATATTTTTACGAAAATACGCCATCATACTTGCTGTACCCAGACTCTTTCCAAAGCTTATTATTTACTATAGCTGTATTCATACCTTTTGAAAATGGAAAAATATCTGTATGTGAGACTGACACACAAGGAACCCTCAAGTTCATTTTTCTGCAAATATTCTAGACAAATGAAATTAGGTAACAATTTAAACTTTTGTATATCTTGTTCTCCAGATGATGTATTTCTTTGAAAATCTTGGTCGGCTCCTCCCCTTCTGCATGACTCAACCACCCTTGAGGCACAAACAATAAGTAAAATTTCTTAGGAACAAACCCCAAGAAACTTACGGGACAATCGGGGCGAGTAGGAATTCTGGGCGGGGTAAACATAATTTTTAGGAGGTATAGCTGCAAAATAGCATAATGGCCGTTTATAGACGTCCGAATAACCTATTTTTTTGGATTTCGGCTCCTATTTGTTTTTTATCTTCCAGCACCCCATGTTCTCTTTTGGTCCCACAACTTTCTTTACAATTTCTTTATTTTTCATTCGCTATGTTTAATACCCCTTTCCCGGTACATGCAGTTACTTGTCTATCTATTTCTTAAGACCACATAAAAAATTTCGTGGGAATAACCCCCAGGAAAGTTACGGGACGTAGTGCGAATACGGGGTAGACAGAGCTTAAAGGAAGTATGGCTACAAAATGTGGAAAAGGCAGCTTTTAGAGGCCCGGAAATCTATTTTCCGCATTTTCCGCTCATATTTCCCTTTAGCGAATTTTTCTAAAACAAAAAATTCACAAATTTGATCTGCGCTTGTATATATATGTATATATATATATATATATATATATATATATATATATATATATATATATATATATATATATATATATATATATATATTATTCAGTTTTTGTGACGGAATATTGTTATTTACTTAAAAAATTGTGGGATAGCCGTCAGTTGCAAAATAAAAACTTTCTATAAATTGCCGAGCTTTCGTAATAGTTTATGCCATTCTCAAGGATATAAAGCGAGTTTTACTTTAACTAATTATTGATTAAAAAAGATAAAAGAAAAAACGTTTTTGAAAATTTGACTCTTATCGACTCTTATCAGTCAAATTTTTAAAAAAGGTTGTCTTTTTTCTTGTTTGTTATTGAATAACTAGTTAAAGTAAACCTCGTTAGATACTTGAGAATGGAACAAACTATTCCGAAAGCTCGGAAATTAATCAAGAGTTTTTATTTTGCAACTGACGGTATCCCACCATCTTTTAGGTGAAGATATATATATATATATATATATATATATATATATATATATATATATATATATATATATATATATATATATATATATATCACACCGATAACTCAAAAAATAATAGGTCGATGTTGATGAAATTTGGTATGGACCTTCCTTTTGTAAGTCGCTTAGAGAAGTTGCCAGGGAAATCGGACCAGTTTTTCCAGGAAAATTTTGAATTTTCTTTCGGAAATTTTTTGTATTTTCAGAAATAACAGAACTATGACAACTAAATATCACATATACGTTTCTACTTTCAAACTGACCCTACGTACCAAAATTCAGATTTCTAGGTAAAAAAAATAAATTATAAGCATTTAAAGAAAAAAAAAATTGGCTGGCACTGATTATCAGAGGAAAGCACAAGAACAAAATATGTTTTGTGATAACAAAACCAATTGAATATTACATACAACGGTTATGTTTTCTTGGTGAAAAAAGGTCAAGAAGTGGCAGCAAAATTATTTTGAAATTTATATAATTTTTCTTCTTGAAACGTCAAAGTCGCGATTTGAAACATTAAAATTTACGATTTTCAAACAAGAAATTTGAATCAAATACGGATTATGTCGAAAAAATTTCGTAATAAGTGTGTTTTACAAAGTCTTAAGTTTCAGCTTCCACCATCATCGTCCTTGATTTTACTCAAATATTTTCTGAAAAATCATTTCAATAGACCCTCCTTGTAATACTTCGGTAGTAATTTTCGCTATAGAGTTTATGGTTTAATAGTCTATATAAGCAAATTTTCGTAGTAAAAATTCGTTATTAAGAAGACCGCTACTTTAGGATTTTAAAAAGATTTCTTCAGATGAAAGCAAACTAGAACCCCTAAAACTCATATACCGGATCAGTTTCAGTTTTTGCCTGTTGACACATATACAGGGTGACGCATTTCTACGGTAAAGCTCAATATATCTGTTATTATACAAGATATGAGAAAAAAGTATATATGCTAATTATAGGGTGTCTGGAGCTGTATCTTATAAATCCATTTTGACAATCACAGGGTGGCCAATAAGTCGTTGGTGATACACGCTTTATTTTTTTAATAGAACACTTCTTATGTTATCGCATTTTTGTGATTTCCATCAAATTATAATGCATGTTTGTAAGGGAAAAAAATGATATCGTTCATCGTTTTTGAGTTATTTTAATTGTTTTGCAACTTTTCACGTTTTTGGCATATATTTCAAACACATATCAAAAATTGTGTTACGGTGTTTTTATCTATAGGTAGCGGAGCCCCATGGTTATATGGAAATGACGCATTCAGATAGCTCTTTTTTTGTATTACTCGTCGAAAAAATCGAGCTGCCGTATACAGGCAGTCTCAAATACTGGCTAAATTTAAAATGTTTTCGCAGAAATGTTTTTAGTGTTCCGTAGAAATCAGTTTTTGTAAGATTTTTGTGATATGTTGGTAATGAGTAATAAATGTTTAGTAAGGTATTGTAAAAAAAAGTTGTCGAATTTTTGTGAAAAATATAATTTAGTATAGTAATAATATAATTGCTGAAGGCAATTTATGTATAAAAAAAATGGTGAATTTTTGTAAAAGTTTTCATTTTTTTTTCTTCCAATTTTCGTCCCAAAAACTGTTTGCGGGTAAATTATATCTTGTCAGGTGTGTAAATAGCTTAAAGAGGTTCGTTGGCCAGGAAAATCGGACCAGTTTGTCTGGAACTTTTAAAGTTTATTTTTGGAATATGTTTGTACTTTTTGAAACAACAAAGCTATTTTAATGAAATACGATACAATGTTAGTACTATATAGGTTATACTGTCAACCAAATGTCCTTCTTGTGAAAACAATACACGTATGCCTTTAACAACATTTTAACGAAAATTCGCTACCATAACGCATTTGCTGCGTTCAGACTTTTTATCTTCCCCGCTCAGCAGTCCTATTCACTCGTGGTCTCATAACTTTTTGGGGGACGTTGGCAAGAGACGTTTCTTTTGGTTTGTCCTTCCAGGGAGGTCCAAGCAAGTCTCTAAAAATATTTTTTAAAAACCTTCCGTGAGCTAAACACTAAATTTACCCTTTTTTAACTTACAGCACCAGGCAAGCGAAGAAGTTAAAATCTAAATATTCAGAAAAGACAAGGAAGCAACGGGTATAAATAGTGTTAACGTGCATGTAAGATGCCAAACTTTATCAGCGGTTGATTTATAAAACTGTCCGTGAGGTATACTGAAAATTGACCTTTCATCTTATATATCAAATATGTAGTCTAACCTAGAAATATACCTTACATATATAAAATTCATTCGAGGATATTTACTTACCGTGTTTATATCACAAATAAGCAAAATAAAATAAGATTATATTCTACGGCTCCTTTAAATTGTTATACATAATACACCGCTGACATTTGGCGATTGGCGACTTACATTGACAGACCGACACAGACACTAGAAACCAAATGACAGTGGTACAGCGTTGGCAGATAGTAGAAACGAATTTAAAAATATTATTTTGGAGTATAATGATAATTTGTAATTTAAAATTTACGTCTATCAACCAAAGTTATTGGATGGATTTAATTTTTATCGAACGTTCATTTGTCATCAACATTTACGAATATGTGTAATGCCCGATGTTATACATTCTAAGATTCAAATGAGATTTTATTACATTTGACAACCCGGCTCACTTATGTGCAATTGTCACTGACTGTTGCGTCCTTCGTCGGTTTTCAATTTGTCTATTCTAAAGTAAAAGGCTTCCATACTCTAACAATCCTTGTCAACGTTAAATGTGCGAAATGCCTTATGGAATTTGAATTGATCTCGTAGATTGTTTGATTTTTACAAAACCTTATTTTCAAAGAACTTATTTTCTCGTAGGCGGATTAATTCGAAATTTGGTTAAAAGCTATACTGTGACGTGTTCTATGCATGTGAAAATTTGAATCACTTTAATACATTCAAAAATATTGCATATTATGTATTTTCCTTAATTTTTTTCTCAAGAAAAAATAAACTCTGTGTTCATCTAGGAACTGATCCAAGCCATTAACACAATCAAGGTAATCTCCAAATAACTACCTATCTACGTTACTCTCAATCACACTGGAATGGCAGTGACCCAAAAACGAATGATTATTATACTGTATGTAGGCACCAGCCTGTCCTGCAGGACGTCTTTATAAACTAGATGTGGTGGCAGTGACCCACAAAATGGTCGCGGCTGCTATAGCACCTGCCGACTTCAACACCAGGAACAGAAGAGAGCTCTACGGAGGCTGATACGTAACTGCCGTCCTCTCCACGTACAAATGCGCTACCAAATCAGTCATAACAACCGATAGACATCGGATTGTCTCTTTACTAACAACCATAGAATATAACTACCTATTGCACAAAAATAAAGAGAGACAGCATATGACCTCCATCGCCACTGTATATTTACCATGGACTTAATCAAATTATAGGAGCAGGATTACTGAATGTATCACTTGCTCCAGGATTATGGACGAACACAGACACGGTCTGTGTCAAATTAAATAGCTTACTTACGTGAAATCATATTAAATAGAAACAAAACGTTTTAAAATGATGACATTATTGACAATAAAAACAAGTTACGGCACCTGGGTCGTAACAATATATATATATATATATATATATATATATATATATATATATATATATATATATATATATATATATATATATATATATATATATATATATATAGTGTAGATTATTTCGATCAAAATTCGCCACCATAATGCACTTGCTTCATCCAAACTCTTTTGGATAAAAGCAATTTCGTCTTGTAGACAGAGATATTTAAAATAGATCAAACATTGTTATCTCATTTTTATTGTATACACAACCACCGAATACAAACACAAGGCAAAAATCTATTGTAAAAGTAACATTCTTATATTGGCAGCCTCATAAATCATTCGATATAAGAGTTACAGCATAAAAGAAATTGTAGACTGTGGAGCAGAAAAAGCAAAAGCGTAGTGTGAGTAATATTTTGTGGGGTTGGTAGCACATGTCTGGATGAAATCACGAGCGACCTAATCAAGTTCTTTAAATTAAAGGGTCGCTCAATGAGACTAATCCACAATAATGGTTGGATTAAATTTAATCAGATACCAGTCTTAGCTTTATGGAGATTTTTTTTTATATGTGTCTCATTGTGCAGACGTTCCTTTCTATTATGCCAGCCAGAAAGCTAGATGAGTTTGGTATGAACAAAATGTATCAAAATGTATTGCTTTGAATCTCTTTGAGATCTCTGCATAAAGCTGACGCACCTGCGTTACGGTAGCACATTTTTCACTTAGATTACAGCACCTTGTTACACAATGATAGTTAAAGTTTGCTGAGCAAACTTAGCACACCAAAAAGGAAGTCTGGACGCAGCAGGTGCGTTACGGTATCAAATTTTCAACTTGGATGCGTTACGGCATAACATTTTCCACTTAGATTAACAGCTCTTTGTTAAACAATGGTAGATAAAGTTCGCTGAGCGGACTAAGCACACCTAGCAAATTAATAGTCTGGAAGCAGCATGTGCATTATTATAGTGAATTTTAATAGAAATTAACAAATCTAAGAAACAACTTTTAGACGACCTACCTCTGGCAAGAACATATGGTTGTGTGAATGTGGTTCATGCATGACAGGACACCTCCTCATTTTAGTATCGCAGTTTTAAAACACTTAAACAGGCACATTGAAAATTGTTGGATAGGAAGACGAGAACCAGTGGCTTGCTCTCCCCGATTACATGATTTAAGCCCACTAGATTTTCTTTATTTTCGGATATTTTGGGATATTCAATATTCAATCCAGTTAACACTAGGGAAAACTTATTTAAAATAATTAATTTTCATTGTCGTTATATAAGCATTGCGTACGATCCAACAAACTTCAATTTTTAAAACTAGGGAATGCACAACGCTAGAGATAGCTCATGTCGAACCGAGATACATAATTATGATATAAAAATCATATTAGACAGAAATAGTTTTTTCTAGAAAACAGTTCGTTTTATCACTATCAACCAAGAGAACCTTTTTTAGTTTAAGGTTCAAGATATCCAGAAATATCATTTTTGTGCCTTTATCGTCAAAGGTGTAAAAAAATTGACATTACTGTGCTACAACTAGTCCGACCCTGGCAACCAAATAAACAAAATTGTTTCTATGGGTTCTTTGAAAGGAGTCTCAACCATTGTCCATTGCACTAAAAAAAGTACTTAAATTATACAAGGTATTTTAAAAGTTATTTAAAAAAGCCATCTTCGACAGCCTCCTTTAGGGACTTGCATCTCCGTAGGAGAGGACTGTAGAATTTTTTTATAGAAACTTGTAGTGCTCTTTTCTAAGAAATTGCCCACATATTCTGGGACACCTGTACATACACGTAATATATATATATATATATATATATATATATATATATATATATATATATATATATATATATATATATATATATATATATATATATATATATATATATATATATATATATATATACTATAACAGGATTTATAACACGGCATTTATGTACTATACAAGAGAAGTGTTAAGGGCAAAGCCGCAAGGAGACAACCGTATACACGTGTTTCAGGCTTATTAGCCACCATCAGTACGGTATAGCCAGGTGAAGATGGGAACACTCTGGATGAAGATGCAACAGGTAACCAGTGCACATTTGCAGCAAAATTCGGAAGACCCTCAATCCGAGGGAAACAACCAAAAAAGCCACGGAAGCTAATAAGCCTGAAACACGTGTATATGTTTCCTTGCGGCTTTGCCCTTAACCTTTCTCCTTGTATAGTACAGAAATGCCGTGTTATAAATCCTGTTATAGTCAATATAACTTTCTGGGCTCCGGATGCTCACGCAGGTGATTTCTTTGCCTCCGTGGCTTTTTTGGTTGTTTCCCTCGGATTGAGGGTCTTCCAAATGTTGATGCAAATGTGCACTGGTTGCCTGTTGTGACTCCGTGTTTTTTCCATCTTCACATGGCTTCACATGGCTATACTGATGATAGCTCATAAGCCTGAAACACGTCGGTTACGGTTGTCTCCTTGCGGCTTTGCCCTTAACCCTTCTCTTATATATATATATATATATATATATATATATATATATATATATATATATATATATATATATATATATATATATTATTCAATCGATGACTGAAAAAATAGTTTATTGAGTTGGATGGAATTTGGGAATTATCCTTATTTCGTTAATTGCTTGGATGAGTTCGTCTATCAGATCTTAACGCCCAATTTTTCTTAACAAAAAATTTTAAAAAATATTCTTTAAAACGTAATATCTTTCAAATTGTGATTGAAATTTACTACTTAAAAGTGCATAGATGGGCATAGTTGTATACCAATTCTAAAGACTTTGATCTAAGAAAAATAAAGTTATTCTAAATTAATAATAAAATAATCAATGACATCACTTCTAATTCTGTAATGCAGCATATACAATGTTGGACTAAGACAGATGACGTTATCTGGACTGATATTCTATTTAAATAAATCGTAGATAAAAATCTAAACAATTGATGTTACAATGATTAAAAGATGTTAAGATGTAGCTGTTTCTTACCGGGGTTGCCAGATCTTCAGAAATTTCATGTAGTTAAATCTTTCATGTATAAACATTTCAAATTTTCCCAACCTTTGATAATAAGTAAACGATTTTATAAAAGTTCATTTTATCAGGTAGTTAAAAAATGCCGTAATCCATAGCTGTATTTAATACCGGCAAATTTCGAATTACCCGTTTCTCATGATTTTCAATTTATCCCTCCAATCCTAATTTCCTCAATCTGACAACGTTGTTAGACTACGTCGTTCATTGTCAATTCCCAATATCAAATTGAAAATTTAGCTTCAAATTTAGGTTCCAGACATGATACAATTACTAGAGAGATACATGGATACTTATTTTTGCACTGTCACAGACATGCGACACGGGGTGAGTACAGTCACAATATAATAACATTATGCTGTGGGTACAGTGAGTTTGACGTCACATCTCATAAGATCCTAACAAATTACGTGTTGTTTTTTAATTAGGTTTATAAATGTATTTGACTAATTGTTGTGTGCATACAGAAGTATTTTTTTATGATCAGATGACTACTGTGACATGAAATCAAGTTTATGGCTGTTAACGCTCTCTAAATAACTTATCTACTTTTAAAGTTTGTGTTGCCACAATGTTATGCCCCCCTTAATTATACCTATATTGGGCTTATCTAATATATAATACAAAAAACTCTGGATGCAGCAAGTGCGTTATGGTAATGAGATTTCATAGAAATGATCTGGCACCAAATATTTTTTATAACTTTTTTCTTGTAATATGGAAATCTAAATTTTGGTATGTAGTTTACTTTTTATATCGTAAACCTACCTACCGAATTTGGTAATAGCTTTTTTATTTTTTGAGAATTTTTTTTTCCAAAGAAAACTCAAAGTTTTTCCGGAATACCTAGTCCGCTTTTCCTGTATAACGAAGTTACCCAAGCCACTTACAAAAGGAAGGCATATGCGAAACTTGATCAAAATCGGCCTATTATTTTTTGATCGGTGTGATACATGTATATGTATTAATATATACAGGGTGGCGCATTGAAAACGAAACAGACCGATTTGTGTCCAAAGAATTTTTTTTTTAAGAAACTCTGAAACACGTCAATTGTAAAATTGAGAGGGACATGTTTTGACATAAAACTCAACTGTGTCACATCAACCTCTTAAGGGTGATGATAACAACCCTTATGTTTTAACTAGGGAACATGGGTCTAGTGTTACATCTTTTGAAAGCCCTTTCTTTTCTGAGTTCAGCACACTAATTTTTTTGCAAGTTTTATCAACTCGTTTAAAAATTATTCACAGTTGGAGTTGCAAGAACGTATTTCATTCATTGTGATAATAAATGCACTAATTAGTCAATTTTTCGTTAAAAAAAAACTAAAAAACATAACCAAACGTTCAAAAATGTTTATTCAGTTAAGTAAGTGTTCAAATTGTTGACCATCAGCTTCCATACAAAAGTACAAATTTTGTTCAAAACGAGCACTGACATTCTGGAGCATTTGTGTTGTGAGTTATTAGACGGCATTCTTCAACAATGCGTTATCGTAATTCTTCAAGAAACTCCAATTGTGTTGCAAAAATTCAACTCTTTAAATGGCCCCATAGAAATAAGTCTAAGGGAGTTAAATCCGGTGATCTAGGGGGCCACTCAATAGCACCTCTACGCCCAATCCATTGTACTGGAAACTCTCTATTCAAAAACTCCCTAACACGTTGTGAAAAATGCGGAGGAGCTCCATCCTGTTGAAACACTGATTTTTTCGATAGCGATCATCATTTTCAACAATGTTAATTAGTAGAGGGTAAACGATATCTTCTAGTAACTCCAAATACGTTTCGCCACTCAAATTGCCATCAAGAAAAATTGGTCCGATTAAAAGGTCTTCAAAAATGCCAGTCCAGACATTCAATTTCTGTGGAGTTTGAGTGTGGACTTCGTACAAATTCCTTGGATTATTATCTATCCAATAACGACAATTATGACGATTGACTGTAGAATTTAATAAAAACGTACACTTGTCTGAAAAACAGATATTGAAGAGAAAGTTCCCGTTATCAGCTATTCGTGCAGTCATAACTTCACAAAACTCCCGCCGTCGATCAAAATCATCTTTATTCAGTTGTTGTAAAAGTTGGGTCTGCAGCAATTTGTCCCAAAACTTCAATCTCAGTAGTCTCATTTCTAACCGGAAATTCACATTCAAGATGCCTTTTTTGTTGGATACTGAACCACTTTGTCGAAACTTTGCAACTAACTTCAAAATGTATTTTCTGTTAACATGATGTTCGGATGTCGTTCATTAAACAAATTTGCGGTACGATTGGCACAGTCATCGTTTTTGAAAAAAAGAGTAATAATTTCAACTCTTTTTTTCTACAGAATACATCATTGTGAAATTAATTTTCGGTAGTACTATCAAGTATCAAACCGACCGATAAACTGAAATAATAAACCGCATTTCTCTCATTCCGATAAAAAATGTTGTGATAGTCAATTTTTTGTTTACAAACCAACAAAACATTGACTATCAACACATTTCTTATCGGAATGAGTGAAATGCGTTTTTGCATCTTGAGCTGTGAATAATTTTTAAACGACTTGATAAAACTTCCAAAAAAATTAGTGTGTTGAATTCAGAAAAGAAAGATCTTTCAAATAATGTAACACTCGGTCCATCTTCCCTATTTAAAATATAAGGGTTGTTATCACCATCCTCAAGGGTTTGATGTGACATAGTTGAGTTTTATGCCATAACATGCCCCCCTCAATATTAAGATTGACGTGTTTCGGCGTTTCTTAAAAAAAAATCTCTGGACTCAAATCGGTCTGTTTCTTTCTCAATGCGCCACACTATATATATATATATATATATATATATATATATATATATATATATATATACATATATATATATATATATATATATATATATATATATATATATATATATATATATATATATAATATATATATATATATATATATATATATATATATATATATATATATACATATATACATATAAAAATTGAAACTGGCCCCAGATATGTGTTCCAGCGCTCATTCGCAAATTTTTTTTCAAAATTCAAAAGTCGGGATCTTCCCATTAGTGAATTTTTTCCTCGGAAATTCATTCAAATACCGCCGCCGAGGATTTATTACATAATTTGGATTATTTTGAGACAAATGTCGACAATTCTGTGATCAAGGTACACCGTTAGCTGTAAAAGTCGAATCATCTGAGAAAATAATATTTTCATAGAAATTTCGATACTCTAGAAAATTCTCACCTATAGTTAGGTGAAATTCCAACATTCAGGATTTATCGTTGTAACGTGTGATGAAATATAACTTTATATGGCTTTACTGTCTTTGCTTGAATAAATGTGTGATTTGCTAATGTGAGTCGCCTCGTACCGCTTTGATAGTGAGAGCTTCGGCCTCTCGCGTAATGAATCCATTGCTACCACAGTACCTACATCATCTCAATCAAAGTTCTGTTTTAGCGAATTTAAAAAGAGCCAATAAGATCTGTATATATATATATATATATATATATATATATATATATATATATATATATATATATATATATATATATATATATATATGTATATATATATATATATATATATATATATATATATATATATATATATATATATATATATATATATATATATATATCCGATAGATAACTCAAAAAATAATGGACCAATCTTGATCAAATTTGGTGAGTACCTTCACTTTGCCAGTGGCTTGGCTAAGTTCGTTAGCCAGGGAAATCGGACCAGGTTTTCCTGGAAAATTTTGTGTTTTCTTTCTAAAAAATTAATATCTCCAGAAATAACAAACTAAGGGCAACCAGCATTTATACGCGTATTTGTGTTATAAAGGGTGAACTCTGTGCCAAAATTTAGGTCTCTAGCTTTAAAGGCAAAGAAGTTATGGGCAGTTAACGAAACAAAATACGGATTTTGAAAATAAATTTTGCAAGAATGGTGTCTTGCGAACCGTTAAGTTTCAGAATCAACCGTCATTGTCCTTCATTTTACTAAAATATTTACAGAAAATTCATTTCAAATAGACCCTGCTTTGGCTGTCAGTTTAGTTAAGTTGGTGCTTTCGCTGTAGGTTTGGCGAAGTTTATGGTTTAACGGTCTATAATTTTTTTAGCACGTTTTCGTAGAAAAAATTCTTTAATGCATTTTTGCATTTTTTATCGAAATATGATGCATTTGTAAGAAAAAACTCTGGACGCAGTAAGTGCGTTTTGGTCGAGGGGTAAATCACTGGGGTATTTTAGTGTACAAGCTAAGGAATTGCAGGGGAATTTCAAGGTATTTCGAAGATTTTCAATTTACTTCAGGGTATTTCGGGGAATTTTGAGGTATTTCAGTGTATTTTGAGGTATTTTGGGGAATTGCAAGGTATTTCGGGGAATGTCGAGATGTTTCGGGGCATTTTAAACGTATATTTCATAATATTTCATGAAATTTATTATTATTATTATTATTATTATTATTATTATTATTATATATCAATAAATAAATAGCTCTAATATATCTATGAGATGGACGAAAATGATTGCCAAGGCATCAAATTATGGTATAAAAATAATGGGTTATTCGTCTGATGGAGATATTCGCCTTCTTAAGGCAATGAAAATAGAAGCAGATTTTCCAGATAAATTGATAAAAAATCAGAAATGGTTCCACATGAATAGTAACAATAACTTCTTGTGCTTTCAGGATCAAACTCTTGTTTTAACGAAGCTAAGAACCAGATTTTTAAAACCAGGAGTAAGGCTACCAATGGGAAAATATGTGGCAACAGCGACAGTAGAGCATCTCGATCCTCTGATTAAAGTCAAATCTAAAGATAAACATTAACTTACAAGGTCTGACATTACTTTAGAAGATAAAATGAATTTCAATTCAGCAAGAAAAATAAGTACCAACGTTGTACAAAAGTTACTTAGTGAAATTGCAAATAGTAATGCTACAGAAATGTACTGAAAAATTATGGACTATTTAATTGCTGCATTGATTAATAAAGACGAAAAGAATATACAAAATTTGATATTCAGTATTTTTTGTAAGACTTTGGCGTCAGTGGATTAAACGGGAGTCACAGTACAGCTTACAAGAAAATTATATAACGCTTAATTGCTATACTTGCTTTGAGATAAATGCACATATGCTAATTAAACTTATTGAACTTTTCAAAGAAAGCAATGATGCGAAGATGTTCTGTCCTTGGCTCCTCAGCAGTCAACCTTGCGAGGCAATGTTTAGATCAGTAGGGTCATTAACGTCAACTTTTTCTACTGTAGTGAACTTTAGTATGAAATATATTTTAGGAAGAATTGACCGAATATATTTTATAAATTACGTAATAAATGATTTAAAAAACGCGTACATATTTCCGTGAGAAACAAAAAGACACAAAAAACAAAACAGTTATACTATTAATGAAGACATTTAAAAAAATGTGAACATAGAGAAAATAGTAAATACTGCACTACAAGCTGCATTAAAGGATGCAAGAAATTTAGATATGAAAGTAATAGAGGATAATTGCTATTCTCTAGATATTAAACAAAGTGAAAATATCAATAATTCTGCAAACTTAGATCTCGATCTCGACCTCGACATAAAGAGAAGTTCAAAGGAAGAAACAGATATTGAAATAGATTCCGAAATTACAAGACACCAAGAAGACACCAAGAAGAACCTGAAGATGGCTTGCAAAAATATTAATTAATGATGATATTTTGGATAGTGTGTGTGTGTTTTTGGTTCTTTAACGTCGGCCTATTTCCGCGACTATGGCCAATCACCGACGCCAGGGAGCAGTTTCACCCCACTATCCTGGAAATTTTGCCGAACCCCTGCTTTCTGTAAGGAGGGTAGGGATCTTTAACGTGCCCAACATCATATGGACACGGGACCGACGGCTTTACGCCCCCTCCGAAGGGCGGAACGTGCAGACATTCAACTTGCTCAAATACAATGCCAGCACCTCGGTTGATGTTAATGTTACAGTTTGTACTGAAAAAGTGAAAGGAGTACCCTGGGATCGAACTCAGTACCCTTAGGTTCAGAGGCACACGTTCTTACCCCTGAACTACCGAGGTTGTATTTTGGATAGTGAAATCAGGGATAATACTAATTTAAGAGATTTTTCACACAAAAATATAAAAATAATAGAAAATAGCCCAATTGTAAAAATTAATTTATCGCAAAATAAAAGGGCTATAATAAAAAAAATCAAGTTATTGTTGGTTACTAAACGACAACAACGGAAAAGTTAGCAATGACAGACTAAAAAGTTTATAACTTCAGAAAAAAAATTGCGCAAAGCAATTCTTGAAATGAAGCTAGATAAAAAGCAAAACCCTCGGCAAAATCCGAGAAAACAATTTAAGCGATACTCTAAAAGTGATAATACTGGAAACTATACCGTAAATGCTTGCATAATTGAGACAAATGATGACACGGAAGACGAAAACAGATAATAGTGTTAATATAAATTACGACGACTCAACGGACACACAAACATTTTTGGAGTTAGAAACAGAGAAAGATATGGTCGATGACACTGCGGTAGAGGTGAATACCATGTATATTAACTGTTAATGCCTCTATGCAGTTTTTTATGAAGAAGCTTGATTTATCAGAAAGGTGCTGGAAAAAGTAAGAGATAAATTTAAAATGATTTATTTTAAAGAGAAATCAAATCGGAAAATAATAAGTTTGTATGGCCAGAGAAATAGGACATTGCTAAAGTGTAGCAAAAGTATATCTTTTACGGTCCAATTAGTCCTTTCAGTTTTGCCCCATTTTAGCTTAAACGGGTTGATTTTTTAAATACTAGCAAAAAATATTATCATTCAAGAAATCATCTCGAAAATAACTTATAGAAATGTTATATCACGTGGTTATAACTTATAAAATAATATTTGGTGCTATGTTCTCGTTTATGTTATTTTGAGCTTTATAATATGATAAGCGTCCTAAAAGTAAATAATGACGTTTAAAATATTTAGATTTTCTTGTTTTTTAAACTTTGCGATTAATAAGGAAGGTTTTTTTTTTGGGCAAAAAGTGGCAAAAAGTATTTTGTTTTGTTTGTGTCGAGCTTTATGTTTATTTGTTATCTAAGAATATTTTGCACCTTGTTTTTGGTGTGTAACTATATTATAAATTTGTGTAGTTATTTATTTAGTCTTTAGAAACCATTTCTTGCTGACTTCTTAAACACATATTTAGATGATTTTGTTCGTTTTTTATGAGAGAGTAATAATGATCTCGATAATATTATACCAAATACTGGTCCAAATTTATTTTGTGATGTGTGTTATATAAGTTTTTGAGAGAGTTTATGTAAGAATACCTTTTTAGTTTTTCTTTGTGTGTCCTAAAAGATAATGACTTTTTGGATATTACAACTGTTGTCTTCTTTAAACTTTGAGATTATTTGAAAAGGTGTTTTTGACAAAAAATAGTTTTTGATTAGTTTATGTTTTTTCGAAGTTTATTTGTTATGTAAGAATATTTACGATTTGTTTTTCCCAAGTGATACCTATGTTATATTATAAATGTGTGCATTCATTTGTTTACTCTTTAAAAGGCATTTTTTACTGACTTCTTTAATATATAATTAAGAGATTTTGTTGTTTTTAAAGTTGGACAGGCTAATGATCTCCATAATGATATATCAAATAGATTTTGTGATGTGTTTTATATTTTTTTATAAGTTTTTGTGAGGGTTTGTTCAAGAATGCCAATTTGAGAGTGCGAAACCATCTATTTTATATGAGTTTCGGTATGTTTAGTTTTATTTTTTGCTTAAGAACGTTTTGTGTTGTGTTGTTATGTGAGTTTGTTTTCTTCTTAATTTAGAGTGAATAAAAATTTAATGTCGAACATGAATTTTTCTTTCTTGAAAAATTTAAAATAAAGTATTTACCAACAATACATATTGCACTACTTCAGTAGATTATTATTTTTCGGTTAGAGTAAGCATTCACAGACATGTATGTATATGTATTTATTTGCGTTTTAATACAGAGCGCTTTGGGAAATTGCAGGGAATTTAGGGGAATTTTTAAGGAATTGCGGGGAATTTCAGGGAATTTCGGGAAATTTTTGTGGAATTACAGACAACTTAAGGGAATTTCCAAGGTATTTCGAAAGTTTCGAGGTATTTCGGGGAATTTCAATGAATTTCGGGGAATTTCAATGAATTTCGGGGAATTGCGGGGAATTGTTTCTGAAAAGGGAATTTTAGTGTACAATTTATTTTATTGATTTCCCCCTCGGTTTTGGTAGAGAATTTTTGGTAAATTTGCAGTTTAGCTCCCGAACGCTTTTCAAAAAACTGTTTCCAGAAACCTGCCTAGAGCCCCCCCTGGACCCACAAACTCCAAGAAAAATTTCTTGTTCACTCGGGATAATGTAGATTGGACCACAACTGTGTTCGAAAACTTCATATGAAATAGTCTGATAACCTCTGAAAGAGATAATTCATTAATTCCATATCACTGAATTGGAGAGCTCCGTTATGGTATAGTAAGCATAAGTTTTTTATTTTTTACAGTTAAGCCGTTTTAGTTTATAGGTGTATTTTCGCTACAATTAGTATGCTGTACTCAAGAGCTGTAATTAGAGCGAAACCGGTCTACGGTTCTAATTGTGGCGAGAATACCTCTAGCCTTACATACTTTATCCCTATATTAGGGTAGAATTGAGCCAGTGCTGACAATTTACTAAATTGTTAGTTGGTTGTATACAGTCTCTATTTTTTAACACTTTGTGTTATTTGAGCGGTCGTGACAACATACTACTTGATTCCGCAACTAGGTGGCAGCACGTTGCTTCGTGTCTCACCACTCACTTAATGTTGGAAGGCTGTCTACCATAGCCGTTTTATTTTATAGGTGTATTTTCGCTACAGTTAGTATTACTAAGTGAAGATTGGAACCTGTGATGAGCACTGATAAGTACACTTGGAGAACCCAAATCACCACAACACATTTTATTCTCAGAATGTTTCATTCTCTGATGACGCTAACTTGGTTAGTGAAACGATCGTCAGGTCTTTTAAAATGTGTTGTGGTGATTTGGGTTCTCCAAGTGTACTTACAGTTAGTATGCCGTACTGAAGAGCTCTAATTAAAGCAAAACCGGTCTATGGTTCTAATTGTGGCGAGACTACATCTAGCCTTAGATAAGCACTAGTCATATGAAACACGACATACGTATTCTATGACACGAAAGCTTGAGCACCTCTACACGTACACATGCATATATACCTCTCACACTTCACACTTTCGCTCTAATGGATCAAGTACACTAACAACATATCTGCAATTCAAACAAATAAAAAGGAAACACAATAACAATGGTAAATAAGGATCAGTCTTGTCTAATATGATGCAAAACACTCTAGGATTTGAAAAATATTTCTTTAACAAATTTTGTTGCTTGCTGTCAAACTATCAAATGCAACAAAAACACACAAAAATAAATCGAATTGTCCCCGGTGTACGCTTATCGAAAAAGTTAATGACCTCTTATTGAGAAACCTATACACAAACGAAAAATCAAAAATACCTCAGTTTACACTGCTCAGCACAAAATAGTCTACTTTTTCTTTACGCCCGACTTTGTGATCACAGCCGTATTTTTCGAGGGAACCGTCGCGTCACGTGAGAGAGTACGTCAATGAGATTTTTCCTGAGAGGTGAATAGGGCGCGGTGGATTCATAGATTGGGCTGCTAGATCGCTCGACTTGAAACGTGAAACGAAAAATTCACCAATGAGATGATTCGTGTATATATATATATATATATATATATATATATATATCACCGATAACTCAAAAAATAATTGCCCGATTGTGAGGAATTTTGGTAGGTACCTTCCTTTTATAAGTGGCTTGGACAGGTTCGTTATCCAGAAAAATTGGACTAGTTTTTCGTGGAAAGTTTTTGGTTTTCTTTAGGAAAAAATTTTTATCTCCAAAAATTAAAAAGCTATAACAAAAAAATTTGAGGCGTACGTTTCTAATATCAAACTCACCCCATAGGCCGAACCTGAGATATCTATGTTAAAACAGAAAAAAGTTATAGGCATTTAAATAAAACAATTTTGGGTGCCACTGGTGATCAGAGGAAAGCACAATCTAGAGCTGGTCAGCTTTTTAATAGTTGGCTGGTGTGGTATACTTGCAATATGGTAGGTGGTAGTGGAATTTTCCTTAACGTGATAGTCAAGGTTTTTTACGCCCGAGGAGGTACCACCTCTTACATCAAGGGGTCGGTGAAGTCCCAACGGACGTTTCCGGTTCTCTAGTATGAGTCGGTTTCCCTTATAAGCAAAAATGATGATGACTCCTCCGTGTACAAAAGATTCCGGAGGTAAAATACCCCTCTATTCGGATCTCCGCGAGAGGGGTGTACAGGGGGCGCCAGCATCAAGATTTAACATATCCTTCTCGAATATATGTGGCCTAAATTCTAACCTGAACTCCGTCTACCATTTCCTCCAGGCTAATAGGCCCCAACTCCTCTTCCTCACCGAAACTCAAATCAGTGCCAAAACAGCCACTAATCACCTTAAATTCGTTGTTGAGAAGACCGTGACTTAGGAATTTTGAAAAGAGTTCTTCAAACGAGCGCGAACTTGATCCCTAAAACCCATATACTGGGTGAGTTTTAGTTTTTGTCTGTTTACACACATACAAAGTGACGCATTCTACGGTAAAACTCAATATTCTCATTTGTATACAAGATACGAGCAGTAATTGTATATGTTAACAAAAAAGTGCCTTATAAAATTATTTTGACAATCACAGGCTGGCCCATAAGTCGTTGATGATACACAATGTTTTTTAATAGAACACCGTTTATTTTACTGCATTTATGCGTTTTTTATTGAATTGTAATGCATGTGTGTAAGGAAAAAAATTATATCGTTCATGGCTTTTGGGTTGTTTCAATTTTTTTGCAACTTTTCACCTTTTTGGCACATTGTACAAACACATATCACACATTCTGAAACGGCGTTTTTACCAATAGATGGCGGAGCCCCATGGAAATGACGCACTCAAAGAGTTTTTGTTTGAATTGCTCCTCGAAAAAATCGAGGTGCCGTATACAGGCACTCTCAAATAGTGGCTGAATGTGAAAAGTTTTCGCAGACAGAAATGTGTTTTGTGTTTCCGTAGAAATAATTTTGTGCAACATTTTTGTAAAATGTTGGTAATTAATAATACATTTTTAGTAAGTTATTGTAAAAAGAGCTGTCGAATTTTTGTGAAAAATATAATTTAGTGTAACAATTTCTCGGCAAAAAAAAGAGTGAATTTTTGTAAAAGAACTTTTTCCAAGTTTTCATAAACTTTTTTTTACCAACTTGGGTCATAAAGTTGTTTGTCAATAATTATATCTTGGCAGGTGTGTAAATAGATTGAAGAGGTTCTTTGGCCTGGAAAATCGGACCAATTTTTTCTGCAACATTTTATTTTATTTTCCGAAAATGTGTGTACTTTTTGAAAGAACAAAGCTATTTTAATGAAATCTGAGACATTGTTATTACTAGATAGGTTGTACTGCCAACCAAGTGTCCTTTTAAAAACAAGACATATTTGCTATGAAAAATCTTGTTTAGAAAATCCGCTACCATAACGCACTTGTTGCGTCCACACTTTTTTGTATCTGTACCTACATCTCCGTTAATATTAACTTTTAGAAAAATTGTTATAGGAGTTTGTGGCCCTAATTCCTTATGGGGAATCACCTGCTGAAGTCATGTCATATATATATATATATATATATATATATATATATATATATATATATATATATATATATATATATAGGGTGGCGCATTGAAAACGAAACAGACCGATTTGCGTCCAGAGAAAATTTTTTTAAACGCTGAAACAAATTTTAATATTGAGGGGGACAAGTTATGACATAAAACTCAACTTTGTCACATCAACCCCTTAAGGGTGGTGATAAGAACCCTTATATTTTAAATAGGAAACATGAGTCGAGTGCTACATCATTTGAGAGCTCTTTCTTTTCTGAATTCAGCACATACATTTTTTGGAAGTTTTATCAACTCGTTTAAAAATTATTCACAGTTGAAGATGCAAAAACGCATTTCACTCATTCCGATAAGAAATGTGCTCATATTCAATGTTTTGTTGGTTTGTAAACAAAAAATTGACTATCAGAACATTTCTTATCGGAATGAGAGAAATGCGGTTTATTATTTCAGTTTATCGGTCGGTTTGATACTTGATAGTATTACCGAAAATTTTTTTTTTTTTCAAAAACGATGACTGTGCCAACCGTACCGCAAATTTGTTAAATGAACGACATCCGAGCAGACATGTTAACAGAAAATACATTTTGGAGTTAGTTGCAAAGTTTCGACAAAGTGGTTCAGTAGCCAACAAAAAACGGGATCCTGAACGTGAATTTTCGGTTAGAAATGAGACTACTGAGATTGAAGTTTTAGGACAAATTGCTGCAGACCCAACTTTGAGCACGAGAAAATTGGCCACTGTTTCAAACATCAAAAGAAGAACTATTCAGCGAATATTGAAGCATCATAAATTTCACCCGTATACAATTCATCTTGTACAACAACTTAATGAAGATGATCTTGATCGGCGGCAGGAGTTTTGTTAAGTTATGACTGCACGAATAGCTGATAACGGGAACTTTCTGTCCAATATCTGTTTTTCAGACGAGTGTACGTTTTTATTAAACTCTGCAGTCAATCGTCATCATTGTCGTTATTGGGCAGATAATAATCCAAGAAATTTTCACGAAGTCCACACTCAAACTCCACAGAATTGAATGTCTGGACTGGCATTTTTGGAGACCGTTTAATCGGACTAATTTTTCTTGATGGCAATTTGAGTGGCGAAACGTATTTTGAGTTACTAGAAGATATAGTTTACCCTCTACTAATTGGCATTTTTGAAAATGATGATCGCTATCGAAAAAATCAATTAGTGTTTCAACAATATGAAGCTCCTCCCCATTTTTCACAACGTGCTGGGGAGCTTTTGAACAGAGAATTTTCACAGCAACGGATTGGGCGTAGCTGTGCTATTGAGTGGCCCCGTAGATCACTGGATTTAACTCCTTTAGACTTCTTTCTATGGGGCCATTTAAAAAGTAGAATTTACGCAAGAGAACCGGAATCTCTGGAAGAATTACGACGACGCATTGTTGAAGAATGCCGTCTAATAACTCCATTAATGCTCCAGAATGCCAGAGCTCGTTTTGAACAAAATTTGTATTTTTTTCTGGAAGCTAGTGGTCAACAGTTTGAACACTTACTTAAATGAATAAAAATTTGGTTTTGTTTTTTAGTATTTTTTAACGAAAAATTGACTAATCAGTGCATTTGTTATCACAATGAATGAAAAACGTTCTTACAACTCCAACTGTGAATAATTTTTAAACGAGTTGATAAAACTTCAAAAAAACTCAGAAAAGAAAGAGCTTTCAAATGATGTAACACTCGACCCATGTTCCCTATTTAAAATATAAGGGTTTTTATCACCACCCTTAAGGGGTTAGTGTGACAAAGTTGAGTTTTATGTCAAAACATGACCCCCTAAATATTAAAATTGACGTGTTTCAGCGTTTTTAAAAAAAAAATTCTCTGGACGCAAATCGGTCTGTTTCGTTTTCAAAGCGCCAGCCTGTATATATATATATATATATATATATATATATATATATATATATATATATATATATATATATATATATATATATATATATATATATATATATATATAAATTGAAACTGACGCCGGGTATGGGTTCTAGGGCGCCTAGTTCGCGCTCATTTGAAGATTTTTTTTCAAAATTCAGAAGTCGGATCTCCTCATTAGAGAATTTCCTAAAGAAAACTTACTGATATTAATAAATTAAGTGTAGCATAAAACCGACTTCTTAGTTTTAAGTCCTGCATTTTGCAGCGGCGATTTCAAAATGCACGTAAGGATCGGGTACTTGTGTAACTTTCCGGATGGGGTAATAAGTACACTTGGAGAACACCCAAATCACCACAACACATATTTCAGAGACCTTACGATCGTTTCGTAGACAAAGTCTACATCTTCAGAGGAAGAAAAATTCTAACATAAAGAAACTAGAACCCGTATATTTATATCGCGTCAAAGTAAACGAGCTAGTCCGAAGTAAAGTTGTCGTCTAACAACGATCATTTGTTTATTGCGACAGTGAAACAGGTCGGAGACCTGCTTTAATCTTTTGGTCGACAAATTTATGACCCTTATCTAATATAGGTATTACAAGGACCGGAGTTCTTTAAAGAAACAGCACGTTTCTTTTCGATCTAGAATTTACTATGTGGATATTAGTTCATGCCGACAGAGACATCTGGTGCGATAACAAACCGTAAACTCAACTCATCTCTTTTAAAAATAGAAAACTAAAACCCAGATGTCTGTCTCACCGTGTTAACTTTAACAAAGGAAAATAGTTCAACTAAAATACTACATACAAACTATATTTATATTGATTTTAATTCTACGTGAAAATATTTATCTTGACTACATATATACAACAACCGAAACCGGTATTTAAATCAAGAAAAACATACTAATTAGTATATGTATAAACCGGTCGAGTTATTGGCAATAATTTATTGTTCTACCAGACAAATTAGGAGTATTTAAGCGGTCAAATGCAAAGAGAGAACAAAGAGCTAGAAATTACAGGTGCCGCACGATTTAATGAAGTTTTGTTCTTAATAGACCTTAATATAAAAATACTTTCTAATGAATCAAGCATAGTTTGATGTCTGACATTTTTGACAAGTTTCAAATTTTCTTTGTCAATGTGGTGGTTATTATCCCATATATGTTGTGCCACACATGATTTGTCCACCGTACCATATCGTAACTGTGAGAGATGGTACGGTGGACAAATCATGTGTGGCACAACATATATGGGATAATAACCACCACATTGACAAAGAAAATTTGAAACTTGTCAAAAATGTCAGACATCAAACTATGCTTGATTCATTAGAAAGTATTTTTATATTAAGGTCTATTAAGAACAAAACTTCATTAAATCGTGCGGCACCTGTAATTTCTAGCTCTTTGTTCTCTCTTTGCATTTGACCGCTTAAATACTCCTAATTTGTCTGGTAGAACAATAAATTATTGCCAATAACTCGACCGGTTTATACATATACTAATTAGTATGTTTTTCTTGATTTAAATACCGGTTTCGGTTGTTGTATATATGTAGTCAAGATAAATATTTTCACGTAGAATTAAAATCAATATAAATATAGTTTGTATGTAGTATTTTAGTTGAACTATTTTCCTTTGTTAAAGTTAACACGGTGAGACAGACATCTGGGTTTTAGTTTTCTATTTTTAAAAGAGATGAGTTGAGTTTACGGTTTGTTATCGCACCAGATGTCTCTGTCGGCATGAACTAATATCCACATAGTAAATTCTAGATCGAAAAGAAACGTGCTGTTTCTTTAAAGAACTCCGGTCCTTGTAATACCTATATTAGATAAGGGTCATAAATTTGTCGACCAAAAGATTAAAGCAGGTCTCCGACCTGTTTCACTGTCGCAATAAACAAATGATCGTTGTTAGACGACAACTTTACTTCGGACTAGCTCGTTTACTTTGACGCGATATAAATATACGGGTTCTAGTTTCTTTATGTTAGAATTTTTCTTCCTCTGAAGATGTAGACTTTGTCTACGAAACGATCGTAAGGTCTCTGAAATATGTGTTGTGGTGATTTGGGTGTTCTCCAAGTGTACTTATTAGTGCTCATCACAGGTTCCAGTTTTCACATAGTGGGGTAAATAGAATATCGTTGATAACATTTATTTTGTAGAGGGCAAAATTATCCTTGTTAAACTTAGCATACAACTTTTAGACTTAATTATCTTCCTAATCGCGAGATAATTTAATTATGTATTGTAATAGAATGATTAAAACAGGTTTTTCGCTAAGCTAAAAATATACAGCGTACACGTGTCAAATCAATTAACAAAAGAATGATTTAGGGGTCAAAGTGCTAAGGCTCACCTTTGTTCGGTTATCGCCCTTAGGGAAAAACCTCAGACACAACTCTTTTCATAATATTCACTAGAGTGATTTTCTAACAAAATAATTAAACATAATTAAAAGGGCTACTCTAAAAGTCGCATTCTATTCTAAGTGACATAACAGGGCTTTTACAAATATACGAAATGATTACGTGAACCACACTGTGACATAACTAAAGAAAATTGATACTTTTAATAAGATTTTGAGAAGTTTTCACTCTCGTTTCTTAGGGTAACAATTTATATTATTAGTTTACTAAGCAATTTCAAATTCTGTTGCACGAAAATATATTCCCATATATATATATATATATATATATATATATATATATATATATATATATATATATATATATATATATATATATATATATATATATATATATATATATATATATATATATATACATACTAAATGAAGATTGGAACCTGTGATGAGCACTGATAAGTACACTTTGAGAACCCAAATCACCGCAACACATTTTTTTTAAATTCAACAACACACCACGAGGGCTTACAGCCTAAATACTATCGTACCGTGGGTGTTGACAAGGAGGAAAGAGGCAACTTGTTAATTCTGGACTTGAAGGTTTGGAGGTTCGGGGGAGTAGGAAAAACATGTGCCGGCAAGGAATTCCACAACTTAGAAGACCTCGGGACAAAAGATCAGGCATAACAAGATGTTCTATGTCTGGTGACCTGCACAGTAAAAGGGTGCATTCGCTCTGTTCCCCTGGTAGATCTGTTGGGGGCCGCAAGTGGAGGAACTATGGAAGAAAGCTCCTCTGAGCAGCGCCCGTGCAAATATCTATAAAAGAGAGAGAGGTCACCAATGGCACGTCGGTGGGTAAGGGATGGCAGCCTTTGGGTGAGAATAGGGTCACCGATGAGACGTATAGCTCCCTTCTGAATGGAGTCCAGGATAGCGAGTGTAGAAGCGACAGCAGCACCCCAGATGTGGGAGCAGTATTCGAGGTTTGGTCTTATTTGTGAAGTATATGAGTTATAGAGATTAGCTGGTAAAAAGTATTTGCGAGCCCGGAAGATGAAACCTAATTTTTTAGCAGCCGCTTCTGCAATTGATGTGACATGTTGGTGCCAATTGAGATTACGATCCACAGAAATGCCAACAAGTGAAAATGACTCATTACTTTGAATAACTTGGTTGTTTATTGTGATGGGTCTAGGGCTGGTGTACATCTTATGAGAAAGAAAGCAAGACTGTGATTTGGTAAGGTTGAATTGTACAAGATTTCTACTTCCCCAGTCTAATATTTTTTGGAGATCCACGGAGATAGAACCTTCCATGAGTCTGCGATCCTCATCTAATTGGGCTAAAGAAACAGGCTTAGAATATTGTATATTTGAGTGGAGGGTGCTGTCGTCCGCGTAACTGTGAACTGCGTTGGTTGTGCTAGAGAGGAGGTCATTGATGTGGAGAAGAAACAAAGTAGGGGCAAAAGCTGAAGCTTGAAGAACTCCTGCATTAATTGGATACAGTTTAGAGGAATGGCCATCCACGACAACAGAAATGCTCCGGTTGGAGAGGAAATTTGCTGTCCACGTACAGAGTTTTGGTGGTAGGCCATAGGCCGGTAGTTTATTAAGCAGCGTTGCGTGCCAGACCTGGTCGAATGCTTTGGATATGTATAAAGCGACAATCTCGGATTCACCGTGTAGTTCCATATACTTGTTACAAGAATGGGTGACACAGGAAAGGAGATCGGCAGTTGATCTGCGCTGACGGAATATATACTGCCTGTCGTGGATTAGACTGTGTTTTTCAAGAAATTTTAGTAATTCGGTGTTTATATACTTTTCCATCACTTTATAGATGACTGAAAGGAGAGAAATAGCTCTGTAGTTGCAAGGAAGCGCTTTGGATCTTTTCTTGGGGACGGGTTGTACTCGAGCAGTTTTCCAGTTACTAGGGAATATGCCTCTATTGTAAGATGTCTGAAACAGACGAGTCAGGACAGGAGCAAGTTCTGGTGCGCATTTTTTTAGAACAATTGCTAGGATCTAGTCAATTTTAAAAGACCTGACGATCGTTTCACTAACCAAGTTAGAGTCATCAGAGGATGAAACATTCTAAATACTTAAACAACTAACATCAACTTATATACCGGATCTTGGGTAAAGAGGTCGAACTGAGGTGGGAAACTAGTCGCAGGCGATTTCCACAGTTTATTGTATTTTTATCGCCGGACAAGGTCTTTGCACTGTCCCTACTACTTTATCTAAAAAGTGTCCATCTGTAATAGTTTTGAGAAGGTTCAACGACAGTTAAATTAACATAGATTCCTTTGGCGGAAATATCTGTATACTTATGTTATCTGTAGAACGTGCTGAAACGTGGGAATTTTATTTAACAAAGCAATCGACTAGGTGACTCGTAATTGGCGGTGGTGAAGCGTTCATACATTTTTTGTTGTAACTATATTTCGCAATATATACGCTTTCGAATGCGTTTAGCTGTCCTGGTTGTCTAACATTTTTTATTAATTTCAGATTATCTTTATCAACGTGATGATTATTATCCCAAATGTGTCGGGCGACGGAAGACTTATCTATAGTACCGGGACGTAATTGGGATAAGTGTTCTTTGAATCTAATTCCAATAGATATTTTTATTTGTCCGACATATTTAAGAGTACAATCTCTACAACCATTTGTAAATGGAATTGAGGCAAAATTATTATCTAACTTATGCAACAGGCTGTATATGCAAAAATAATTTTAGCAATAATATACAGTGTGTCCCACCGGAAAGGGTCACGATCGATATATGGAAAAGTACGTACAGGGTGATTTTAAAAATTTTGGTATCTGCAAAGGTTAGTGGGGCCTATCTTAATAAAACATTTTTACGTTTCTGGCACTCCCGGTTATACCCGTAATCGAGACCAACTTGCTTATATTAAATAGAACATTCTGTATATTTTTGCAGTTTTGGTTTTTGCGTTCAATTTTCAGTCAACTTTGTGTAAAATTGTCTATAACTAAAATCAGTTATTTTCGAGATATATGCAAGACCCTCAAATCTGATAAGCCAATATACCAATTTGAGAAGTTAGAAAACTTGATTGGAACACCCAGTATATTATTCTATGATCTAAAAAAGAATCTCATTCTAGATCGAATAATATAAACTTGTTTGTACCTATATTGTAAGGATTCCTAGTTACAATTAAGTTTGTTATAAAAACCTGTAAAAACTGAAATTTTTCATTTTTTCAAGTAGACTGTGAAAAAATAAAACAATAAAACAATGCAGCATATCGTCGCTACTGAAATTGTTAAAATGCTAACACTTGAAAAGGGTAATTAAATTTCTGTTTAACTTATTTACATTGTGAAAGGAGGTATTCAAAGGAGAGAACAGATTGTTGGTCATGAGAATAATACTTAGAAATACACATTCTGTGATATTAAGGAGCTATACCAATAATTGTATTAAATGGGATAGTAATTTAAAAAAGTTCGGGACGCAGCAAGTGCGTTATGGTAGCGAATTTTCATTAAATCTTTCAAATTTGAATAACTAAATTTTCTATAACCTTAGTAAGTTTAATTTTGGTACGTAGTAAGGTCTTTGACAAGGTAACATAATCACCAAATTTGATCAAAAAATCTTTGTAATTTTTGAAGATAATTTTTTTTTAGAATGGAAAGTCAAAACTTTTCCGGAAAACCTCGTCTGATTTTGCTACCTAACAAACTTATCCAAGCCATTAATAAAATAAAGACTCCTGCTGAGTTTCATCAAAATCGGTTAATAACTTTTTTAGTTATCGTGCGGGCACACACACACAGATATATATATATATATATATATATATATATATATATATATATATATATATATATATATATATATATATATATATATATATATATATATATATATATATATATATATATATATATATATATATATACACGTTTTAACTTGGGTATTAAAGTGTTTCATGTATTTAATTATGCATATTTATGTGTCATTTTGTTTATTTGTTTGGTTTGTGTGTTTATTTTGTAATTTTAAGTTACTTTGTATCAATATATGTGATTTTAAATTCAAGTATCTGTATTTTTTTGTTTATACAAAGTATATATTGTATAATATATTGATGTAATTAAATATAAATTGTCGGGCGTCTTTAATTTGTTATATATATATATATATATATATATATATATATATATATATATATATATATATATATATATATATTATCTTTTCTTTGATTCAAGTTAGCAATTCTGTTTAAAATTGTCAATGATAATTATTATTATTAGGTTCTACTCTTAGAAATGTAGTTACTGTTCCTGAAATTTATGTTTAATCTGGATATTTTGAAAAAAAAAAAATTAATTTTATTTCAACAACACACCACGAGGGCTTACAGCCTAAATACTATCGTACCGTGGGTGACGACAAAGAGGAAAGAGGCAACTTGTTAATTCTGGACTGGAAGGTTTGGAGGTTTGGGGGAGAAGGAAAAACATATGCCGGCAAGGAGTGCCACAACTTGAAAGTCCTCGGGACAAAAGAGCGGACATAACAGGATGTTCTATGTCTGGTGACCTGGCCAATAAAAGGGTGCATTCGCTCTGTTCCCCTGGTAGATCTGCAGGGGACAGCAGGTGGAGGAACTATGGAAGAAAGCTCCTCTGAGCAGTGCCCGTGCAGATATCTATAAAAGAGAGAGAGAGAGGTCACCAACGGCACGTCGCTGGGCAAGGGATGGCAGCCTTTGGGTGAGGGTAGGGTCACCTATGAGACGTATAGCTCTCTTTTGAATTGAGTCTAGAATGGCGAGTGTAGAAGCGGCAGTTGCACCCCAGATGTGGGAGCTGTATCCGAGGTTTGGCCTTATTTCTGAAGTATATAAAGTATAGAGATTAGCTGGTGAAAAATATTTGCGAGCCCGGAAAAGGAAACCTAATTTCTTAGCAGCCGCTTTTGCAATTGATGTGACATGTTGGTGCCAATTCAGATTTCGATCCACAGAGATGCCAACAAGTGAAAAGGACTCATTACTTTGAATAACTTTATTGTTTATTGTGATGGGTCTAGGGCTGGTGTATTTCTTATGAGAAAGAAAGCAAGACTGTGATTTGGTGGGGTTGAATTGTACAAGATTTCTACTTCCCCAGTCTAATATTTTTTGGAGATCAACGTAGATAGAACCCTCCATGAGTCTGCGGTCCTCATATAGTTGGGCTAAAGAGACAGACTTAGAATATTGTATACTGGAGGTGGAGGGTGCTGGGGTCCGCGTAACTGTGAACTGGGTTGGATGTGCTAGAGAGGCGGTCATTGATGTGGAGAAGAAACAAAGTAGGGGCTAAAGCTGAACTTTGAAGAACTCCTGCATTAATTGAATACAGTTTAGAGGAATGGCCATCCACGACAAAAGAAATGCTCCGGTTGGAGAGGAAATTTGCTGTCCACGTACAGAGTTTTGGTGGTAGGCCATAGGCCGGTAGTTTATTAAGCAGCACTGCGTGCCAGACCTGGTCGAATGCTTTGGATATGTCTAGAGCGACAATCTGGGATTCATCGTGTAGTTCCATAGACTTGTTCCAAGAATGGGTGACAAAGGAAAGGAGGTCGGCAGTTGATCTGCGCTGACGGAATCCATACTGCCTGTCCTAGATTAGACTGTGTTTTTCAAGAAATTTTAGTAATTCGGTGTTTATATACTTTTCCATCACTTTAGAGATGACTGAAAGGAGAGAAATAGGCCTGTAGTTGCTAGAAAGCGCTTTCGATCCTTTCCTGGGGACGGGTTGTACTCGAGCAGTTTTCCAGTTTCTAGGAAATATGCCTGTATTGTAAGATGTCTGAAACAGACGAGTTTTTTGAGAACAATTGTTGGGATCTCGCCAAGGCCAGAGGCTTTCCTGGTATTAAGAGTAGAGAGCATTTTTCGTACCTTTTTAGTTTTGAAAGTGATATCCGTCATTTTATGCGCGACATTGTGAACTGTTGGTGATTGAACATTTGAAGGTGGATTGAGAGTAGAATTGCCGGCGAACAACGAGGCAAAAAGTGCAGCCTTGCCCAGTGCGGTAGAAACAATTTTATCCCCTGAGGCAAGAGGTGGGAACGTGCTTTTGCAGAAATTATTCCCAAAAGATTTAGCAAGAGTCCAGAAGGGATTGCTGCCGCTGGAGCTTAAGAGGACTTTCTTTTTGATGTGGTTATTAAACGCGTTTTTTGCCTCAGAAAGAATGCGGACATAGCGGTTTCTTGCGTCGTTAAATGCTTGGCGGTTTTCTTGACTGGAAGTGTGTAGAAGCTTTTTGTGTGCTTTGACCTTTTCAAGTCTGGCCTTGTCGCAGAATTTAGAGAACCAGGGATTTTGAGTGGCTGCAGAGGTTTTCTGTGTACGTGGAATAAATAATTCCATGCCAGCTTGGATAAGTTCGGTGACGTTTTGTGAGATATCAGTGGGGTCAGTGTGAGAAAAGCAGACAGACGCCCATGGAAGATCCGAATGGAGAGGAATTTTGCCTCCGCAATCTTTTGTACAAGGAGGAGCCATCATCATTTTTGCTTATAAGGGAACCCGACTCATACACCAGAACCGGAAACGTCCGTTGGGACTTCACCGGCCCCTTGATGCAAGGGGTGGTACCTCCTCGGGCGTGAAAAAAATCATTTACTATCACGTAAAGGAAAATTCCACTACCACCTACCATATTGCAAGTATACCACACCAGCCAACTCTTAAAGAGCCGACCAGCTTTAGAACTTGCGTAAAATATTTAGCTTTATCTGTTTATTTGATTTATTTTCTATTTTTCACGGCTATTTTGACTTCTTTTTTTACAGGTATATGTATAGTTTGTGTTTCTGTTAAGAATTGTTACCTTATGTTATCCACAAACCAAATTTGAAGGAAAACTCTGATAGTTACCTTTGCACCAGAATTATGCATCTTGCGAGACAACTAGGTATAACATGTACATGTTTTTAAACCTTATAAATTCTCAAATTATTGCTTTTACAGATGTATATGATTTTTACAACAAACAAACTTTTTTTACTATAAATTTATTTTCAAATATAAAAATAGATATTCAAGATTTTGAACTCTGATCTCCAAATATTTTTGGCATATGCGACTTAACTCAGTATGAGAAACACGTTTAATGGAGTCTTGGGGCAAATCCCTAAATGCATTACTTGCTCTCTGCATGCAGTCATTCATTTTTGTTGATGGCGTTTCGTATATCTTATTTTAAAGCTCCCCATATATATATATATATATATATATATATATATATATATATATATATATATATATATATATATATATATATATACTTTTCAACTGAGCTTGGACTTGGGTTTTAGGTGCCCTAATTCGCACTCATTTGAAGAAAATTTTCAAGAGACTTACCATCGATACCTCTCTATTTTCTTAATGAAAATTCACTAATAGGTTTCAAACCATTTATGAAGCCAGAAAAAAGTTTTTACCGAATGAGTTTTGAATAATTTGAACAACAATCAATAAATTAATTATTTCCTTCCAGTAACATCTTTAAATATTGGTGGTAGATTTCCGGCTGCCTCTTAATACATAAATTTAAAATAATTGACTGTCTGTACTGGCATCGGAAGACTTAACTATGACCAAAATTTTATCGACGTGCCTATCAGTCAGAGTGTGCTATGAAGTGTGGGCTTTTAATTTATTTTCACGGACAGTTTTAATTTAAAAAAATGTCGGCAAGTAACGATGCAAGATATTTGTCTATCGATACTGTCTTCCATAATTACTCTAGTAAAATAGGGATCTACCCTCGGAATAAAAGATTATAGCTGTAAATTTGCACAAACCTTCTTCAAAATCTCATATCATCACGTTTATGCGTCTTAATATATTTAATGTTAAAAGTCGCAAAACTAAGTTTTTCAAAAATGTCTCGTTTTCTGTTGCCTCAAATCATTTTTGAAGTATTATTAAAATTTCGGGACACAGCAAGTGCATTATAGTAGTAGTTTCCGTCATAAAGTGTATCCTGTGCACCAAAATTCAAATCTGTATCTGAAAACACAAAAAAGTTAGAGGTAAATTATTTTTTAATTATTTAAATCTCATTCAAGAAAGTTAAAACGTCATCAAAATTGACGGAGGACGAATGGGAGTAAAAATGCTACACGAAATGACTAACAAGCTTCTTATTTTCCTTTAATTTGTTATAATATCAGCAAAAAATCTATTGTAAATCGAAATGGTTTTGTGTAAATTTTAAAACATTGAACCAATGTATTACGGGATATATCTGCTAGTAGACACATGTAAAGCATAGCTCAGGGGCCTAAGTCCCTGTTTATCGGATAATCAAATTCAATTGACTCTTGCATGACGAGTTCGAATCCTAGATAGCGACATTACTTTTTAAAATTTGTTTAGACTCATTTCACTTTACCGTTATCTAATCAGATTGTTGTTATTCGGATAAATTTTTTAGCGAGCATTTGTATACAAAATAATTATTCAAGGAGGATATGAAAGTTTTAAGACTTAATTCAATTTGAATAGCATATCTGGTTGCTTGTTCTTACCCTAACTTAGTGAAACCGTTGCATATTTAATACAGTCGTACTATAGCATATCTGGTTGCTTGTTCTTACCCTAACTTAGTGAAACCGTTGCATATTTAATACAGTCGTACTTTTCCCGTGGCTTCACAAGTGTTTGTTTTAGTGAATTTTCTTTAAAAAAAATTCACAAACGAGGAGATCCCGAGTTTTGAGTTAAGAAAAAATTTCTTCAAATGAGCGCGAAAGAACCCATATCCAGGGTCAGTTTCGATTATATATATATATATATATATATATATATATATATATATATATATATATATATATATATATATATATATATATATATGAAAACACTCGAGACTGCATTTTAAAGTGAGTCCCAACCTTAATTAACCCAAAGAAAAGCTAGCCAATTATTAAATTGAAAATTTAGAATTTTTTTGCCAATATAGTATGTCTCTAAGCTAAGATTTTTGCCGGTGGCTTTTTCTGATGTTTTCATATCAACTCAGCTAGTTAAAGACAAGGATGTTACAATACAAAATATTAATTAAAGTGGATACTTACTCTTTTTGAGGTAATTTTTACTAAAAGCTTATATTTTTCAGACCAGTGCAAAATTTTTGTGCTTGCTAACGGTAGTTGTTAATTAGATATCTAAATAACACTATAAATTATAAAATTGTTGTACTTAGGAGAATGTATATATATATATATATATATATATATATATATATATATATATATATATATATATATATATATATATATATATATATATATATATATATATATATATATATATATATATATATATATATATATCTTTCGGCATTTCCCGATAGGACTGAAGTGATGATGGCTGGCGAGTGATGTAATTTAATGCCCGTGTACGTACCTGTCTTAAGCGTTATACAGGGTGTGGCGCCAAGACCGGAAGTGACCATCAGCTTGTTTATTTAAAATACAGCATGATGATTTTCATTATATTGAATTCTACATTGAATTTGACATAAATCATTGCTAACATATTATATGTGAAAAATCAACCGTTTTCGAAATTTTTCCATTTTTTTTAAATTCTCGCAAAAACCTATGTGAACGTTACATGTGGTCTCTCTGTGGAAATACCATTGAAAAGACTCAGTTTTTGCACAGATGACCCTCAGATTGGTGCCTATATGACACGTTTGATAGCGTTTGGTTTAAATATACAGGGTGATGAGAATTAGCCGTGCCATTTAGTAAAATTGAAATCAGAATTACTCGCTTATTTCAAATAAAATAACCTATATTTTATGAGCTATTTGGGTTTACATCGGGTTTCCCTTTCGACGTGTATTAGCATTCCCTATACCCAAATACTACCGTTTCCTCAATATTCCAATTTTATTGGATTCACTTTATTCAAATTGTCACAATAAATTTTAATTAGGCGTTGGAACTTGATCATATGCTTGTTGACGTCTACATGTCAAGAGAGCATCAAGCTAAGCTTATTGTCATAAAAATCGAGATACTATTAGTCAATGCGGTGCAAGAATGACAAATTTGCAGTACACAAACGACGATTTTTTGGAACTTCTAATTATATATGGTAAATGCCAACAAATTGTGGGCGGAACATGTACCCAAATAGGCAGAAACCCAGCCACGACATGATAAAGAGCTTGCTGCAAAATTGTTCACAGCATGGAAATTTTCGCCCAAAATTACAGAAGCCTAAGCCATTCGTCGATTACGAGGTAAACAAAGTGAAAGTATTTTTTGTTGCTGACCCCAAGGCATCAATCAGGGATTGCGATAAAGAATTACGCTTGTCAACTAGAACGATTCACAGAATTTTAAAAAAGCATAATTGGAGACCCTTTTCTTACCAAACGATCTTCCTAGACGTGTTGAATAGTTCCAATTGAAAACACAAGAAGATGAGAATTTCTGCAAGATAATTATTTAGCGGGATGAGGCGAAGTTCTCAAAATAGTAACTTTTGGTCAGATGAGAATCTCCATGTTACCAGGATCAACTATTTCCAAGACAGGTGGTCATTAAATGTGTTTTGTGCGCTGAAGAACGATAAGATATTTGGGATTAAAATATACAATGAAAATCTCACTGGTGTGAGTTATAATGATATTTTGCACATTGATTATAGCGTCTCTCAACACATTAAGTTTAGAAGAAGCTAGAGCAAGCTGGTATCAGCAAGACGAAGCACTGCCCCACAATTTTTATTTGGCTCATAATTTTTTGCGCCAACATTTTGAAGACAGGTGGATTGCCAATAACGCCCCACGTAGATGGCCACCAGGATCCCATGACTTAACGACTCCGGATGCAATCATCTGGGGCTTCATCAAAAATAAAGTTTACCACAAACCTGCATCCACAAAATAAGACATGATAGGTAGAGTTTTACGATCCTTCAATTCACTGAATTCGAGATAAATCAGAAAGGCTAAGAAGGATAACATTAGGATGTCTCCATGTCAGTGGGGATAATTTTGATTATTTGTTATAAGTTCCACAATTTTTTTACCATATTTAAACATATTGATTTAACATAACTAAATAAAGGGAATGCAGCGATTTCGATGCAAACACAAAGTGTTCTCTCTTTTTTTGCGCCGGAAGGCCTAGCAAATGTTATGTTCGCATTTGTAAGAGGTAGGACTTGACGTGTAGACGTCAACAAGCATATTATCAAGTTCCAAAGCCTGCTTTAACGATTGTGACAATTTTAATTAAGTAAATCTAATAAAATTGAAATATTCGGGAAGCGGTGGAATTTGGGTATAGGGAATGCTAATACATGCTGAAAGGGAAACTGGATGCGAACCGAAATAGCTCAGGGGTTCCATTTGAAATAAGCGAGTAACTGTGATTTGAATCTTACCAAATGGCACGGCTAATTCTTATCACCCTGTATATTTAAAAGAAACGCTATCAAACTTGTCGTGAATGTGCCAATCTGAGGGCCATCTGTGCAAAAACTGGGCCTTCTCAGTTGTATTTCAACAGAGAGATAGCCTGCAGCGTTCACCTTCGTTTTCGCGAGAATTTTCCAAAAAATCGAAAAATTTCCAAAACGGTTAATTTTTCACATATAGTATATTAGTTATAGTTTATCTCAAATTCAATGTAGAATTCGAAAATATAATGAAAATCACCATGTTGTATTTAAAATAAGCAAGTTGATGGTCATCTCCAGTTAAACCGGAAGGCATAAAGTAAACTATTTTCATTGAACTGGAATTTGTCTGAATCGTATGCGTGTAAATTTTCGAATTTCAAATCGGAGTAGTTATTAAGAAACAGCTAACTAAAGGTCTTGCCGCCACACCCTGTATTTGTTATATGATAAGGGATTTAATAATCAAATCTCTTTACAAGCCTCGTTAAAATACCATCTGGGCTAGGACCTTTGTATCTTTTATTCCTTTCACTATTTCTATTACTTACTGGCTCATCCACATGATTCAAAAAAAAAATCGAGATGGTGTGTTTTGTTTCTTTAACGTCGGCCTATTTCTGCGACTATCGTCAAGCGCCGATGCCAGGAAGTAGTTTCACCTCACTATCCTGGAAATTTTGCCGAACCTCTGCCTTTTATTAATCGAACTTGAAACATTATATTTATAGGTATGTGTATTAGGTAGTCATAATTTACTATTCACATTTTCCACCACAGTTTTGTATATTTTTTCAGTTTGAGTCTTCAATGTTAAACTTGGATTTGAACTTCTCTTTGGACGCATGAGAGTCGACTAAATTCCATACTGTCCTGGCCTAATTATCACATTGTTTTATGTATCTTTCATTCTCTACTTGCTTGGCTTGTCCTATTACACCTTTTAGGGTTTTGAAATATTTTTATAATAGGGTATGTCAGTTTCATTATTGTTGGAGAAACAAATTGGTACGCCCCTGTGTCTTTACTTTCATTCGGTTCCACTATCATTTAAGTTTCTACCAGGAATTATTTATCTCTGGATTTCACAATCTTTCCCAATTTGCTGGTAATCTTTATCCTCTAGACGTCTGTATCGCATTAGGTTTACGGATGAACAATGCCATACAAAGAATACTTATATACCGTTCTTTATTGTAAATAGCTTTAGCTGCCCTTGACGTATTCTTTAGATGCACCCAGTGGATTTTTTTCACTAGGAATAATGCTTCTACCTAGTTGGTCATTCTGTATTACTGACATTATGTTATGTCAACTACGTCACCTAGCGTTACGCGAAAACTCGATAAAAGCAAGCCTTTCGCAAGGTACAAGTCAGTTCTACGCCTGATCTCATCTTCGCTCCTTCTTCGCTCCTTGGAACCCTGAGTTCCAAATCTTCCACTTAAACATCGCTCGTGTGTTCAAGCCAGTTTAATTCTACAGTGCCGTTCTGCAACGAATCTCATCTTCATCGCTTTTTGGGACTTCTAAGATCCCAATCTTCTACCTAAACATCGCTAGTGTGATTACGCCACTTCAGCTCAAGCTCCAATCTTCCTACAGATTTTCCGTTGGTACAGTATTACAGTGAAAAGTCAGTGTTTTCTTCGAAATTATAAAGTACACGCGCAGTTAAATGCAATAGCTAGTAGCTAATAAGATTGTGAAATCTCCTGAATAACCCATTAAATAAAGTGCAAAACCGCAAATTGTAAATAAATCTTAAGTTCAAAGTGTATATAGTAACAATAAAACATATATAAATATAAAAAAGTGTATTATTGAAATCTTCTGGAATTCAGTGCACCTAGAGTTATAAATATAGTCCACATACAGTCCACATCTTTAACATATTCTTCTTCCAACGCTAATTAGCAAAGCAGACTAGTTAGCGAGGGTGGGATCAATCCACCTGCAAAATATTGGGGTGAGAAAACAAGCTCTTTCTCCCCCAATTATTAAGTATTCATATAGGCTTCTTTTGGTTTAGCGCGAGGTTCTGATACCCTTAGCCAACCACCTTTTATTCGGTTTATTTTAAAAATTTGTTTCTAGAAAGTTAGCCAGATAGCTACGTCGCATTCCCTGAATATCGTCATAGGGAAAACATCCATCATCACCTTCCCAGGCTTAGTTTTAATATAAATAAGATGTAGTTGAGTTATACTAATTCCCTCTATTATAATTTTTGCAGCAGTTAATAGTAACTGCTGGACATAGGTCCATTTGATTAGTGTAATAAATATTTTTTTAAAGTAAATTGGTGTACAACATTTATTACTGGGCGGACTGTCCAGGGCTCAGACATGGGAAGTCAATAATTGACGGACCCAGTTCAAAGAGAGCTGTGGAGCTGCTAAACCTTAGCAGAGGACAGCTCAGAAACACAACAGGTCTCTTGACGGGACACATGGCCGTCAAGAAACACCTACATAAAATGGGGCGGTTCGAAGGGGACCTCGCATGCAGACTCTGCGGCGAGGGGGAGGAATCAGCCCAGCACATCTTGTGCGAGTGTATAGCTCTGGACCGGAAAAGACAACTGATCTACGGACAGCCTAGACCGGAGACAGAGCAATATAAAACTTCACCCTACCAATCGCTGTGCAGACTAGTTCAAGGCACAGTGATTTTGAAATGGGTGGAGTAAGACTAGGGGTATGCACAATCAACCAAGGGTTGCGCTGCTATCGGGGCGGCAAGGCCGCGGACGAGCCCTGAGGGAACAAAAAAAAACAACAATTATTAGTTTGCATGCCTTTACTAAATATTTCTTCTGAGGAAGAGGCACTGAGTTTTACGATAATAATTCGAACAATGAGCTAGACAGGACCGGCCGAGCTCTATTCATCGAATATTTTCATCTTCGGAGAATGATCGTTTAATGGTTTTTCTTTTAGGAAATCGTGACATTGTAAAATGAAATGGAAAATCTGGCTTGAAACCTACTGATAAGAAACAATGTCTCATTGTTCCCCAACAAAAGTGTCTCATTCTTACCCACCATGCCATCTAACTTCAAGTAGGCGTAGATTAGGTGAGAAGTTAAGCAACCAGATATATATTTTACTGTGCTAATCTTTTACTATCCCAGCACGTCAGCTACAGCATATTGAAACACGTCCCACTAAAAGAACTTACAAAAATTTACTTTTTACTTTGCATACTTTTTTACATTCGCGAATGATATTTGTGTTGTAATTTTTACCAAACCTAATGAACATCAAACGGTTGCAGCGACTGAAGAACAATCAAGTAAGCAGGCTTAAGTCAGCTGACACGAGATGGCGCCTTTGTCTCTCCCGTTCTTGTTGCAGAAATCAAAACGCCCCATTGTTCCCCATGTCTCATTGTTACCCGATCTCCCCTATTATTAGAAATTACAAATACAATGTTTCGACGAATAGAGCAGGGCTGATGCTTTTTTTTTAGAAAACGTGGGATTTGAGGTTTTGGGGTGATTCCGAACAAATTTTTCAACGAAATCTTATGAAAAAAATCGCTAATTATGTTTTTACAATTTTTGCGCTAATTTTTGATCACAGTAGGCTAGTTATATACTTACCATACAATGTAGTTAACCCATTCAAAAAATCTCTATTAGCTTCAGATACAAAATATATGTTTCTTAAACTTCGTTTAAGAATAACAAAATTATAGAAGTGTTACTATTTCAAGGAAGCACAGTGTATAATTCTTTTGTTTTGCTTATATAACAAGCATGTTTATAAATGCTATGTTTTGTTTTTTGGGTATTATTTGTAAATTGGTTTCTTTGTATCATTGGTGGTTTGCATTCTTAAGCTGTTTTTCTTGTATCTTACGTGTAGCTTCACATATACATTTTTGATGATGCAATTAAGATTTCTTTATTGTTTAATGTAGGCTTTGAAATACCCTCCTGTGAGAATCATTTCCATGGATGTGCAACTTTTAGCTATTGAAGAAGCGCGCTAATACGCATTTTATACCACAATAATCGAGCTTATGATGTTGACTTCATTATAGCTTAAACTAGAAATTCAGTTTGGGTTTCTTATAATTTCTTTTGCTTAAAAAAATTTAAACTAAAACTAAAAGCTAAATAATTAGCTTGTGTGCTTCAAAAATGGTATGGTTTATCTAATTTAGTAAGAAAATTGCTGCTGGACACTAAAATTTTTGCTTTATTCACATTTGCAAAACATATTATTGATACCGAACACAGACCTACAGTAAATAACCGCATACAACCACAACATTTTTATAATGACAAGCAAAAACTATACTTTTTGAAGCTTTGGAAGTCAAAAAGCACACACACGACAATAGCTACCTTGTTTTAAACGAGCAAACTGATTTAATGAATTCCCCTTTCTTGGATATTCTTCTTTCTAATTAAATAAGTCAAAGAAAATAAATTTAACTATTCTTTCAAAAAAGTTGTAATAAGTTAATGAGTTGATATATGTCGATATTTTCGTTGTATAGAGACTGCTTTTATACTGTTATTGTTGAGTTATTTTATTGTTGTAACTGTTATCATAGTTATTATAGGCTAGTTCTATTTTTATGTTAAATATTGTCATACATCACGTAGACATTTTGAAAGCCTCATCTGTTTCACTTTTAATTTTCATTTTGATAAAAAAAATTTGATCAAAACATCATATCATAACATAGCAACAGATCTTTATTTGTAGTTGTCATGATCTCGTACTAATTCAATTTTAATCTGTCTGAAAATGCTGTCAAGCAGCGAAACTATAGTCGCAGAAACGCTGAAGAACATCCAGAATTCGTAAGGGCCACTTGTTCCAGTTAGCTTACGCGCTGGCTACGTCCTTCACCGACGAAAACCAACAGTGAAGCCAGAGAAGTAGTCTCCAAGTCTGTATGTAGTATGGACAAGTTTCACCAAGTAAGGGCAACAACAATCAATGAATTTATTCGAAATCCTATTTCACTAAGCAAATTACTTTTCTACTTGATGTCATTAAATCGACAAGAACTTTTAAATTTTCTAGCCACTGTTATGAAGACATAATTAAAACTGGGTAACCTATTATCTTGATTAAAGAAGGGAAATTTAATTTGGGTTTACTCACGTTGTTTTCGTAAAACGTTTAGTGACGTAGATAAGAGATAGCATTTTAATCATTTACATCAAAACATAAGATAATTAATTAGTCTGAAACTTTCTTGGTAAGACGTAGAACATATTTCTTGGGTAAAATGATAACATTATCAGTCTTGTCGTCTCTACCATGTTTTCCCGTCCCATGCAGTTTTTTCATTCTCCCATATTTTTGTAGAAAAAAATTGCTATTGAGGATATATATATATATATATATATATATATATATATATATATATATATATATATATATATATATATACAACGTGATTCATTTCCCCGATAAAGTCCAATAGCTTCTTTAATATACACAAGGTCCATAACATAATAAAATTATTTTCAGCTACACAGCGTGGTCCATATGTCACTGGCACTAGGTAATTTTTTTAAAATTAAACACCCAATATATTATTATGTTTTTTGATTTTAAATGAAATTATGATTACAAATTATAGGAAGTGCTAAGGCACAAAAGTCAATGCTTTTCAAGTTATTCAAGTTTTTTCAAAAAATTTGACAGATGTAAAGTTTTTTCAGGTACTGGTATCATTCGTACACCACATCCGCAAAACTTGAAATTCAGCGCCAGTATCTGACGGGTGCTCTGGTGATAGTGTGAAAAATCATAATTTATGTACAGGGTGGTTGCTAGAGAGACTCCCGTTTGCTGAAATTCCAATATAAATAACTCGAAAATTTCAAACGAAACACCCTGTGTATGAGCATCTGAATCAATGCAAGAAATGATTATCTTTCGGATGGATATGGATTTTTTACATGTAGAGCAGTTCTGAGTTATTCAAAATTATCAATTTGATTGCAACTGCATGATATAATGATTGGATTGTTTCCGTTTAGTATAGTGTGCACTGGTCATGACAGAATTCTCCAAAATGTCAGATTTGACAAGTATATACAACATTGTCTGTTCGTTGTTGTCTGATTGTGTAGTTGCGTTATAGTTAATATACATAAATAAAAATGAACTTCAATAACGAAGAATTGAGACAGATGGTGTACATAATTGGTGAATGTTCTGGAAATTGTCTTTTGGCTTCTCGTATTTATAAGCAGCGCTATCCTATGCGAAGAGAGCCGACAGTTTTGTCATTGAAAAGGCTCAAACACAGATTTGAGCAGAATTCGTCTGCATTTTACCAAGAACCAAAAAAAAAACATTGCCATCAAAGAAGATGTGACTCTTGGTGTTATTTTAACAGTGATTGAGGAGCCAACACGTAGTCAAAGAGCTATTGCGAAAACATTAGTTATGGATCAGTCCTCAGTTCAACGAATTCTCAAGTTTCATAATTACCATGCCTACCACTTCCGAGTAGTTCAAGTACTGGGAAATGAAGATTTTTAGCGCAGAATGAGGCACTGTCAGTGGGCAGTGCATCAAATTGAGATGGACAGGAGTTTTTTCGCAAAGTGCTTTCTGTGGATGAGTCCTCTTTCCATAATAACGGACTCCCAAATATGCACAATTTACATCATTATGCAGAAAACAACCCGCGCGTAACAAGATTTGATAACTTCCAGAATAGGTGGACGCTTAATGTTTGGGGTGGAATCATTGGCAATATCGTTCTTGGACCACATTTTTCTGATGGGCCTCTAAATGGACCAATGTACCACCAGTTGCTGGTTAATGATTAACCAGTCTTGGTGGAACATGTACAGCTACAAGTTAGGCAAGATATGTGGATACAGCATGATGGTGCTCCACTGCATTATGCTGCCGTAGTTAGACAACATCTTGACCAAGAGTACGAAGGAAGGTGGATTTGGGTCATGGATCTTAACATGGTAGAAAACTTTTTCTGAAAGTATTTTCCAAAAAGTCTAGTTTAAGGAAGCTATTGGACTTTATCGGGGAAATGAATCACGTTGTATATATATATATATATATATATATATATATATATATATATATATATATATATATATATATATATATATATATATATATATATATATATGCATACTTATAAATATATCCAATGGAGAATAGCGCCATCTTTCGTGTTGTGGCGGCTCTAGGCCTCCACACAGCCACTCCTCTGGCTAATACCTACTACAACGGCCATTGAATTACATCACTCAGTAGCCAACATCACTTTCACCTGTCGGGACTTGCGCTAAGATCTAAAGCCGGAGACACAGATCGGTTACGTCCTCCTGTCCTCCTTATGGAGTCTTTAGTATGCCACGCCTGCGCTCAAACAAGTCAGCCTTAAAACAGGAATTGTTTTAATATGCAATGGCGAATAGCCCAAAGCGTCATCTCTGGTGTTGTGACGGTTATAGGTGTCCACAGAAGCTTTCAGACATAGACAGTACATCAGGACGAAGAAATATGTGGAAAGAAAACTAGCGTGCGAAAACATCTACTCCCCTGGAGGATACCACGACAGGCATTTAATTACATCACTTACTAGCAACCATCATTTGAGACCTGCCGGGACTTGCGATAGGGTGTCAAGTAGGATACATAGAGCGGTTACGTTCTCCTCATGGACTATTCAATATGCCACACGTGCGCTTCAACAAGTCGGCTTTAAGACACGCATTGTCATAATGTACAATGGAGAATAGCGCAAAGCGTCATCTCTGGTGTTGTCACGGTTTTCTAGGCTTCTACAGAAGCTTCCACGCACACACAATGCAGCAAGAAGGAAGCTGTGAGTAGGTAAAGATGAGGAACTCTGGGACCACCGGCTGTCTAATACGCATGCGTGTGACGTCAGGGTGACGAAACAAGATGTCGGGTAGGATAGAGAGAGAAAAGAGAGCTAACCTGGGATGACGGACTCACTCTATCTGCAGCTCGCCTATTTATATTGTCCATAGAGATTCTAGACCGTTCTGTATTGTTCCGTACCTGTCATTTCTGGTTCCTCCCAGAAATACAATTGCAGAATGTTCGTTGTTACCAACACATTTAACAAGCTAATGAGTCCTTTTCTCTTGATGGCATTTCTGTGGATCGAAATCTTAATTGGCACCAACATGTTACATCAATTGCAGAAGCGGCTGCTAAGAAACTGGGTTTCCTCTTCCGGGCTCGCAAATACTTTTCACCAACTAATCTCTATACCTTATACACTTCACAAATAAGGCCAAACCTCGAATACTGCTCCCACATCTGGGGTGCAGCTGCCGCTTCTACACTCGCTATCCTGGACTCCATTCAAAAGAGAGCTATACGTCTCATCGGTGACCCTACCCTCACCCAAAGGCTTCCATCCCTTGCCCACCGACGTGCCGTTGGTGACCTCTCTCTCTTTTATAGATATCTGCACGGGCACTGCTCAGAGGAGCTTTCCTCCATAATTCCCCCACCTTCTGCCCCCAGCAGATTTACCAGGGGAACAGAGCGAATGCACCCTTTTAATGTCCAGGTCACCAGACATAGAACATCTTGTTATGCCCGCTCTTTTGTCCCGAGGACTTCCAAGTTGTGGAATTCCTTGCCGGCACATGTTTTTCCTTCTCCTCCGAACCTCCAAACCTTCAAGTCCAGAATTAACAAGCTGCCTCTTTCCTCCTTGTCAACACCCACGGTACGATAGTATTTAGGCTGTAAGCCCTCGTGGTGTGTTGTTGACATTAAAAGCTCCCGGTGACCATAGAAGTAACAGAGTTCATAAACGTAATTCTCTAAGAGACGGCTGTGACACTGCCCCCTTCCTACATTCGGCCGTTTCGGTCGAATTCTTATATTTCTTGGTGTAGCGTAAGCATGTGGATATGGACCACCTTCATCTTCCTCTTTGGGCTCCTCTGAATGCGATAAACAACGTCATTGGTTCTTTCGACCACTTTGTACGGACCATTCCATAATCTCTGTATTTTCGGTGGCCATCCCTTACGCCGTACTGGATTGTAGAACCACACCCGATGTCCTTGTTTAACACCAGCTGAATTACCTCGCACGTCATAACGGATCTTCATGCGGTCGCTTTTTATGCGTATATGCGTTCTAACAGCCGAGTACTTGGCGAGAATCCCCGCAGGCCTTATTCTTCTCGTCGACATCAGCCCTGTACCTATAAATGTTTTCATTGAACTTTTTCTGCGTTTCCATGGCGTATACATGCTTCATCTTGTGTTTTTTGCAGGAACTCAACTCTAGTTGCTTTCGGCTGTATAAGTGGGTCGGTTCTTTCTCTTTCAGCTTTCACACTTTCAAAGCAGACGTTAACGTTGGATTTTCTTCCACGGTAATTTTCCGCGCTACCAGGTTATTGCCACGCGACATCGCTATTTCTTCACCGCCGATAGTCAGGATGCTAGTGCCAAGATGAAGTTTAACGCACTGACCTTGGAGAATGTCCAAGCCAATTATAATCGGGTCTGATATGGAGACGAGTATGGATCTCTGCTTTGCCTTCCATGTCCAAGTATGCAGTTCAACGTGACTTTCGCCAAATACCCCGGATCTGATTACCACCGGCTGCATTTACTCTGTAAACCATATCTGTCTCTCTTACTCGCCATCTTGGTACCAAGTCACGGCGAATAATCGTCTACAACGAAGGTGCTGCCCGAATTGCTAACCTGTCAGATATCTACCGGCTTAGGCTTTACTTTCTCTCCTGCGCGTGGTCTTAGAGTCCAATATTTGGCTCATATATGTCCCACCTTGCCGCAGTTTCTGCAACGCAGGGCATTTGCACGGTGAACTCTTATTGGGTGCCTTATCTGTTTTGCTATCTTCCCTAGTAGCTGTATGACCATGGTTGAATCGGTTTTATTTTCTTCTCAGATTTGGGGACCATGAACGTTCACATAACTTTCTGACGCTTGCTTTGCCGCTTCAAACTCCAAGGAATGTGCGAAAGCATTGGTTAAGCTTTTATGTCTCGTCATCCTCAGCGCCTGTTGAATGTCGGTATCTCTGATGCTGTCAACATATGTTTGCAGCGACAGCTGATTTAAAAACTACATCAAAGCTATGAGATAGGCTAATGGTCGGTGTAGAGATGTTGGAGACTTTCGCCCGGTTTCTGACAACGATCGTTTAACTCGGATCGATACAGCTGTTGTAAATGCTGGCCGCCAAACTTCATCTCTAATTGATGCCTAATGCTGTCAAAACTTAACGAGTTCGCCCTGGAAATAACATGGAGCACATATAGGGCATCTCCTCTAAAAGCTACATTAACGAAGTCGCTTTATCTCTCTCGCCCCCACCATTTGCGGTAGCAGCGGCTTGGAACTGGTGTATGTAATCGATACAGCTGTTGTAAATGCTAGCCGCCAAACTTCATATCTAATTGATGTCTAATGCTGCAAAAACTTAACGAGTTCTCCCTGGAAATAACATGGAGCACATATAGGGCATCTCCTCTAAAAGCTACAATTAACGAAGTCGCTTTATCTCTCTCGCCCCCACCATTTGTGGTAGCAGCGGCTTGGAACTGGTGTATGTAAACACCCCATGAGACTCGGGTATTAAATGTAGGGACCTTAATTCTTACGACCAGGCTTTCTTTGAGTCTGTTGTTTCCCTTGGCTAGAGTATCATACTTATTTTCTGGTGATTGCATTTTCTGCTATACTTCCTTTTATGTAATCGTCAGCTTGTTATGTGCGTCGTCGCTGATACCTCTTACTCGACTTTATATCTGCTGCAAGATGTCGTATTTCACTTGCTTGATACGTTCGTTCACACATAAATAATATTCTCCATTCTGCTGGCATCTAGTTGTATAATTTTCTCTGTTTCTTCATCTCTTCTTATAGCCTTTTCATATATTTTTCTCATTTGTTCTTTTGCTTCGTCGTCTTTTTCATTGGCGTCTTTATATCCTTTTCTGGCTTCTTCATCGCTATCTATTGTATCTTATTTTGCTTTTTCATCTCTTTCTTTGCTTCTTCTTTCGTTTCTTTATTTAATTACAATAGCTGTGTGTCTATATTGACTGTTGCGCTACGGGCCCTAGGCATACACGGACTCAAAGCTGATACACAGTTTATTCTGTTTAAGAAACACACGCAGTTTGGAAACCGCTGACGCTGATTCCCCAGATACTCCAGAAATGTCTAAGTTATTCAACGAATATTTTGGAAAAAACCTTCTTTATCAGCCTAAATATCTCACTTCTGACACACCAGCTGTTACGTCTTTCGGAGTACTGGATTTGTTGACTACCAAAACACAGCTGTTAAAACTACACATTTTTTATAAACAACTATTTTCCAACATCAGCTAAAATTTTGCTATTGAGACGGATGTGACCATATATATATATATATATATATATATATATATATATATATATATATATATATATATATATATATATATAAAATTCGGCCTTCTATGGTTTCAAATAGCAGCTAAATTAAAATTTTAGTGGTACCATTTTTTGGGAACAAAAAATTAAATAAGTATTATCACGAAAACCGTTGTAGATAGGTATATATATATATATATATATATATATATATATATATATATATATATATATATATATATATATATATATATATATATATATATATAGATACTGCATTGTTTTGTGGAGTAGATGGCTTGTACACTCGTTTAATTATTTTATACTGCCCAACTAAGGTCTCTAAGTAATAAAAAACATAATAAGCATTTACAAAAATTTGGTACGACTGGTGATTAGAGAAACGTCTAAGACCAAAGTATTCTGTGATATTAACAAAACCTGTTGCATATTAGAGACTAGGTTTAAATTTTCTTGACGCAAAAAGGTCAAAAATAACCAGCCGATATTATAGTTTTTCTTCTTAAACTTTGAAATTCGCGATATCTAAGGTCTAAATTGGCGATTTTTAAGTAAATATTTTGAAATAAAGGGTGTTATGTAGAATAAATATGGTGAGAAGTATGTTTTACAAACATTGTTTCTGTCTCGACCGTCATTGTCTTTTGGAGGTAAAATGTAAAGAGATACCGGAAAATTTACTGTGAATAATTTTTTAAGACGTCAAAGTCTCGATTTAAAACGTCAAAACTCTCCATTGTTAAACAAATATTTTGAAGCAAATCCGATTAAGTAAACTAAATGTAAAATGTGTGCTTTAGAAATCCTTAAGTTACTGCTTCAACCGTCATTGTTCTACAATTTACTAAAATATTTGCAGGAATTGCATTTTAAATAAACCATTTCTATGACGCTTTGGCAGTGGTTTAAGTTATAGGGTTCCAGATTCAATACCCAGTTTATTATTTTTAGCTATTTTTTTACAGAACATTTACTAATGAGGATGTCGCGACATAAAATTTCAAATGAGCGTGAACTTAGACACCCAGAGCCCATATTCAGAGTTCACTATATAAAAGAGAAAGTAAGGGATGAGTAGCTCACAAGAAGATCAGAGTGAGTACGAACATTCGTGGTTCTTCTGCTGAGTGTTGATACACCAGAAGCAAATATTCCCTAGATTTCTCAGTTGTATTCTGCCGACTACGCCAACTAATAACTGTTGCACACCTCTTTACTTAAAAAACTATATATTTCACTAATAAAATTGAGATAGTAACTGCTAGAAAAGCTATAATAACGTTATAATAATGTACCGATTTTGATGGAATTTGATAGATACCTTCCTTTTGTAAGTGGCTTGCGTAAGTTAGTTAGCCAGGAAATGTTTTACAGAGAACATTTTTGTATTTTCGAAATTGACAAAGCTATTTTAACCAAATTTCGCACTCAGATCTCTGTTATAAAACGCATACTCTGTACCAAAATGTATGTCTTTGTGGTAAAACAAAAATAAAATATAAGCAGTTAATAGGAACAGACTTTGCTGTTGGAAAGATTTTTTTGAAAGTTCGCATTCGCTGCGTCCAAACTTTTTCAGAATGTTCCCTTTTTGATCTGCCTATTTTTTCTTAAAAGTATTTGTAATTAAAGTATTGTTTTTAAAATATTATTTTGTCAAGAGATGTTTAGCAAATTTTTTATTCCTATCTGAATACTTTAATCAGCCTCATATTAATCTTCTAGTTTTTCAGTAGTCACCTGCTGCATCCCGACTTTATATGATTCTTGTGAAAACAGAAAATGTACCAAAAAACAGCTAGAGCGTTTAAAAATGTGTACTCCGAAGTAGACCAAACTAGTGTAATAAAAGGTCTGGAAGCAGCAAGTGCGTTATGGTAGTGAATTTTCCTAGAAACGATCTGGCATTAAATATTTTTTATAACTTTTTTCTTCAAACATAAAAATATAAATTTTAATAGGTAGTTTCCTTCTGATATCGTAAACTTGCGTATCAAATTTGTTTACCATAGATTTTTTCTTTTTGGAGATAATTTTTTTTTCCGAACGGGAACCCAAAATTTTCCCGGAAAACCTAGTGCGAAGTCCTAGTCCTAAATAACGAACTTGTCCAAGCCACTTAGAAAAGGAAGGTACTGGCTAAATTTTATCAAAATCTGTCTATTATTATATATAAAGAACACAGAACAATGCTTTGTTTTTATTTATAGTGTTTTGCTTAAAGAAAATAATTTTTATTTGGTCCTAGTGAATAAGTAAATGTGAAGTAGGTATAGTGACAGTGTATTTAAGTTAAAAAAAATTTTTCAATAAATTCTAACACAGTGTTAGCAGTGAAACGCGGAGACGTTTTTTATAAGTGCAACTAATAAGAAGTTGAACATTGGCAAAATGCAGGGCTAATGAGCTTTGTATTGCACAGCCTGTATCCAGAAGGAGAGTTTTTTTGAGAGAAGTGTAGATATTTAAACAAAACAGGGAAACATAGCAGGCACTCGATGATAAACTGCGTCAATGTGAGTTAAGGCATATTACATGATAGACTGCGGCAATGTGAGTTAAAGAAACATTCGATTATAAACTGCGGTGAGGTGAGGTAAAAGATATTAAGTGTGGAACTGCGAAAGTGAAACGGATAAGTGTAATTAGCACTTGCTTTCAAACTGCCTTAATATAAGATGGCAGGGTAACAAATATTAATCAGCAATAACAGTCAAGGAAGAAGAAAATTTTCCACACAAAGGGCTATCCAAAATAAGCTCTATATCGATTAATTCTCCCAGTGAAATTGTGGCAACAATAAAATCCAAATAGGTGATCCAATCGCGAATAATACAAATCTCAATGAAGAACCAAGTAGAGACATTAAACAGTAAGTCAATCTTGTGAATATTATAATTATAAATATGCAGATTCTTTATATTGTGTTTAGTTTTAAGGATTTCAGTTACATTGATGAATTTTGTGTATATTTAGAACATTAAGGGGGATATGCTGATAAAGGCAGAATTAGTAGAGCATAGTTTATTTAATTCATTGTTTAAATAATATGTTGATTTGTATGAGTTATTGTCAACGATAACTAATAATGTTTGATATAGCTAGGTTTTTGAAACGAATTTAAATAACCAGAAATTACACATTTTAGCTTATAGTTATATAGTCTGATTAATTTCATCCATAAAAAATATGTAGTATCACCAAATAAGTCTATATCCAAATGACTATCAATGAAAAGAGCAAAATCAATAAAAACTCAATTGAATATATATATATATATATATATATATATATATATATATATATATATATATATATATATATATATATATATATATATATATATAAACATCTAAAAATTGAAACTGATAGCGGCCTTCGATTTCAGGGGTCCTAATTCGCAACCATTTAAAGAAACTTTTTCAAAATTCAAAAGACGGGATCTCCACATTAGTGAATTTTTTCTAAGAAAATTCATTAAAAGTATTATTATTTAGCATAGGCAGATACTTTCCAACTAAACCCCGTACGTTCGGCAGGCCAGCGCGACATTTTCTAATTTTAACGATATCGCTTGAGCACACAGGCTGAAAATCTGTTCGGTCATACACAAAAGATAAACAGCAGCCACTCACAAGGGATTTTCGAAGTGTAATCGATAGAAAACAGCGAAAAAGAGGGCCACGGCCCGTCGTTGCGTGGGATGGTAACAATTAGATATAAATTGGAACGCGAAGTACTAAACACATTGTTACATCTAAGTCTCCGGTTTATTGTATTTAAAGCATTACGTTACCGAAACCATTAAAAGAAAAAGTTTAAAATAAAAAATATACGATCATATGGCAATTAAGTATATAAGTAATTATGATTGAACTTAATATTTAACGGAGGGGTAGCAAAATGTTTGCGATATAAATATTAATAACCACGAATAGTGGCTTCTGTTAGGATTCATCTGATTGTAACGTATAAAAAAGTCTGGACGCAGTAAGTACGTTATGGAAGTGAATTTTCATAAAAATGTTTTTAATAGCAAATATGTCTCTTTAATGCAAGCAGGCATCAATTTGGTTACCAGTATAACCTATATAGTAGAAACAATGTACCATATTTTATCAAAATAACTTGTTTGAAAATGTACAAAAATTTTCCTCGCTTCCTAGCCGACGAACGTGAGGTTAATAGCATATTGAAGCATTTTATGAAAATTCGCTACCAGAACGCACTCGCTGCGTCTCAATTTTTTTACAAACGTGCACCATATTTCGCTGAAAAATGCAAAAACGCGATAAGGAATGTTCAAAAGAAAAATGTAGGTATCACCAACGACTTATGAGCCTTCCTGTAATTGTCAAAATAATTTTATAAGATGCAGTAAGTAACGTATACAGTTTTTTCTCGTATCTTGCATAATAACAATTATATTGAGCTTTACCATGGAAATGTGTCACCCTGTATATATGTAAACAGCAAGTAAACCCGGATATGGATTCTAGGGGGCCTAGTTTGCGCTTATTTGAAGAAATCTTTTTAGCATTCAAAAGCCGCGGTCTCCTAATTAAAGAATTTTTTCTACGAAAATTAGCTAAAAATTGTAGACAGTTAAACCATAAGCTTAAGTAAAACTACTGCCAAAGCATCAGAGAAAGTGTCTATTTGAAATGGATTTTCTGAAAATATTTTATTAAAATGAAAGAAAATGAAGGTTGAAGCTGAAACTTAAGGGTTTGCAGAATACTCTTTAGATAATCCGTATTTATTTCAGGTTGTTTGCCTAAAAGTGGCTAATTTTGGCGTTTCAAATCGGGACTTTTTACGATTTGAGGAAAACCCCTTTTTTAAATGCCTCTAACTTTTATCTTTAAAATTACATACTTAAATTTTTATATATATATATATATATATATATATATATATATATATATATATATATAATGCGATTCCACAATTCGGCTCGAGACGCAATTGGCGAGGAATACACAAATTGTTTTAACATTCCCCGAAGAAAGCAGTCACATTTGTTGAGTTCTGGCGATTGTGGAGGCTAAACTTGTGGGCAATTATTTCCTCTTCCAATCCATTTATTTGGATACTGGTGGTTTAAGTAGTCTCTAACAGCAATACTGAAATGAGGCGGTAGTCCATCGTGCATAAACCAATGTTCCAGTCTAAGTTGTAGAGTCACCTCGTCGAGTAGATCCGGGAGATTGTTTTGTAAAAATTCTAAATAAGTTTCGCCATTTAATCGATTTGGTAAAGTAACTGGACCAATTAAATACCGATCAATAGTACTGATCCAAATATTTATTGTAAACTCGCGTTGGAAATGTTGAGGAGTTACTGAATGAGGGTTTACATCAGAATATTCATGATGGTTATGTAATTTTGTAATACCTCTGGGGGTTAAACAAACTTCGTCATAAAAAAGAAATTTCTTTTGAAAATTAATTTCTTAATGCAAAATAAACTGACAGAAATTAACTCGTTTAACCAAATCTTCCGGTAACAATTCTTGCACTTTTTGGATATGACATGGGTTCAGTAGATTACGTCTTATTGCTCGGTGAATAGAAGTTTGCGATATACCACTTTGTCGAGATAGATTTATAGTACTAATATGTTGGTCACCTTCAATTGTATTTAAAATAAGTTCTTCGTCTTGTGCCCTGGTTGCAGTAGCACGTACTCGAGGGTTACTGAAAAACTTGCCTGTTTCTCCAGCCCGACTTTCAACACCGGCAAATCTTCTCCGATATTCTTCAACACTTCTTCTGTAGTTTCCTTCACAGAAACCTAACACTACTAGCATGCCAACTTGTTCGGTAAATAAAAACTTCCCGGCCATTTTCACAACACTCAGCAAATACTACTAAACTGAAATTACTTATTTTCCTGATTACCTGACGTTAAATTTCATAGCCAGCGTTTGAATTTCCGATAATTTTAAATAACACAGCTCTAATCCGTGTATTTAGTTATTCGGAATTTTGTTGAAAACGACAAAGTTTTTTGAAAACTAATAAGAATAGTAAAAGTTTTAGAATTAAGTTACCCATACAGTGAAATAATAATTTTTTAAATCCGCCTATAGGTTACAAAATTCTGTCACATTTTAAGGGTGAATCATCTGTAAGGCTAGATGCATTCTCACAACAATTAGAACCGTAGACCGGTTTCGCTCTAATTAGAGCTCGTTAGTACGGTATAGTAATTGCTGCGAAAATACACCTATAAAGTAATACGGCTATAGTAGCCAGCCTTTTAACACTAAGTGAGTGGTGAGCGTGTCGCCACCTAGTTGCGGAACCGAGTAGTATGTTGTCACGCCTGCTCCAAATAACACAAAGTGTTAAAAAATAGAGACTGTATACAACCAACTAACAATTTATTAAATTGTCAGCCCTGGCCCATTTTTACCCCAATATAGAGAGGACAAAGTATGTAAGGCTAGATGCATTCTCACAACAATTAGGTCTACGGTTCTAATTGTTGTGAGAATGCATCTAACCTTACATCCTTTGTCCCTATATTAGGACAGAAATGGGCCAGGGCTGACAATTTAATAAATTGTTAGTTGGTTGTATACAGTCTCTATTTTTTAACGCTTTGTGTTATTTGGAGCTGGCGTGACAACATACTACTTGGTTCCGCAACTAGGTGGCGACACGCTCACCACTCACGTAGTGTTGGAAGGCTGGCTACTATAGCCGTATTAATTTATAGGTGTATTTTCGCAGCAATTGGTATGCCGTACTGACGAGCTCTAGTTAGAGTGAAACCGGTCTACGGTTCAAATTATTGAGAGAATGCATCTAGCCTTACATACTTTGTCCCTATATTAGGGTAGAAATGGGCCAGGGTTGACAATTTAATAAATTGTTAGTTGGTTGTATACAGTCTCTATTTTGTTAACACTTTTTGTTATTTGGAGCAGGCGTGACAACATACTACTTGGTTCCGCAACTAGGTGGCGACACGCTCACCACTCACTTAGGGTGAAGCATCTGTTATCAACCCTTTAAGATACTTCAATTGAATTACTATTAATGTCAATTAATGCCCTGTACAAACTTTCAATAATCAAATTTAAAAAAAGCATATAAAGTTCATGGTCTAGCGGAGCACTAATCCATAAACTCGTAGCAAAAAGCATTGTACATAATTATACCTTGGCAAGTGTGGTTTTGTATAAATAGCTTGAAGAGGTTCCTTGGCCGGAAATTATGACCTGTATTTCTTTACACATTTTAAGTTTGTTTTTGGAAAAGTGTCATATGGTCCATGGTTTTATACTATGAAGGGTAACAGTTAGCGTTAACCAAATATAATGCCTCTCATCAAAGAAATTCATATTTATCATTAAAAATATTTGTATACCAAAATGTATAAAAATTTGCTACCAAAATGCAGTTGGCGCGTCCAGATCTTTTTGTACTACGGAACTCGCACAAAATCGAATTACTTTATGCATCTCAAACAAATTTCTGGAAACTTAAATTGAGTCCATAAATTGCTATTTAAGCGAGACCATTTCTCATCCTTTTGTGAATATTCAATGACTAAAGAAGACACCGGTAAGATTTATGTTATAATGTAATTAAAGATGGTAAATTCGTATCAGATACTCGCTTTAGTAAACATCCTCGGAGGATCCTTTGAAAAATTGTATGATTAATGAAACTCTTTCAATTGATTCGAAGTGATATATTTATCTACTTATATTTTACGGTAATTTGTGGCACAAAAAGCAAGATTATGCAACAAAGTTTGATTTGAGGGAGATATCTAAATAGTAACAAGAAAACTCTTACTTTTAATGGACAAGAAATATTAACTAGTGCTCTAAATGCCTATAAAATAAAACTCTGGACGCAGCAAGTGCGTTATCGTAGTGAATTTTTATAGAAATGATCAGGCAACAACTATTTTTATAACTTTTTCGCTTTAAACATAGAAATACAGATTTTGGTATGTAGTTTTATTTTAATAACGTAAACTTATGTACCAAATTTTGTTACCATAGCTTTTATATTTTATGAGATATAATTTTTTCTGAAAGAAAACACAAAATTTGCCCGGAAAACCTGGTTTGATTTTCCTGGCTAACAAACTTATCCAAGCCACTTACAAAGGGAAGGTACATACTAAACTTTATTAAAATCTGTTTATTATTTTTTGAGTTATCGGTGTGATATATATATATATATATATATATATATATATATATATATATATATATATATATATATATATATATATATATATAAACATATGCATAAAAATTGAAACTAACCCCGGATATGGGTTCTAGGGGTCCTACATCGGCTCATTTGAAGAATTTTTTTCAAAATTCAAAAGTCTGAATCTTTCCATTAGAGAATTATTCACTAAAAAGTCTGGACACAGCCAGTGCGATCTAGTAGTGATTTTTTTACACAAATTTTATATGCACCAAGGAAACAAGACTCTAGATTGCTTAATGAGTCGTAGAGGCCTTCGGCCTCTCAGCGCTGCGACCACAATTGGTCTGTTTTGCATGAATCTATTTTCTAATAGTTGCCCAAACTGCTCAGATTTTGTACATAATTTTTTTTTGATGGCTATCTGACGCATTTCTTAGGGTGTTAGAGTCACTTCTCCATGCTGTTTGAGGCTTCTGCAGAACTGAGCTATGCATTCGCATAGTAGGTGTTCTGTTGTTTCTGCTGCTTCAGAGCAGTATCTACGGTTTTCACTGCCCGCCCTGCCCATCTTCAAAGGTGATACCTTACTGGGGAGTGTCCTGTGCAAAGTTCCGTGATTATTCTCAAGTCGTTCCTGTTCAATTCAAGAAACAGTTCAGACTTCCCTGTGGATATGGTGATGAACCGTTTTTCTTGCCTTCAACCTGGCGTTCTCCTCCAGTATGACAGCATTTGGTTCATCTCCCAAATATAAAGTTCAGTTCCTACGTGGCTTGTTGTTAGTCCATAATAACGCTACGGACCATAGAATGGTGTTGTTTTTGCTGTTCTTCCTTATTTCCTTCAATGCCTTGATGCCCTGCCACCCACATCAAAGTTACTTTGTTGTACCGAGCCAGTTGCTTTAAGGATTTTTGGAGTTCCAGTTCGGTTTAGACTCGGTTTTAAAAGATCGCAGAATATTTAGTACTGCCTGACCCTCTGAGAGGATATGGGTCTCCCTATTTCCGAATCTTCTTGGTATGTACTCTCCTACACACAGATTGATAGCAAGAATTTCTTGTTGGAAGATGTGGAAGCTTTTCCTAGGGTCGTAGCGAGTTTAAAGTTAGGTCCTCTTATCCACAGTCCAGCGCCCTTTATTTGTTTAGATTCGTCTATACGCCATACAGACGGGAAGTTTGTCAGTCCTTTGGTGTCTCTGTCCCACGGTTTGGTTATCTATGACCACGTCAAATGATATTATAAAGTCCAGTTTAGCTGGCATTTTATCTGTTGAATTGGTAAGGGTGACTCCAATGGAACAATTTTCATGACATTTGAGTCTCCTGATTTGAATTTGTCTGCTTGACATAGTCTTGAGGCGCGTTATCACTGCTTACCTTCACACATATCTGCGGTGAAGTAATATTCAACATGGTCTCTAGCGTAGCAGTAGGACATGATGCTATAGCTGCCGTTATTCCAAGAGAGATTAGCCTCTGGAATTTTTGCAATTTGCTTGGTGTTTAGGCTTGTTTTGTTTTTGGTCACCATACTACAGATGCATATGAGACATATATTTTACCACAGTATGGTATTTCCAATATAAAATTCTTGCCCATGCCTTCCGTACGAATCTACGACATTGCCATTGTGGTTCTCGAAACAGTTTACCCGAGTGTGTGTCCCAGTTGAGTTTTTGGTCTAGGCAAATCCCTAAGTCTTCAACTTCACTGTAAAATTTTATTTGTGTTCCAGAGTCAGAGCTTTTAAAGTTGGTTTCATGAAAGGGGCAATAACTGTTTTATGAGAATTGACAATAAGCTCCTTGCCTCACACCAGTTCCTTACTATATTCAGGGGTGCTTGCATTAAGCTGGATATTACAGAATCATGCTTGCCCTCTACTGTTATGGCAATATCATCTGCATGTCCTCGGATTATAAATCGTGCTCCACTCAATGTAGTCATAAGTTTATCAATACCGAAGAGGTGATAGCACTCCCTCTTGAGGACAACCTTTTGCCGTCGTCACTGTTGCGTTGGTGTAATTGTAGAGAAAATACACCTATAAAGTAATACAGCTATGGTAGCCAGCCTTCCAACACTGAGTGAGTGCTAGACACGAAGCAACGTGCCAACACCTAGTTGCGGAACCAAGTAGTATGTTGTCACACTAGCTCCAAATAACACAAAGTGTAAAAAAAATGGTGACTGTATACAACCAACTAACAATTCAGGAATCGACCAGCTTGATCACCAATATTCCTTGATGAGTTCTGTGTTGGTTAACTGTTGCGTTGTATGCCATGGGTCGCCTTGCTCTAGTTTTCGGTATCCGGCTCGCGTCGAGACTCACAGGAATCGACCATAGGTATCTGGCTCGCTGATTGACTGCGAATAAATATTCCCGATTCCGGCATTCGGCCGCTTCAGGGTATGGTCTTATACCAGCCCAGAGAGCCGCAATGCGGCCCCTGCGGTTCTTCTCATGCTCTCGCAGCCATGGACCTGGATCTTTAATTCGAGTGGCGCCTATTTGTCGAATAATGTTTTGGGTGTTGTGGTGGGCCCTTTTGCCGACTGCGCCCTTTCCTTTAAACCACTTCTGCAGGTGGGATACATCTTTACGTGTGATGTTGATACAGTGAGGTGTAGGTGTGGTACCTTCATGGTGGCTTGGCTTTCTCCGCTCATTGATTCTAAATCCCATGGCTTCGCAAACCGAATACGCTCCACAACGTACGGCTTGGGGGTAGATGCTCGTACGTGTGCTCCTCACGAAGATCGGCACCCAAAATATAATTGACTCGGTCCAACAGTTTAGTAAGTTCTGGCCTTTGTGGTGGTTTTGGTATTTCACGCAGTATTTTAATGGGTAGACCGTCATAAATCTTTATATACCTTATAACTGTCCCCTGGTGAGGTCTGTGATGGGACTGAATCCAACTGAGCAGTGATTTCATCTACTTTTGCAGGTGCCACCATAGGTAATGTGGGTAGACTGTTGCTGAGTATTTGGTTAGTGGTATAAAAGGAGCCACAGACCGCCAGACTGGTTGGTAGTGTCGAGTCCAGCAACTGCATTTCGGGCGCTGACACCTGCTCAACGCGGCATAGTTCCTCCGCTTGCTGTTTAATGCCGTGCATTTCCGGATTCGGCAGTCGTTGACTTGTTTGAATAGATTGCAATTGACTGCACAAGTCTTGCTCAGTCAGCCACAACTCTGAGTAAATGTTTTTCCACTTCTCCATTAATTTTCTCCTGTAACGTTCAAACTCTGTCTCCAAAATGTAGTGACGTAGTAATCGCGCATTAATCAATGTTAAGCTCTCTGGTCCATGCGCTGGCGAACTATCCCGGCTAGCGTGGACAGGACTCTAGGCTCCGTCAAACGTGTCACTGGGGGGCGACTATTGGGCCACTCGTACTTCTGCGGTAGCCATACGGTCCATGACGCCGAATATCCAAGGTAGGCTGCAGACTTGATTACTGAAGACGGGTAAGGGTGGCTCATTGCTCACCGATGGCCCGTCACCAATACTATCGTCGCCGGTTTGCAAAACCGGGTGTTATTATTATTATTATTATTATCGACTGAAGCGCTTTTACACTCCCTCAAATGGGAACATTCAGTCATCCCAGGTACCTCAGATACCAAAGGTACTGAGCTCAGATGGAGCCCTTTCCAGGTTATCGGGCCCTGCATGACAACGCGACACATCCTCATTTCCCAGAAATCTCCGCACAGCGTGGGTAGTTGCAAGTATTACCGCCTTCTGCATAACCTTATAAGAATGCTCTTTAAGGCCGAGCCTATTAATGTGCTCTCGATGATTCTTAGGAAGCACACCAATTGACGACATGACTATTATAATCACTGGGACACTATCTGTGCTCCATTGTCTTATTACTTGTATCTCAAGGTATCTGTACTTCACAGCGTCAGTTAGTTGCAGGACGTATCCACTATTATTATATCGGGCCACTTGTGGGCAACTCGTTGATCTGTAAGCACTGTCCGATCCCAGTACAACCTGTATCCTAAGTTCTCTAATTCAGGCTCAGGTCTGTATCTGTAGTAGGGTAGCTTACTAAGATTTCCGGTTTCCCGGTTTCAGAGCCAGTTCTTGATGAAGTATTTTAGCAACTACGTCGTGTCTCTCTTTATACCTGTTGCAGGAAACGCTTGACATCCTCCGGTGACGTGTGGATAGTCTCCGATGACTGCAACCCAAATCTACATTTGTCATCTTGGACCGAATTATGCCCAACTATATACTTGAGGTAGTTTCTTGTTGGGATGACCTGATCTTGTATGGTCACCAAAAACCCCTCTGTCTCTGGAAACGTCTGTTCGGACACCAACCAGTAGTTCGACGCCAGTTTGTCGACATGTGCCCGGGAGGTCTCATGGAGAGGCTTCTGCATCCAAGATTGCAGCTTTTGCGGTGTTAAAATCATCTGCCTCGCATATGGCACAGTGTAGTTCAGAGGTAAGCAACCGCTGATGGCAATATGTACGCAGGTTCACTGTCTGCTGGTCCAACTGTTTACCAATATCCAACACTCTTCTTCCACCTTGCTATCTGGTAGGGTTACTCGCTCGATAGCACCACGGGAGTAATGTTTTTTGGATTTTGTTCGCACTTTCCGGTGTAGATTTTTTATGTCCGTTTTACTTCAGCCACAATCCCAAATGAGTAGCTAAGTGCAGAAAATGCATATGTATTCAGAACTTTAGGCATGTTCTTGCTGCTAAGATGTGACCGCACCACCTGCTTTACTCGTTTTGTAAACTAATTTGTCAGATCGTTCTTCATTACCGAGTGGTTTATTTTCATCGCTTGCTGTATGCCCAGGTATCGATAACACTCCTCCACATCCACCGAGGCAATTTGCTAGCCGTTCTGCATTTCATATACACCTGGTTGTAATTTCCTTCTGATTACACATAAGGTGCGACATTTATCAAGCCCAAACTGTATGCCAATATCTCTGGTGAACCCTTCCATGATTTTATGGAGTTGTTCCAGGTGGTTATTTGTGGAGGTCATTAGCTTAAGATCATCCATATACAGCAAATCATTTAGCCTCATTTGCTCCCTGCCATTGCTTTTTATACTAAAACCATATCTGGTGGAGTTCAGGCTGTTTGATAGTAGATTCAATGCAAGCCAGAACCACAATGAGATTAGCGAGTCGCCTTGAAATATGCCTCTTCTAATGATTAGAAGTTAGTTAAGGATACAAATTGGTTACGATCTTGTCACCAGTTTGTACCCATAACTGAATCTTTGTTCTCCAGGTAGACATTGTGTGTTCAAGGAACCTCAAGACGTATGTATCAATCTTATAGATCTTCAGCACACTTATAAACCATTCGTGTGGAACTGAATCAAATGCCTTTTTGTAATCCAGGTAGGCAGCAAAGATATTTCTTTGTCCATTGCAAGTTTGATTGCACACAACCGAATCAATTATTAGATGTTCTTTGCATCCCATAGATCCTTTGGCACACCCTTTTTTCTGGCTCGCAATAATGTTGTTTCGTTCACAGTGCGCATATATGCGTTTCTCAAGGCAGGCTGTGATCAAATTATGTAGGGTCGGAAGACAAATTATTGGTCGGTAAGTGCTAGGGTCTTTTTTTTAATTTCAACAACACACCACGAGGGCTTACAGCCTAAATACTACCGTACCGTGGGTGTTGACAAGGAGGAAAGAGGCAGCTTGTTAATTCTGGACTTGAAGGTTTGGAGGTTCGGAGGAGAAGGAAAAACATGTGCCGGCAAGGAATTCCACAACTTGGAGGTCCTCGGGACAAAAGAGCGGGCATAACAAGATGTTCTATGTCTGGTGACCTGGACAGTAAAAGGGTGCATTCGCTCTGTTCCCCTGGTAGACCTGTTGGGGGCAGCAGGTGGGGGAACTATGGAGGAAAGCTCCCCTGAGCAGTGCCCGTGCAGATATCTATAAAATAGAGAGAGGTCACCAACGGCACGTCGGTGGGCAAGGGATGGCAGCCTTTGGGTGAGGGTAGGGTCGCTGATGAGACGTATAGCTCTTTTTTGAATAGAGTCCAGGATAGCGAGTGTAGAAGCGGCAGCAGCACCCCAGATGTGGGAGCATTATTCGAGGTTTGGCCTTATTTGTGAAGTATATAAGGTATATAGATTAGCTGGTGAAAAGTATTTGCGAGCCCGGAAGAGGAAACCTAATTTCTTAGCAGCTGCTTCTGCAATTGATGTGACATGTTGGTACCAATTAAGATTTCGATCCACAGAAATGCCAACAAGAATGCTTCTGAACCGAAGGGTACCGGGTTCCTCACAGGTTTCACCTTTCACTTTTTCAGTAGAAACTGTAACATCAACATCAACCGAGGTTATTGCATTGTATTTGATCAAGTTGAATGTCTGCACGTTACAGAGGGAGTGTAAAGTATTTGCGATCCCGAAAGAGGAAACCTAATTTCTTAGCAGCCGCTTATGCAATTGATGTGACATGTTGGTGCCAATTGAGTTTTCGATCCACAGAAATGCCAACAAGTGAAAAGAACTCATTACTTTGAATAATTTGGTTGTTCATTGTGATAGGTCTAGGGCTGGTGTATCTATTATGAGAAAGAAAGCAAGACTGAGATTTGGTGGGGTTGAATTGTAAAAGATTTCTACTTCCCCAGTCTAATATCTTTTGGAGATCCACGGAGACAGAACCCTTCATGAGTCTGCGATCCTCATCTAATTGGGCTAAAGAGACAGGCTTAGAATATTGTATATTTGAATGGAGGGTGATGTCGTCCGCGTAGCTGTGAACTGGGTTGGATGTGCTCGAGAGGAGGTCATTGATGTGGAGAAGAAACATTTTAGGGGCTAAAGCTGAACCTTGACGAACTCCTGCATTAATTGGACACAGTTTAGAGGAATGGCCATCTACGACAACAGAAATGCTCCAGTTGGAGAGGCAATTTGCTGTCCAGGTACGGAGTTTTGGAAGTAGGCCATAGGCCGGAAGTTTATTAACCAGCGCTGCGTGCCAGACCTGGTCGAATGCTTTGGATATGTCTAGAGCAACAATCTGGGATTCACTGTGTTGTTCCATAGACTTGTTCCAAGAATGGGTGACAAAGGAAAGGAGGTCGGCAGTCGATCTGCGCTGACAGAATCCATACTGCCTGTCGTGGATTAGACTGTGTTTTTCAAAAAATTTTAGTAATTCGGTGTTTATATACTTTTCCATCACTTTAGAGACGACTGGAAGGAGAGAAATAGGCATGTAGTTGCTGGGAAGCGCTTTGGATCCTTTCTTGGGGATGGGTTGTACTCGAACAGTTTTCCAGTTACTAGGGAATATGCCTTTATTATAAGATATCTGAAACAGACGAGTCAGGACAGGAGCAAACTCTGGTGCGCATTTTTTGAGAACAATTGCTGGTCCTGCAGAACAATGCTGGTCCTTTGGCAGAAGATACGTATCTTCTTGTGTGAAAAGCAGAGGCATCTTCTTTGTGTCAAGTATAACATCATTTATTAACACCGCCAATAGATGATGTGTACACCTAAATTTCTTCAGCAAAAAGTTTTGGACGCCATCAGGCCTGGATGCCTTCCAATTATGAAGCTCTTTAATAACCTGGGAACTTCATCTATGGTAAACGGCTCATGATGCATTTGTTCATAACTCTGACAAGCTCGGTGTTTTTCGTTAACCCAGCTGGCGCCAATATTACAGGAGGCTGTTGTGGCCAGTTGACTTTGCCAGAACTCTTCAACTTGTTTCTTTTTTGGAAAAGTATCGGTGGTTTCATTTCTAGCTGAATTAATCTGACGGTAGAAAGTCCTTTCAGAGCGTTCACATATATTGTCGCACTTCCTATTATTGCTCGCTTTATATCTCCTCGACCGTTCTGCATGTAGAGGAAGCTTCTATTTTAAGGTGTCCAGACAGTTTTGTGTAGTGTGGTTGGCTGGATCTTGTGCTGAGTGTTGTCGAACTCGGCCTATTATTTTCCCTATTTGTTTATGCAATTTTCTTGTCTGTACTCCGCCAATGTATTGCGTCAATTGTCCAATTTCTTTTCGAGGCGTTTCCACTCTACTTATCAACCTTTTTCCCAAGGGGCACTCTTTGACGCGAGTCTCTGTGGTTGGACCTTCGATCAGAAATCTAAATTCCTAAGGTTTTAATTGCTTTAGTTGTTGCACAATAAATCAGTGTATGCATGTGCTCCAATGTGTTGATCTCTAGAAGGTGCGGTGGCAAAATTATTCTGTTCAAAAGTTCCAATATAATTGGCAGCTTTCTAAATGATCTTAGCCTAGGTAATGGTGGTCAAGTAAGATGATTTGTTACTTCATACCCCGCGACTGCACAACACATTTCTGTGGACAATTTGATTCCATGAGTTCCTCATTTTCTTGCGTACCCTCGGTGATCTTCTTCCTCATTATGTACAGGTTGTAGATTATTACCACCAAACAGGATCTCGTTATTTTCCGTAACCACTATGTTAATAATTTCATATTCAATGTCCTGTCTGATGAGTAGGTATAGAAGAGCGGTTCTGGAGCCACCACCCACCACACACCACCGGTGGTGGAGGTGGTGGAGCCACTGACCCGGACCCGACGGCCCCGACCTAACCCGAGCACAAGGTGGCGGAGCCACCGACCAGACCCGAGCACCTCCACCACCTGACTTCGCATTTAACCCGAACAAGTAGCGAACTAACCTGAGATGACGTAATCAAATTCAAAAGCCAACTAACCTGTATTAGGCAAACGAGGAACCGCCATTTAAAATAACCTTGTGAGCAGTTCATATTTCCTGTTTGTGGTTTTATTTCCGTTGAATGACCTTAAAGTCATATGAAATAGATAAAACTCCAGAATTTTTTTGTATAAAAGGTTGTAATTTTAAATCAAAGGTGGGGATATAATTATAAAAACACCGAGTGACATGCAAGCACATCAGTCTACAATTTGCTCACAGTAGTTATTCTTAGTAGTTATAGTAGTGTACTTGTTCTGTTCAACATGTATGGTATCGATGTTAACGATGGACCTGAGTCCTTCAGACCTGCTAATAACAGTGTTTGTGAAAATTGTTATTGGGGTCAAGTTGATGCAGCTATGCGCCAGAATATTATTGAGATTAAGCAAGAAAGTAGAATGCTGTTGGAAACAAGGTATACTGTTAACCCCTCTCTAAGTGTTGCAATTGGTATATCAAACGCTGCTGGATTGATTCCAATAATTAAGATTGTAAATAATAGTCCGTATCCGCCAAATCCAAATATAACAATCTCATCTGGCTCCTGGGAGTGGGACTATTTTATTTCAACACTAACAAAAGCAGCTAAAGAATACTTTACCAAAGGTAATACGATTGAACCTGAAAATATTGGAGTATGTACTGTCAAACCTATTAAAATTTTAGACAGTAAAGGTATATCAATCTCAGATGATTCTACTACTTTTTATTTAACCGAAGATGCGGTTCAACAACTACTAGATCTGGTTGAAATCATCAACGAAAAGGTGAAGTTTCTAACTAATTTTAACTTTGATATTCGGCTTAGTGATTTCCTCTATTGTGTCGCTGATGTTCTCAAATGTGTTAATAAGGAGCTACCGTGTGACGATGAAATAGTAAAGCTTATAAATATTATGTTGAAAGATCAGGACCCATCATTCCGAGTTTGCATGTTAGAGTGTTTACACTTTGCAGAGAAACAAATACTTAATCGTTTTAAAGAAATACACACGATATACAATGGGCCATTTTAAAGCAAGTTTTATCATCCTGACAGCACTATGTCAAAATGTATTTTATATCTACAAACCACCAAATGTGAAAGAAGTGCGAATCTGTTTCGACAGCGACGACTGCATGAAATGGTCTGGACTTTCAAGAACACATCTACACAACGATGAGGTGATTGAAGTTTCAACATATAACATGTCCAAAATTAAGAGTGATATGGTGCGCTATAAACTTATGTTCTTGTTTGATAATGGTACCCGTAATGAGACATCTGATTGGAGAACTCTCATATTAACCGATTCTTATCTGTTCACTTCAAATTATATTTCTATGTTTATGTCAACTGGTTTTCTTATATGTCTTGCTATATTTATGCTGATGTACTTTTGTTTTAAATATAACACTATACTTAAAGGTATCTATCGTAAACATTTTTGTTAATAAAGATATATAAGCTGAAGATTTGTGTTTATATTCATTAGTTAAGCATCTATAGTTAAGATGAGATACTGTGAATCGTGCTCGTTACAAGTGAAAAAGAGTGCTTTCTCTGGGCATTTACGTAGTGAAATTCATAAATCAAAAGTATGTGAACCATGGCAAGTTGAACAAGTGCAGATGTTAACTCAAGCTTTTAAAAACAGAATGGCTACCTATCGTATATACGAAAAAGGTATTGATATTAAACAGTTTATGGAAACAATAAGACATAAAGTGTTTCATCTGATGGAAGCTGCTTTAGCTAAGCATAATGAAATTAAAATGAATTTAGAATTGTTTGGTTTGTATGTACTCCAAAGTCGAAATAAAAAAGAAATGAAGTCATTTAATACTAAAAATAAAAATGTTACAGTGTCAACTAATTTTGAAAGTATATATCAACAATTCGTCGACGAAATTTACACAAAAGCTTTAGAGTTTGCAGAAGCTGAAAGCGGATGGATGTTGGAACAGCTAATGTGGTTGGAAATAAATATTAATAAATACAGCTTCAAACCGTAGTGGTATCAACATCTATAAATTGTTCACTACACACTGTCAAACTCATTCAAAATTTAGTTGTCGTAGAGGTAAGACGTGCTTCAGTTAACTCTAACGTATCCAAGTGCTCAGTAGTGTGTTTAAAATGGCTACATTAAGTGATGTGTGTTACCAGCAAATCAAAGATAACTTCTGGTATGGTTTATTTGGAGACTTTCAACTAATTATCGATAAGAACACTGGTTATTTTAATGCGACTAAGCTGTGTAAAAATGGTGAGAAAAAACTGTATCATTGGTTGGAAAATAAGAAAACTAAATAGTTGATTGTCTATTACAACGGTCAGCTAAAGAAAGAGTTAGGTAGCCGGAATACCGATACCCTAAATATTTCAACTAAAGGAGCCCACTTAGACTCATCTCCAGGGGCTCGGAATACCGATGCCCTAGAAGTGGCGGAAGCAACATCTCAATTAACACCAACAACCGCTACATACTTGGTGGACTTTGGTGGAAGACAAGCTGAAAACAACTTGATATCTGGTACATATGTCTGTAAAGATTTAATATTAAATTTGGCTTGTTGGATATCCAATAGGTTCTATGAAAAGTGCAACCAAATTATTTTTGATATTTTCGTAAGTGAATTTAATCAAAAATACAAGGATAACCTCAAAGAAATTGAAGTGAAATTAATGGAGATAGATGATGAAGTGCAGCGTATGCGAGAAACAAATGCTAAAATCACAGAACATTTAGAAGATATATCTCCAAAACCAAGCAACCCTGGAAAACTTTGTGTTTTTGGTTTGCTTTCAAGAAATGAGAAGGATGCTACCTATCCATATCATGCTGTAAGGACTCAGAAGAAAAGTTTTAAAAGAGCTGTCAAGAACTTTAAAAATAAACACCCTGATTCCGAAGTAGTTTTAAACATGTTGTATGATCCAAATTCTGTAAATCTCTTTAACAGAATAAAGACCGAAGTCGAATACCTCAAGGCGAAGAGAGACGATCTACAGATAGCAGATGTACCGCAGGAGAAGTTTATTCAGGATATTATTGATTTACGACATAAATTGTAATTGTTCACTTGGCTTAATTGTATGTAACCAGATGAAAAAATAAAATAACATTATCTTAATAAAGACTTTTATTTTATTCTAAGTACATTAATACATTAAATATATAAGCTTATTTAACATCATCTGAATTTATCCAAGAATTATGAGATTTATCAAAACCCAGCCATTTTACATAGAGCTACTTGCCTTTCTTCCTCAAGATGCGTTCAACCAGATAGATGTCTGTTTGTTTAGTCGTTTGTAGTTCTTCCTCGTAAAACCCTCCACTGATTGGTTTCCCCTGCATATCTTCAAGAAAGTATGTTACTGGATTTGTGAAATGAATACTAACAATCTTGAATAATTCTGTTGACCAGCGAGGAGTATACCCCTTTTCAAATTGAGCTTTTGCTTTACTTATACGTACAACATCACCCACTTTAAATTTATTTTTGTTAAACACTTTGAGATTTGAGTAAACTTGTTTCAGAATAGCTCCTTCATTTTTCTTGTTAACATCTTGAGGTTTTACACCAGTTGTTCGATGAACAGTAGCATTGTAAGCAGCAGTGACGTCAGGTAGTGTATTAATCCACTTGTAGGAACCAATCAAGTTGAAATTTTTATAGATCTTCTCTTTCAAGGTACGTATGACTCTTTCCACCATTGCAGCCTTCTTCACACTATAAGTGCTGTAGTGATTGATGTTATATTTTTTCATTAAGGCGTTAAATTTTGAGTTATAGAACTCGCGGCCAAGATCAGACTGGATGTTAGAGGGCGCTGTACTAGTAGATAAAATATCAGCCATAGCTTTAGTCACCTCTTCAGCAGTTTTAGATTTAAGAGGGCGAGTCCACACATACTTTGAAAAACAATTAATAACCACTAAAATATACTTGTAACCAGAGTTTGCTTTGTAGTAGTCTGTAAATTCTGCTAAATCAATCTGCCACAAATCATTTAAACCTTTGATTATTGTACGTCTACGTTTAAAATTGATTCTTGCTGGTTTATATAACTCATCAATAATTTGTTTTTTGGTATCAGATGGTTCAACAGTTTTGCGTCTCATGGTGATGTTGGATTTAAAAGTATCCACTTATCATGTAAATCTTTTAGTTTGCTGTCTATTTCTCCCAGCTTATTCTTTAGCTTCTTATTCTTTAACACATCAATATCTTTTAAAACTTGAGTAGTTATGTTCTTAGCTAAAATTTTCAATTTATTTTCAAATTCGTTTTTTAAATCTTCCAACTCAGGTTTGTGTACAGCTTCAAGTAGTATGGCAATGATTCTTTGTTTTACCTCATCTTTGTTCTTCTGATAGTCGTCTATCCATACATCAACAAATTTTTTATTTACACCATCTGTTGCATCGACTGGATCAGCGATGTTACACAATCTATGGCTTTGCAAATCAAAATCACCACTATCAGTTCTTGGGAAAATCTCTCTTTCAATAATTTTAAACTTAGAACCTTTATTGGATTGGGAAGGTCCGAACTTATCGATAGACATTTTTATACTAAGCACTAAGGTAGGTATATCTGTGATATATGTAGGTATATTAGGCGATAACACCAACCTCCTTCAGTTCTTCAATGATTGACTGAATTTCATTGTTATGAGCATTATTACCAGCAGCTTGGGAAGCTACTAAAAGTCTAAGTCTATCAACCAACTCATTTATGTCATCCCAATAGACATATTCTATTTGTTTGTTATTTTGTAGTATATAGTTGTTAGTGTTGCTGCTTACATTCTGAGCTCTAGGTTCAGTTTTTTGTTCTGCGTTATGATGTGTGTCGTAACCAAAACCTTGAGGAGTTGAGGATCTTCGTCCTCTTGGGTTTATAACTGGTTTTATTAGAGTCAGATATTTTTCCGAGGAACAACCCTTGGTTCGTGCGTTGGGATCGTAGTTCATTTTATGAACACTAGTTGCTTCTAGAATATCTCTATAGTGTTGAAGATCGTCATAGGTATACCCTCTAGGTGTTTTCATAAATATCAATTCTAGCAGACCTTGTGTTTGCGGATATCTCCTTTGACCTAGTCGAATGTCATTATCAGTAAAGTCCAAGTGTTTATTGCCAAGACTCCAACTACCAGTATCTTTAGCGTAGCGAGCACCATACGTTTGATCAATAGTAGCAAGCCTCGGTGGTTCAGTAAAATACTTGTCTACATAATATCGAACTCGTTCAGGATATTGCTCCAAAAATTCTTGATATGCTGGGTTGTTTGTGACAGTTTGTAGATCTGCCTCAAGCTCTTCAAATGTTGGGATATCCTCATCAAAACTTGTCTCTACTTCTGGTTCGGCTTCAAAAACTTCATGGTCTTTAAGGAACTCAACTTTGGGTTTCTTTTCTGGTACCGCTTCTTCTATGATTTGTTCAGCTGGTGACTGCAGTTTAAGCGTTGATGTATTTTTAGATATTTCACTCAGTGGGTCAACAAGTGGTTTATATAAACGCTGCAGGGCTTCATCATTCTCAGCTCTACCAAGCTTAAGCATTAAATGTTTTTTTCGAATGTTTTCGGCAAGTTGTAAAATCTTTTTCTTGATTTTTCTCTCTTGTTTACCCATCACCTCCATCTTGCTAAAGTTATTTGTTTCGTGTTAAGAGATGCAAACAGTTCTGTGGTTTAAGGTGTACTAGCTTTGAATTGGTTGTATGTCTGCCTATCTAGTGTTAGGTATCTAACACAACAGGTAGACCCGGTTGTTAGACAGGTTGTTAGACAGGTTGTTAGACAAGTTGTTTTAGACAGGTTGTTTTAGACAAGTTGTTTTGGACAGGTTGTTTTAGACATGTTGTTTTAGACAAGTTGTTTTAGACAGGTTGTTTTAGACAAGTTGTTTTAGACAGGTTGTTTTAGACAGGTCGTTTTAGACAGGTTGTCTGTCTTGTTAGCTGGTTGGTTGTCCTGCTAGACATCTCTTTGTTGTTGTTGGTTGTAGACCATTAGATTAATATGTAGCTATCGAATCCTTTTCTATATCTCCCTCTGTGGACTTCGTTTTCTTTTACAATCACCAACACACCATACTTATTACCATTCCAGCATTGACAACATATATTTTTAAATTGTTTAAAGTCCATATCAGTGGTCACATGATCGTCATAGATGTGTTTTAAGTTCGTTTCATCTTGTTTAAAGAGAATCAAAACGTTAGCGTTATCACGTATCAGATGTTTGGGTATTCGAGTATATGTTTGACAGAGATAGAATGAATCAATATTCTTATGTCTCCCCATACTAAAGTGTGCTCTCATTTTATCTTGTTTGTCACAAGCCACATCATCGAATATAAACACCGAGTTGTCCTGGGCTTCTGCTGGATCTAATATTTCATCGTTTTCACTATATGGATAATAACCAACACTTTTTGTAGCATCCAACACCCTTTGTAACATCTTATATTTAGGTTGATATAGAGACTTTGAATATACATACACGTTATCAAACTTTAAGCCGTTCGGTTCAAACAATAAACTTAACATAACATTTGTTTTACCACACCCACTAGGACCACATATGATACCTCTAACTGTGTTTGGGAAGAGAGGACCATGCCTTAGTTGTTGTTCTGCTGTATCAACAACATCGTCTATATTTGTAATAGGTAAGACAGAAGCGTGTTTGATGGTGTGCATCTTGACTGGAACTAAACTATATTTTTCGAGTATGTATATAAATATAGACCTGTAAGCGGATCACACAGTTTGTATCAATGTTGGTGTCACAGGGTGAAGGTCTTGTAAACACAGCCATTAACAAGCTACCTGTTGAGCTGCACGTTCCTGGTTATCAATTTTGTGGCCCGGGTACTAAACTTAAAGAACGTCTTGCTAGAGGTGATCAAGGTATCAATCCTTTAGATCGTGCTTGTCGAGACCACGACATCGCTTACTCTCAATCAAAAGAGTTAAGTAATAGGCATCGAGCCGACGAAGTGTTGGAGAATCGAGCTTGGGAGAGAGTCAAGTCAAAGGACGCGAGTTTTGGTGAAAAGTTAGCCGCTTGGAGTGTTACAAACACCATGAAAGTTAAAAGAAAGCTCGGTATGGGTCTTGATGTAATCAACTCCCAAACCGAGGAAAAAAGTTTCCTTTAAAAACATTCTTAGTCTGATTGGAGAAGTTCTAAAAGACAGAAATCTTATTCCATCAGAGAATGCTGTGTTTGATATCGCTCACGCAATTGTTAAACAGATTGGTGGGCGCAAGAATGTGCTGAAACCGCGAGTTATTCCAATACCTAAAAGCGGAGGCTTCCTTCCACTACTACCTTTAATTTTTGGTGGCCTGTCAGCGCTAGGTGCTCTAGGTGGCGGTGCTGCAGGCATTGCTAAAGCAGTTAACGATGCCAAATCAGCCAAACAAAAACTAGAAGAAGAAGAACGTCATAACAAAACGATGGAGGCTATTGCTATGGGTAAGAGAGGTAATGGTTTGAAATTAAAACCAAAGTATTCGGTAAAGGATTATATCTGAAGAAGCAGCGTAGCGGTTATGGGTTGTATTTGCAGAAACCAAAAAACGAGTAAGATGTTTACCAGCAAGACCTCTAACAAATGAAGATCTTATGAAATTTGCTGGTAAAATGAAAATTCCATATTTTAGAGGTGTATACATGCGAGATACTTTGCCATCGAATGGGCCACGCAAGAATGAATCACTTATCATGAATTTGCAAACAAGCAAGGAACCTGGCAGTCATTGGGTTGCAGTTAAGAAACGTGGTGACACAGCCGTGTACTTTGACTCATATGGAAACTTGAAGCCACCAGTTGAGCTGCAGCGTTACCTTAAAGACTCTACTCTAATGTACAATCATGATGTGTATCAGAAATATAATACTAATAATTGTGGTCATTTATGTTTAAAATTTTTAAATAAAAGCCTTAAACAGTAGTATCTGTGTTTCAGTCATGTCGCAAACCTTCACGTTGAAAGATCGCAGTTGTCATCTGTCAACAGACTACGATCCTCCAATTGAATTGGATCCAGGTGGTAGTTATGCAGTTGCTTTGATAGGTTTTCACACATACAACATACCTAACATATATAAAGGTAAAAATAAATTTTATGTAAAAGAAGGAGCTGCTTGGAGAATCATCACGATACCTACTGGTGCATATGAAATAACACATTTGGAAAACTTGCTTCAAAATGAACTTGTTGGTGCTACAGCAACACGTGAACAAAAGCAGCTAGCTTTGATTCTAAGACCTAATCCCAACACCATTAGATGTGAAATAAAGTGTTTCACAAGTATCAGTTTTGAATCTGATGATTCGATTGGGCGAATGCTGGGATTTTCAAAGCAAGTTCTTCAACCAGGTGTCTTCCATGAATCTGATTTACCTGTTGAAATAGTGGATGTTAAACAGATTCGTATAGAAACTAATATTGTGTCTGGTTCTTACTATAATGGAAAACCTTCACATACGTTATATAAGTTTGCACCGATGGTCGATCCTGGTTATGCAATCGATATAGAACCTAAGAATCTAATTTATTTACCAGTAAACAAACGAGAGATTTCAAATATAAGCATCGACATCGTGGATCAAGATTCAGTTCCTGTAAACTTTCAAGGTGAAGAGGTGTCTGTTCGCTTAGAGCTTAAAAAGATAGCCTAGAATGCTAGTCTTTAAAGATATAAAAGCAAGCGAATCTACCAAAACAAATTTAGTACAATCAGCTCCTTTGAAGCATACACTTCGTTCCGATAATATTGAATTCCTTAAAAGTCTTGGTTATCATGTCATCAAAACTAGAAATATTCAAAGACCCCAAGTTTGACGACTCCATTGATCGAGAAGAACTTAGGTCTTACTATTCATCAACTAAATCGTTTGGTAACAGCGATGAAGTTGAAATAAACATCAATCAGCAAGATGCATTCGTATGTCTAGCAGAGTCAGCTCTAATAATCGAAGGTGCTCTGGAACGTCTAGCAGTACAAAATGCTACTGGTGTCTGCCACATGTCAAATAACGGAGGAGTAGCTCTGTTTGAATCAATGATCTATGAATTAAATAACAAGGAAGTGGAGCGAGTACGAGATCCATACACCACAACAAACATCAAAACTCTGCTTTCGTTTAGTAAGAATGAAGCAAAATCTCTTAGCAATGCTGGGTTGAATGTATCATCAGATCACATCACCTTAAACGATAACAAGTTTCACTTGCTCCTACCTCTTTGGTTCCTCTTCAGTTTCTTTCATCACTTTAAAGGAGTTCTCTGTGGCAAACATAGTTTCCGATTTACAAGAGCTCGAAATGATTCCAACTGCTATTACAGCACTGGTACAGCAAGATCTAAGATAACTGTAACCAACATGTTTTTAAAAGCAAAACATGTATTTCCAAACGATCAAATGAAGCTGGAACTGATGGATAAAATAGCACAAGACACATCTATATTTCTCGCATATCGGAAATGGGATATATATGAGCTATCATCACTCAGAGATATAAACAGAGATGTGTGGGCTGTTAAAACTGCAACCAACTTGGAAAGACCTAGATATGTGATTATAGCGTTTCAAACAGATCGGAAAGATAACATAAGCAAAAAAGGTGACTTCTTCGATAACATCGGTATGGTGGATCTACGAGTGTTCCCAAATTCAGAGTGCTACCCTTATGAGGCTATGAATATGGATTTCGAAAGATCAAAATATGTTGAAGCCTACCTGATGTATACAGATTTTCAAAAAAGTTTTTACTATAAAAACATGTCGGAGCCTCTTTTAAATTATGATGAGTTTAAAGATCGAGCTCTATTTGTAATCGATTGCCAACACCAGAATGAATCAATCAAGTCTTCAACAGTCGACATCAAAGTGGAGTTTATGAGTAAAGACAATTTTGCTCCGAGAACTAGGGCCTACTGTTTAATTATTCATGATTGTGTATTTGAATATAAACCTCTAACTGGTATTGTAAGAGCCATTATGTAATATTTTGTATGTAAATATTATTACTCCTAATAAATTATTTGTATTACAATCAAGTGTTTTATTTCTAACCTTAAACCGTTGTCTAAGAAACAAATTTGGTGGGTTTACGATATAAAAAACATATATTTCAATTTTATAATAAAATAATTTACACCAAATAACTTATATAAAAATTCGCTACCGATTCTCTATTTAAACTAAAGCCGTCATATGATCTGGGAATCGAAATAAAACGTTATGATTTTAGTGCAAACGCTCTAAATATGACATCAGCTGATTAACCGTTATCACAAGTCTTTCCGGTTTAGGTGAATAGCCCGCTAATAACAGTTTAAATCATCATCAGCCGGGGGCGGTCATGATAATTATGTGTTTAATAATTTTTTGAATCTTACCTAAAATGCATCAGATGTTTAAGTGTATTACTGTTTGATTACATTTAAATAAAACAGGGTTATTTTTTAATAGCTGGAGAGGCTATATGTCTTACATAACGAATTGCCCTTTTGTAAATCTGTTTACAGGTGCTATTAATATGGAACTAGTTATTTTGTGTAAAGCGTGAAAATTGGTGTTTTAAACTTTAAGTGCTAGTGTGGATCTCTGTCTGAAGGCGATTATTATGTTTGGTGAGTTGGTCTACCAATTTTTACATAAATAAGCTAAACGCAGCAATTGCGTTATGTTAGCAAATTTTCGTATACTTTTTTAGACTTTATCCAATACTGACAGCTTTAATATTATTATTATGGGACGACTGTTTCACGTCATTTTAAATGGCGGTTCCCATTTAATTCGATCGGCTTAATTTTCATCCTACATACGACGTTATTTGTATTAATTCTACTGAGATAATTTTAAATTGATTTGATTTTAATAAACAGGTTAGTCTTTGGCAAGTGGTTTATATTTATTTCTTAAATTGCTATACTTCTCAGGTTAGGTGTCTTTGGCAAGTGGTTTATATTTATTACTAATAATTAACTTCTTATTACGCATGTTATTTTAAATGGCGGTTCCTCGTTTGCCTAATACAGGTTAGTTGGCTTTTGAATTTGATTACGTCATCTCAGGTTAGTTCGCTACTTGTTCGGGTTAAATACGAAGTCAGGTGGTGGAGGTGCTCGGGTCTGGTCGGTGGCTCCGCCACCTTGTGCTCGGGTTAGGTCGGGGGCCGTCGGGTCTGGTCAGTGGCTCCACCACCTCCACCACCGGTGGTGTGTGGTGTGTGGTGGCTCCAGAACCGCTCTTCTATACCTACTCTGATGGTATTCAGTCTCGTTTGTGGAATAAGGTAATTCCTAAGTATGACACGATACTGATCCGCTACTCTCTGTTGAATCACCTGTATGTGTGGGTACATTTTGAAAAATTCGGTGTGAAGTTGTTGCCTATATCCGGTTGTGTGTTGTGTTACTTTGTAATAAATGCGCATAATGGTTTCATTCATATCCATAGTCCGTCTCATGCGCCGTCTAGCTAATCCCATCTGGGTGAGCGCTGGCTGATTTTCCCGCGCAGCATCCTCAGCGGGTGGAGCTCTAGGTCTTACTAGGCTCCCCTGCCGTTGATTTTGGGCTATAATTTCTTGCATGACAGGGGCCCGCCTCATCAGCACCCCGCCACCGGCGTGCCGCAAGCTGTCATGTCCAGCGCCGGCTCCAGACATACCCTGGCGAACCCCAAGCAGCGGAATTTTTCCGAGGCTTTGATTTTACTCCATTTCCTTGAATGTGCCATCAATTAACCCTGGTGACCCAAGTAGGGATGAACGAAGGAGTAAGGTAATATGGTTAAGGAAAAGGGGGAAATAGGACAGCGGACAGCTGGCGTCGCTGGCTGTATCGTCTACCGTCGTTACGAGCAGCGGAAGCAGTACACCCACCGGCTCGACAGACCTGTGACCCTAGCCCGGGGCCCCTACAGGGTGCTACCGTCCGGGCCAGACGGACCCTGGTTTTTTAACGTTGTTGTTACTCCACCCCCTCCTGCTTTCTCACCCTGGCTTGGGACCGGCGATGGCGGAGTTATTATTATTTCTATTAATATTATTATTATTATTATTATTATTATTATTAATAATAATAATATTGCGGATTCATTGCCAAGTCTGGCAAGTAATTATGCAAGCGCCCTATTGAGGACAACTTGAGTTCCTGTCTATTGCCTTTGATTAAGACAAGCACGGGTCAGGCTGCATGTATCAATCAGAACTGCCTTTTGCATGGTGATGTAGGTGTTCTCTTTTGTATCTGGAACGAGAGTAGCCGACTTGAGTGTGACTGGTATCTCTCCTGTGGCGCCATCACTGTTGGTATCACGGTCATTGCATTATTATTATTATTATTATTATTAGATCTGGCAGAATCGTAATAGTTACATTTTCAGAGTCTACGCCTGCTCTTTGTATCATTACCTTTGGACCGGCCTGTAAGTTAGTGGAAAATAGTAATGTCAGTTTGTGCCAATGAATCTAAAAGAAAATTCGCGATTTGAAACATTATTGGATGATATAAAATATGATATAGTACCACTTCACAATTCACATTATTATGTTGACAAGACATAAATGCTTTAGGTTTCTTCTCTTAAATTCGTATCTGTTGACTTAAATTTTCTTTCACAAAACCAATCATGCACATAATGCTTTTGCAGATGAGGATTCAAGGGCGTTGATTATAGCATCCATCAATCTTTCTATTCAGCAAGAGGCGTAGCTGCCTACGCAAATGCTTAGCACTTTCATTTCTGCTTCTCTCGTAAAGTGTTACAATATAATACGATTTTATGAATCGTTATGGTGATCCCCAAGACTACAAAAACATGCAAAACATTGGTTTTAATAGGTAACAAAAATACAAACGCACAGCTGTTAAATAATTTATACGTAAAATTGAGTGCAGCAGCTCTGGAGTTCTGCTCTTGAAAATCTGAACAAAGTCAAGCAATTGCATTAGCTATTTGTAAATAATTCAGTCCAGTTTGGCATGCAGCACTACTCAATAAACTTCATTCATATAGATTCATTCATAAAAGTTCGCATAAAACGGTGCTCTTTCAATTCTGTTTTTTTTTTGGACTTTATCGATGGTCTATTTCAGCAACTATAGCAAATCACCGACAGCAGGCAGCAGTTTCACCGCACTGACCTGGAAATTTTGCCAAACCCCTGCCTTTCTGTAAGGAGGCTGGGAATCTTGAATGTGCCCCACATTGCATGGACACGGGACCAACGGCTTTACGCCCCTTCTGCAAGGAGGAACATGCAGATGTTCAACTTACTCAAATACAACGCCACAACCTTGGTTGATGTTAATTTTACTGTACGTACTGAAAAAGTGAAGGGGAGACCTTAGGAATCGAACCAAGTACCCTTCGGTTCAGAGGCATTCGCTTTTACCCCTGGACCAGCGAGGCTCTTGGGTTTATTCAGATAAATTATAACTCAATTCGTGTACCTCCTCATAACCCAGTTTACTCGGCACACAACCCCTATTTGGCTCACGTTCCTTAACCTTATTGCGCGCTGTTCCTAAGCAATTTTTCTTGCGCTTTATGCCTTGAAGGTGGTTGTATACATGCACAAGGGGCAGAAGAACTCCCTGTATTTTTGGCTGAAGTGGTAGAAATCCGCTTCGTCCTGTGAGTTTTTCTTCCCCTTCTGCATGAATGGAATCACACTCATTGCATAAACCACAATAATTTTTATGTCCAGCCTTCTAGTGCCTTTTTAATCAGTATAATTCCTGTTTATCAATTGCTTTGTGTGAGTTTTTAATCCAATTTTACTTTATAAATATGCATGTTAGAGATCACGTTTTTGATTGCCCTTCTTCGCCTTATTTTTAACTGTTCCTAATTATGTAAAGTAATTTTCTATAACTTTTAATATAAGGTTAAATCACTAATTTATTATTCCTATAAAAAATTCATTACCATAAGGCTCTTGCTGCATATCGAACTTTTAATCTTTAATACTGTGAGATTGTTTGTTATTTCAAAGACTGTTATGAAACTAAGGCTTGATGTATTCTCACCTTAGATACATTGTCCCTATATTAGGGAAGAAATGGGACAGGCTTAACGATTTACGAAATTGTTAGTTGGTTGTACACAGGCTTTATTTTATACAATTTTTTGTTATTGGGAGCTATCGTGACAACATACTACCTAGTTTCGCACCGAGATGGCGACCCTGTCGTACATGTCACAATGTTACTGTTATCAAAATTAGTTATTATAAACTCACTTACTGCATCCAGACTTTCTATTTTTACAAACTTTATAAAACAGATATCTTTTTATGCCTTCTAAAATGTATATAAAACATTTTCTATATTTAACGACACATTATTCTGAAAGAACACATCAGGCGGCAATGTAATACATATTCATTTTTCAAGCAGCTTAGGCAAGCGTTTTTTGACACTTTATCTCTGCACAGATGATACCGCTATGAAAGACTTTCTTCTCTAACGGTTTGTAAAGGGTGGAAAATGACGATAACAATGTGAGGGCAAAGGTGGCAAAAAATTAGGTCGCAGTTAAATATAAGCAGCCACGAATAATGTAAGCCATTTTTCTAGCTGAAAAAGTATAAAGAGAATGCAAATAGCTGAAAATGTGAAATACATAGATGTATCAAAAAATTCACGCAGCGAATATATTATGATTTATTAATAATTTTTGTGCGTATTTCTCTAAAGTACTTAGACAACCTTTTGGCGTATAGTTTTTAAAAAGTCTTGACTCAGAAAGTGCGTTATGGAAGTAAATTTTCATAAAAACTTGTTTAACACTTTTCTTGGCAGTGTATCTGTTTGGATACGTACGGATTTAATTGTATATATTTCACCCCTAGACTAGGCAACACATTCTTTCGCTTAGTTTTCGTCAGAGTGAAGCCTTACACGGGTTTTTCCCTTGCACCATCTACTGCTGACATCAAGTGCTAACTGTTACATTTGTCTGTTGGTGTTGATTGAAGTGTACATTATGTCAAAAGTACCAGTAAGTTTTTATTCATATTTTTTATATAAACAACATAAAATCCAGACTAACTCATTATAACTAATAAATGCGGTTGCTGCATGCATTGATTTAGTTTATTTGCTGAACATTTTACATGTTTTGGTCAAAAACCTCTCTCAAATTCAATGCATCCAAATGGATAGAGTGCCGGCAGGAAGCAGTGACCATTCCGTGGTCTGAGCGACCAAGGTGAGCGGTGACTGAGGTCATATAGCATTCAGGTTTTGTAGTAAGAAATAGGTCCAAGGGATTTGAGCTGTGTGTTGTGATGCGAGGAAAGTAAGTAGGTTGCTGAACCATATTAGCTAAATAATTGCTGACTACAAAGGCCTCCGCTGCTCTCCCTTGTGGATCGGTTTTTGAAGATCCCAGCTATTTCTTATTAGGAACATTATGAACAAGTCACCAAGAATAGTGACCTCGGAGGATGGATATTCATAAATGAGATCGTCGGTTTTTCAGAAAGGTAGTCGAAAGGCTGGACAACGTTCTTGTCAGAAGGTGACCAGTAAATGCAATAGATGAATTTAGTTGGAGCCCTGAGAGAGAGTTTCATCCAAAGTATATCTTTTCTTCCAGCTTCTAAATTGGGGAGTCTGGTGCAGGGTAGATTGCTACGGACGTATGCGCACACACCTCCATGCAATCTAAAGGAAGTGAGGAGCTCCTACCCCGCGAAATTAAGGCGATTAGTGGCTGTTTTGACACTGATTTGGGTTTCGGTGAGGAAGAGGAGTTGGGGCCTATTAGCCTGGAGGAAATGGTAGACGGAGTTCAGGTTAGAATTTAGGCGACATATATTCAGGAAGGATATGTTAAATCTTGATGCCGGCGCCTCCTGCACACCCCTCTCCCGGAGATCCGAATGGAAGGGTATTTTATCTCCGGAATCTTTTGTACAAGGAGAAGCCATCATCATTTTTGTTTATAAGGGAAACCGACTCATACACCAGAACTGGAAACGTCCGTTGGGACTTTACCAGCCCTTTGATGTAAGGGCGTGAAAAAAATCCTTTGCTCTCACGTTAAGGAAAAGTCCACTAGCACTGCCACTACCTTTGCCTACATGCCCATACAATAGCTAACAGTTCTTTTTCTATAACAGAATATCTAGTTTCACTGTCGTTCAGAGTTCTACTGGCAAAAGCTATAGGTTTGGCATTAGGCATATTTCTTGGAGATAAAACTGGACCTAGAACGTAAGTACTTGCATCTGTTGTAAGACCAAAATATTGTTTAAAATCTGGATATTGAAATATAGCGGAATTACTAAGTAAATTTTTACAATGTTCGAAAGCTTGTATAAATTTTGGTGTATGTTAAATTTGCATGTCTGTCTCTTTAACTCTTATGTGGCTGAAGGTGGTACCCAGGTACTTGTAAGACGTACAAATTGGAATTTTGAATTTTTGAGAAGCCAAATCAAGTGGAGCTTCTAGGACATCTTCAACTATATCATTTTATATACAATTTGTAAATTTTAGACATTAGGAATATACAGAACCCGATTTTTTTGCCTTGAAAATAAATATGCAGTCCTGGCGGACGGTGTTACCGGGGTATCACTGAGTAACTAATACAAGAAAACAGTAAAAAGGACTATACTTTCAATATATTTCATTGTATTCATTGCTATATTCACAAACTAATATCACAAATATCAAATGGGGTTTTATCCTTGCATTCAAGGTAATGCACTGTTTGATCCGTGTGCTGGAGGCATACAGGATTCTTACAAACGGCGCACATCTTGAGAGTTTTTCTTTTCAGTTTGTCGTCTCCCCTATTGCACATTTTGCGTATACCTTTCACCGAAATGCGTCAAGAAAAATCTAGATCGGGCACATGATTGGAGTTATGAGGCACTTCCAGTGAAACAGCCAGGATGCTTCAATGGCGTTTTTCGTAAATCGATTTCGCAATACAACTGTATTTACACTTCTTTGGGTCACAGCAGGCAAACAAAAGTCACGAGCTAGGTCTTTCAGGAAATTTCGCCTTTTATTAGTGCTCTGGTAACAAGTGGGATTGTTTTCCGTGTAAATTACATAGGCAGCTCAAGCTGCTACATCCAGTATATTGAAAAAAAGCCAATGGCCACCGACTTTTTCACCTTTTGCAGGTATAAGTCCCCAACATTTTTTCCATAATGTTTACACCTGATTTAGTTTTATTATAAAAAGTAATTACCTCAGGTTTTTTCTTTAACGTGTGATCAACTACGTCTGTATAGAGCATTGTGGATAATAAGATTACGTCTTTGTTCACCTTTGGGACATACGAACATAACATGGCATCTTTATGAAAAGCACACATTGTCGAAAAGGCGGGCCGTTCCTTATTAGGTAAAAGATCTTTCGAAATATAGGGTTTGTTCTTCCTTAGCGTGCCAACCAGAGTGAGCCCATCTGATTTTAGCATGCGAGCAAGAGGGAGTGATGTAATGAAGTGGTTGGTAGTGATTTATGTCCCGAGCCTTTGTAATGTTGACATAAGCGCATCACAGTTTTTTCACCAATATTCACTTGCCGCTTATTGCCTGCCAACCTTCCTGTGTAAATTGAGCCTTGACACGGATAAAAAGTTATTACATCACATACCCAGAACACCTTTATGCTATAGTTGGCAGGTTTTGAACGAATGTACTGAGTTTCTCGGCGGTAGGGGAAGAGTTCTTTGTCAACAGTTAGATGTTCATTAGTCTTGTAAAGCTTCAAGAGATTTTGGTTTAGAAGTAACCAAATATGGCTTATTGCAGCAGATTTTTCATCTTCAAGTCTGGTTGGTCGTGTTGTGTGGTTATCAAATCTACTAAAGCGAATAATCTGCTTGAAGCGGTCCCTACTCATTGCTGCTTTATACAGTGGTAAGGCGTCTGATTTCCACAATTCATCAATGTGTTCAGTATTAGATTTACGAACACCAGCCATTAGTAAGATCCCAAATAAAGCATCAAGTTCCTCATAAGTGATACGTTTCCACTGTTTTGGTGCTGATGGTGAGTTCTTATTGAAATCATAATACATTTGATTTGCCTTGCGATTTGACTCCCTTATGATAATTGATTTCATTTTGGGTGTCAGCAAAGCATTGAATGTATCGGAACGAGTATACAAATCTGTTGCACGACTCGGGGTACCTAAAATTTACAGACAGGAAATTAGAATCAGAATTAGGAGAGAACAGCATACTATTACACACCTGATTCTCGAATAATATTATACGATCGAGTTTGGGATGATGGTAAGGGTGTCTTATTCCAGATAGCTGAATCCGGACTTCGATATACATCAGCTGGTGGTGGCGATGCTGTATGTTCTGCCTCTGGGATCAGCTCCTCCTTTACGTCGCTGTCAACCTCCACTTCTCGTTTGATAGGAACAATCTCGCCTGTGCGAAGATCTTCAATATCTAATTCTTCATCGTTTGCCGGCGGAACATAATTCTTGTCATCATGATCTTCAAGTGGTTCACTGAATTCCTCATCAGACATCGCACATACCCTAAACATCAGATCTTCATCAGATTCTGTTCATCTCTTATTCTATATCGAAAATAGAGTATATTACCAAAGGAAAAAGTTTATGAGTATAATTGTATGTATGATGTACTGCATATTAGCTGAGCTATCACGGTTTATGCAAGTAAGCGATAAAAAAAACGAAAATAGTACATCCAAGATATATGAATTTATGAATGTAACATCTCATTATTTTTGCAGCCCCAAATCCTCGGTTCCCAGGAGTTATTTTCTAAACTTGTGCGAGAGGAGGCTTAACAAGCATATTACACAAGAGCAAGGTTTCTAAATAATATCCACTAAAAAGCCAGACTATGAAAATATAACATACAAAGAATAAAACATACTTATCTATTTAAAGGTGACCTCTGGAATCGTATGGAAGATCATCAACCATGGAGCGACGGTTGTTGTACTTCTTAGAAGCTCCACTCTCGCCATAAAATGCACCTGCTGTGTTGGTTTGAAAGCGAGACATTCCCGTTTCTTCCATTACAACTGCTCTCTAGCAAATCACAACACACACTAAATGCAAAATGGTTGTGGTTGTTACGGTAGGCTAGCTCAGTCGCACACATATACGATACACGACACGGCTCATTTATTAAAATGCACAGTGGCACCCGGGTACTATCTCCCGCCATTTACGTTGCATTATTTGTAACGCCACATTAAGCAAACCGTCATTGGCTTTTTTATTTTTGCAAAATCTTTTATGTATCGCCTATAATATCCTACTAAACCTAGGAACGATTTATTCTCTTTGGGTTTTTGGTCAAGAAGAATTCTTTATTGCTGATATGTTGTTAGGATTCGGTTTTACTCCGGAGGGGGTGACAACATGTCCGAGATGTTGAACGTCTTTTCTAAGAAATTCAGACTTACCTAACTGTAATTTAAATGTTGCCTCATATCATTTGTTGATCAAATGGTCATTGTTCCTATTGTTACCAACATCTCAGACTGTTGTCATTAAACCTGGTTGTATTTTGGGAGTAAGGATTGTTATTTTCTATCATTTTGTGTTGTGTCTTCATCCTTTTCTTCCCAGTTTGTCACCAGTTTTATTTAAAGGAAAAGAACACTATAGAAACAACCAGTGGGAGGCGATTAGAAAACATCCATGTCTCCTACTCTACGCTTTGCAGCACTTGGCGTGGTGCGTTTTTGTAGTAAAGCACGCCTGAGCCGTTGTAAAAATCTATTGCGTAAAAATATATATAAACATATAAAAATTGTAACTGACCCCGGATGTGATTCCTACGGGTCCTAAAACGCGCTCATTTGAATAATTTTTCTTTCATTCAATAGTCTGGATCTCCGCATCAGTGATTTTTTTCTGCGAAAATTCAATAATAAGTATGTTAATTTATTTTAAGTCTTTTAGAGGACCCTCCATGTACTAAATCAATAACACATACAGCTACAAAGAGAAAAATCAGATAAAAAAGTTACGTTAATGATAGCGTTGAATTTAGCTATTATCCATTTATGTTTGCTAAATTACGTATCTAAAGGAAAATCAAATAAGAGTTGTCAGGAGCACTGAAAGAAAAAGTCTCTACTAAACAAAAGATCCCCTTTGAAGTGATTTGGACTTGTGTATAATATGTCGGGAAAATGTTTGTAGTTCCAAAAACGACAAAAGCACACAGGTATCTCAATTGTTTTTTGTCTAGACTACCAGTGTACTATACTAAAGAGCGATCTCAGTAAATTAAAAGCTGAAGTAAGTCTAATAGTAGAAAAATAAATTTTGCATATTCGTAATAAACGCTTTTCTTTAAAATAACTGCTGGAAAACCTCAAACCTCTTAATCATTATTACACTGAAATCATTAAGCAAGATTGGGGCGATATGTCTAAATTAAACCGTTTGTTATTGCCCTCACTTGGTGAAAGCGCCCCATACTGAATATATACCTGGAGACTGTTTATCTGGCTTCATAACTGTTCGTTTTTGTTTTAAGTAACCAAACCGGTTACAGAAACGTAAGCGAACACTTGTGAAGCCATGGAAATAGTCTTCTATATATATATATATATATATATATATATATATATATATATATATATATATATATATATATATATATATATATATATATATATATATATATATATATATATATATATATATATATATATATATATATATATATATATATATATATATATATATATAGTGTGAAACACACTTATGGAATAGAATTCATTATTCAGCAAAAAATAGCTTTTGTGGAAAACGCTGAGATACGTGAAGTTTCATTTGTCGAACATTATCTTATAATCATAGTTAAAGCTCCCACCATTTTATCTTTTTTTTTAATCGCCACCCTAAATTTCATCACAATTCAGTGGATCGCATTTTTATGAATGAGGAGATACCCCATATATATGGTCTAATATTACAGTTTTCAATACAGGGTGGAAATTTAATACCGGAATATTAAAACTAAACAGTTTACCCTGAAATTCAAATTTCGAAAATAAACTGAATAAAAACGTTCATTTCTTATAATAAATGTTCAAAATATTCTCCATTCGCTTACACACAACGAAATAATCTGCTCTGGAATTCTTCACTGATTCTTATCTTAAATTTCTTATCTTGTCTTTAATCTAAAACGTACTTGGCACAATTAATCGTTTCTTATTAACTACCAATTTTTGCAGTGTGTAAGGTGAGTTTTAACAGTTCTGTTTTTTTTGTGGTATATTGTGTTGAATGCACGGTCTCCTAATAAATTGGTCGTAATTATTTTTCCGATAATTTCAATTAATTTTTGGTCTAATAATGAAATACTTAACTGAAACTCTGCAAACAGAAATTTTAATAATGATTGGGTATGATGATCTGTATAGAAAACAGGCACAAGTTGTTAACCTATTTAATGAAAAACATCCAGATAGAAATATTATTTTGAAGGGCGATGTAAACTGGCAAAATTGCAGATACTGGGCCTCCGAAAACCCCCACTGGATGCGACAAACACACACTCAGCGTCCTCAGAAGTTGAACGTTTGGGCTGGTATCATTGGTGATCACGTAGTTGGACCTGTTTTTATAAAAAATCTAAAGGGTCCTAGATATTTAGAAATGATAAGAAAACAGGTTGTCCCAGTTATAGCAGAATTGTATCCAAATGTAATGGAATATTCCCCATTAAAGGATGTGGTTTCAACAAGACTGTGCACCGCCCCACTTTGCTCTTCAAGTACGGGAGTATTTACACGAAGTCTTTTCACAAAGTTGGATTGGATTAAGAGGTTTCGTAGAATGGCCCGCTAGACCACCAGATCTTACACCCCTCGATTTCTTTTTACGGGGATACCTTAAAAGCAGAATGTATAAAATGCAAACTGCTGATTTAGATGATTTGAAAATGAAAATACCAACAGAAATTATGAACGTAACGTCTGACGTATTGAACATAATTAGGGAACAATTCCAGAGCAGATTATTTCATTGTGTGCAAGAGAATGGAGAACATTTTGAACATTTGTTATGAGAAAGGCATGTTTTTATTAAGCTTATTTTCGAAATTTGAATTTCAGGGTAAACTGTTTAGTTTTAATATTCCGGTATTAGATTTTCACCCTGGATTGAAAACTGTAATATTAGACCATACATATGGGTTATCTACACATTCAGAAAAATTTTAACCAACAAATTGGGATGAAAAAATTTAAGGTTGCTATTAAAAAAAAAAAGATACAGTGGTGGGGGTTAAATGGTGGGAGTTTAATTTTTTAGCTATGATTATAAGATAATGTTCGACAAATTAAACTTCACGTGTCTCAGCGTTTTGCACAAAAAATATTTTTTGCTGAATAATGAATTTTCTTCCATAACTGTGTTTCACACTATATATATATATATATATATATATATATATATATATATATATATATATATATATATATATATATATATATATATATATATGTGTGTGTGTGTGTGTGTGTGTGTGTGTGTGTGTGCCCGTATGTTGTATCCTGATGGCCTCGGAAACTAGGTCCATTAGCCACAAACTGTTGTATTAGAATACATATCAATAAATATATGTATAACAGTGTGGCCCATTTGGGATGGAGACAACCCTGTAACTTTTGTATTTATAATTCGATTTTGATAAACAAAAAGGTAAAACATATAAGTTGAATCACACTATAGGCGCTGTGAAAATTCTTCTTTATGCCACCTGACCAAGGCCTACAAATGCAACTTTGCTATGCCAAAAATAGGAAAACAGTTAGGAACGTTTTAGAAAGAAAATAAGTACGCCACTGCATTCGGCATCACTCAAAATAGACAGATACCAAATTTCATCAAAATAGAAATATTATTAAACATTTCAAAGAAGTTTATTTATGTGACCCTTCTAATACGGAAATGCTGTGGCATATGAAAATAATTTTAGCAGGCTCTGATCAAATGGTATAGAAATAATTTTTACAGGATCTATAGATTTCTTCATTTTCTGTCTTTTGAGATCTCTGTCAAAAAATATTATTATAATTACAAAATTTACATGGGTGTTTGCACATTAGAAGGGTCACACAAATAAACTTTTCTGAAATGGTTAATAATTCTTCTTTTTATGAAATTTGTTACCTATCTATTTTGAGTGACGTCATGCAATCGCTTACTTACTTTTTTCTAAAAACGACCCTTACCCTTTTTCCTTTTACAATTTTTTGACAGAGAAAAACTGCATTCGTAGGCTTTGGTAAGGTGACATAGAAAACAATTTTCACGGCATTTATGTAGTTTCTCGTCTTCTATTTTTCGGTCTTTTGCTCATCAAATTCGAACAGTAAATACAAAAGTTACAGGGTGTTTCCATCTTAAATGTGTCACACTTAATATATATATATATATATATATATATATATATATATATATATATATATATATATATATATATATATATATATGTATGTATCTCATACCGATAACTAACAAAATAATAGGCTGATGTTGATGAAATTTGGTACATAGGTACCTTCCTTTTGTAAGTAGTTTGTTATCCAGGAACATTAGACCAGTTTCTTCGAGAAAATTTTAGCTATAATTTTTTGGACATTTTCTGTATCTCCGAAAATAACAATGCTACTGTAACCAAACTTAGAACTGAACTTTCCACTGTAAAACATAATCTACATGCCAAAAAACAAATCTCTAACTAGGTGAAGATTGCAACACTGGAACATTGAGAACTGATAAGTACACTTGGAGAACCCAAATCACTACAACACATCTTTTTGAAGACCTGACGATTGTTTCTCTAACAAGGTTTGCGTCGACAGAGGGTGAAAAATTCGGAAGTTTTCATCCCCTGATGACGTTAACCTTGTTAGTGAAACGATCGTCAGGTGTCTAAAAAGATGTTTTGTGGTGATTTGGGTTCTCCAAGTGTACTTCTGAAATCTCCAAATCAGAAAAAAATTAAAAGCATTTACAAAACAAATTTGACTGCCACTGGTGATCAGAAAAATAAATGTTTTTTATAAGTCATATCGCGATTTGGAACTTTAATATTTCAAACGAAAGGACCCGAAATAAACACAGGTTATGCAGAAGGAATGTATGTAGAAGTGTGTTTGAGAAAGCCTTAAGCTTCAGCTTCAACCGTCATCGTCCTCGATTTTAATAAAATATTTGCTAAAAAATTAACTGAAAATAAATGTTTTCTCTGGTGCTTTGACAGTAGTTTTGGTAATAGACTTTGTGAGTTAATACTCTTTATTTTTTTTCAAATTGTCCTAGAAAAAATTCGTTGTCAAGAAGTCCGCGACTTTTAAATCTTGAAAAGATTTCTTCAAATGGGCGCAAACTAGGCCCTCTAGAACAAATATCCCGGGTCACTATCACTTTTTACATGTTTACACACAATATATATATATATATATATATATATATATATATATATATATATATATATATATATATATATATATATATATGTATCGTTCTTTGTTTTCAGGTTATTTCAATAATTGTTTTGCAACATTTAACAATTTTGTCTGATACCCAAGATTGTGCTACGGCGTTTCTACCAATATAAATTGGAAGCGCATGAAATGACGTATTCAGGGAGGTTTTGTTTATACTTTTTCTTGAAAAAATCGAGATGCCGTATCTCAAATAGTAGCTGAATTTGAAAAAAATCGAACGGCTGTAATTCAACGCTACGGCGTCTCCACCAATATAAATTGGAAGCTCATGAAATGACACATTCAGGGAGGTTTTGTTTATACTTTTTATCGAAAAAAATCGAGATGCTGTATACATGGCGCTCTCAAATAGTAGCTGAATTTGAAAAAAATCGAACGGCTGTAATTCAACGCTACGGCGTCTCCACCAATATAAATTGGAAGCTCATGAAATGACACATTCAGGGAGGTTTTGTTTATACTTTTTCTTGAAAAAAATCGAGATGCCGTATACAGAGCGCTCTCAAATAGTAGCTGAATTTGAAAAAAATCGAGCGGCTGTAATTCAACGCTACGGCGTCTCCACCAATATAAATTGGAAGCTCATGGAATGACGTATTCAGGGAGGTTTTGTTTATACTTTTTCTCGAAAAAATCGAGATGCTGTATACAGGGCGCTCTCAAATATTAGCTGAATTTGAAAAAAATCGTACTGCTGTGATTCAATTTTTTCAATTTAACAGTCTGTATTTTATGCTTTAGAGGTGAAAAGCATGCCCCTTACATGAACTCCTTATACCTAAAGACCATAGTTTTGGAAATATTTACATTTATAATCGTATACCATGATTCATGTAGGGATTCGTGTAAATATTTTGTTTCTCAGTTTCTTTTTAATTCTATTAACAGATCAGATTATTAAGGAACTTTCAAAGAAAAATATTAAAATATTAACTTTGTTACAAAAAAGGTAAAAACTAGTTAATTTGCTTAGATTATGTATGATTACATTTTTATAATATTGTTGCGTTTTCTCCGGGTTCTGGATAAGTGAGACTTTAAATTTTAACAAAACAACTTTATTTACTCTCTAAATATGGATACAATGAAAGTTCTAGAATGTCTCTCTCACAAAACACTTAGTTTATCTGGCCTTACAATCACTAATCTGCACACAAGTCACTATACTGAAACTACGGTCTCTACTTACTTTACACTGGTTACTGCTTCTTCGAGTCACTTCAACATTATCTAATTGAACTGAACTGAACTGTGATGGCTTACTTCCACCTTTATATAGCCGTCGCACCTTCCACCTCGTTTCTCGAGTGTTCCATTCCAGAATGTTCCAGGACCTTCTTTTGCTAGAAGGTTTTGTGAAGATCGGCCCCGTGTGTATACAGGAGGATGTATATAGAGGTGATCCAAATGTTGTCATCACTCCTATGTTACACAAGAGGTGTTTCTCGTAATATAAGATCTCTCTGCGTATACAGGGTGTAAGGGTTCTCTGCGCATACAGGATGTATATACAGGGTGTTCGGAATGTGCAGACCTCAGTTATCCGTTCCCACGGGGTACAAGTTGGTAAGTTCGTTATTTTTGGTCCTAGAGGGTTGAGACTTCGCCTGAGGGGGGGTCACCCCAGGCACCCCCAGTGGGGTGGGGAGGCGGTGTTGCCAGATTATGCAAAAATTCCCATATGTTGGGGAAGTTCTGGAGATGAGGCAACACCGCACCTACATCTGTTGAAGTGCTTTTCAACACTATATAAAAGTAGATACTTCATAAATTGTTTTCATAAATGTCAAATGGAACTTTAAAGCTTTATAGTGTCAGACTTAAACAACGCTCTTATTTCTGATAGCTTGTGACATAAAAATACCAGAAGCTATTTTACCGCTTATATATTTTTTCCACTGGTTTTTTAATTTTGATTACAGATTAGGTATATAATAAAAGTTATATGTATTTTTCAGCATTTTTTACAACTGTCAAGAAGCTTTCTGTGATTAATTATATCTTGGATATCTTCACAGCTGTAGTTTTTGTGTAAATTGCTTGGATAGGTTTCTTGGTCAGGAAATTCGGACGACTTTTTTTGGAAAAATGTTAAGTTTATGTTCGGAAAACTTTTGTACTTCTTCAAAAAAAAAGCTATTTTAATAAAATATCGTTCGCTGTTTCTACTATAAAGGTTATGCTATCCACTAAATTTGATTTCAGTCTTTAAAAAATCATATTGTTACAAAGCATCTCAATAGATGTAGGTGCGGTGTTGCCACATCTCCAGAACCTCCCCAACATCTGAAAATTCTTGCACAATCTGACCGCCTCCCCACCCCCCTGGGGGTGCCTGGGGTGACCCCCCTCAGGCGAAGTGTCAACCCTCTAGGACCAGAAATAACGAACTTACCAACTTGTACCCCGTGGGAACGGATAACTGAGGTCTGCACATTCCGAACACCCTGTATATACATCCTGTATGCGCAGAGAACCCTTACACCCTGTATACGCAGAGAGACCTTATATTACGAGAAACACCTCTTGTGTAACATAGGAGTGATGACCACATTTGGATCATCCTGTATATACATCCCCCTGTATACACACGGGACCGATCTGTATTCACAGAACCTTCTAGTAAAAGAAGGTCCTGGAACGTTCTGGAATGGAACGCTCCAGAAACGAGGTGGAAGGTACGACGATTATATAAAAGCGAAAGCAAGCCAGCCCAGACGGTACAGTTCAGTTAGAGAATGTTGAAGTGACTCGAAGAAGCAGTAACTAGTGTGAAGTGTTATAGAGTAGCGACTGTAGTTTCAGTGTATTAGTGACTTTTGTATTTGTGATTGTAAGGCCAGATAAACTAAGTGTTTTGTGAGAGAGACATTCTAGAACTTTTATTGTATCCATATTTAGAGAGTAAATAAAGTTGTTTGTTAAAATTAAAAGTCTCACTTATCCAGAACCCGGAGAAAACGCAACAATATTTAAAAATAAAAAGACTTCTATGAAAATCGATTCATGCGTCCAGACTTATTTTTCTGAGCTGGTACCCGAAAAACAAATGCAATAAACATTATATCTGTATGATCAATTGACTATTGTTACCGCTAGTGATAATGTTCCATACTAGGGAGAAAAACTTTTCTCTGTTTTAACAAAAATATATTTCTCTTCTGCGGCCGGTTTTGCTACTTGGAACATCGTTAGGACATGCTGTAAGGCGCAAAACCGGTTACAGAGAAGAAAACAAACATTGGTAGAGGCAGAAAAAAGTCTCTACGTTTGTATATGCATGATTATAACGTACTTGTATACGTTTTCACTGCAAATATAACACAAGCAATAAATAATGTTACAAATGTATATTTGCACAATCTGCAGGGATCATTTTGATTAAAATTTGCGAGTGTATGAACCTGACCTAAATAGCAGAAATTCTGATTATATATTGTATATATATATTTCACAAACAGCTCGGGGCAAAAATTCCAGAAACAACGCTGTTTACATCAGTTAAAACGAGATCTCTCTCAACACATGAAATAATTTCAGGTTATTTATTGTACTGTAAAACGTGGCTCAAAAAATTTATCTTTGTGTGAAATTACGTGAAAAATACATAGCCCTAAATAAAACTCATCTCACCCATTTACAATGGGATATTTAATAATGTGTTGTTTCCACTCCTATTTATAATTTGAAATGCTGTACTTCTAAAATTATTTCAAAACTGTGGGACTTTATATACAGTGTGACGATAAAGTTTGGGACATAACTTATATATGCGTTACGAGAGGTTAATTTTATCTTTTCGACTTATGACGTAAAAATTACATTTCACCGTTTTTATTTACGACGTTTTTTTTTAAATAATGACGTTTTCTTTCAGTTTTCTGAACTCATGAACACTCGATTTTGTAATTTTTGATACCTTGCCATGTAACTATTTGACAGGTGTACCAAAAAGTAAAGTCAAAGGCAAATTTGAACAACACTCGTTGTGATAATTTATTAATTATTTTTTGTTATCAGGATCTAGTTATCGGAATTTTATCGCAGTATGGATTTGAAATCCAGTGAATAAAGACAATAATAAAAACACCACAACACATCTCTTTAACGACCTGACGATCGTTTCACTAATAAACTTAGCGTCATCAGAGGATGAATAATTATGAATTATTATCGTCCGATGATGCCAGCTTTGTTAGTGAAACGATTGTCAGGTCTTTAAAAGTATGTGTTTTGGTGATTTGCGTTCTCCAAGTTCACCTATCAGTGCTTATCACAGGTTCCAATATTCACTTAGTTAAAGGAAATAATGTTAAATCGTGAAAATTAATTTCAATTATTGCCTGCCATTTAAATTAATTAATGGTCTTAGTGGTGAAAGTGTAAAAGTGCTAAAAGTAATAAATACTAATTCGAATTTAACAAAAATGGAACGTTCATCCAAAAGGGAAATAATAGAGATATTAGTGATGATTTCATATGGCGATAGGCTTAGAAGTCATCAGGAAGCATGCGAGTTATTTAACCAACAACATCCTGATAGAACGGCATCTGTAAAATATTTGCCTCGACAAGGTCGACCTCGAGTAAGTAAAGGAGTCAGTTTGGATGTATTGCTTAAATCTGAAGAAAATTCTCACCATTCTACAAGGCAACTAGCCCTAGACAATAATGTAGACCAATCTTTTGGGAAAATTTTTCAAAGAAGTGTGGCAATTGATACACAAGTTAAACGATGATGTTTCATATCGCGGTTGACAGTTTTCTGAACAATTAATGTTAGTTTGCGATGACTATCTCAATTTGCTAATAACATTCTCCTATCTGATAGAGCCACTTTTTGCCTGAATAGGACAGTAAATTGTCACAACTACAGATATTGGTTACGGGAAAATCCTCATCGGACTCAGGACTCTCACAGTCACCGTCATGGCAAAGTGACTGTATGTATAGGACCAATTGGATAGCGGTCACAGTCCGCATTTTTTTAAGAAAATCTTAAAACAGCACATTATCTAAATTTGTTGCTTTTGCATTTAGTGCCAGTTTTGTCAGTAATTTTTCCAAATAACCACAAGGCAGATGTGCCTCAGCAAGATATTTGGTTTTAGCAAGACGGGGCGCTTCCTCACTTTGGTGTAGACGCCCGTCAATATCTGAATGGCACATTGCCTGGAAAATGAATAGGGCGTTAAGGAGCAATGAAGGGGCCACCGCGTTTCCCAGATTTGACTCCCTTGAATATTTTCTGTGGAAGTTATTTAAAATCGAAGGTTTGTTTCAACAGACCAAATAATTTAGAGTAGCTACAGCACAGAGTTCGCGCTGAAGTGGAGCAAATTTCGTCCTGACATTTTTTATCGCAGTGTGTAAACTCTTTACACTCGTATCGGTCAATGCCAAATGGTAGGTGGGCAACAATTTGAACATTTTCGCTAAATTTTGTTTCATTTTCTTGGTTCAATCATTTTTTTCATTAAACTTACGTTTCCATTTTAGTACATTTTCTTGAGGAGATCGCGACTTTTGAATTTTGAAAAAATTTCATTAAATGAACGCGAACTAGGCCCCCTAGAATACATATCCGGGGTCAGTTTCAATATTGCTGGGCAAATAAGATGGTGGGCCAATGTAATTATTCATACATTGCTTCGAAATTATACAATATTCTTCCAGTTAATATTAGGACTGCTTAGACCTTGCGTTCTTACACAAATATGCTAAGGATATGGATTTTAAATTCTAGGGATACCATTCACGTCTTGCTTTGAAAATGAGCATTGAGCTGTTCGTAAATATGGTAGCATATTTTTTGCTTTTTTTTTGTTGTTACTACATTAGAGAACATAAATATAGTGGGATATTTTTAGTTAATTTTTGTAGGAAAAATTCACTACTGGGGAGATCCCGACTTTGAATTTTGAAAACTATTCTTCAAATGAACGTGAAGTAGGAGGACCCTTAGAATCCATATCGGGGGTCAGTCTCAATTTTGTTATATATATATATATATATATATATATATATATATATATATATATATATATATATATATATATATATATATCACGCCAATAGCTCAAAAAATAATGGACCAATTTGGATAACATTTGGCAGGCACCTTCATTTTATTAATGGCTTGGATAAGTTAGTTAGCCAGGAAAATGGAAATAGGTTTTTTGGAAAAAATTGTGTTTTCTTTCGGAAAAAAAAGTTTATCTCCGAAAATAAAAAAGCCATGGTAACCAAATTTGGTAAGTCAGTTAAGGTTATAAGAGATAAAGTGACAAATTTTGAGAGGTTTTCGTCGAAAAAATAGAGATGGCGTATAGAGATCGTTCTCAAATAGTGACTGAATTTTAAAAAATTCAAAATGTCCTTACTTTTTTTTTTAAATTGAACAACTACCTATACGTACAGATTCTAGTTCCTGAAATATTTTTTGCATTTTTTTTAAATCTTAATGATAGATTAGGTATATAATTTGAATTTGATGTATTTTCTAAGCGAGTTTTTTTGTAAAAAAATAGCTATTTTTCGCAGAAAGTTTATTGTGTTTGCGTAAAAATCATTGTCCGTGGGATTTTTGTGACATTTCGGTAATTAATAATAAATGTTTAATAAATTATTGTAATGCATCTATCCTTACATAGGTAATATTACCAAATTAATTATTCTTATTTTTTTGTACCAAAGTTAATTTAAATATTTCAATTTCTTTTCGATGATTCGCTAAATAATCACATAATCTGATCAGTTATTGAAATTAAATAAAACACTAAAAACATGCAGAACTGATCCCTATATGAATGCGATTATCAATGTAAATATTTCCAAAACTAGAGTCTTTAGGTATAGAAAATATTCTGCACATCTTGAAGCAGAGGGAATGCCCTCTAAAACACCAATTACAGCTTGTTCTATTTGAAAAAATTAAGTTACGGCAGTTAAAATTTTTTCACACCATTTAAGAGCCCTTGTATACAGCATCTCGAGTTTTTCGACAAATAATATGAGCTAGAACCAGCCATATGCGTCATTTCTATGCTATATATGTAAAAATGTCATACCATAGTTTTTGTATGTGCCAAAAATGTGAAAAAATGCAAAACACTTGATGTAATTAAAAAACGATGAATGGTATCAAAATTCATCATATAATATTTTTTCTCGTATCTTGTATAAATAACAAATCTATTGAGCTTTGCCGTATAAATAAGTCACCCTGTATATATGTAAACCGATAAAAACTGAAAGTAACCCTGGATATGGGTTCTGATATGGCTTCGCTCATGTGAAGAAATATTTTCAAAATTTTAAAATAACGGTCTTCTCAATAGCAAATTTTTTCTACGAAAATTTGCTAAGAACTATAGACTATGAAACCACAAACTATATTAAAACTTCTGCCTAAATATCAGAGAAAGGGCTTATTCAAAATTACTGTTCTAGAAATATTTTAGTAAAATGAGAGACAATGGCGGTTGACACATTTCTTGCGACATTTTCTCTACAGAACACGTATTCGTTTCAGGTTATTTGTCTAAAAGTTGCCAATTTTAACGTCCCAAATAGCGACTTTGACTTGACGTTTTGAGGAGATAACTACAACATTTTTGGAGTAATATTCCTGGTATTTCTTGCCCTCTTTGCGCAAAAAACTTAACCTTTGTCTGAAATATCCAAGAGATTTTGTTATACACAAAAAATATCTGGTTTTTGTACGTTTATCTGGTCACTAGTTGCATGACTTTTTTTTAAATGCTCATAACTTTTGTTTCTAAACTTTGATGCGTAATTTATTTTTAGTGAATTTTCACTAATAGAGAAGTATCGATGGTGAGACTTTCAAAAAATTTCTTGAGATGAGCGCGAATTAGGGCCTCTGGAACCCATTTCCATGGTCAGTTAAAATGTTTATATATATATATATATATATATATATATATATATATATATATATATATATATATATATATATATATATATATATATATATATATATATATATATATATATATATATAGGCTGTTTCAAAAAACATGCACCATCGCTCGTGGGGCAATTCCTTACTAAAAAATAAGAAAAAATGTTACTGTGCACATGGGCCCGGAAACGCATAGTTTCCAATATACAGGGAGTTGAATTTTTTTTTATTTTTAATTTTTTATAAATAATTTCAAAACCACTGGATTGATTTTAATGAAACTTGGAACTTGAAAGTGTATTATGAAAGTGCATATTTTCAAGTGAAAATCTGCTTACAACTGCGTCAGTGGCGTGCGTACGGGGCAACTGTAAAAATTCATTTGGGGAAAAATATGTGCGCCACTGTCTTTTTCCAATTTTGATACATCAATTATGAAGCTTATTACATAAGCCACAAAAGCTACCTCTTGGTATTTTTTCGTTCAGGGTATCCCCTAGGGGATATGATTAATTTTATAAAAAGGGGCAAAGTACCGATTAGTCGGCGTAATAATAATAATAATTATAATATATGTTTACTGCAACCATAAGAATATGAAAAACAAAACATACAGTAAACATTACAGCAATAAACGTGTAAATAACTAACCTACGTAAAACTTATTGGTGATAAACATTGAAATGAATATTACAAACATTGATAAAAAATGATAAATAAAAAATAAAAATAAAAAATGAAAAAAGTAATCGTAAAGACACCATGATTTTTCCAAACATTTGTTTTTTGTACATTACTCAATTGACTTTAATAACAAAGCCAAAGAAAATGTTGAAAGTGACCACCATTAGCGTCGTTACAATTATTTATCCTTCTGCGCAAAGATCTTCATACTCTTCTGCAAATATTTTGATCTTCTCTAATGCTGTCAAATGCATATTCTATTCTTCCCAACAATTCTTCTCGTGTATTTACTGGTGTTTTATACACTATTTCTTTTAAATGACCCCACAAATAAAAATCGAGAGGATTCAGGTCCGGAGATCGAGGTGGCAATGACACCGGACCTCCACGACCAATCCATCGGTGACCGTATGTGTTGGCTAAATATGTTCTTACAACTGCTGCAAAATGTGCGGGCGCACCATCATGCTGGAACCACATTGTACCATTTCTAATAAAAAGCGGTAGTAACAACGGCAAATCATTTTGTAAAAAGTTTAAATATGATTCATGATTAAGATGATTCGGTAGAACAACACGACCAATTATGTGATTTTCAATAATAGCAGCCCAAATATTGATGGAAAATTGATACTGCGAATTTGCAACTCTTAGAGAGTGTGGGTTTTCATCGGCCCATTTATGTAAATTGTGAAAATTTACGATACCTTTTCGCGTAAATGACGCCTCATCAGTAAATAGTACACGTTTAGAAAAATGTTGGTCGTACCTAAGTTTGTTTAAGAACCACTGACAAAACATTACTCTTGGTTGAAAGCCTCTAGGTAGAAGTTCCTGGACACGTGTAAAATGATAGGGATATAAACTTTGATCCTTCAGAGTTCTGTGAACTGATGATGCCGAAATATTACCCAGTTCGGTGGCAATAATTCTCGTACTTGTACTAGGATCACGTTCAACTCTATTTAATATTGCCTCTTCAACTCGTACAGTTCGGCGGTATCTTCTGCGTCCAGAGTCAGCTTTTAAAGGTTTTAAAGAACCAGTTTCTCTCAAATGTCTTACAATACGTGGGAAAATATTTTTGTCAAGAATTCTTCTTTGCGGATGAGTTTCCTGATAAACTCGCACAGCTTGTCTAGCATTTTGATTTGTTTGTCCATAAATTAACAACATATCAGTCCAATCCGCTGAAGTGTACTTAATGAAAACCATCTTGAGAGGAGGAAATAATATTAATGAGCAGCTCAGTATCAACAAATAACAAAAAACGAAAATACTGCATCGTATCAAAATTTAAAGAATAGCACGAAAACTCTTTTGACGCCCACAAAGCACTTCAAAATTGTAGAATTTAGAGAACTGTCAAAAATTATAGTTTCATGGCACTTTACGATTACTGTTTTCATTACTCCAACGAATCGGTATCTTGCCCCTTTTTATAAAATTAATCATATCTCCTAAGGGATACCCTGAACGAAAAAATACCAAGAGGTAGCTTTTGTGGCTTATGTAATAAGCTTCATAACTGATGTATCAAAATTGGAAAAAGACAGTGGCGCACATATTTTTCCCCAAATGAATTTTTACAGTTGCCCCGTACGCACGCCACTGACGCAGTTGTAAGTAGATTTTCACTTGAAGATATGCACTTTCATAATACACTTTCATGTTCCAAGTTTCATTAACATCAATCCAGTGGTTTTGAAATTATTTATAAAAAATTGAAAAAAATAATTAAAATTCAACTCCCTGTATATTGGAAACTATGCGTTTCCGGGCCCATGTGCACCGGAACTTTTTTTCTTATTTTTTTAGTAAGGAATTGCCCCAGGAGCGATGGTGCATGTTTTTTGAAACAGCCTGTATATATATATATATATATATATATATATATATATATATATATATATATATATATATATATATATATATATATATATATATATATATATATATATATATATATATATACATATATATATATATATATATATATATATATATATATATATATATATATATATATATATTTATATATATATATATATATATATATATATATATATATATATATATATATATATATATATATATATATATATATATATATATATATATATATCCAACCGATAACTCAAAAAATATCTCACTGATTTGGACCAAATTTGGGAATTACCCTTATTTTGCTAATGGCTTTAATGAGTTCCTTCATCAAATCTTAACGGCCAATTTTCCTTAATAAAAAATTAAAAAATATTTTTTTAAATGCAATATCTCTCAAATTGTATGATTGATTGAAACGAAAATTTACATTTTAAAAGGACATAGAGAGGCGTGGTTGTGTACCGATTTTCAAGTTGTTTGATCGGAGGAAAATAAAGTTATTCGAAATTAATAATAAAATAATCCTTGACATCATTTCGGTTTATGTAATGCAATATCTGCCATGTTGGACAAAGACAGATAACGTTGTCTGTACTGCTATTCTATTTAAATAAATCGTAGATAGAAATCTAAACAATAGAAGTTGTTGCAAAATGTCAGACAGGAGATCTTTGTGAGAGATACGAAAGGGACGTCATCTCGGTGAAGGACCAGGCAGTATGTTGTCACGATAGCTGTAGTTTACACAAAATTTTATAGATATAGCTGTGAACAATGTACAATCAACTACCCATTTTGTAAATTGTCAGCCTTGGACCATTTCTTTCCTAATACCGGGACATAGTTTGCGTCCAAGAGCGCTAAATTTTAGCATGCGAATGTATACCAATAAATACAAAATTCAATGAACGTGAATCAATTTCCTTAAAGGCAATCTACAACAACGTTTCAATATGTATCAATATTAAGCTTCCCATTCTTCACGTTCACGGTATTTAAAATTAAAAGCCATCTCACTCTTTCCTAGTTTAATCTGACCACACATAGCTATTTATCACAGAGAACGGTGTACGTTTTGCGCATCGCACAGAAATCGCTGATGCTAATTGCTAATACCTTATTAGGATCTTATAATATAAAACAACTAGATACCCATATTATAATACAAATACTAGGTAAATAATAACAACAATTTTAATTTTAACTTAACTTTAAGAAAATGATTCTAGTAGTATATTATGATTGTAACATCCAATGAAACAAAGATGAAAGTGATAGGTAAACTGCATGTAGATTGTAGATATTGTATGTATTACCTAGTGAACTCTATACAGAATTCACTGGTAGGTATTACCAAAGTGAACAAAATTATTTTAAGAAAAAATATACCTACTTCAAACTAATACAGTAAGTACTTATAACATCTAGGTAGGTATTACAAAGTACATATACCCCTAGTTCAAATTGTATAAACAGATGTAAGGGTAAATGTATTCTCCCCAGAATTAGAACCGTAGACCGGTTTTGCTCTAATTAGAGCTCATTACTACGCCATACTAGTTGCAGCGAAAATACACCTATAAAATAATACGGCTATGGTAGCCAGCCTCCCAAAGACACGTTTTTACACGTGTCGTTGTCAGTCTTACATTGTAAGCAGCAATATTTTATCATGTTTAAAAAGTATAGATACAGCAACCGTAAATATGTGTTGGAAAGGTTCTGGGTGCAGCAAGTATCTCACGGTAGCAAATTTTCGTAAAATATCTCAAATCCGGTAGCTCAATAAATTTCCCATTAAGCTAGAATCTTCAATCTTGAACCATAGTAATACCTATGTAAACGCACCGTGGGTACTAAATTAAAGAAAAATAACTTAATGAGCTTCACGGATAACTACAAATTTGTTTTAGAAAACCTTTGTTGTTGTTAATTGCTTGCACTAACTGAATGGGTTGACAAAAACAAAACCATCCAATCAATTAATAATGAAAAATAGCTGCCATATTTATGATTTGACAGGTACATTCCCTTTGTAGGTAATTAATCTTTTTCTGAAAAACTTTTGTAATTTTGTAATACAATTTTTTGTAATACAATTTTTTAAAAGACACTTGCAGTACTTACATATTCTATCTAAGACCAAATTTTAATTATTTATCCTCATATAAAATATACAATTTTTCAAATAATCGCTAACCGGGACTCTAAAACGGATCTCCAAGGTCCATTTAAATTTAAAGAATTAGTTTTAATAATATATCTGACCAATAGTGTACAATTCTTATGAAAATTCACTATTATAACGAACTTTCTGCGGCCCGAAATTTGTTATGATATAACCTCGCGTACTAAATTTGGTCACTATAGCTTTGTTCTTTGGCAAATGTCAATCAACAGGTTTTATGGACCAGATGTGTTATCTGAACTTTTTGTCTTCAAATTTTGAGTTTTAACCGTTTTCTCATAAATATGACTATGTAACCAAAATTTGTGTGGGTGTCCTGTTGTGTAGTGTGTATTTGTTGTGTCTGAAATACCAAAACCGGTGATATGTCTCACTCTCTTTGTGTGTTCTCTTACTGGCTGCTTCTTTCACTTTGTTTAGATTTCGGGTCCTGAAGCTCCTGAAGCTGCAGCAAAAATTGTGTGAAATATAAAGCATGTTTTAGCAGAGAACTGGCGTTTTTTCACTGCCCCAATATTTCTGTGGTCGATAGCCCTTCATGGGACTATATATATATATATATATATATATATATATATATATATATATATATATATATATATATATATATATATATATATATATACAGACCTCCCCATTAGTGACTTTTTCGTTTTGAGAAAAATTCGTTAAAAGGAAATCGTAAAACTAAGCCTTTAAGGGAAGGAAAGCTTTAGAAATTGCTACAGTCTCCCGAGAATTATTTTCAATACGCCAAAAAGACATTTAACAACCTGAAAGTGTACTTCTTTCGAAATAAATAAAAAACTCCCTTAGAAATAACCAAATATTGAGATCTTTGTGAGTCCCTCACTCTTTCTTAACTTTCTAAAACTTCCGCGCGTTGAAAGTGTACTATATAATCTCTGTCGCAAAAATAAGACTAATGATCAATGGTGAAGCGCGCGTAGAGGCTACACAGAAAATATATTTGCAGAAAGTCGATAACTTAGTTATAAGTTTGGAGCTGCTGTATCCATTCTGATATGATGAGTCTATTACTGGAGACGAGGTGTATGTAAGGCAACGTCTTTTATGGCGAGAAATTCACAACCCATAATAATCGTATAAATAGGAGGAAGGTCTTATGACGTAATTCTAATGCATTATCCTGGCAGACCCCCCATCATTTAGTTACGTTAAAGGTGTCAGTTCCTTTGGGATGTGGTATGTAGTTTAATAAGGGGTGTGGTATTAAATTGTAGTCCAACTTATTAAATAAAAATATATTTGCCTTTACTTAATCACTGCTGTCAACAAATTTATTTATTCTGGTTTCCAAGTTCTAACTAAAAGCAGGCCATACACGTAGGTACCGGTCGGCCTTTCAGTTACGTCTGAACTGTTCACCGGATACCGGCGGCCTGTTGCACTGAAACCTCCATACACGTACCTGCAAGCCGTACGACACCATCAGTTGAATCCAGGCCGTGGAAAGCATCTTTTATAACTCAAAATTTACTTATTTTAATTTGTACTTTTAAATAATGTTCCCACGTGATGAAGATGCTCGTGCGATTTTTGCTTTATTAGCCGTTTTAGAGGCAACGGAGAAGAAAAAAAACGTGTAGTTTGGTGCAAAAGTGGTTGCTCAATATTACTGTTATTATACAAGATACGAGCAACAAATGTATACGTTAATTATAGAGTGTCTTGAGCTACATCGTAAAAAATTATCTAGACAATCACAGGTAGCCCATAAGTCGTTGGCGATACAAATTTTCATTTTTAAAGCGAACACCCCTTATATTATTGCATTTTTGCATTTTCCATTGAAGTGTGATGCGTTTGTTTTCGAGTTGGTATATTGTTTCTACTATATTAGTTATACCTGTAACAAAATTTGATGCCTGCTTTCATTAAAGAAGGCATATTTGCTATCAAAAACATTTTGATGAAAATTCACTACCATAATGCACTTGCTGCGTCCAGATGTTTTTGACATGAAAATGCAGCTGCTGGTGACTGGTGAACTCGCCCAATGCTTTTATCACGCAGTTGGGCGGTCCGGTGATCACCCTTCTGACGCCTCACCCCACACACGTACCAGCTTGCCTGAACTCTCTTCAGGCCAACCGGCTGGACGATTGTATTTTGGTTTGATCACAGGCCGTCGGAGTCGGAACAGTTGGAACTGACAGGACAGCCGGACCCCACTCACGTTCCAGCCGCCAGTTACCTTCTTTTTTTTATTTCAACAACACACCACGAGGGTTTACAGCCTAAATACTATCGTACCGTGGGTGTCGACAAGGAGGAAAGAGGCAACTTGTTAATTCTGGACTTGAAGGTTTGGAGGTTCGGGGGAGAAGGAAAAACATGTGCCGGCAAGGAATTCCACAACTTGGAAGTCCTCGGGACAAAAGAGCGGGCATAACAAGATGTTCTATGTCCTAGACCTGGACCTGACTTGACCTGGACACTAAAAGGGTGCATTCGCCCTGTTCGTCTGGTAGATCTGTTGGGGGCAGCAGGTAGAGGAACTATGGAAGAAAGCTCCTCTAAGCAGTGCCCGTGCAGATATCTATAAAAGAGAGAGAGGTCACCAACGGCACGTGGGTCGGCAAGAGATGGCAACCTTTGGGTGAGGGTAGGGTCACCGATGAGACGTATATTGATCTTCTGAATAGAGTCCAGGATAGCGAGTGTAGAAGCGGCAGCGGCACCCCAGATGTGGGAGCAGTATTCGAGATTTGGTCTTATTTGTGAAGTATATAAGGTATAGAGATTGGCTGGTGAAAAGTATTTGCGAGCCCGGAAGAGGACACCCAATTTTCTAGCAGAAGGCTTCTGCAATTAATGTGACATGTTGGTGCCAATTGACATTTCGATCCACAGAAATGCCAGCAAGTGAAAAGGACTCATTACTTTGAAGAACTTGGTTGTTTATTGTGATGGGTTTAAGGCTGGTGTATCTTTTATGAGAAGGAAAACAAGACTGTGATTTGGTAGGGTTGAATTGTACAAGATTTCTCCTTCCCCAGTCTAATATTTTTTGGAGATCCACGGAGACAGAACCCTCCATGAATCTGCGATCCTCATCTAATTAGGCTAAAGAGACCCGCTTAGAATATTGTATACTTGGGTGGAGGGTGCTGTCGTCCGCGTAACTGTGAACTGGGTTGGATGTGCTAGAGAGGAGGTCATTGATGTGGAGAAGAAACAAAGTAGGGGCTAAAGCTGAACCTTGATGAACTCCTGCAATAACTGGATACAGTTAAGAGGAATGGCCATCCACAACAACAGAAATGTTCCGGTTGGAGAGGAAATTTGCTCTCCTCGTACAGAGTTTTGGTGGTAGGCCATAGGCCGGTAGTTTATTGAGCAGCGCTGCATGCCAGACCTGGTTGAATGCTTTGTATATGTCTAGAGCGACAATCTGGGATTCACCGTGTAGTTCCATAGACTTGTTCCAAAAATGGGTGACAAAGGAAAGGAGGATAAAAATCCTTTACTATCACGTAAAGGAAAAGTCTACTACCACCTACCATATTACAAGTATACCGTACCAGCTCTAGAACTTGCTTTCAATCGAAATATAATACATCTTTGTAAGAAAAGAAATTCGGGTGCGTTATGGTAGCGAATTTTCATTAAATGCTTCAAATTTGAATAGCTCAATTTGCTACTAACCTATAAGGTTGACCAAGAAACCAGTTTTTTCGGAACACTTTAAGTTTACTTGCGGAAATTTTTGTATATTTTCAAACAGTAAAGTTATTTTGATGAAACATGGCACGTTGTTTCTACCATATAGGTTATACTGGTAACCAAATTTGATGCCTGCTTTCTTTAAAAAAACATATTTGCTATTAAAACATTTTTATGAAAATTCACTACCATAACGCACTTGCTGCGTCCAGACTTTTATTATATGTCGGACATGCCTCTGACGGTATTTATTTTATAATTTGCACATATATTAGTTTGTGCGACGTGTTTGAGTTCACAATCTTTGCGGCTTATTTCATAAATGCCCTACATTTAGGCCGTACTATCTTTGTCTTTTGGGTAACCTAGCAAGTTTTTAAAGTATTTTTGGTCCAAAATACTATTTGCAAATTGGCTTTTTAAAAATCCTAGCTAGACCCCTAGTGATTTAAAGTTCAAATGGTAAGCAAACAAAGTTTTTTCGGCTTCCTCTCTGGTCAATTATTGTGCGTCATTCGGAATGTAGCTTAGAGTGGTGGTTTCCTTTCTATGGACATCGAATTTGAAAGTGTCTTTATTTTTGATAACTATTTTTTTATTACAGTTTTGAGTTTGAGAACTGGCTCATTCAGTCACTGTCAATCTTTTGATAACCAGTATATTTAGAAAGGGTAATTTATTATCAATTTATTATTCGTGCGTAATTTTATATTATCAAATGTATTATTTAATTTGGCAATAAAATATTCTATTCCGCAAATGTTTGTGTTAATCACTGAGAAGTTATCATTCACGTAATGAAATCACACTATGAAAATACTCACTTTCACTTTCAAGATCTGTTTCAAATCTGCTCATGAAAAGATATGCAATAAACGACGATAGCGGGTGACCCATATCCGTGCCTTGGGTTTGTTAAAAGAACTTATTGTTGAATTGACTGTCGCGGAATCTATAGCTAAAACAATAGGGCTCATTGATTCTCCCGGTTTATGAATTTTTGGAAGACCATACTTTTTAGGGACTTAGACTTAGGAAGAAATTTACAAATTGTCGATCCTAAAGTGGCCAAAAAGGACGGTTTCCCAAAAATTCATAAAGCGGGAAAAATAATGATACCTATTGTTTCGGCTATAGATTCCCCGACATAAAATTTAGCAAAGTGGTTGATAAATGAGTTTAAAAGCTTGCCAGTCAAACAAAAAAGTTTTTCAGTAACAAATTCACTTGAATTTATTAATAAAATCAAAGAAGTTAAATTTTCGAACGCGAGGTTTTCATTTGATTTGATGTAACCTCATTGTTTCCTACCGTTACCAGGAAGCAAACGTTAACGTATTTAGAAGAGTTGGTAAAAATGAATAACAAAAATGAAAAGGTTTGCAAAGAATATTTAACTTTAGCAAACCTTTGTATTAAACAAAATATTTTCCGATTCGACAATGAGTTTTTTCAACAAACCCAAGGCACGCCAATGGACAACCCGCTATCGCCATTTATTGCGGAGCTTTTTACAGGCAGATTTGAAACAGATCTTGAAAGTGAAAATGAAAGTGAGTAGTTTCCTAGAGTGTGATTTCGTTACGTGTATGATATTTTCACCCACAAACATTTGAGGACCAGAAGGATTTGTTGTCAAATCAAACAATAAATTTAGTTCTATAAAATTTACCCACCAATTAGAAATTACTAATGAATTACCTTTTATAGATGTACTAGTTATCAAAAATTAATAAACTTTAGAATTCAATGCCCATAGAAAGAAAACCACAACTCTAAGCTACATTCCGAATGACTCACATCATACGTACGCACAAAAAATGCCCAGTCTGAATTATTTAGTAAACAGGTTAATAAATTTTTCTTTAAGTAAAAGTAGATCTACATACAGACTTGGAGACTACTTCTCTGGCTTCAAAATTGGTTTTCGTTTTTGGAAGTGAAAGACCTGGCCAGCGCGTAAGCTAACTAGAGCAAGTGGTCCCTATGAATTCTGGATATTCTAGGATGTTCTTCACCGTTTCTGTAAAAATTGTGGTTAAGCGTACTGACTTAATCATATGTATTATACCATCCTTGTGTAGGGGAGTTCTAACCTTTATACGAAAGGAGAGATGGTTAGCACTCCCCTAGACAAGGATGGTGTAATACATATGGTAACCACAATTTTTACAGAAAGGTTGAAGAACATCCTAGAACATCCAGAATTCATAAGGACCACTTGCTCCACTTAGCTTACGCGCTGGCTACGTCCTTCACATACAAAAACGAAAACCAATTGTGAAGCCAGAGAAGTAGTCTCCAAGTCTGTATGTAGTATTTTTTTTATTTCAACAGCACACCACGAGGGCTTACAGCCTAAATACTATCGTACCGTGGGTGTCGACAAGGAGGAAAGAGGCAACTTGTTAATTCTGGACCTGAAAGTTTGGAGGTTCGGGGGAGGAGGAAAAACATGTGCCGGCAAGGAATTCCACAACTTGCAAGTCCTCGGGACAAAAGAGCGGGCATAACAAGATGTTCTATGTCTGGTAACCTGGGCAGTAAAAGGGTGCATTCGCTCTGTTCACCTGGTAGATCTGTTGGGGGCAGCAGGCGGAGGAACTATGGAAGAAAGCTCCTCTAAGCAGTACCCGTGTAGATTGTATGGACCAGTTTCACCAAGTAAGGGCAACAACAATCAATGAAAAGTAGATCTACCAAAGAATTAAAGAACATTCAGAACTTGCCGAATATAACCGATGCACTGCTTGCGTGGTGGAGAAATTAATTAACAAACAGAAAACAAAGAAAATGCTGGTGGAATCAACGACGCTTAGAAGAGAGAAAGCCGAAAAAACGTGGACTGCTTACCTTGTTGAACTTCGAATCGCCAGGGGTCTAGATAGCATTTTTTTAAACCAATTTGCCATGCTGGTGTAATCAACGAAGCTTAGAAGAGAGAAAGCCGAAAAAACGTTGTCTGCTTACCCTGTTGAACTTTGAACCGCCAGGGGTCTCGATAGCATTTTTAAAAAAGCCAATTGGCCATGGTGGTGGAATCCACGACGATTAGAAGTGAGAAAGCCAAAACAACGTTGTCTGCCTACCTTGTTGAACTTAGAATCGCCAGGGGTCTAGATAGCATTTTTTAAAAAGCCAATTTGCCATGCTGATGGAATCAACGACGCTTAGAAGATAGAAAGCCGAAAAAACTTTATCTGCTTACCTTGTTGAACTTCGAATCGCCAGGGGTCTAGATAGCATTTTTAAAGAAGCCCATTTGCCATGCTGGTGGAATCAACGACGTTTAGAGGAGAGAAAGCCAAAAAAACGTTATCTGCTTACCTTGTTGAACTTCGAAACACCAGGTGTCTAGATAGCATTTTTTAAAAAGCCAATTTGCCATGCTGGTCGAATCAACGACGATTAGAAGAGAGAAAGCCGAAAAAACGTTATCTGCTTACCCTGTTGAACTTCGAATCGCCAGGGGTCTAGATAGCATTTTTTAAAAAGCCAATTTGCCATGCTGGTGCAATCAACGACGCTTAGAAGAGAGAAAGCCGAAAAAACGTTATCTGCTTACCCTGTTAAACTTCGAATCGCCAAGGGTCTAGATAGCATTTTTAAAGAAGCCAATTTGCCATGCTGGTGGAATCAACGACGCTTAGAAGAGAGAAAGCCGAAAAAACGTTATCTGCTTACCATGTTGAACTTCGAATCGCCAGGGGTCTAGACAGCATTTTAAAAAATGCCAATTTGCCATGCTGGTGGAATCAACGACGCTTAGAAGAGAGAAAGCCAAAAAAAACGTTATCTGCTTACCTTGTTGAACTTCAAAACGCCATGTGTCTAGATAGCATTTTTTAAAAAGCCAATTTTCGATTAACATTTTTGACAAAAAATACTTCAAAAAACCTGCTAGGTAACCCAAAAGACAAGAATAGTACCGCCAAAATGTCGGTAATTTATGAAACAAGTTGTAAAGATTGTGATCTTAAATACGTCGGACAAACAAAAAAATCTATTCAAATTAAATTCAAAGCACAATTAAGATACGGCACTATAGATAGATCTTCCGTTGGCCGACATATTTGGGACAATGGTCGCCATCTTAATGAGGAGAATATGAAATTAACAAAAAGTGTTAGAAAACCAGGACAGCTAAATGCCTTCGAGTATATACACCACCTGCTTAACTTGTTTCGTAAATTCATTTATCAGATCGTTCTTCATTACCACGTGGTTTATTTTCCTCGCCATGTTGTATTATTCTTTACACCCATCGAGGCAATTTGCAGTCCGTTCTGCATTTCATATACACCTGGTTGTATCTTCTCGCTGACTGCACATAAGTTGATACATTTGTCAAGCCCAAACTGCATGTCAATATCTCTGGAAAACCCTTCCACGATTTTAAGGAGTTGTTCCAGGTGGATCTTTGTGGAGGCCATCAGCTTAAGATCATCCATATACAGCAGATGATTTAGCCTCGTTTGCTCCCTGCCATTGCTTTTTATACTGAAGCTTTATCTTGTGGAGTTCAGGCGGTTTGATAGTGGATTCAATGCGAGGCAGAACCACAATGGGCTTAGCGAGTCACCTTGAAATATGCCTCTTCTAATTGGTATCGTGCTGGTTACGATAGTATCACCCGTTTGTTCTCATAACTGAATTTTTGTTCTCCCGGTAGATATTTTATGTTCAAGGAACCTCAGTGTATAAGTATCAATCTTATATATCTTCAGCACACTTATTCCACGCATTCGTGTGGAACAGAATCAAATGGCTTTTTGTAATCCAAGTAAGCTGCAAAAATATTTTTTGTCCATTGTAAGCTTGATTGCACACAACCGAATCAATTATTAGCTGTTCTTTGCATCCAATAGATCCTTCATCTGTGGTAAACGGCTCATGATGCATCTCTTCCTAACTCTGAGAAGGTCGGTGTTCTTCGTTAACTAAGCTGGCGCCAATATTGCAGGAGGCAACTACAACTCTTTAATTTGCTCTTTGTTTGGAAAAGTATCAGTGGCTGCATTTGTAGCTGAAACAAGCTAATGCTAGAAAGTTCTTTCAGAGCGTTCAAACATTGTCGCTCTTCCTATTGTTGCTCGATTTATATCTCCTTAACTGTTCGGCATATACAAAAAGCTTTCGTTTTAAGGTGTCCAAACATTCTTGCGCTGAGTGTCGTCGAACTCGGCCTATTATTTCCCCTACTTGTTTCTGCAATTTTATTGTCTGTACTCCCCCAATGTATTGCGTTAGTTGTCCAATTTCTTTTGGAAGCGTTTCCACTCTACTTATTAACCTTTTTTCTCACGGGGGCACTCTTTGACGCGAGTCTCTGTGATTGGACCTTCGATCACTTCCTAACTCTGAGAAGGTCGGTGTTCTTCGTTAACTAAGCTGGCGCCAATATTGCAGGAGGCAACTACAACTCTTTAATTTGCTCTTTGTTTGGAAAAGTATCAGTGGCTGCATTTGTAGCTGAAACAAGCTAATGCTAGAAAGTTCTTTCAGAGCGTTCAAACATTGTCGCTCTTCCTATTGTTGCTCGATTTATATCTCCTTAACTGTTCGGCATATACAAAAAGCTTTCGTTTTAAGGTGTCCAAACATTCTTGCGCTGAGTGTCGTCGAACTCGGCCTATTATTTCCCCTACTTGTTTCTGCAATTTTATTGTCTGTACTCCCCCAATGTATTGCGTTAGTTGTCCAATTTCTTTTGGAAGCGTTTCCACTCTACTTATTAACCTTTTTTCTCACGGGGGCACTCTTTGACGCGAGTCTCTGTGATTGGACCTTCGATCAGAATTCTTAATGTCAAAGGTTTTAATTTCTTGAGTTGCTGCACAGTAAATCAGTGTATGCATGCGCTCCAATATTTTGATCTCTAGAAGGTGCGATGGCAAAATTATTCTGTTTAAAAGTTCCAATATAATTGCCAGCTTTCCAGATGATCTAAGCCTAGGTAATGGTGGTCTAGTAAGGGAATTTGTACCTTCATACTTCGCGACTGCACGGCTCATTTCTGTGGACATTTTGTCATTGAGTTCTTGATTTTCCTGAGCACCGTAGATGTATTCTTCTTGCTCAGTATGTACAGGTTGCAGATTACAACAATCAAATAGCATCTCGCTATTTTCCGAAACCGCCATGTTAGTAATTTATTATTCAACTTCCTGTTTGATGGTATTCAGTCTCGTTTGTGGAATAAAGTTCGTCCTAAGTATAACACGATATTGATCCGCTACTCTGTGTTGAGTTACCTGTATGTGTGGGTACATTCCAAGAAATAATTCGGTGTGAAGTTGTTGCCTATATCCGGTCATCTGTTGCCCGAGTTGTGTTACTCTGTAGTAATTGCGCATAATTGTTTCATTTATATCCATAGTCCATTTCATTTATTATTATTATTATTATTATTATTATTATTATTATTATTATTATTATTATTATTATTATTATTATTATCATTATTATAATTATATAGGTCTGTTGCTAACAAATGTCAAAGGACCTCTTTGGGGTTATATATTACAGATTTTCAAACTTTAGAAAATATACTTTACGTCGTAATTTATTGATTATTTAGTAAACTTAGTTAAGTACTTGATATAAAACTTTTTATTAATAAAAAATGTATTCGGTAGACATCTCCGTCTTTTCTCCAAGGTATAGTCCTGAGTAGGTTATTGTCACACCGCCTACATAATTTTATTTAGTTTCCATTTCCCTAGCAAATTTCTTTAGTGCGTTCAATCTTGTGAACACGCCGAACATTTGGGGTAGTTTTCAAGCCAGCTAGCATCCAGATTTCAATGGCTGAGTCAGGAAGAATTGGAGGGTATTGGTACAACTCCTGTCGCCTGTTTTATTTAAATGTCACACAAGACGAAAATAACGCGACAAATTTCGTTACAGGACGATACGTACATAGATGTAAAATAAACCAGACGGCGCAAGGCATCGTTGACAGTTCGACCAACAGAATATCTAATAAAAGTTTCGAGTAACAGGTTTACAGGTAACAGTCTAACTTCCTTGCAAATAATAATATTTGCTGAGAAATAACAATATTGTTTTTTTATTAATAGCCATCCAGAATTTATAACAAAATTTTACTAAATTTAAACAATATTTTAAATATGCCAAATAAAACAGAACGGAGTTTAAATAACACAAAGCATGAATTTGTAGACAAGTGACCTTAAAACTAGAGCCTTGGTTGTCCAGGGATAAGAACGTATGCCTCTGAACCGAAGGGTATTGCGTTCGATTCCCAGGGTTCCACTTTTACTTTTTCGGTTCATACTGTTAAAATTGACATCAACTGAGGTTGTGGTATTGTATTTGCGCAAGTTGAATGTCCGCAAGTTCCGATCTCCGGACGAGGCGTAGAGCCGTCGGTCCCGATTCCATGTGATGTTGGGTACGTTAAAGATCCCTAGCTTTTTTACAGGAAGGCAGGGGTTCGGTAAAATATCCAGGATATTAAAGTGAAACTGCTTCCTGGCGCTGCTTACTCCTTTAATTTTTAGATCACTAATTTCTACTAATGAGGCAGCCAAAAGGTATATATTTTGTCTTATCGTAATTTATTGTTAATAACTTTAAATTCAGCCATTTTAGCGCATTTTTCATTTAATAGATAGGTCTAGATGAAAAGCTTTTGAAAAAATTTCCTCAGATGAGCGCGAATTTGGGTCCCTAGAACCCAAAACCATGGTCCGTTAAAGTTTTTATTGGTTTATATATACATATATATATATATATATATATATATATATATATATATATATATATATATATATATATATATATATATATATACATATATATATATATATATATATATATATATATATATATATATATATATATATATATATATATATATATATATTTTTTGTGTGTGTGTGCATGTATCTATCCGAGCGATAACTCAAAAAATGCTAAATTGATTTCCATAAAACTTGTCAGAAATCTTATTTGGGCGAAAACCGAGATCTAGTTCGTTAATCAGCCGTTATGCTCAAGTTTTTTCGGTGGAAAATCGGGGAAAACTTTTTGAAATCGCTATATTTTGTAAGTATTAGAGTAACTGGAATGGGTATTTACATGTGGCTAGAAATGGTGCAAATCAACCTATCTTCTGAATTTTAAGTAATTTGGTACACAATATTTAGAGTTTTTTCCAAATTAAAAATAAAATCCCAAAGACATGCATTGAAACGACTTAGTGGTTAATGTCCAATGCCAGACAGATTAGATAACTGCCACGCGTAGATTAATTCATACAATACGTATAAATCATACATCAGCGGTAACCAAACTAGATATATACCAGGCATAATACATATCACCCGAACCAACAATCGTGAAATCTCGACCGCAATTATAGAAAATGACAGACAACATAAAATTGAAAATTTGCATCATGATTGCTATTTAAATGGGAGATTCAATCAATTATTAAAATACACTATATTTGTAGCTTTATTAACGGCCCCAAATACAGTTTTAGCGCTGCATATATATATATATATATATATATATATATATATATATATATATATATATATATATATATATATATATATATATATATATATATATATATATATGTATATATATATATATATATATATATATATATATATATATATATATATATATATATATATATATTACGCTGTCACATCATATAGCAGAAATGTAAACAAAATCATGTCAAAATCTTCTGCATAACTTTAATGAAATTTGTAGTACAAGCTTTTTTTTTAAAGAGACTTACACTATCTACAAATATAGCAAAATGTTACTTTGCCTTCATAGAAAAATGAGTTTTGGGCATTTTTCTCCAAAGGAGTTTGAAGATGAGATGTTTTTGGTAATAGAGAGATATCGATGATAACACTTTCGAAATAATTCTTCAAATGTGCGCATACTAGGACCTCTAAACTAGATCTTCGTCTGTGTACGTTTAAAGCATTAACTCTACTATAACGCACTTGCTGCGTCCCGAAATTTTTAATTTCGGAAAAGCCAGCTTCTGTCGTTTCCTTTGAGTAATGCCAGATGTGCGATTCGTAAAACACCGCTGTGCCATCAGCAAAACTTATTATGTTTCGAATATCAGGTAGTTATAATTAATCATTAGCATATATATATATATATATATATATATATATATATATATATATATATATATATATATATATATATATATATATATATATATATATATATATATATATACTAAAAAACAAGGGACCCAATATGTTTTCTTGTGGCACTCCATAGTTAACAGATTTTATTTCACTGCACTCATTTCCGATGTTGACGTATTGCTTCATATCAGTCAGGTAGGATTCAATACGGCCATAGGACTCCAGAGTTCTCAGATTTAGGCAGCATAAGTGGGTTGACTAACTGTATCGAACGCCTTGGGCATATCAATGAAAATGAACAGACATGGTTTGCAGTCATCCAACCCTTGATAGATTTTACGCGTAAGAAGGGGTATAGAATGTTCTGCTGATCTTCCCTCCCTAAATCCAAACTGCTTTGCTGAAATTATTTTGTATTTCTCAAAAAAATGTGACCAATATATTTTTGATTAACTTCTCAAACACCTTGACCACACTTGCTATTCTGCTGATTGATCTGTAGTTGGCCATAGAATATCTACCGCTAGACTTGTAGAGTGGCGATATTTCTACTGCTTAAATGACAGCGGGCACTTTCCCATTAAACTACTTCTGTTTAATAAAACAGAAAGTGGTTCTGAAATATCATCAGCTATCTGTTTAAGAGTTTCGTCAGTGATGCCGTCAAATCCCACAGACTTCCCAGGTTTGAGTTGCATGATGCCTTCCCTCACTTCACTTTCATTTGTTGGCTTGAAATGACACGGTTGACTACACGATTTCCCATCTGGTCTGGAAATATATCGGTCGTTTTATTTTAGATATATCATGTTTTCACCAAGCCGTGTATAATAATCATTGAACGAATCGTCAATGCCTCTTTTGCTCCAAATCAGCTGTCCACTATCATCTGCTATTGCTTGTATTTTTGCTTTGGAACTCCTTTTACCACACATTGCACCAATGCAATTCCATTACTCTCTAGACAAATGTCTGTTTCTCCTTATCATATTTTCAAACGTAGCGCTTATTTTTGTTTTTGTGATCAATGCATTTCACTGACCTCTATAAGTCTTATACCAGGAAAATCAGACAAGGCTTTCCCGGAAAATTTTGCGTTTTCTCTCTAAAAAATGTTATATCTCCGGAAATTAGAAAGTAAGGGCAACCAAATTTTAGTACGCGTGTCTGTATTATAAAGAAGAACCCTGTACCAAAATTTTGGTCTCTACCTTCAAAGACAAAGAAGTTATGGGCAGTTTAAGGAACAAATTTTGGAGTTTTCCTCAAAACCTCAAACTCGCAATTTGAAACGTCAAAATTGACAATGTTTAGGCAAAGAAGTAAAACAAATACGGATTGTGAAAAGAAAATGTTGCAAGAAGAGTGTTCTGGGAACCCTTAGGTTTCAGATTCAAGCGTCATTGTCCTTTATTTTACTAAAATATTTAGAGAAAATTCATTTCAAATAGACCCTTTCTCTGATGCTTTGGCTGTCGGTTTAGTTAAGTTGACGCTTTCGCTGTAGGTTTAGTGAAGTTTAATGTTTAACGGTCTATAATTTTTACCTAATTTTCGTAGGGCAAATTCGTTAATGCATTTTTGCATTTTTTATCCAAATATGATGCGTTTGCAAGCAAAAATCTTGACGCAGTAAGTGCGTTTTGGTCGCGAATTTTCGGCAAATTTGCAGATTAGCTCCCGAACTCTTTTAAAAAAACTGTTTTCAAAAACCCGTCTAGACCCCCCCCCTGGATCCACAAACCCTAAGAAAAACTTCTTGTTCACACCTCTCAAGGAAGTTACGGGACCAGGAGTGAGTGGGGGTAGGTAGTAAAAAGGCAATATGAGCAGAAAATGCGAATAAAATGGGCTTGAAAGCGGTCTTTTTCACATCTTGAAGCCATATCCCCATTAAACCATGCCTACCTCGCACAGCACCCCTATTCCCACAAGTGCCGTAACTTCCTTGGCCGGTATGAACAAGACATGTTTAATGCGGTTTATGCAACGAGCGTGGTTGTATGCACGTGAGGGGGAAGGAAATTTCCCACGACGAATCAGCTACCCCCAACCCCCCACCCCTACCGCTGCTTTGTCGTAGGCATTTTGCTTCCCCCCTCGTGTGTATGCAATCACCCTCGTTGCATAAACCACAAGAAAAACTTCTTGTTCATACCCCCCAAGGAAGTTACGTGACCTGGGGTGAATAGGGGTGCTGTGCAGGGTAGACAGGGTTTAATGGGGACATGGCTTCAAATATACTGCTTTCAAGCAGTTTTCTTCGCATTTTCTGCTCATATTTCATTTTTACTACCTACCCCGCCCAGCACCCCTATTCACTCCCAGTCCTGTAACTTCGCTGGGGGATGTGAACAAGACATTTTTCTTGTGGTTTGTGCATCCAGGGTGGGTCCTAGTAAGGTTTCTGAAAACAATTTTTTAAAAAGCGTTCGGGAGCTAAACTGCAAATTTACCGAATTTTCATTAAATCCTTCAAATTTTGATAACTTAATTTGCTATTAGCGCAAGGTTTTTTGGTTAGGAAACCAAAATTTACGTTTATTTTCGGAAAAATTTTGTATATTTTCAAACCATAAGTAATTTTGATAAAATATAGTACCATGTTTCTACTACATAGGCTATACCAGTAATCAGAATGATGTCTGCTCGCATTTTTCCATTAAACACATTTTTATGGAAATTCACTTTCATAACACACTTGCTGCATCCAGACTTTTGACAAATGTTTATATATTTTCAAACAATAAAGTTATTTCGATTAAACATGGTACATTGTTTCTACTATATAGGCATTCAAGTTTGATGCCTGCTTTCATCAAAGAAAAACATTTGCTATTAAAAACATGTAAAAGAAAATTCGCCACCATAACGCACTTGCTGCGTCCAGACTTTTTAATAATGTTCTATACAATTTATTTTTCAGCTTTATGGAAGTCAGCAAGTTATCCAAGAAGACTTCCTTGGCTTCATTTTCACGGATGTAGTAATAACTCTCACTGTGTCTATCAATGTATTCAAGAGTAGTCTGGACGCAGCAAGTGCGTTAACTAATAACACCTACTCTTGAAAAATTGTTCCACCGTACTGGCAGCAGCACTCTATTTTAAGTTAAAGTAGCTGGAAAACAGCTAATTGGGAGAAAATTTATACTCAAACATTACACATAAATATTCGGGGAAACTACTATCAACTACATAAAGGGGTTTATTACACTAATTATATTTTATAAACCCCTATGTAATAATTTACCTTCTCGATAAAGCAAAAAGCGGTAGCAGATTTATGTTTGTTCTCCGGATGCCATTTCCCAGCTGACCTAATTTCTAATTAATCTGATTATCAGATTTACATATGCCAGTGGCTAAATAATGTGTTTTGACTTAATCGACTGATAAACTGGTTAAAATATACACTGCTCTACGGTAAATCAAAATAAAGTAAAATTTCTGGAAGCCGCAAGTGCGCTAGGGTAGTGAATTTTGATACTACTGATATATATATATATATATATATATATATATATATATATATATATATATATATATATATATATATATATATATATATATATATATATATTACTGGAATTAATACTTTAGGCATTATTAATTCCCGTAATATCCATGTATGAGCCGAAGAAAATCCGCCCGCAATTCGCTCAACTAATTTCAGCACAAGTTCAGTGTCAACGTGTGGGCTGGTATTATCGACGGTCGCTTAAATGATCCGCATTTTCTCCCAAATCGTCTAACAGGTCCGTTTATTTGATATTCTTGCAACAACCATTTTCAAAATTGTTGGAAGAAGTACCATTGGAAATTCGCCAAAATATATTGCTGCAGCATGACGGTGCACCAGCCCACTTTTCGCTTGACATCCGAAACTACCTCAACCAAAGGTATGGTGTATGATGGACTAGTCGAGGGGGACCAGTTGCGTGGCCACCACACTGTCCGGACTTAACACCACTAATTTTTAGTGAATTTTATTTTAAAAAAATTCACTAATGAGGAGATCCCGACTTTTGAATTTTGAAAAAAATTTTTCAAATGACCGCGAACTAGGCCCCCTAGAACACATATCCGGGGTCAGTTTAAATTTTTATATGTTTATATATATATATATATATATATATATATATATATATATATATATATATATATATATATATATATATATATATATATATATATATATATATATATATATATATATATATATATATATATATATATATCACACCGATAACTCAAAAAATAATGGGCTGATTTTGACTAAATTTGGTGGAAAAATTCATTTTGCAGATGGCTTGGACAAGTTCGTTAGCCAGGAAAATCTGCCTAGGTTTTCCCGGAAAATTTTGTGTTTTCTTTCAAAAAAAATTTATATCTCCGGAATTAACAAAGTAAGGGCAACCAAATTTGGTACTCTGGTTAATATCCTTATAGGTAAGCTACCTACCAAAATTTAGCTATGTAGGTAAAAATAAAAAAAAGTTATGGGCATTTAAAGAAAAATAAATTGGGGTTTTCCTCAAAACGTCAAAATTGCGATTTAAAACGTCAAAATCGGCAACATTTAGGCAAATACCTTGAATCTAATACGGGATATGGAAATCAAATGTCTCAAGAATGATGTTTTACAAACTCTGAGGTCTTAGCTTCAACCGTCATTGTCCTTTATTTTACTAAAATGTTTCCAGAAAATTCATTTAAAATAGACCCTTTCTCTGATACTTTGGCAGTAGTCTTAGCTATAGAGTTTATCATTTAATGGCATATAATTTTTGTCGAATTTTCGTAAAAAAAACAATAAAGCTCAATATATCCGTTATTATACAAGATATGAAGAAAATTTGTATATATAAATTATAGGGTGTCTTGAACTACATCTTAAAAAAATATTTCTACAATCACAGGTGGCCCATAAGTCGTCGGTGATACAAATTTTCTTTTTTTTTTTAATCAAACACGCCTTATGTTATTGCATTTTTGAATTTTCCATCGAAATATAATGCATGTTTGTAAGAAAAGAAATTCTGGACGCAGAAAGTGCGTTATGGTAGCGAGTTTTCATTAAATGCTTCAAATTTGAATAGCTCAATTTGCTATTAACCTATAAGGTTGACCAAGAAACGAGTTTTTCCGGGAACACTTTAAGTTTACCTCTGGAAATTTTTGTACATTTTCACACAATAAAGTTATTTTTATGAAACATGGCACATTGTTTTTACTATATAGGTTATACTGGTAACCAAAATTGATGCCTGCTTTCTTAAAAAAAAAAAACACACATATTTGCAATTAAAAACATTTTTATGAAAATTCTCTACCACAACGCACTTGCTGCGTCTAGAGTTTTTTTTCATTGGGTTATAATAAAATCCTGGTTTATGAAACAGCTGTAAAACTGAAGAACATCTGGTAGTACGTATTTCAGCTGCAGCACAAGAGATACAAACAACGCCTGATATTTTCAACAGAGTCTATATAAATATCTTTCAAAGGTGCAATGGTTGCGTGGATGCTGATGGTCGTTATTTCCAACATTCATTGTAGTGTTTCAAAACAAAACGTATTGTGATAATTATTTGTTGTGTCACTCGGCGAAAACGTAGCATGACTTCTGTTCCTAAAATAATACGAGGAATCTACAAAAGATGTCACGGTTGCCTTTAAGTCAGTGGCACAGAAATTATTTAAAAAAAAGTAACAACATACCCAGGTCTCCGCCACAAAATTACACAATTTTTAATTAGAAGGATTAGATCATGCACTTTAATTAGCACAACTACTGTAAAAAATAGTGCTGCAAATTGAATCATAACTGCCACATAGCTGCGATAATTTATTCTCTGCAGAAAGACATTCTCATGGAATGAATTTAGCGAAAATATTTTCATTACTGTACTCACAAACATTTGAAAGGTTGTATTACTCGAGTTTTATTGAAAAAATGTCAATTTTCATCAAACCACCCCTTATTTATCCCCTAGCCTTTGAAGCAGTCTTATCCAAAAACAATTCGAAGCCCTTCTTTGTCGGGTGCTACCTGGATACCGAATTTGAAGACGATATCTGAATTCATTCTAAAGCTACCGTGGCTACAAATAGACAGACATACAAACCGACAGACCAAAAAAAAAATTCGTTCTCAAATCATGTTTTCTATACGTTTTGACACTTTTTATGACATTTAAGCGAATGTTTTTTTAATTCTTGTCGCCGATGCGATACTTCCACACGTTGTAACCATGTGGAAGTAAAAAAAACAAATAGTCGGACTTTGAAAAGGTGCGTTTTTCACATTTGACAGCACTACCTGCTTACCCCGCACAACACCCATATTCGCACCAGGTTCCGTAACTTTCTTGGGGGTTGTTCTCAAGAGATTTTTCTTGTGCTGGAATAAATTTAGGGCCAATAACTCGACCACAAAGAGAATATTTGTATTCCTGTAACCAAAAACTTATGAAACGTTATATTGCTCGAGTTTTACTAAAGATGTCAATTTTCGCCCAATCACCCCTTATTTATCCCCTACCTCCTGAAGCGGTCTTACCCAAAAACAATTTAAAGGATTCCTTTGTCGGGTGCTAACTGCATATTAAATTTGAAGATGATATTTCAATTGGTTCGAAAGTTATTGCGCCTATTAACAGACAGACGTACGTGCCGACACACCGACCGACTTCGTTCCAATATCAAGCTTTGTATATGTTTTTAGACTTTCTAAGCCATTCTAGCAAATAAATTTTGAAAATTGTGTCAACAATATTCCACCCCCACACTTTTAACCCCTAACTTAGTTTCAGCACAGAATACCAGATATTTGATGAAAACAAAAGTTTTGAAATAAATAAACCCTAAAACGTTTAATTACTTGAGTTTTAACGAGAAAATATCAATTTTCACCAAATCACCCCTCGTTAATGCCCTAGGTCTTAAAGCTATTTTACCCAAAAACATTCCGAACCGTTGGTTTGTCGAGTGTTAACTGGATACCAAATTTGAATACGATATCTCAATTCGTTCTAAAGTTAACGTGGCTGTAAACATACAGACCGACAGACAAAAGAAATCTTTGTTCCGAAATCATGTTTGCTATATGTTTTGATAATGTTTGTGACGTTTAAGCGGAAATTTTTGTCTCCAATGGAATACTTCCCCACGTTGTGATGATGTGGAAGTAATTCCAGTTATTTTGATCAACCAATTTTTAGATATTGAAAATATTAAAGTTTTCTAACCACTTTAACACCCTGTATCTCGAAAACTAAAGCACCAGCGAAACATGTCTATAAGAGATTTTCCGTCTATTTTTACATTTCCTACAAGCCCTATATTTATTTTTGTTACAATTTGTGACGCATACCTATGCAACTGTTTAGCTGGGAACCGTTTAGTTGCTAGCATAAAACACTTGCTACTTCAGTAGCTTTTTGTGCCTTGTTTCATGTTTGCACAATTGTTCAAAGAAATACAATACGAAACTATTGTTTCACTATGACGAAATAGTTAAAAAAAATTACATTATCTAATTAAAATCGATTAACACCAACAAAATATTGACGAGAAACAAATCATACTGTGACAGTTAACAAGCAAACACTGGACAGAAAAACCCTGACTCTAGTGGGCGCGCCAGGTCCAGCAGACCTAAACAATGTCTCGTCGGGTTTATTCGTCAAATACCAAAAATTCACAGCAGCTATCGGCATCCAATTTTGCAAAACGATTGTAATTGTAATTAGACGCCTTTGAGAAGTTGTATACTTCCGATGTCTCAATGTGATCTGGAGATACATATTAACAAAATACAAATGCATAGGTCCAGCGGACATATGCGCGCCTAACGAAATCGTGCCTTGATGTTATATTTTTGCTTAAACATTGTTGATAAAGTTTTATGGAGTATATTTTAAGACTTTTGTTAACACAGTATATTGTCTGCTTTTTTTTTTTTATGTCAACAACACACCACGAGGGCTTACAGCCTAAATACTATCGTACCGTGGGTGTTGACAAGGAGGAAAGAGGCAGCTTGTTAATTCTGGACTTGAAGGTTTGGAGGTTCGGAGGAGAAGGAAAAACATGTGCTGGCAAGGAATTCCACAACTTGGAAGTCCTCGGGACAAAAGAGCGGCCATAACAAGATGTTCTATGTCTGGTGACCTGGACATTAAAAGGGTGCATTCGCTCTGCTCCCCTGGTAGATCTGCTGGGGGCAGCAGGTGGGGGAATTATGGAGGAAAGCTCCTCTGAGCAGTGCCCGTGCAGATATCTATAAAAGAGAGAGAGGTCACCAACGGCACGTCGGTGGGCAAGGGATGGAAGCCTTTGGGTGAGGGTAGGGTCACCGATGAGACGTATAGCTCTCTTTTGAATGGAGTCCAGGATAGCGAGTGTAGAAGCGGCTGCTGCACCCCAGATGTGGGAGCAGTATTCGAGGTTTGGCCTTATTTGTGAAGTGTATAAGGTATAGAGATTAGTTGGTGAAAAGTATTTGCGAGCCCGGAAGAGGAAACCCAATTTCTTAGCTGCCGCTTCTGCAATTGATGTAACATGTTGGTGCCAATTAAGATTTCGATCCACAGAAATGCCAACAAGAGAAAAGGACTCATTACTTTGAATAACTTGGTTCTTCATTGTGATGGGTCTAGGGCTGCTGTATCTCTTGTGAGAAAGAAAGCAAGACTTAGTTTTGGTGGGGTTGAATTGTACAAGATTTCTACTTCCCCAGTCTAATATTTTTTGGAGGTCTACGGAGACAGAACCCTCCATGAGTCTGCGATCCTCATCTAATTGGGCTAAAGAGACAGGCTTAGAATATTGTATGTTTGAGTGGAGGGTGCTGTCGTCCGCGTAACTGTGAACTGGGTTGGATGTGCTAGAGAGGAGGTCATTGATGTGGAGAAGAAACAAAGTAGGGGCTAAAGCTGAACCTTGAGGAACTCCTGCATTAATTGGATACAGTTTAGAGGAATGGCCATCCACAACAACAGATATGCTCCTGTTGGAGAGGAAATTTGCTGTCCAGGTACAAAGTTTTGGTGGTAGGCCATAGGCCGGAAGTTTATTAAGCAGCGCTGCGTGCCAGACCTGGTCGAATGCTTTGGATATGTCTAGAGCAACAATCTGGGATTCACCGTGTTGTTCCATAGACTTGTTCCAAGAATGGGTGACAAAGGAAAGGAGGTCGGCAGTCGATCTGCGCTGACGGAATCCATACTGCCTGTAGTGGATTAGACTGTGTTTTTCAAGGAATTTTAGTAGTTCGGTGTTTATATACTTTTCCATCACTTTAGAGATGACTGAAAGGAGAGAAATAGGCCTGTAGTTGCTAGGAAGCGCTTTGGATCCTTTCTTGGGGATGGGTTGTACTCGAGCAGTTTTCCACTTACTAGGGAATATGCCTTTATTGTAAGATATCTGAAACAGACGAGTCAGGACAGGAGCAAGTTCTGGTGCGCATTTTTTGAGAACAATTGCTGGGATCTCGTCAAGGCCAGAGGCTTTCCTGGTATTAAGAGAAGAGAGCATGTTTCGTACCTTTTTAGTTTTGAAAATGATATCAGTCATTTTATGCGCGACATTGGGGACTGTTGGTGGTTGAACATTTGGAGGTGGGTTGAGAGTAGAATTTCCGGCGAACAACAAAGCAAAAAGTTCAGCCTTGCCCAGGGCGGTAGAAACAATTTCATCACCTGAGACGAGAGGTGGAACGTGCTCTTGCAGAAATTATTCCCAATAGACTTAGCAAGAGTCCAGAAGGGTTTGCCGCCGTTGGAGCTTGAGAGGACTTTGTTTTTGATGTGGTTATTAAACGAGTTTTTTGCCTCAGAAAGAATGCGGACATAGCGGTTTCTTGCGTCGTTGAATGCTTGACGATTTTCTTGACTGGGATTGTGTAGAAGCGTTTTGTGAGCTTTGACCTTTTCAAGTCTGGCCTTGTCACAGGATTTAGAGAACCAGGGCTTTTGAGTCGCTGAAGAGGTTTTCTGTGTACGTGGAATAAATAATTCCATGCCAGCTTGGATAATTTCGGTGACGTTTTGTGAGATATCAGAGGGGTCAGGATGAGAGAAGCAGACAGACGCCCATGGAAATGAGGAAAAGTAATCCCGCATTTCGTCCCAGTTTGCGGAGTTGTAGTGCCAAACGATACGTGGGTGTGATGACTGTGTGACCTCGGGTTGCATTGCACAGGAAGCAGTGACCATGCCGTGGTCTGAGCGACCAAGGGGGGCGGTGACTGATATCTTATAGCATTCAGGATTTGTAGTAAGAAGGAGATCCAAGGGATTTGAGCTGTGTGTTGGGATACGAGGAAAGTAAGTAGGTTGCTGAACCATATTGGCCAAAGAATTGCTGACTGCAAAGGCCTCCGCTGCTCTCCCTTGTGGATCGGTTTTTGAAGATCCTAGCCATTCCTTATTATGGACATTGAAGTCGCCAAGAATAGTGACCTCGGAGGAAGGATATTCAGAAATCAGATAGTCGGTTTTTTCAGAAAGGTAGTCAAAGAGCTGGACAAAGTTGTTGTCAGAAGGTGACCGGTAAATGCAACAGATGAATTTAGTTGCAGCCCTGAGAGAGAGTTTTATCCATAGTATGTCTTTTCTTCCAGCTTCTAAATTGGGAAGTCTGGTGCAGGGTAGATTGCTACGGACGTATGCGCACACGCCTCCATGCAATCTAAAGGCAGTAAGGAGCTCATACCCCGGGAAATTAAGGTGATTAGTGGCTGTTTTGGCACTGATTTGGGTTTCGGTGAGGAAGAGGAGTTGGGGCCTATTAGCCTGGAGGAAATGGTGGACGGAGTTCAGGTTAGAATTTAGGCCACATATATTCGAAAAGGATATGTTAAATCTTGATGTTGGCGCCCCCTGTACACCCCTCTCCCGGAGATCCGAATGGAGGGGTATTTTGCCTCCGGAATATTTTATACAAGGAGGAGCCATCATCATTTTTGCTTATAAGGGAAACCGACTCATACACCAGAACCGGAAACGTCCGTTGGGACTTCACCGACCCCTTGATGTATGGGGTGGTACCTCCTCGGGCGTGAAAAAATCCTTTACTATTACATAAAGGAAAATTCCACTACCACCTGCTATGGAGTGGATTGGATCAATGTCTACCCCTTTAAAAATAAGATTAATAAAGGGACTATCAATTGTCCAGTAGTTATGATTTTCGACATAGTAGGAGGATACAAAACATTTTCATCATTTTGCATCCATGCCTATTGTCGGTAAAAACGTTGTGTTGTATGTAGTATAATTGTTTTAAACTTGCATATATATGATATATTGTATGATATATTAAATATTAACGTGTATTATTTATTAGACGCCGCCTTGTATTTTTATAATAAATAATAATAATAACTTTACTGATCCGAAGACTATTATACCTACATAGCATAGGACGTGTCAAATAGAACTGGTCAATGGAGGGGTCACAATCGCCTATAACACCCTACCCTAAAGTAGCTATCCCTCAGATTGTTAAATTTATTAAGATTAGCAGCACTTTTTAGGAGGTTGACAGATCTGGATATAGTTTGATACTTACGTTATCTTCCTTTGTTTGCTTCGCACTGTCCAGAGTCTTTTATTTGCGGGCTCTACAGAGTAGTGCCAGGTTACATAGCAGTTTAGATATCTAGATAATAGTTAGTAAGAATAAATCGTTTGTGCCGACGCCAAAAGGAAAGTAGATACTAGGAAGGAATTTCTCTTCAATTAAACAGATATTTTAATATAACAAAATATATAAGTTTATTCATATAAATTAAAATTGGAATAGCGAATATAATGAAATAAAATGAATGATAAATCTCAAATAAACATTGATTGCACACAAATATAAATCAAATAAACAGCAAGAATTTCAAGAACAAGAAATTATTAATGTACATACATATGCCGAGACAATAAGATAAGGAAAGTTGTGTATTACTAACATGTTACTGTCAATTACTTGGGGTCTCGCTCAAAAATAAACATAAATGATTAAGTAAATTACTTGACGTTTGTTAATCAATTGCTAGGTGTTCTAGTGACCTAACTGGCCAGTTCTTTAAGTGAGGCTCCAAAAAAAGAAAGAAAGAAGATCTATTTAATATATTCCTACGTGAAATTACTATATTAATTATGAAAACTAAGAGATATTAAAGAGAATGTATAGGTTAGGTATCTTAAGACAAAATTTGATAATTACAATTTAAAAGAAAATAAAAACTGTGTGTTCAAATTTACAAAAATTGACAAAATCTTAGAGATTAAAGAGAAAATATATAGTTATGCTGACAGCACCTCCCTGACATTGTTTAAGCTCAAACTTGATTACGTGATTTTGAATGTTCAGGTTATTAAAACTTCAGATGTTAGATTTCGGCATGACAATTCTGCTGATTTAGAGAAAATATTTGTTTAGACTCACCAGTCATCCGGTATTAGGTTACCTGGTGACCCTGTGAAGATGCTTTCCCGGTGGGATCAATCATCAGTGCCTGACACAGATTCCAGACCCCCATAAGAGCATAAAAACTGGGGAAAACGACTGGGACTTCTCATCAGAGATTATTGGGCCGGTGGATGTTACTGATCCAATATAACTAGACCATTTGACACCTATGTCGTTGTTCTGGATTAGCTTGATGGAAACTTTGCGAATCGGAATTAAAAAGTAAATTTGCTTCAGTAAAATTCACTACCAATTTACTTAAGGTTCGATAATAACCAGGAATTATTTTTAATTACGGCAAGAAGTCAACATCTCTTAACAAAGAACCACGAGGTAGCTCGCGTTTTTATGCTGAATATGATGTTTAATCAAACTCTAAAATCACTTGAATCACTTTGAACAAACACTGAAAATAATTACTAGGTGGTACAGATAACAGAAAGAACATTACAACCCCGTTTTAAGATAATTTAATAGCCACCGAAACTGATGGTGTTCACTCTATGAAGGCTCAGCAGAGAGTCCTGCTAATGTCTCGGGTTCTGCAAATTGTTAGTCGCTGCACGCAAAAATTCTTACTGTGACGGTTGGTGGCTGTGCGTGAGCTCTTTCTAGCCTCCATTCTTCAAATGAGATAAAACGAGACCTCCAATCGGTGGTGAAGTCACGACGTCGCACCTCGCGTGTTCACAGTTGAAGGTTTTTGCCGCCAATTCTCTGCAACGTTTTTAACGGTCTTTCTTGGGCGAGGTCACCGGAAAATTACAGATAAACAATATTTTAAATGCTTATTTCGTTCCTGGAAATGTTTGTTCAGTAATAATGCGAGGTAGTTTCCCTTGGCAAACATATATTGAATTTTAACGTACAGATTAGAAATGCAGTAAATGGGTTTACGGTACTTGAAAATTTAGCGACTTTTCATGAAAATAATTTCGAAATTAAAACACGAATTGCCTCACAGATATTGGATTGTTCGCTCTTATTTAAGTCTCTTACGGGTTTATTTTGAATAATTAAAGCAGTAACGAAACGTAATCGTTACAAGACTTTCCAAGGCATCATTGGACTGGGTCTCAATTTTATCTAGATTCGCAGTGATAAAATGGGTCATGCCTCCACAGATCGAAAAGTAGTCTTAGGTTTCGCCCTAGTGTCTGAAATCTTGGTTTACCCGGGATTTATCTGTCATAGAAGTTATGCTTTTTAAGGGAGAGTGAAACTGAAAATAGAGCAAAAACAACTCATGAAACTGGCTTGCAATATCCGGTTTGTTTTAGGTTAATTTTCGGAAAATTATTGTACATTTTCAAACAAGTTATTTTTATAAAATATGGCACATTGTTCCTACTGTTTCGGTTGTACCAGTGACCAAATTGATGGCTGCTTGCATTAAAGAAACATATTTGCTATTAAAAACATTTTTAGGAAAATTCACTTCCGTAACGCACTTGCTGCGTCCAGACTTCTTAAATTTATTCCGTCAGTTACACAATGAATACTTGTTTTTCTCATTGCTCCTTACTTCAGGGTTCTTACAAGGAAATAATTACTTTTCTGATTTTATATATTTTTTCATTCATATAGATTGGTAAAACTGAAAGCGTTGAGCGTGAAAATTACTAAAATTTTAAGAAATACATCACAGTATTTTAGTTACGGTAGTTTAATAAATCTTTGATAACTTCTTGATCATTAATTAGTAAAGATTGTTTCATAGATACGTTGTGAATTGTTAAAAACTAATACACTACCATTTAAATATTGGTCTTTTCACCCTTAATCTATATTACTAATAGATCAATAGGATAGGTATATACAAAACACCGGTGAAAGTTATTAACATATAATAAATTTATACATATATAACATATAACAGGAATGTTCATACTACCCAAAAACTATTGAAACAACTTCTATAGCGTCTTTTTGCGCTCAACGCTCTAATTTTTGATAATCTATATAAATTTAGAAAAACAATGTGGCACCTTTTGGAAGCGTGGTTTTTTTAAGTTATATACAGGGTGGCGCATTGAAAAAGAAACAGACCGATTTGCGTCCAGAGAAATATTTTTTTAAGAAACGTTGAAACAGGTCAATTTTAATATTTAGGGGGACATATTTTGACATAAAACTCAACTTTGTCACATCAACCCCTTAAGGGTGGTGATAACAACCCTTATATTTTAAATAGGGAACATGGGTCGAGTGTTACATCGTTTGAAAGCTTTTCTTTTCTTAATTCAGCACACAAATTTTTTTGGAAGCTTTATCAACTCGTTTAAAAATTATTCACAGTTGGAGTTGCAAGAACGTATTTCATCAATTGTGATAAGAAATGCACTAATTAGTCAATTTTTCGTTAAAAAAACTAAAAACAAAACCAAACGTTCAAACATGTTTATTCAGTTAAGTAAGTTGTTGTAAATTGTTGACCAACAGCTTCCATACAAAATTAATTTTTTTTTCAAAACGAGCTCTGATATTCTGGAGCATTTGTGGAGTTATTAGACGGCAGTCTTCAACAATGCGTCATAGTAATTCCCCCAATGAAACCGGTTCTGTTACGAAAACTCTGCTCTTGAAATGACCTCATAGAAGGAAGTCTAAAGGAGTTAAATCCGGTAATCTAGGGGGCCACTCAATAGCACCTCTACGCACAATCCATTGCTCTGGAAACTCTCTGTTCACAAACTCCCTAACACGTTGTGAAAAATGCAGAGGAGCTCCAATTGTAGAGTTTAATAAAAACGTACACTCGTCTGAAAAACAGATATTGAACAGAAAGTTCCCGTTATCAGCTATTCGTGCAATCATAACTTCAGAAAACTCCAGCCGCCAATCAAAATCATCTTCATTCAGTTGTTGTACAAGATGAATTTTATACGGGTGACATTTATGATGCTTCAATATTCGCTGAATAGTCATTCATTTGATGTTTGAAACAGTGGCCAATTTTCTCGTGCTCAACGTTGGATCTGCAGCAATTTGTCCTAAAACTTCAATCCCAGTAGTCTCATTTGTAACCGGAAATTCACGTTCAGGATCACGTTTTTTGTTGGCTACTGAAGCACTTTGTCGAAACTTTGCAACTAACTCCAAAATGTATTTTCTGTTAACATGACTGTTCGGATGTCGCTCATTAAACAAATTTGCGGTACAGTTGGCACAGTCATCGTTTTTGAAAAAATTAGTAAATATTTCAACTCTTTCTTCTACAGAATACACCATTGTGACATTAAATTTCGGTAGTACTATCAAGTATCAAACCGACCGATACACTGAAATAATAAACTCCATTTCTCTCATTCCGATAAGAAATGTTCTGATAGTCAATGTTTTGTTTACAAACCAACAAAACATTGACTATCAGCACATTTCTTATCGGAATGAGTGAAATGCGTTTTTGCATCTTCAACTGTGAATAATTTTTAAACGAGTTGACAAAACTTCAAAAAAAAAATTAGTGTACCGAGTTCAGAAAAGAAAGATCTTTGAAATAATGTAACACTCAAGCCATGTTCCCTATTTAAAATATGAGGGTTGTTATCACCACCCTTAAGGGGTTGATGTGACAAAGTTGAGTTTTATATCAAAACATGTCCCCCTCAATATTAAAATTGACGAGTTTCAGCGTTTCTTAAAAACAACATTTCTCTGGACGCAAATCGGTCTGTTTCGTTTTTAATGCGCCACCCTCTATATATATATATATATATATATATATATATATATATATATATATATATATATATATATATATATATATATATATATATATATATATATAATTCATAGAGTCCAGCTCAAACAAAATTAATATCTTACATGTAGATACAAATTATTGTGGATGAGCTCTGTAATGCGCTATCTTGAGGCGTCCACCATATTCGAGTTAGAACAATCTTAGATATACTATTTTGCATTGTAAATGGACTTGGCCACCAAGTTTAAAACCTCTAGCTTAATTCGAACTAGTCGAAATTTTCATTCCAATTTATCAGCTAATAAAAGCATTATAAACAGCAGTTTTTATGTATTTTTCTTGCTGAGATGTTAATCGCAGACTTAGGTTGTTGGTTATGCTCATTTGTTCAAGCACTTATTTAGGCAAGTGATCTTTTAAACTTATTACAAATTGGTGTTTTAAAAAAAATTAACTTAACTTAAATAGCTTTGTAAAAAAAAATACAACTTAAATAGGGGAATATAGTTACAAATAGCCACATTTACTGTATTTCTTAAAGCATCAAAAAACCTTCTGTGAGATTTATTTATTCAACAGCAGTAAATAGATACCATTATACAATTATATAGTACTGATAATAGTCCTTAGATTTACTAGGTGAATTTAAAAATAAAGTGTTATCAATATGGGCTAGAATAGACAGTTTATTGGAAACAATTATGTTAGCATATTTCATAAGCAACATATTTGTCTAGTAAAGTAGGTAAATAAATAATAATTCGCATTAGTCGGCACCTAAGCTATTTACTGCAACGTGCATTGAAATATAAATCTAACCAAAGATGATGTCCCGCGATTATAGATTGAAGTTGAGAGGTACCCTATCAGTTTTAGTGAATTTTCTTTAAAAAATTTGCTAATGAGGAGATAACGACTTTTGAAAAAATTTCTTCAAATGAGCGCTATTTAGCACCCCTGGAACCCAAATCCGAGGTCGGTTTCAGACTTTATATGTCAATATATATATATATATATATATATATATATATATATATATATATATATATATATATATATATATATATATATATATATATATATATATATATATATATATATATATATATATATATATGTGTCACCCCTATAACTAAAAACATAATGAACCGATTTTGATAAAACTGGGTGAGTACCTTCCCTTCGCAAGTGGCTTGGATAATTTCCTTAGCCAGGAAAATCCGCCAAGGTTTTCCAGGAAAATTTTGTGTTTTCTTTCGAAAAAATTGTATATCTCCAAAATTAACAAAATAAGGGCAACCGAATTTGTTACGCGGGCTTATATTATTATAAGTAAGTTACCTACCAAAATTTAGCTCTGTAGGTTTAAGGACAAAAAAGTTACCGGCATTTAAAGAAAAATAAATTTGGGTTTTCCTCAAAATGTCAAACTCGCGATTTAAAACGTCAAAATTAGTAATATTTATACAATGAACCTGAAACTAATATGAGCTATGGAAGGAAAATGTCTCAAGAAGAATGTTTTACAAAGCCTGGAGTCTTAGTTTCAATCGTCATTGTCGCTCATTTTACTAAAATATTCCCAGAAAATTCATTTCAAATAGACCCTTTCTCTGATACTTTGGCAGTAGTATTAGCAATAGAGTTTATCGTATAATGGTATATCATTTTTGTCTAATTTTCGTAAAAAATATTTGGTGCTCAATATATCCGTTATTATGCAAGATACGAAAAAAAATTGTATACATTAATTATAGGGTGGCTTGAGCTACATCTTAAAATAAATATTTCTACAATTACAGGCTGGCCCATAAGTCGTTGGTGATTCAAATTTTCTTTTTTAGGGAATTTCCTTAAAAAAATTCACTAATGGGGAGATCCGTGTTATATATATATATATATATATATATATATATATATATATATATATATATATATATATATATATATATATATATATATATATATATATATATCTCGTACCGATAACTCAAAAAATAATATACCGATCTTGATCAAATTTGGTAAGTACCTTCCTTTTGCAAGTGGTTTGGATACGTTCGTTAGCCAGGAAAATCAGACCAGGTTTTCCCGAAAAATTTTGTATTTTCTTCCTAAAAAAATTTATATCTCCCGAAATAACAAAGTAAGGGCAACCAAATTTGGTACGCGTATTTGCATTATAAATAGTGAATCACGTACCAAAATTTAGGTCTAAGTTTAAGGACAAAAAAGTTACGCGCAGCTAAAGAAATACATTTTGGAGTTTTCTCAAAACGTCAAGCGCGCAATTTAAAACGTCAAAATTGGCAATGTTTAGGCAAAGAACGTGAAAGACATACGGATTGTGAAAAGACAATGTTGCAAGAAGAGTGTTCTGCGAACCCTTAAGTTTCAGATTCAACCGTCATTGCCCTTCATTTTACTAAAATGTTTACAGGAAATTCATTACAAATAGACCCTTTCTCTGAAGCTTTGGCTGTCGGTTTAGTTAAGTTGATGCTTTCGCTGTAGGTGAAGTTTATGGTTTAACGCTCTATAATTTCTAGCTAATTTTCGTAGAATAAATTCGTTACTTCATTTTAGCATTTTTTATCGAAATATGATGTTTGTAAGAAAAAATCTGGACGCAGTAAGTGCGTTTTGGTAGCAAATTTTCATTAAATCCTTCAAATTTCAATAACTCAGTTTGCTATTAACGTAAGTTTTGTTGGTTAGGAAACCAACATTTAACTTTATTTTCGGAAAATTTTTGTATGAACGCAGCAAGGGCGTTTTGGTTGCGAATTTTCATTAAATGTTTCAAATTTCAATAGCTCAATTTCCTATTAACCTAAGGTTCATTGGCTAGGAGACCAGTTTTCTCGGAAACATTTAAAGTTTATTTTCGAAAATTTTTGTACATTTTCAAATAATTATTTTGATTAAATATGGTACATTGTTCCTACTATATAGGTTATACCGGTAACCAAATTTATACCTGCTCGCATTAGAGCGATATATTTGTAATTAAAAACATTGTTATGAAAATTCACTTCCATAACGCACTTGCTGCGTCCAGACTTTTATAGATCTTAAGAGATAACCATTAGGTAATACATTTAAGAGTGCAGTAAAAGCTTCCTCGAAAGTGTTTGTAGAAAGATAGAGGAAATGTCGCTTATTTCCAGACTCTGATACTCGTTTGTTACATCATTTCAATCTGAATGATACTAGAACTTTTTGTCGACTTAGACACGTTTTCTTGTTAAGGGAGCTTTTCCCCAATTTTCGCTGGCTTTTTTTTTGTTGGATTAATAAACTCATCGTACTCTGTTCAATAATTAAAAGAAAAACATGACCGGTAAACTCCGTGCTGTTGAAATCACGTTCTTGGTTTTTTTTGTTGTATGTCAATAACTTACATTTTGCGCAGTGGATTAATTACAATCCAGGGTTCAGTTACCTTAGACCTGGTTACATAAAGCGTTGTTCGTTAATTTTGTTTTTAACCTTCGTCTGCATTCTGTTTTAAAAGTGATGTTTTTATTTGTTAATGTTGATATTTATGCCTAATGTATTGTGACATCTCAGAATTCATTCTAAAAAACCATTTTCTGCCAATGTAGTATTTTTTATAAATTTTGAAAATTATATAATGGACATTGAAATTTTTTATACTTATTCCTCGCATCAGGGGTACCCCGGTACCTACTAAAATAAAAATTTACTTTGTTGCAAATCTTTAACTTTGGGGCACAGTAATAAAAAATTAACCCTCTTTATTTGAAAAAGTATATTAATTTAATAATATTTTTTCATTACAATAATTCTTTTACAGTTTGCAATTGCAACACTTATTTATTTTCTCACGATGTTCGTCGCATATTGGGCGGCTACAAACGTCACACGATTTTCTGCTTTTTCTCTGTCTTTTTGTAGCAGCTCGACACACCTAACATTTATCAGTTATTTGAGGGCGTCCGGTTTTATCTCTGGGATGATTCTTTTCTACAACCGGCGGTGGCAGTTGGTATGCTAATGGACCTCCTAACATTCACTCAATTCCCGATTTGGTACTAAAATGTTGCAACACCTTTGGCGATTTGGCTCTCAATTCTATGCTCGGTCTAGATAATTGCTTTCCAAGTTTTTGAGGAAATTTTCGACGATAATTTTCTTTCTTCTGAAGAGGGTTATTTTCAGTATAAATAATATATGCTGCTAATCCTGCTATATCAAGCATGTTATAAAACATTTCAAGAGGCCAACGGTTTGTTCGACGTTTGACAGAGTAGTGCAACACCATCTTATCCATATTGTCAAAACCACCTTTCCCTGAATTGTAATAAAGAATTATTTCAGTTTTTTTCTTTGGGCCAGATACATTTGCAGTGTCGTGCATTATGGATAAGAGTATTACAGCTTTTCCCTGTTTTGGTACGTATGAAACCAGTGTGATATTATCCTCAGAAAATCCAAACGTAGAAGAATGTTCGTTCCTACTTTCATTTGGCAACGTCTCTGGTGGTATATAAGGTTTATTTATTTTTAGCGTACCCACAACAAAAGGTTTCCATGACATTAGAAACCGATCTAAGGGAAGTGTGGTGAAAAAATTATCCATCACAATATTTCTCCCACTGTTTTTATAATGAATGCATATACCTTTACCACACGCTCACCTTAATTTTGTTCACGACCTTGAAATGATTTTCCTGTATAAATTTGCCCCACAATTAGAATAAGAATTAGCTGCATTGCACACCCACCAAATTTTTATACCATATTTGGCAGGTTTGGCTGGCATGTATTGCGTGAACCTGGTCCTGCCTCTATATGGAAATAGTTGTTCGTCTACTGTTATGCATTCAGACGGTGTATAATTCAGTTTCAAATTTTGCATTAATGGAAGCCAAAGTTCTGAGATAGCAGCTGCTTCATCAGTTTTCAATCTATCGGTTCTGGTATTCATATTGTCAAAACGTACAAATCTTTGGATGGAATAAAATCTGTTGACTGACATTGTCGCACGGTATAATGGGTAAGCATCACTTTTCCACAAGTCTCTCAGATTTTCTTTCTTAGACTGTCTCACTCCAACAGTAATCAGTATCCCGAGATAACCATCAAATTCTTCTTGCGTGAGAGGTTTCCAAATTTTGGTGGTTTGTTGGAACGCTGTTTATTCCACTCCGCGTGATGGTTTTGGCGTAGCGGTTCTCTTCTCGATTTATAATGTTGCCCATTTCTGGAGTAAAAATACGTGCGAAAGTTTCCCGAACTGAGAGGGAATTTGTTGTCTCCAAGGGTCCAGATTTTTTTCGCAAAATATTTGGTACAGCGTTTGACGATCAGGCATTGGGTGACTGGATTGCCAGATAGTTCCGTTTTTAGAACGCAAAACTAGGTCATCACAATTATCAACCTCAACCTCTAGCTGCTCATCTTCAGAATTGTCTTCCTCGGCAATTTCAGTTTCATTCTCAGTGTCAAGCAAAACATCTTCTATGTCTGATTCTTCTGCTTGGTTATTTGTTGATGACAGCAAAGGCGGTAAATATTTGTCTTCTGATTCGGAGTCTTCAATTTGTTCATCGTCGTTATTATTCTCTGAATCAGATTCAATAGCATTTAATTCCTGAAGATAACTTACTTGCTGTTCATAACTAATCCGGTAAATAATCCGGTACTTAGGAGAAATGTCAAAAATTACAATAAAAATGTAGTTTTATTATCATTTATCACTTTTATAATCTACGTACCGTTTGAATTCAGAACTGGAAACTTCCCTAAATTTTTCTGCCATTCCGAAAATTCACTAATCACAGTACAATTTTCAATCGAAAATAGTGTTTTTGTTCAGCGGTAGACAACAGACTGAATAAATGATCTAGCATCCACACAAATATCGGATCACGAAAACAATTCTCCGAAATGCAGAATCCGTTGTTGTCAACCAAACACTAAGCGGAAGTATGTAAGCCGAAATGGCTCATATAAATAAAAAGCTCGTAAATGTTTTAGTAGATACATTTTAAACTTAATAATTTCACGGTCAATTCATACGGCGTAGCTGCAAGTATTCATAAAAAAAAGTTATGGTAGTTAATTTTTATAAAAAGATTTTCAATGGCAAATATGTCGTTTTAGTGAATTTTCTCAAAAAAATTCACTAATGAGGAGATTCCGACATTTGAATTTTGAAAAAAATTCTTCAAATAAGCGCTAATTAGGCCCCCCAGAACACATATCCGGGGTCAGTTTCAATTTATATATATATATATATATATATATATATATATATATATATATATATATATATATATATATATATATATATATATCACACCGATAACTCAAAAAATAATATGCCGATTTTGATTAAATTTGGTGAATGCCTTTCCTTTGGATAAGTTCGTTAGCCAAGAAAATCAGCCAAGGTTTTCCCGGAAAATTTTATGTTTTCTTTCGAAAAAAAATTATATCTCCGGAATTAACAAAGTAAAGGCAACCAAATGGTATGCGAGTTTACATCCTTATATGTAAGTTACCTACAAAAATCTAGCTTTGCACGTCAAAAGATAAAAAAGTTATAAGCATTTAAAGAAAAATAAAATTGGGTTTTTCTCAAAACGTCAAAGTTGCGATTTAAAACGTCAAAATTGGCAACATTTAGGCAAAGAACTTGAATCTAATACGGGCTATGGAAATAAAATGCCTCAAGAATAATGTTTTACAAACCCTGAAGTCTTAGTTTCAACCGCCATTGTTCTTCATTTTACTAAAATATTTCCAGAAAATTAATTTCAAATAGACCCTTTCTCTGATGCTTGACAGTAGCCTTAGCTATAGAGTTTATCGTTTAATGGTATATAATTTTAGTCGAATTTTCGTAAAAAATCAATAAAGCTCAATATATCCGTTATTATACAAGATATGAAAAAAAAATTATATATTAATTATAGGGTGTCTTGAGCAACATCTTAAAAAAAATATTCCTACAATCACAGAGTGGCCCATCAGTCGTTGGTAATACAAATTTTCTTTTTTTTTTAATGAAACACGCCTTATGTTATGGCATTTTTGCAGTTTCCATCGAAATATAATGCATGTTTGTAAAACAAGAAATTCTGGACGCAGAAGTGCGTTATGGTAGCAAATTTTGATCAAATGCTTCATATTTGAATAGCTCAATTTGCTTTTAACCTATAAGGTTCGCCAAGGAACCAGTTTTTTCGGGAACATTTTAAGTTTGCTTTCGGAATTTTTTTTACATTTCCAAACAATGAAGTTGTTTTGATGAAACATGGCACATTGTTTTTACTATATAGGTTATACTGGTAACCAAATTTGATGCCTGCTTTCTTTAAAGAAACACACATATTTGCAATTAAAAACATTTTTATGAAAATTCACTACCATAACGCACTTGCTGCGTCCAGACTTTTTTTTAATCAAAGGCATAAAATTGGGTATAAGCTACATAGTCGAAACAATGTAACATATTTATATAGCTTTATTGTTGTGAAAAGTATAACAGTTTTCCGAAAATAAACTTTAAATGTTCCTAAAAAAACCGATAATTTTTTTTTTACCACGAGCCTCTTCAGGTTATTTACCCACCTGCCAAGATATAATTGTTTTCAAAAAGATTTTTGAGAAAAATTTTAAAAAAATGTTTGGACGAAAATCAACAGGCAATTTTCTCTACGAAACTTCGCCATTTTCTTAACAATAAGTGGCTTATGTAATGTTACAAGAAAATTATATTTTTTACGAAAATATGCCAAACATTTTTCTTCACGAAAATTCAAAAATATTTTTTACAACACTTTTTTAAACATTTTAGCGAATTTTCATTATGAACAGTCTTAGATTCAACCGTCATTGTCTTTCATTTTACTGAAATGTTTCCAAAAAATTTATTTCAAATAGACCCTTTCTCTGATGCTTTGGAGCTGGCCTTAGCTATAGAGTTTATCGTTTAATGGTATATAATTTTTGTTGAATTTTCGTAGGAAATCAATAAAGTTCAATATATCCGTTACAAGATACGAGAAAAAAAATGTATACATTAATAATAGGGTGTCTTGAGCTACATCTTAAAGAAAAATTCTACAATCACAGGCTGGACCACAAGTCGTTGGTGATACAAATTCTCTTTTTTTTTATCGAACACGCCTTATTGGATTTTTGCATTTTCGAAATATAATGCATGTTTGTAAGAAAATAGATTCGGGACGCAGCAAGTGCTTTATGGTAGCGAATTTTCATTAAATGCTTCAAATTTTAATAGCTCAATTTGTTATTAAGCTATAAGGTTGACCAAGAACCCAGTTTTTCGGGAACACTTTAAATTTACTTTCGGAAATTTTTATACATTTTCAAACAATAAAGTTATTTTGGTGAGAAATGGCACATTGTTTCTACTATATAGGTTATACTGGTAGCCAAATTTAATGCATGCTTTCTTAAAAAAACAGACATATTTGCTGTTGAAAATATTTTTATAAAAATTCACTACCGTAACGCACTTTCTGTGTCCAGACTTTTTTTAAATGTAGCTAATATTGACCTACATAACGTTACTTCAAAGAAATCTTTTGAAAATGTGCCGTTTAGGCGTAAGAGATCGCCCCGTTACCCTGTGCAACATCCTGTATGTATGTATATATATATATATATATATATATATATATATATATATATATATATATATATATATATATATATATATATGTATGTATGTATATGCATATGTATATGTATATGTATATGTATTATGGCACCTGATTCGTTACCATGACGCATTTGATGCATCAGTATATTTTTCATAGTACCTACGTATTGATATTCTGTGCATTACCATAATACACTTGCTGTGTCAGTATTCTTTCATAAAACGTATTTATATCTTATTTGATACAATAACTCACTTGCTGCATCCGTGTTTTTAAATCATGTCTTTTATTAGGTCCTTGCCTTATTCGTTACCATAACGTATTTATTGCGTCAATATTTCTTTTGTAATGACATTATTCGTTACGATAACGCACTTGCTGCGTTAGTATTCCTTTCATAATCCACATTTGCCATAATACATCTCCTGTGCCAGTATTTCTTTGATAATTCACACTGATACGTTTGCCATAGCGCACTTGCTGCGTCAGTGTTTATTTCATAATGCACTTTGATACCTTATTCGTTGCCATAACACACTTGCTGCGTGATTATTAGTTAATGTAGTTTCTTAATTCAGTCTGGAGATATAAAGAGAAGGAGGTGGCAGCAGAAACATATGGCTGGTTAGGAGAACTATTTAAATTAAAAAAAGTTCTGGACGCAGCAAGTGCATTATGGTAGTGAATTTTTATTAAATGTCTTAAATTTGAATAACTCAATTTTCTATAAACTTAGAAAGTTCAGTTTTGGTATGTGGTAAGTTCTTTCCTAAGGCAACGTATTCGTCAAATTTCATTAAAATAACTGTAATTTTCGGATAAATTTTTTTTTCTAAAAAAAATAAAATTTGAAGAACTCAATTTTTTTAAACTTAGAAAGTTGAATTTTGGTGCGTAGGAAGTTTTTTTGCAAGGCAACATATTAATTAAATTTCATTAAAATAACTGTAATTTTCGGAGAAAAAATTCTCTTAAGACAAAAAACCAAAATTTTCCCGGAAAACCTTGTGGGATTTTCCTGGATAACGAACTCATCCAAGTCATTAATAAAAGAAAGGTATTTTCCGAGTTTCATCAAAATACGTTAATTATTTTTTGAGTTATCGGTTGGATACATACATACATATATATATATATATATATATATATATATATATATATATATATATATATATATATATATATATATATATATATATATATATATATATATATATATATATATATATATATATATATATACATATAAACATATAAAAATTTAAACTGACCTCGGATATGGGTTCTAGGGGTCCTAGTTCGCGCTCATTTGAAAAAATTTTTGCAAAATCGATACCTCTCTATTAGTTTTTTTAAATAAAAATTCACTAAAAAAGCATTTGGCTTCCCACTGAGCAATCACTGTTACTAAAAAATAGTGTTTATTCAGTATATAGTTTGGTGCATGACTTTTGGTGGACGCTGTATAATATGGAGAACGAGTCAGTTTTTTAATACAAGTCCAAGAGACGGGTAGCTGTATCACAAGTTTCAACATGTGCACTGACTGTAATCAGTTTAATTGCATTTGCAGGTTTAGCCGGGACAATATATACATGACAAATATGCACTCGAGACCCAGATGAGCTCACATGCAGAATCTAGCTATTTAAAGTTGCTGGTTATTACAAAAGAGATGTTTTACAAAAGAGGAAAAAAGTCTGGACGCAGCAAGTGTATTATGGTAGCGGATTTTCGTAAATATGTTTTTCATATCAAATATGCAATGTTTTTAAAAGGACAATTGGTTGACAGTATAACCTACCTGGTAGTAACAATGTAGAACATTTGATTAAAAGAGCTTTGTTGTTTCAAAAAGTACAAAAATTTTCCGAAAATGAACTTAAAGAGTTCCAGGAAAAATTAGTCCGATTTTCTTGGCCAACGAACCTCTTCAAGCTATTTACACACCTGCCAAGATATAATTATTGACAAACAGCTTCATGACCCAAATTGAAAAAAAAGAGATTTTGCAAAAATTTCCTTAACAAAAATTCACCATTCTTTTGGCCGAAATTGCCTTCAGTAATATTACACTATATTATATTTTTCAAAAAAATTTGACAACTTTTATTGACAATAACATACTAAACATTTATTATTAATTACCAACATTTAACGAAAATGATTTCTACGGAAACACTAGAAACATTTCTGCGAAAACTTTTCAAATTCAGCCTTTATTTGAGAGTGCCTGTATACGGCAGCTTGATTTTTTCGACGAGTAATACAAACCAAAAGCTCTCTAAATGTGTGCGACGCACTTCCTTTTATACCAGATGACAAATGCTCAAATAATCTATTCACAAACCTAATTTGTCATTGGCATAAGCTAAGTTACCGGGAAGTTAGAGGGCCGCCAGCTTTTATACAGTGGAGATGGGCGTGGGTCAAAATAAGATGTTAACTAGGGGCGCCACTTGATTGTTTAACCTCCACTCCCGGATATTCTAATAAGATGTTCACTAATATACTTCCTTGCCCCGATCCAACACAACCAAGAATTCTTGGATCACACTGGCAACTATAGCCAACCACAATCGAGCACAGGAAGCTACAAGGGAGTTATAATTATGGTAAAACCAACTAAATTTCAGAACGGTATGGTCTCATAGACCCACAAATAAAGGTAACGGTAATGATCTAATTCTCAACAGCCCTGAAAACAAAACACAAACACAAAACCAAAACACACCTATCATCTGATAAAATAAGGGCTTTTATTAAGCTTCTTTGGCATACAAGAAATTATTAAAAAGCTGTTCTAAAATTCTGATCTAAAATAAAAAGTCTCTATTATATAACTGAAATGGCTTATTACAAAATAATCAAGATCTTTAATGAGTATGCATGAATGTACTCCAACTATAATTGTTCTATGGAAAAATTCCACTTTTCGTGCACGCAAAGCTTACAAGGTATTTTCCCCAAATAGTAATTAATTACACGTTCATTAAGTTAAGTGGCCTGATTAAATATCAAGTCCCAAAAATAATCAATAAGCTTAACTAATGCTAACTATATATAATAAACGGTGGTAACTATCAAAAGTGAAGCAATTATATTAACAAAGGTCTCATAAAAATCTGTACCACATTTATTGAAGTTTAAATAAAATAAATTCAGTTTGATTTTAGCAAATTTAACAGAGGTGAATATTTAAAATTTAGCTTATCAAGATTGTCTCTCTTATCACTCTATTCTTTATCACAAAACGGAAAATTCTTACTTGAAATTCCTGGACTTCTAGGCTATAAAATTACCAACAATTTCCATACCAAACTAGGGCCTTTAAGGGTACGAGACTGCAACCACGGGAACAATGCAACAACGGAAAGGCAATGCGACAACGGAAAGCGAAGACCTCCTCATTGAGATCCTAATTCATAAATCCCAGATTTCACAGCTGACGGGAATTATCATTGCTCTTGACTAGCACATAAACTCCATTTAATTCAATAGCCATACTTCGTTCGGTACATGAAAATTCGCTATTCCATGCGAGACTTATTCCACTCAAAACTCTCCTATGTTACGTGAATTTGCCAAAGGTACTGCCCAACACAAGAGTTCTCTATCCAGTACTAAAATCGCTCAGCACAAGAACTTTCTTCCAGCCGGTACTAGAATTGCTCTATCCGGCACAAAAATCTCCCTATCCGGTACAAGGATTTCCTACCCAGCACAAGGACCCTAAAAATAATGAGTAACGGGATGCTAGAGGTGTTATAGTTACGAGAGATGATGATTTCTTACCTCCAAAGAGGGAAACGAAACTCCAACAACGTGACAAGATCAAAGTGGTCCTTATATCCCCTCAAACGGGTATCTCTACAGTCTTCAGCATCAAATCCGTACATTACGACATCACCAAAAAGACTGCAGATGTGTTCTGAGTGCAATTAAATCCACTAAGGGGGATAATTAATATCCAACTTGCTTCTCGAAACGAACCACGTGTTAACTCCAACAACTGCCAACGAAATCTCTCTCTCGAACCTTCCGGAACATTCGCATTTCCTACCTGACAGCTGGTAGCGCCACTCGTTCGCTCTCACTTCATCCCATACGTCCCCAGCCATCTATCCTTCTCCACATGCGGACCATTCTCGAACCACCGACATTCTTAACTGCAGCGCAAGCGTGCAGCCGACAAGATATACCAGGGGTAGTACAAATAAAAATGATTTAACGAAAGATCTCAATTTTATTCCGTATACGAGGGATAGCCAGAAGAAATAACCACGATCGTCGCCCATAATTCTCTGTTCAAAGCAGAGGAGGAACCACAAATACATCCAAACTAGCCTAGCTGTTTAGCTACTCAATTTATACTGTTACATGTGTCATTTCCATGGGGCTCAGCTCTCTATTGGTACAAACGCCTTTTTACAATTTGTGATATGTGTTTGTGCAGTGTGCCAAAAAACGTGTAAAGTTGCAAAACAATTGAAATAACTCAAAAACGATGAACTGTTCGAGAGCTGTTGGACAGCTCTTACACAGCTGTCTGTCCTACCTCTTTTGGCTGGTTGACTGGTGGTTTGTCTGATCCGAATAACACCGATGTTTTGTCCGATTTGAACAACACTGATATTTGACGACAATATGCGATCATTAAAGATGCACCATATAATGGAATAGTCTAGGTGTACACGGCTAGTATTCTCTGGACATTCATTTTCCTCACATCGTTCTTACCAGATGACTTTCATATCAAAAGCTGATTATCTGAGTTTACTAAATCTTAATGGCATTAAGGCGATTTCACCACAAGAAATAGCCAAAGATTACGCAGAGTGTGCTACACAGTGGTTTCGTCTTCTCTTAAATAAACATGATTTTAACTTGCTGGTTTGTGTACCAAATATTAAGTAGTATTAGATTTATCGAAGTCATCTAGAATCAGATGATGTAAGTGTGGCGCATGAACACATGCACGCTTTGATACATTTTACAAATGGGTCTACGGTTCAGGGATTTAAAAAGAAGCTTCAACGTGTAGGGCGAAGTTTGCATCCTAAAACAACATTTAAGTAAATAATTTGCCTAGAGCGTGCTATTGGAGAATTAAGGTATATTGCTTGTGCAGATGGGCAGAAACCGCTGCAACGAGATGGCGATGGTCTTCATGGAACGCCGCATTCGCACTATTCTAGGCGAGTGTACTGTGATTCTTGGCTGCATGGCAGAGAACCAACGTGTGCTTCTGTAAGAGATGAATTATCATGTTTAGCATCAAAAGGAGCTGAAAACGTATCAGTTTACGCATCAGTGGGTTAGGAGTTGCACAATAAAGAGACTTGCCAGTCAGACACAAGAGCTTCGGGTATTCGTAGAAGACAATAATCTAATGAAAAGAGAAGACCGTGTTACCAAACAGAAAAAGGAATTGCCATCAGAAAGGCGTACAGAGAAAAACAAGTTCAAAAGAAACAGCTGATCAAACAGTTGATGTAACTGGGTCTAAATAAAAAAGCAGAGTTGCAAAGAAAGACAATTTTAAAATTAGTTAAATTGCTTTAGTGTACACATGAGTAAATATATTATATCTTTATATATTTACCACTGTTTTTATGATTAATAATACCTTGTCCACACCGGATTCCCTACGAAATGATAGAATCTATTTGCATTTAACCACTGTTATAATTACTAGAGTACAAAATTTACATGTATTTAAATTGAGCGTCCAGAATCCTATGTCAAACTTAACCTAACAAACATTCAGCTAGCGGGAATCGACTCATACAACACATGGAGACCTAACCTGAGAGCGGCCATCTTGAAACATTTGACGTCATCTGACAGTTAACAGCTGACATCTGACAGCTGACCGATGACAGATGTCAACCGACAGGTCAGCTGCCAGCTGTCATATGTTAACTTTGAACGTATGTAATCATTTTCATTCAAATTTCTGTCGACAAAACTAGAGTTGAGCTGGCACCGTATGTTATCGCACCCCATATGATCACCCCTGTTCCGGCCGCATACTGTTTTACAGCAAATTATAAATTTCTGGCTTCTTAGAATATTGAGTTTTGGGCTTTTTTTCCAAAATGAGTTAGAAAACGAGATTTTTTGCTAATAGAGAGATATCGGTAGTAACACTTTCGAAAGAATTATCCGAATGCGCGCGTACTAGAACTTCTAAAATCGATATTCAAGGTCTGTGTAAGTTTAACGTATTAATGTTAGTGATGAGCCGTATAATAATAATGTACAATTATTATGAAAATTCACTACTATAACGCACTTGCTGCGTCCCGAATTTTTTTACATACTGCCTATGTATTGATATCTTATGCATTACCATAACATACTTGCTCTGTAGGTATTTTTTCACAAAACTTATTGATATCTTATTACAATAACACACTTGTTCCACCGTGCTCTTAATTTCAGTCATTAATTAAATCGTTACAATTCGCATTTGCTGCGTCAGTAATCTTGATTTTTGCTTGCCTGGACATCCCAGGGGCCATGACTTCAACCCCTACTGCCGCCATGGAGGTGTTGCTGGAGCTTCCGCCCCCTATAATTATTTATCATGGGGGTGGCCAGGCTAGGACGGAACTGGCGGGGAGCCTCGGACGGGGGCAGGTGTTTATTCGGAAGAACCGAGGGTAAGTATTTCCCTCGGAGCCCATGCAACGGTGTTTCGTTCAGGCCGAAATGTACGCCATTCCGCACTGTGTGTGGGAGAACAAGAGGAGGGGCTACACCAACAAGCATATCCTCATAGCCACAGACAGCCAGGCAGCAGTTAAGGTCCTAAGTAGCCCACGCGTAAATTCCAGGCTGGTAAGTGAATGCCTAGACGAGACGAGCCACTTGGCTGGGCAGAATGAGGTCACCCTCATTTTGGTGCCGGGTCACTTGGGGGTTAAAGGCAATGAAGAAGCTGACAGTATCGCGAAGAGAGGGTCAGCAGAACCATTTATGGGACCAGAACCGGTCCCGGGCGTATCGAAAGGCACGGCCAGGGAACCATCAAGTCCTGGGTCAGGGAACAGCACAAGGCGTACTGGGCAGATTGTCCAGGGCTCAAACATGGGAAGTCATTAGTTGGGCAACCCAGTACAAAGAGAGCTGTGGAGCTGCTAAATCTTAGCAAAGGACAGCTCCGAAACATAACAGGACTCTTGACGGGACACATGGCCGTCAAGAAACACCTGCACAAAATCGAGCGGTTCGAGGGGGACCTGGCATGCAGACTCTGCGGCGAGGGGGAGCAATCAGCCCAGCACATCTTGTGCGAGTGGAAAGCTTTGGACCGCAAAAGGAAACTTATCTACAGTCAGCCTAGACTGGAGACAGTGCAATATAAAACTTCACCCCACCAATAATAGCCGTGCAGACTAGTTCAAGGCTCAGTGATTTTTTAATGGGTGGAGTAGAGAAAAAGGGCATGCACAATAAGCCAAAGGCTGTGGTGCTATCGGGAAGGCAAAGACTCGGACGAGCTCTGAGAGAGAAAAAGATATTGAATTTAGTTTTTAGTGAATTTTCTTAAAAAAAATTCACTAATGAGGAGATCCCGACTTTTGAATTTTGAAAAAATTTCTTCAAATGAGCGCTAATTAGGCCCCCCAGAAAACATATCCGGGGTCAGTTTCAATTTTTATATGTTTATATATATATATATATATATATATATATATATATATATATATATATATATATATATATATATATATATATATATATATATATATTCATATATATATATATATATATATATATATATATATATATATATATATATATATATATATATATATATATATATATATATATATATATATATATATATATATATATATATATATATATATATATATATATATATATATATGTATCACACCGATAACTCAAAAAATAATGGGCCGATTTTGATTAAATTTAGTGAAAAAATTCCTTTTGCAAATGGCTTGGATGAGTTTGTTAGCCAGGAAAATCTGCCCAGGTTTTCCCGGAAAATTTTGTGTTTTATTTCAAAAAAAATTTATATCTCCGGAATTAACAAAGTAAGGGCAACCAAATTTGGTAAGCAGGTTTATATCTTTATAGGTAAGTCACCTACCAAAATTTAGCTACGTAGGTCAAAAGACGAAAAAGTTATAGGCATTTAAAGAAAAATAAATTGGGGTTTTCCTCAAAACGTCAAAGTGGCGATTTAAAATGTCAAAATTGGCAACATTTAGGCAAATAACTTGAATCTAATACGGGCTATGGAAAGAAAATGTCTCAAGAAGGATGTTTTACAAGCCCTAAAGTCTTAGTTTCAACCGTCATTGTCCTTCATTTTACTAAAATATTTGCAGAAAATTCATTTCAAATAGACCCTTTCTCTGATGCTTGGCAGTAGCCTTATCTATAGAGTTTATCGTTTAATGGTATATAATTTTTGTCGAATTTTCGTAAAAAATCAATAAAGCTCAATATATCCGTTATTATATAAGATATGAAAAAAATTTGTATATATTAATTATAGGGTGTCTTGAGCTACATCTTAAAATAATATTTCTACAATCACAGGGCGGCCCATAAGTCGTTGGTGATACAAATTTCCTTTTTTTTAATCAAATACGCCTTATGTTATTGCATTTTTGCATTTTCCATCGAAATATAATGCATGTTTGTAAGTAAAGAAATTCTGGACGCAGCAAGTGCGTTATGGTAGCGAATTTTGATCAAATGTTTCATATTTAAACAGCTCAAATTGCCATTAACCTATAAGGTTGACCAAGAAACGTGTTTTTTCGGGAACACTTTAAGTTTACTTTTGGAAATTTTTGTACATTTTCACACAATAAAGTTATTTTGATGATATATGGTACATTGTTCCTACTTTATAAGTTATACTGGTAACCAAATTTGATGCCTGCTTTCTTAAAAAACACACATATTTGTTATTAAAAACATTTTAATGAAAATTCACTACCATAACGCACTTGCTGCGTCCAGAGTTTTTTAATTCAGTCTCAAAGCCGTCAAAAGACATTTGTTATCCCTGTTATCTATAATATTTGTATAATTTAGGGAGGCCAGTGCTAATTTGCATCTCTGCCCATTTTTCTCATTCTATATAATACGTTAACAAAGTAAGAATGATTAAATGCTATTTGCTGGATTATTAAGATTTATTTTATTGCGGAAATCTTGACTTTTGAAAACACATAAGTCCGAACTAGGGTTCATTTTTAATTATACACACACACACACACAATATATATATATATATATATATATATATATATATATATATATATATATATATATATATATATATATATATATATATATATATATCGGTTTTAGGGGTGTTCCGCTGCTTTTGATTGGGGACTATTTGCGGTCTAGAAGGCAGTGCACAAAGATTGAAGACAGCTGCAGCGATTTTGAGGTGGTTGAATTTGGCGTTACTCAGGGTACAGTCCTGGATCCGTTGTTATTTAGTTTGTATATCAATGATATATTTGATGTGCAGACAGCTGGTAAAGTCATAGGTTTTGCAGATGATACTGCAATTCTATTGTTCTTGGCAACGGCTAAAGACCATAATTGAAGAAGATTTTGTGAATATTAAGAGGTGGTTTGATGCCAGTGGGTTAACTATTAACACAAAGAAGACGAAGTATGTTGCATTTGCCTCCTATAGGTCACACCTGCCGTCATTTAATACACTGCAAATGGTTTGTAACAACCAATGTATCCAAATCGAGGCGGCACCAAAAGTTAGGTATTTGGGAATCATCATAGATCAACATCTGCGTTGGGATGAGCATGTTGGTGTGGTTGTTAAAAAGTTGAGGAACATTTTGTATAAGTTTAAATACCTAAAAACCTTTCTGACAACGGGGTGTCTTAGAATGGTCTATTCGGCATTGGTTGAACCCCTTCTTACATACGGGATTGTTGTTTGGGGTGCTGCGTTGAGTTGTCACCTGAAAAGGTTGGATATAATTCAACGTTGGTTCCTGAAACTAATTTATAATAAGTGCTACACTTACCCGTCTGAATCGTTGTACGCTGAAGCAGGAGCTAATGATATTAGGCAACTTTTTTCATTGGCTGTGTTGACGTACGTAAGAAAGTATGATCGCGTCTCTAGAATAGAGCATTCGTACATAACTAGGCTAAACGCAGCAGCGGCCGCTCAAACGAACAGAGCAATTAAGACTGTGGGCCAGCGTAGTTATACTTATATTGCACCGAGAATTTATAATACTCTCCCAGTCAGTATCAGAACTGCACCAACTTTACGTTCTTATGTGAGGATGGTGAAAGCATGGGTTTCGAAATCTAGACACATCATTCATGGTTTAGTACACAGATAGGTGTTGAGCAGGTCGTATGATATCTTTTGCGATGTTGTACCGCACAGTAATCATTTTCAAATATGCACACTTTTTACTTTTTATTATTATATACATTTGTGAGAGTGTACATTGTACATGTGAAAATGTGTGAGAGAATGTGTTTGTGTGATTGTGCTGGTGGATGTTTTGGTTTTTGCGCCTGTGGGTGTGTGTGTGAGTGTTCTTGTGTTCATTACTTAGTTTTGTATTCTTTGCTTGGTTTAGATTTATCCACGCACAAGTCTCTGACTTTTGTGGATCATTCCAAGATTTATTATGTTCAGTAGATCTATATATATATATATATATATATATATATATATATATATATATATATATATATATATATATATATATATATATGCATCGCGGCGGTAACTCAATAAATAATGGGCCGATTTTAAATAAATTTGGTAAATTCCTTTCGCAAGTAGATTGCATTAGTTTGCTGGCCAAGAAAATCGCACCAGGTTTTTATAAAAAGTTTTTAGGTTTTCTTTAAAAAAGAATTAATATCTTCGGAAATAACAAATCTATGGCAAAGAAAATGCATACAATAGTCCAAAATTTAGTTAGCAAAGACCATAGTTTATAATTTAAACTAGTTGTGAGTTTTGATGTGTTACTGAAAAAGTGCAAGGGACACGGTAAGTTTTATTTCATTGCTTATTTTTAACTTATCTAATTATTAAAAAATATAAAATTTCGGGACGCAGCAAGTGCGTTATAGTAGCCAATTTTTATAAGAATTTTACACTATTATTATACGGAAAATTAGTAAAGTTTATATCTTAAACTTACACAGACTTTAAAGCTCGGTTTTAGAGGTCCTAGTACGCTCATATTTGAAGAATTCTTTCGAAAGTGTTACCATCGATATCTCTCCATTCTAAAACAGTCTTGCGTTGTAACTCCTTTTGAGAAAAATGCCCAAAACTAAATTTTCTATGAAGCTAAAGTGTTAAATTTTGCTATATCTGTAGATAGTGTAAGTCTCTTTTAAAGAAACTGGTATTACAAGTTTCGTTAAAGTTATACAAAATATTTCCAGAAGGAAACTTAATTCGTATTTAGAAAAGTAAAGTATGTGCCAAATTATAAATGTAGCAGTTATTTTTCCTTATTAGTCGCCAGTATGATTTCGTTTTAGTCAACCTAATCATTATCGTTTCTCCAAATATTCAAATAAAACATAACAAAACATACATTCATCAATATCGATTAGATCATGTAACCTTATGCGTAGAAGGCTAGCATTCTACCACTGAGCTATCTCCTGGTATGGCAACTAACGTTTTATTTATATGATACTTGACACATGTTGCATGCCCTGGGTAGTATATTAAAAGTATACGTAACAATTAATTACAAAATTATTAGAGTTGCCATTGAAATCCACTCAAGGATTGCTTCGCTCTTATATGACGTCTTATGTTTAAGTTTAAAGATAAAAGAAACTATTTTAGAATCATTTTTATAGACTCGACTAGAATTTGTTTACATTTCTACTATATTATACGACACTTTAAGTCTAAAACCACAGCATAATATATCCATGCTGCGACAAAACTGTATTTGGGGCTGTTCATCAAGCTACAAATATGGTGCATTTTAAAAATTGATTGAATCCCCCAGTTAAATATCAATCATTTGGCAAATTTTTAATTTCATGTCGTCTGTCATTTTCTATAATTGAGGCCGAGATTTCACGATTGTTGGTTCGGCTAGTAAGTTTTATGCCTGGTGTTTATTTAGTTCGGTTACCGTTGAGGTATGGTTTATCCCTGCTGTATGGATCAATCTACGCGTGGCAGTTAACTACTACATTGGACTTTAACCACTAAGTCGTTTCAACGCATGTCTTTTGGATTTTATTTTAAATTTGGAAAAAACTCTAAATATTGTGTACCAAATTACATACAATTTACAGCATAGACTTACTTATACCATTTCTAGCTACATGCAAAGTCTCATTCCAGTTACTCTGATACTTACAAAAGTATAGCGCTTTAAAAAATATATTTGTATATTTGGGGTGGTGTGGGGGTGGGGGGTCGTTATAGCTGATATACGAACTCATCTGCGGTATTGAGACAATGAAGATATGTGCCAAGTTTCGTTCAAATCAGCTGAATATCTTTTGAGTTTTCTTAATGAAAATTCGCTAAAAAAAACAACAATAAAACCCTTAATTTTTCGATAATATTTCTGGTTAGTTCATACATTAGTTACTTATAATGCGCGCCCGTATCATTCACCTCTCATACGCACAAATGTAGTTTTTGCTACTTTGCCGTATTTTGATACTGAACTATAGTATGAAATCGTTTTACCAAGTGAGCAAAACAACGCATAATAAATTAAAAGTCAATTCCATGTGTGATAGATAATGTCATATGTTGATACGTATATATTTGTGTTAATACTTGGTAACTTTTAACTTGCCATGATAAAAAACAATTATAGTCCGATATTTTACTCTACCAAAGATAATCTAATATACTGGGCTACCTATAAGGTGACTAATTAATCAATGCCTGGAAACAAACTTTAGCTTTCTAACTGTCATTGAGTGCTTTGGTAGCGCTGTAAAAAATCATTAAAATGTATAGTCAATTTCCAGGACAATTTAATTTGCCTAGTTAATAGGTATAGATAATGAACCCACATGCGAAGCGCTAGTACAAAATGCCTGTTTAGTCGATAAATTGTTTTCGTTGCTATAATGCTCCGACCTAACCTGAAGCAACAGTTTAACTAATACTACTTCCCAGATTAATATACAGGTTGCTATTATATCTATCTGACGAAGTCAAAATATGTATACTGTAATGAAGAAATAAATGAAGGGGTAAGAAGCAAAAGGGTACAAGTTCAAAAATAGAGAAGTGGAGTAATTAACCTTTAAAGTTCTTGCTTTATTTAAAAATCTGGATGCTTATTTGAATTTTGTTGTTTGCATCAATCAACATGCATAACTCGTACAATTTTTATGTTATCAGCACATTTTCAAAAAAAGCTCTAATTTTTTTTTGTTGCACTTGTACCGTTTTGCCACCAAATGAAAGTAAACATGTTAGTAGTTTGAGATGTTTTATTACAAAAAGTAAGTAAATTAGTAATTTTAAAACTTAATACAAAACAAATTCAGTCATCATAATCAGATACCACTTGCCTTCCTTCTTCCCCTATAGCATCATGCTCTCCTATTTCTGATGCCTGACTTGACGGTATTTCTGTGTTTGTCTCTTTTTTTCTAGCTTTCTTGACGTTCTTACTCTCGTGGGGCAAATTAGAATAAAATTGGTGATGGATAGGAGGTATGTAGTCTAACAGTGTCTTTAAATTCTCAAACTTTTCAAATGAAATCTTCAAAGTGTGTTTGTATAATTTTTCTTTTAAACTTCCCAATTTGAAGTTTGGTCTTCCTTTTTTCAGCAGGGAGCAGTTTTCTGTATTATTGAAAGGCCAACTTTCATTTCTAGATATATTAAACGAAAAATTCAAAAAGTTTTCCTAAGTTTTTATAAGTGAACCATACAATATCGCGCCATCTGAATGTTTTGTTCTCCTCATCCTTTTTGGGATCTTTTATATGGTCATGAAGGTATTGGAGTGACACAAAGTCATCACTATTCATGCATTTGACGATAAACTTTTTGCTAGTATTTTTAATAATATCAACCCAATCATCTGGTACAAATATGGAAGGATTATTTTTCTTTCTTTTCTCAATTTGCCCAAAGGATCTATCACACTCCATGTAAGAATGCCCGGATTCAAAGAATTTATGATCTATTTTTTTCAGATTAGTACATTGGACCAGAAACATGAAAAGTTTTGCTATGTTTTTGTTTTTATTTTGACCTCCGCAAGAGTCAGAGTAGGCAATTAAGTGTTCAACTTCTGGTGGGAGCTGTTGAACATACTAAAAAAAAGCATTAAACATTATTCTAAAAGTAAGAAGATTATAATTTCTCACCTTCAACAAACAGGACCCAATTTCCTGAGAGCCTCGTGAAGCTGTTGTTTCACACCAAACATACATGTAAGATTTTCCAGGTATAACTTCATGAATGCAGAAATTATACGTCCATAGTTGCCTTAAATAGTACACTTTATTAGTGGTGAGCAGAGGTGTAGCAAGCGTTTTTTCCAAATCAAAGCTTATTAAGCGAGTAGACACTGAAGTTTCCGTGCAATATTCAGCGTCTCTTTTTTTAGCCGCTGTGACATTTTCAACAATTCTGTGATGAACTTCCAGGTCTGTCTTACTTTTTGTAATTACCACTTCACTGCGACCATTTTTTATTAAATTATTTAAGTGATCGCATGTATGACATGTATCCGAATGTGGTTTGTGAAATTTCAGATTAAACTGAGTGCAAAAAATATGTCTGTAGTACGATTCCTTCACTGGTGACTTGTCCAATTCTGAGCACCATTCACGGTAAAGAGAATACATCTTTTTAATACTTAAATCCGGAGATAGATACCGAGAGGCAGAATTTTGGGATCTGGAATAATGGCTCCTATATCTCGGGAACATTTTGATGTGTAAAATAACATCATTACGCCTTTGCTCACTTATTTTGTTGGGTGGAGGATGTTTACCACGCTGATCTGTTTGCACAAATCCTTCCGTTGATATTTTATTGCACACTGTAGTGAATCTTCGGTTTGTTATTCCTAAGGTATTTAAGAAGAACTGTTTGCATACTCTAAAGTTCACCAGAAAAATCTGGGTAACATAACTTTTACTGGAGTGTGCATCAGTTTTTATTCTTTTAGGCAACACCTTCTTTACGCACGAACCAATGTAATTTGTTTGCAAGTCATAGGTGCCAAGTCTATAGAACTTGGTAAAAATTTGTCTGGCATCATTTTCTGAAATTTCTTTGCAGTCATATCTGCATGTATGTTCCAGGAAGCTCATTTCTCTCTTTTTGACAATTTTACCTTTTGCAGTCTTATATTCTTTTCCAGTTGTTCTTGCTAATTTTGCCTTTATTCTTTTCCACTCCTCTTGTCTCTTTTGTCGTTTTCGTGTCCTTTTAGGTGCGACTAAAAAATATAGGTATTTTTGTTTGTTTTCATTTCGAGTAAAAGTATAAAAATATTACCGTGAGTTGATGCTCTATTTTCCTCATCGCTTGACGTGTCTAGATCTGGATTATATTCACTATCCTCATCAGTTGCAAACGGATCAGAATCACTTCCTAATTCAGATTCATTAGGCTTATAGCGTTTGACACCTGTTGAAAATAAAGACGTTAATAGCAGTCCCGTACTGATGAATAATAATATCTCTATAATACTTTCAATAAATGTAATTCATTCTTGTGATGTATTTCTTTTGCCAGGCGCCAAGTCAGATTAATTAATGTTAAGTAAGCTAGTATGCTAATAGGTATAATCACTAAGATTCTAAGTGAAATCTTAAAAGTTGTAAAAAGAATACAGCATGTAATTTGAATTTAGGCGCATTACAGACTTGAGGGCGCATTTGTCGGTGCCGGACTACCGTTACCGGTTTGTGTTAAAAATATTCACAACATCTTAATAGGTTATGTTTTGTTGATCATTATTAATTTGTATTTTTTAATAAGAACAACGTTTGAATCTCAAATATTATACTACAAAATTTGTGTTGTCTTACCTTTAGCACGTGTCAGTTTTTCATCCGCTTTGTTTTCACTCATTTTAATGATAATCCTAGATCAAAACGAAAAAGAATGTTCACACTTTAGAAAGAAAATATTCATATTCCTGTACACATAAACTTCTGCAACGTTACATTACTCGAGTCTTAACAAAGAAAAATGTCAAATTTTCTCCAAATCAGCCATCATTTATCCCCCACCCACTGGAGCGATTTTACCTAAAAACAATCTAAACCGTTCGTTTGTCAGGTGCTAACGGTATACCAAATTTAAAGATGATAATATCATATATTATATCAATTTGTTCGAAAGTTATTGCGCCTACTAAGATACAGACGTACAGGCCGACAGACCGACCGACAACAAAGTTTTCGTTCTAGAATCAAGTTTTTTATATGTTTTGAGACTTTTTACACCGTTTTATCAAAAAATAGATAAATTTATGTAATCCCCACCCATTCAACCCCTCATTTAACTTTAGGGTAGAGTACCAGATGTCTGATTAAATTGAAAGTTTTCTAATAAGCAAACCCGAAAACGGTGTATTACTTAAGTTTAGACGAAGAAATATCAATTTTAACCTAATAACCCCCAAGTTATCCTCTAGACCAGGAGCGATTTCACCCAAAAACAATCCAAACCGTTCATTTGTCGGTTGCTAACTGTATACCAAATTTGAGGAATATATTTCAATTCGTTCTAAAGTTACCGTGGCTACAAACAGACAAACACACAGACCGACGGATAAAAATAATCCGTTCCCAAATTATGCTTTCTATCTCTTTTGGCACTTTCTCCGACGTTTAAGCGAAAAGAATTTTTGAAATTTTGGTCGCCGATTCCATACTTCCACACGTATTAACGATGTGGAAGTAATTAGTTTATAAAGTGTATTAACTGAAATATCCCATAGTCCAAAAGTTGAGGTTGTATGGTATGTATATGCAACAATAACTTTCGAAAGCATTAAACGAATGACTTCTTTATTTGGTAGGTACAATCTTTGAAAACGCAAAACAAAGTGATTAGAAACAAATTTTGAGTGCACAAAAACAAAATATTTTGCATGGCTAACAAAATCTAATGTATGCTACAAAGATTCAGTTTTTTGGCGAAAGGGAAATAGTCAATAAACTACTTTGAAAAGTTTATAGTTTTTTTTCTTCCACAGTCAAAGTCGCGATTTGAAACGTTAAAATTGGCATGTTCTAGACAAAGATTCTGAAACGAATACGGGTTATGTAGAAGAAATGTAAGAGGTGTGTTTTACGAAGCCTTGAGTTTCTACATCAACAACCATTGTCCTTCATTTTACTAAAATCTGTGACAGTATAAGCTCCTTTACGCTGCAGAGGTTAGCCCACAAAATGTTTAAACCAAAGTACCGCTTGCTCTCAGATAACCGAAATACGGGGGGAGGGGTGTCAAAAATGCACCATTTTGGTTTTTCTAGGTTATTTCAAAAACAAAACGCAAATGATTATATGCAATGGCTGCTCTGAAATAAAAAGATGATCCTGAGAAACCTTACTCATTTAACGGGGTTCTTAGCTCTTATAATACCCGAGATGCAGCAACAATCTGGGACTCAGTGTAATATAAACAAAAGTAAAACAGGCAAACAACAAAAAATAATATTCAAACTTAACGTAGGATGAACGGAAAATGTCGATCTGTGAGCAGTAATCACTGGGAGAGCTCACAAATCTGTTAATAGAACTAATCAATCCGTGAAAGTCACTTTGAAGCAAGCTACCATTACGAACAACATGCTGTAACGAAAATTGCATTTCGCTACCGCAATTCCGGCTCATATTTTATAATTAAACTCGCCAAATATTTATTTTCAAAGAATTCTGACGTATACTTATTTTAAGTCACCTGTATATAAATAAAAATCTGCACAAAATACCGGCCCACCCAGATTATATCAATATTGAAATGTTATCTACGGATAATAATACTTAAGCTGCGTAAATTCACAAAATTTTCAATTTATTCCGACCATAAGAGGAACAAAGACACCAAAGCTTCTAGAATTAGCGAAAGATGCATGTATTTTCCAATATAAAAGGCGCTTCGCCTACTTGGTAAAATCGGTTCAGTTCCGCCGTCTGAATCTCTTGTTTAAGTATAGCCTTCACAGCAAAAGTTTATAATATTACGTCATACACCACGTTGACCCCCATTACAGAATAAATGTCACTGTCAAAAAAAAAAAAAAACAAATTTTGACACCGCAGCAAAACTGCCAACCCGTAGTCTGGAACCTATGGTGAGAAATATTTTGCTAAAAATATTTTTGCTATTTTTATCTTTGCGTTTGGATTGCGTCTGTTTCGTTGTTCTCAAAGCTCATCTGTTCTCGAAACATAATTGCCTGTTCACCGATTTTCTTGCCCGGCCGTTTTCGCTATACAGGTGTTCACCCCCGTCCTCTACCGTTAACCCGTTTTTCCCATAAAAAGGAAATTTGCAGAGTTCTCTTTTGATTTAACCGGTCTGCTTGTTTCTATAACTTGCCCAAGCCCAATTAACCGAAACATTTATTTTGCTTTATGTATATTATATCTCGTTCCAGGTACAGTTTCTTTGTATTTAGCTAAACTAATTTTATTTAAACGAGGGATTTCAAGTTTCCGAACGTCTCATTCCCGCTAGGTGGCTATTCCAGAGGATTGAATTTGGGGCTTGAACGTCTACATATAGCTTACGATATTTCATCTCTCAACTTGATCCGCTAGGTGGTCAGCGATAGGTGAGATATCGTAAGATATCGCCGTTCTTTTTAATAAGTGAACCATAATTCCTTAGGGTACGAAGCTGCTGGAACCAGAATAATTCCCTGACAAATCATCCCCTACTTGGGTAAGGGCGGAAACGAGAGGGGTTCACGCTCAGTTTCCAATTATCTTGTTTTGAATCTTGCAACCCTGGCGAAAATATATATATTAAATTTTGTAATTATTCCTTTTTTTATATATCTATTTTTTGTGGAATCCTAAACATATTTTTTTATCTTAATAAATCTGTATTTTTGTACATTCAGCTTTTACTCACTACTACTGAATCCTACCCAGGCATCCTGCATCCACAGGGTGGTCCGTCTCCGCAATTCCCCCGATATTTCTTTAGAGCTTCCATTTTAACCCTAAACCGCCTGTATCCTTATTTTTAGAAAGTGGTGGCGACCACTCCACCCTTTGCACTTTAGTAGGTCACAATGTAAACAGACTATCAACCCAAGAAAAGACAAAACTTCTGACTAGTCAACTGAATAAATTTACTAAAGTACATTTGTTACAAACCGTTGTGCCAAATGGAAGGCTTTTTATAAAAACAGCTAAAGACATAGGCTCCCCACTTTTGAGACAGTTCTAAATCTCTCTTTATATTTTTGACAGCTTGCTAACTTCAAGGGTGAAAAACATAGTAAATATATGGACATAATACTCACTTGTAAACACTCTGTAGCTAATAGTTTGCATGTTTAATTTTTAATATTCACATGAAATGATATTTTTACTAATATTCCTGTAACTGAACAATAAAGTTGACTGCAGCTAGAAGCTAGATTTAGTTACAACTTTGCAGTTAATTACTTTGATTATTAAGGTTCAGTGGAAATTATTTATATTTTGTGAAACAAGAAACCTCATCTATTTGGGTAAGCTTTTATAGTTTGTTAAATTTTCCCCACATTTATTCTGCCTAATAAAAACAAAAAAATTGAAATAAGTGGTACCTGCTGAGAACGCTATTTGTTCATTGTAGGGTTTCTTGTCTGGGGCTGAAATCTGGTGGTGTTTTCTGTTGTAACTGGGTCAGCACTCACACCCCAGGGGCCAAAGAAGTTAAAGGACAAGGACTAAGTTCCAGATAAGTCCACGAAGTTTTTTTTGTTTGTTTATTTTGTGTAACTGTTGTTGAATTTTGAGTAGTACACCTACAATCAGATTATCATTAAGCTATACATACGTTCAAGTTGATGTTTTAACCTTGTCTTTGTGTGTAAACTCGAACAGTCGACTGTAAGGGGGATCTCTGCATCTTTTTTAAATTAAAATTAAATTAACAATTACATCTCTGACAGTAACACGTTTTTACCATCGCTGAGTGCCAGCCTAAAATACAACAATTAATTAATGTAACCATTCCTCACTTATAGTGTTGTGATTCCAGCTATTAAATTTCACTTACCGTTGATGTCGTTGTATTTATTTAACTATCAGATAATTGACTAAAATACTTTGTGTGGAATAATTTATTAGTTTATAAACTTCTAACCCCAAAAACCGTTCTTTTAACATCTGTTGCATCTGTCACTAGAAATAGGCAAATAGTCGTGACTTACCTGCTGAGCCTGCTACCAACTGCCGACGCTGAAGTTCCCAATTCCCGGGTGTAGCGTGAAACCATTCTCTATTCTTTCTCTTTTACTCTTCCCTGCGGTTTGTTTAATTTCCTTTTCCTTCTTTATTTATTTTTCCGAAACCTCGGTTTTCCTAAATTGTAACGGGCCAGAAGGCGGGCAAGCTTTTCATTATTTTTATCTTTTATTAAGAAAACCTGTGGCACTTTCTGTGCGAATAATTTTTCTTAATAACGAAAGTGATGAAATTATGAATGTAATATACGCCTAGGATACATTGCCGAACAATTTACGATCTACTATCTAGAATTAGTATTCACTAGAATTTAATAAGGCAGTCTTTTGATATGCTGTCATCGAATATTGAACGAAGTTTAATTAATGGGTTTGGTCGTGAAAAAAAAGTAGTCCGCAACTCTACTCTACTTTATAAATAACGGCGAAGAATGAAAAATGGATTCGAGTGCCCTAATCTGCGCTCATTTGTCAATTTCTTTTACAAAAATTCGCAAAACTTCAGATAAAAGTTGCATGAAAATACCACATACAATTATTATTACACAGCTAAATGAATTTCCCATCTTTTAGCGCTCCGGCTTTCCTTGGCTGTTATTTATAAAGTACAGTAAAGTTGCGTACTATTTTTTTCACGCCCAAGCTCAGCAAAAACAGTTTATTTACAGGGTGATTTTGTACGAGCTCCAATTAGGTGTTTTGGAGAAACTAGACTGATCTGGGTTTTGAAAATTTGAAGCATGAGGTTTTCCAATATTCCCAATCTATCTAAAATATTTAGGACATCCTGCAACTTCCGGTTATACCGGAAGTGAACACTAACTCGCTTATTTTAGACGGAATATTCTGTATATTTTTACAGATTCGGATACAACTAATCTTAGCAATTCTCCCAATGTACAGTTTTCTACTTTATACTGCCTGCTTCACGAGATATTTATCACAAAGTATGTCTCTTTCAACGCTCCGTATCTTATTAATTGATGCAAATTGGAAGTTCTTTGTTATGCATATTTTTTTTCATTTTTGTATGTTTTAGCTTAGTACACACAACCTTCCTACAAATTGATTGTTGTCTACAGGGTGATTAAAACGCATATGCGTGGATATCTCTTTTTTTTTCAAATGGTTGACCCTATACGTTATAATGCCATTGGCAAGATCTTTTACTACTCTTAGAATTTTGTTAAGCATTCCCTATACCCAAACTTTACGGTTCTTAAGATAATCAGCCTCGAAATATGCAATATGGGTATGTATTATGATTGCTGTACAGTAGTACAGTACAATAGCAAACTTGAACAGTAACAAAATTCTTAGTTTGACAGTTGTTATTGTGTGGTTCGTGGATTGTAGTTACTGCTGTTACGTATAAATGGACTGTATCGTGTTTTGAAATAAATCTCTTGGTAACACTTAACTTAATTATATATTTAAAGTTGTAATGAAGTCCGATTTATTGCGGTTATTTGAATAGCTAATAAGCCGTTTAGGCGGTATAAATAACGGATATTTGTTGAACAATAAATAGGACTCATTTTAAAGTATGAAAATTCGCCAGAGCCCAAACGCAGTTCTTCTAGAATGAACCGCTGTACGCCAGTCTGACACGCGCAATAAGATGTGTCCTAGGCGCATGTCAAGCGAACCGTGGAGAGCAGACAACGCGAGGGAGAGCGGTTTGAATCATCACCGTGGCAACAGGTCGCCGCCGTCCGTATCTTGCTTTGTAATTTATTAAAGCGTTTGTTAGGTATAATACCTGAGGGAAGATTGTCCCGTGTCGCTATAGAGTAGCGAAAAGGCCGTGTGTTGGTCTGTTATTACGTCAGGCGTAATACCTGGAGGAAGATTATTCCGTGTCGCTATAGAGTAGCGAAGAGGCCGTGTATTGGCCTGGTGATAAAGTTCTCACTTCGGGAAGTTTGCAGAAGTATAACTTATAAATGGTTAAACTGGCTGTGTTTTATTAATGCTGTTCTACGTGAAGTATTAACAGCGGAGTTAGGATTTCACGTGTAGATAGAGTGTATTGGATTTAGTGGTGACTAAATAGTCACGATTGCCCATCTAAGGGAGATCTAAGTAAGGTAAATGATTATGCCGTACTGTAGTGGAATTAGGGTGTTTTAGCGAATCAAAGCGTACTATACAGGGTGAACCGCGAACTCTTGAAGGGACGTACGTCCTTTGGGAAATCGTGTATTTATTCTGGAGCGTATGCGCTCGCTAAACTAGGTGGTTAATTAGTTAAATTATCCAGCCTAGGTAAGGGCCAAGCTGGTCACGTTTCGTACCCATTTAAGGTAAACGGGAGCACGGACAGTGCTGATTTAGGGTAGTATTTAGTGTTCCCGACATCGTGTGCTGTATTGGTGCGACTATGTTTGCTTTGAGGGACGGTAAAGTCCTCGGAGGAAGCAGAGATCAATCCAGAATGGTATGCAATCGCTGGGGGCATTGTAGGCGAGTTAGGGTGTTCCATATTAGGTAATGAATTACCTAGTGGTATTCATTAGCGAGTTAGGGCCGTGAAAGCGTGGGAACCGTTTGTTTGCTCCCGTCGCGGATCCATTCTCCATTTGAAGTTTGGAGTATCCTGCTTTACGCTTGCCGTGCTTTGTTATGCGTTGTTGGCTGTGTTAATGCTAGCCGCCTGCTTAATTGGCGTTAATTATTATGCATATTATTTTAGGTGAATATCACTGTATTTTTAAATAGTACACATTTGTGGTATCAATTGTAAAAGAATGTCTTGCCAGAGATAACACTATCTGAATTGAGATATGTGTCTCGATATTCGCATGATTTGTAGCGAATTTTTAGTTTTAATTATTTGATTGATTTTTATTATTGTCGATTTCATTTTGTAAATATCTTAAATGTTATTAGAGAGCTTTTATGTAACTAGTTGCGTTTCACTGCACTGCCTGTAGGCATTTGTACTAGTGTAAATGTGTTAGGGCTAGAATCCTGTGACGGATTGCGACTAGCGTAGGCATATCGTAGTCGATAGTTGCCTGTTTAGAGTATTTCTGCTTCCAACTTTATATGTTAGGGAAAACAGCCACTATTCGGGAGTAAGTGATTAAAACCCACTTACTCCTCGAGAACTCTACGGGACAGAATAACTTACGACCCCTGGCTATCGTTTTCGTCTCCACTCGAGTTACCCTGGGACAAGGGAAACAGTAACTTTGTGGTGTTCTACGAGGGCCTTAGCAGAAGTCCTCACGGGGATCTGACCCCGTCCTATTAATTAGGGAACAAAGATGGCGCCCGAGGATAGTTTAATTAAAAACGTTTAAGTCTCGCCCGAAGGACGGATTGGCAAATTATCCGTCGGGCCATCTGCTGAGCCGGAGTTCATCACAAAGTAATAAAAACTATATACTATAAATATATATTATATATAGGCGGAACGTGTAGTACCACAACGCGTGGTCGTGTACGAATCAAATGCACTCGGTGCTGAAGCTCTTCGAAGCTGATCTGTTGAACGAATAGTGTGTCCAGGTATTCATTATTGCAGGTACCCTGTTTTCGAGGGATGGGACATGCGCACAATACACTGCAGTTATGTCAGCTTGCCTGTGACATACAAGACTGCACTGCTACAACTTCAAAATTGCGCGGTAAAACTAGACAACAGTTATGTTTTGAGTGGAGTAATACAACTAGTGAACTTTACTTCTCTGCACAAAATTCAGTTTGATCTCAAATAGCAATATGATGTACTCCACTTAGGATTTTTATTAATCTGCTCCTAATTCGCGGAGAATGCTGACGAATGTTAGCAAGGAGATGCGTATTTGCAGAACCACATGTAGACTTTCCTCCAGTTTTCCATGAAATATTGATGCCGTTATTAGAAACTTACCACACTGTGAACCAATTAGTCAACAAACAGGCAAACTAACTGAACTAAACAACGAAACAAAATAGAAAGCAAAATAAAATTCAAACAATTGAACACTGAAATATGAAAAAAATTATATGTATACATATTATAACAAATGCTCGAAGACATCCCCCTGCTGTTGCAAACACTTATTTTCTCGCTCTATTTTAGCAATTTCTATTTCAATCTAGTTTGATGTCAGCAACGCAAAAGCATCTCGAAGTCGTCTGATCATATGCTACTTAGTCGTAACCGGATATTCATACACTACATTCTTTATGAATCTCCAAATAAAGTAGTCTAGGGGTGAAAAAACCGGAGAATGTGAATCCCAGACGTAAGGATCTCTATTTGCTTTTCACCTGCCAGAAAACATTCCTTCCAGTGCATTACTAACAGCTCTGGTACTGTGCGGTGACGCGACATCTTGCTGGTACCATGTCTGATTCCTTTCCTCGTCTGACATTCCAGCTGATTTTGGTTGAATAACGGTCCATAATATTTCTAAATAACTTTCCCCCAAAAGATTATCCTCATAGAAGTGGACGCATAAAATTCGATCACCTGGAAAGAATAACAAATCATAATAATAACGAGTGGGTTGTGTTACCGTGAATTTCACAATATGAAGTCAGAATTGCTGTAAATGATCCATGTTGTTGTAAGTTTCTCATAACGGCATCAATATTTTTGTGGGAAGGTGGAGGTAAATCTTGTTCTTGCTGACATCCGCCGGCATTCTCGGGGAATTAATAGCAGATTGATAAAATCCTGTTTTGAGTATCTATATCTTGCCATTGCTTTTTTTAAAATCAAACTGAATTTTTATGCAGAGAAGTAAAGTTCACTCACCCTGAAGATAACAATCAATTTGTTGGAAGATTTTGTATACCAAGTTTAAATGTACAATAATGAGAAAAATTATCCATAACAAAGGTCTTCCAATTTGTATCAATTAATAAGATAGAGGGCGTTGAAAGGGACATATTTTTGTAATAAAAACGGCCATATCTCGTGTAGCACTCAGTATAAAGTAGCAAAACTGTATATTGTGAGAATCGTCAAAACTAGCTGTATCCGAACCTGTAATAATATGTAGGGTGTTCCATTTAAAATAAGCGAATTAGTGTCCACATCCGGTATAACCGGAAGTCGCAGGAGATTATAAATACTTCATGTGGATTGGACATATTTAAAAGCCTCATACTACAAATTTTCAGAATCATCCAAATAAGTCTAGTTTCTCCGAAACGTCTAATAGAAACTCGTAAAAAATCACCCTATATATATATATATATATATATATATATATATATATATATATATATATATATATATATATATATATATATATATATATATATATATATATATAACTTGTCACAAAAGTCAAGTAAAGAGGTCTGAGAATTAAATTTAAAATGCCTGGACAACAGAACAGAAAAAGTTACATTTTTACTGACAAAATAAGCATATAGAAGAACTTTTATTGTAGAGCTTCGGTGGTTCAGTGGTAATAAGGTGTGCCTCTGAACTCAAGGGACCAGGTTCGATCTCAGAGTTATCCTTTTACTTTTTCAGTACATACTGTAACCTTAACATAAATCGAGGTTGTGGTGTATTTGAGCAAGTTGAATGTCTGCACGTTCCTCCCTTCGGTGGGGGCAGCTGTCGGTCCCGTGTCCATGCAATCTTGGGCACGTTAAAAATTCCTCCCCTCCTTACAGAAAAATTTCCAGGATGGTGAAGCGAAACTGCTCCCTGGCGGCGGTGACGTTGCGACTCCACAAATCTTCCTTAGTTTGAACTGGTGTCAAATATACAGATTCTCTTAAAACCCCCTGGCGAAAAAAAGTCACATCTATCGTGATGGCCAATATTGAGGGTAATTAGTTCCACGACCTCTTCACCGATTTTGAAACTGTTAGTTTTAAAAATCCACAAACGTTTGTAGTGAAATGTTGTGTGGAAATAACCGGCTCAACCAAATCTCTTCTAAAAATACTGCCCACGCGTTTATTTTAAATTCTCTTTGGAAATGGTGGCTGGAATATGCGTGGCTGTTGTGCACATTCGTTATCTCGCGCCTTTTAAAGCAAGCCTTATCCGTAAAAAGAATAATCTTGGGAAAATCAATGTTCTGATGTAAGATGAAATTACAAAAAACAGTCTTGCCTATAAATCCTGCGGTAGCAGTTCTTGCGCTTTTTAAATGTGATAGGGATGCAGCAGATTGCGTCGGATAATTCTATAGACCGTTAGCTGTGTTATATGAAACTGCCCGGATAGTCGTCTGATGCTGGTTTGAGCTCACTTTCAATACTGTCTAGAAGACGTTCCTCAGTTCGTGCGTTCACTGCATGAACGCCCCTCCAGCCTTTTTTATGAAAAAGGAACCCGTTTGCCGAGCTCTACGTTCAACATTGGCAAACGTTTGACGATGTGGTATATACCGACCAAGAAATCTTCTCCGATATATGTCTACACTTCTGAGGCAGTAACTCACGCAAAACCCTAACACCATAAGCATGTCAACTTGTTTGTTAACCGAGAATTTTCCAGCCATTTTGAGCAACAAATTTATATCACAAAATAAAACAAGAAACACAGGACAATAATTATTGTAAAACTTAATAAATGTAACTAATGTCAGGTTTGACAACAACTGCAACCTAGCAACAGATGACTTGCAGAGCGCAAAAGGCACCCTCTTTGAGACTTTATTGTTTAATAAAATCTTCAAGGGACATAATTTTGTTTTGATCTAAACTCCAAAAATCTCAATTTTGTCAAAAACGGGTGGTTTGTCGAAAAGGCGAAAAAAAAGGAAAAAGATAGAAAATCTAATTTGCAATAAAACTGATGGACTCTAACTTTTAATTAGGTTAGGGTTTAAAAAAATTAAATCATTAAAAAGGTGACCCACCTCTAATTCACCCCTTTTTGAGTTTATATCTACGTCAAATTTTTGTCAGGTAACGACGTTGATAAAAGAAAACCATGTACCGAATTTGGCTGCTTTATGTTGAGGCACTGCTGCAATATAGCTGTTTCTTGTAATTATTAAAGAATCTTCCGAGATCGATATCTCACCAACCATGGCCGTCAGAGAAAAATTTTATATAAAAAATCGGCATGTTTTGAGGTCCTCTACACGCAGACATTATGTACCCATTGCGTTGCGAATCACCCTGTATATATAAGAATACTTATTCAATTTGGGTGCATCGTATTTAGAGAATCGGTGGCTGTGGGCGGGTAAACATCATTTTACAGAACAAGAGTTTGCGGTTAACCATCTCTATGGTGCTACGTTCTTTATGCAAACATACTTCTCGGTCTAAATAACAGTTTACCGCTCCAAAAGGCTTTGTAGCATACACATGCTCATTACTTTTTATAAAAGGCCATAAAATCGTTTAATTTTTTTGGGAGTTCGAAATACTTTTGCATATAGAGTGAAAAATCTGTTCGTGAGTATCGCAAATCTCTAACAAAAAATATTTCAAGCTTAAGGACCGTTCCTTGATTATAAGTCTTTAATTATGACTGATGCAGTACATCTTTTAGCAAGATTCCGTAGAAAAAAAGGCCCCATAAATATTCACAGAGACTGAAGGATTTTATAAAATGGTGCCAATTTTGCGTTTATAGCTGTTTTATAACGCATTGAAAATAATTCAGGGCGTGAGATTATTTTATATACTTTTTGTTGAAAACGTTTTCACAACTATAATAAAATATAATTTTTCTAGTTGGGAAGTAGCCACTAATCGATAAGAAAGAAGAATCAGGTCAATCATTGTCAAATAAATGTTATTATTAACACCATACATCTCTTTTGTAAGTTAATTAAGTATGGCACATTAAATGAAACACAGCTTAGAGAAATTCTAATTTTTGTTGGATGCGGTGATAAAACCAGAACACAGCAAGACGTGTGCAATTTATTTAATGCTAAATATCCAGATAGACGTATCAGCCAACCTAATGTGGGTAAAAAGAAATTAAGAGAAACTGGACATGTGAAACACATGTAAAGTACAGGGCGTCCTAAGAAAATGGATGAAAACGTAAAACTTGATATTTTATTAAATGGGTGAAAACCCTCATGTTGCATCTCGGCCAATTGCAGCTGACCATGAAATTTTGCAGCAATCACTACTACGTGCATTAAAATTAGAAATAGATTGCTCTGACGACTAATGCATTTTTGTGAAATAATTTATGCAACCGTAATCCAAACTTTATTCGCCAAATTATTTTTTTTGGACAAGCCATCATTCTGGCTGCATGGAACACTAAGTGAACAAAATTACAGGTATTGGAGTAGAGAGAATCCTCAATGGATGACTGAAGCACATACATAACACCCTCGTAAAGTAAACGTGTGAGCAGAGATAGCATACGATATAATCATAGGTCCTTCCTTTATCGACAAAACTCTCACTGGACAGCGATATCATAGTTTTCATTTTGAATGAGCCTATTCCTGCTCTTGATGCAAGATTTCCAAATGAAGATGATCCTGATTTACCAAATGGTGATACTTGGTTTCAGCATGACAGTTCACCTCCGCACTTCCTGTTCACCTGTTCGCGAGTTTTTAAACGACTGGGTTCCTGGCAAGTGGATCAGTAAGCAAGGACCAATAGAGTGGCCTCCCAGGTCCCCAGATCTTACGTCCCTAGATTTTTATGGGGGTATTTAAAAACAAAAATCTATGTTAACAAACCAAATAACCTCGTATATTTGAAAAATCGAAATAGGTATGAAATGAGTCGAATGATCGCTGACGTCATTCTCAATGTACAGGAGGAATATGTCAACAGATTTGCTTAATCTCAGGAAGTCGATGGATTGCATTTCGAACATTATATTTAAAGGAAACCGCTCTTTGTTTAATAAAAGCCTGTGTCTGTATCTTTTGGTTGTTGTTATGAATAGAGTTTATGTTTTCCACTCTTTAAATGACATTTGTTCGAAAATCTAACAATGCGAGATATTAACATTTTGATGATAATTCAATGATCTATCAAACTAAAAAAACCGGGGGCTGTCATTTAAAAAATATTGATGTAATATTTGTATGAATTTTGGACGCAGCAGATGCATTATAGTAGTGAATTTTCATAAGAATTGTACACTATTGTTATACGGGTTATTACTGAAGTTAATACTTTAAACTTACGGAGACTATGAACATAGATTTTAGAGGTCTAGTATGCGTACATTTGAAGAATTCTTTCGAAAGTGTTACCATCGATATCTTTCTATTATCAAAAAAATCTTGTGTTCTAACTCTTTTTGAGAAAAATGCCCAAAACTCAATTTTCGATCGGGCTAAAAAATTAAAGTTTTGCTATATCTGTAGATAGTGTAAGTCTCTTTAAAAAAACTAGTATTACAAATTTCGTTAAAGTTACAAAAACTTTTCAGAAGGAAACTTAATTCACATTTAAAAAACTAAAATATGTGCCAAATTAAATTATATTATATTACGTAGCAGTTATTTTTCCTTATTAATTGGCTGAATGATTTCGTTTTAGGCAACCAAATCAAACCGGTTTTTCAATATCAACAATAACAAAATGTCTGCTAAAAGTTATAATTCCAGACTCAAAGGTGACAAAGTTATTCAGGCATTTTAAACAAAAATGAGATCTTGTTGTATGAAATCTGTGCACTATTGTTTCTCCAAATGTCAAAATAAAACAAGAAAAACATACATTCATCCAGCTGGAATCGATCACGTAACCTTCTACGTAGAAAACAACACGCTGCCACTGAGCTATCTAAGGACACGTTAACTAATGTTTTGTTTACATGATACTTAACACCGTTACTACCTCCAGGATATTATATTAAAAGTATACTGTTGCGATCGCTTTTTTTAAGTCGGCTTACATTTTAAATAGCTTTACCAACTGTTTGAAATTTTTCAATCGCTATTATATATTTTTAATATGAAATAAACGAACAAACTGTCGTCACAATGAATTAATTCGCTACTTGGTAATACGCGAATTAACAACACTTTTACTTTGTTTCTTTAAAAAAAATTAAACTATTTAATACTACTTAACAACAAACTAACATAGTTACTGCCTAAAATATAACTGAACTACTATTGCACAAAACAATGGCTTTATATAGTAATCGAACAAGTGTTCGTTGCAGGTTCTCACGAGAATATGCTAATCTAGCCTCGTCTAAACTCGCACTGCTGACACTATCTGCAACGGTCGGTATAATTCGTAAAATCTGCTGATGGGAACTGCTGCATGTAAATGTAACTTTATATCATCTACGTGACTTATCGTGGGAAGGCATGTGTTAACTCGCGGTTTGCTTTCTGTTGGAAATATTCAAGAGGCATATGATTAAGCGACCGTTAGGAGATTTAACTGCGAACATATCGAACACTACGGGCTATCGATTGAGGTAGAAAATCACATCTTAAAAATATCTTAGGTCACCGAAAAATAAAAATGAGAGATTAATTAAATATCCATGCATTGGATTTTAATATAATGTTATAATCATTTGGGAATAAATACTAAAATAATTCCATCGCTGAAGGTTTAAAAAAAGGACGTAGTTCGAGAACAGGGGCAGAATCTCTTATGTTTATATATCTTCAGCTGCGAGTTTCTACTAGTAAATTCTAAGAACTAAGAAATCCGTTGGTCCTTTTAACGCTCGAGAATTTTCCACAAGGTGGTTTAGGGGCAGTGCGTTGTCTCAACCAATCAAAGCTGCGAATTGTTATAAGACACGTGCTACATATGTGTTCAAACAGACAAAGAAACGCCGGTGAGGTCTTCATTCGACTGCCGACCACCAACCGTAATATTAGTTCTCTGGCAGAGCAATTTCGAACTCTTGTCAGGTTAAGTGTGTAACGGTTCCTGTGTTTCAACGGAGGTTCAATTGAAGTTGATAAATTTGTGTTGCTGCTGCTGTTGTTCGCGATTTTTTTGGCTGCGGATAATTATCCATTAACCCATTGTCAGAGTTGATTTTTTGGTTGTTTTTTTTATGATTTTTGTTTTCTTTTTTTTACTTTTACTTCTATATGGTTTTTTTCCTTTTTTTTAAGTTTTTTAACGTTTTTTTTTTAAATATTTTATAAGGTTTTTTTGTTTGTTTATTTTAAGTTTGTTTTTGTCTATTTTAAGTTATTTTTTCAATCATTCGGGAATGCACGGGGACACGTATCGCTTAGGGACCCTTCAAGGCTCACAAAACATACACAGACTGGGCCACGGTTTGAATAAAGGTATAAACAAATGGGAGATACAAAGGATCTTAAAACTAACCAACTAACCTTTACAAATGTTTCTGTACAATATTTACTTAAATGACTAACAAATGTTTAGTACACATATACTGTTCACTTCTTAAACCAAATTATTGTTAATTTATATAATATTTCTTACCTCTCAACTATATATATATATATATATATATATATATATATATATATATATATATATATATATATATATATATATATATATATATATATATATATATATATACTTAAATACATAAATACATAAATACCCAAACAGTTTTTATGTGTTTTAACAATCAATCGTATACGTTTTTCTGCTTTAATTGTAGCAACTGTGGCAAGCTAAAGGGGCAATCAGCACCCGCCCAAACATGCACTTGATTACAGAATTCATTTATTTCATAATTTTTTAAGCTGCACTCCAGTAGAATGTGCTGAGTGCTCCCCAGCTCTCCACACTGGCAAAGTGGGTCGTTTCTTAAAGCTATTTTATGCATATAAACAGGTACCATTATATGATTAAAGCGTAATCTGCAAATAATGGAAATTTCCCTTTTTTATAATTTATTTTAGCAAACCATGGCTTCACCGGTAGTGTTGGTTGTATTTGCCTATAACATAATCCTTTTGTATTTTGTTTGTATTCCTCTTCCCATTTCTGATGGGATTGTTTGCTGAGATACATCCAGAAATCTTGCACTGGGATTTTATGTGTTTCGGTAATTTCGTCGGTTGTCGCTTGCTTGGCCAGATTATCCACTATTTCGTTTCGCTGTATGCCAGAATGTGCTTTTGTCCACACCAATACAATATTTTTATCTTGTGCTCTTAAATGTTTTATGGCATTTATTGTTACAGTTATGAGATAATTGTTTTTGTAGCTTTTGTGGACACCGCTATCAATGGCTTGAAGAACACTTTTGCTGTCAGAGATGATTGGTATCTCACTGTTCTCTATTGTATCAGCATACTAGACTGCTTTATGAATTGCTATAGTTTCTGAGGTAAATATGGAAAATAAGGGATTAAGTTAAAACTTTTCTGCAAACTGCTTCTGTGGATTGTAAAAAGCACATCCAACTCCCTCTTCGCTTTTCGACGCTTCACTGTATACGTGATACGATTTATTCAGTATCTGATTTAAATTGTATTTGAACACGGTGTTTCTTATCAGTGCGGGAAAGTTTGTATAAGCAACCTGTACCCCGATGTTGGAAGGTTTATATGATAATATGAGTCTACTTTATTTGACCATATATTGTTTCTGAAAGGGATAAGATGTTCATAGCTGTCTATCATTTGTGGGTTGGCAAAAAGTTTCCATTGTTGCCTATTTGCTTGACGTTGGCCTCCCCACCACTGCTACTACCATTAGTGGATTATTTTTCTTCTTCCAGTAGGTGTCGGTCAATGTCATTAAGAATAGCTGATAGAGATTTGTTACGATAGGGCTGTCTTTTGATAAAAGTTTCGTTACAAATTTTTATGTTAAGTAATATCTTCTTCTTTGCAGAGGTGGTTCACAACCTTCCGCCAGTAAGTTGTTGGTAGGTGTGCTTCTTAGTACTCCAAGACTAATTTTGAGCGATTTATTCTGTATAACATTAAGCTTATTTAAATGTACTTGACTTGCTTGGTTATATAGGTTACACCCATAGTCTATAATTGACCTTATATATGGTTTGTATAGTAAAAGATACGTTTCTGGGTCTGCACCCCATTTGCCATGGCAAATGGATCTCAAGCTATTCATTGCTTTTTCTGTTTTACATCTAATTATTTTAATTTGTTCTTTCCATAGAAGTTTGGTGTCCATCAGCATCCCAAAATAATTTATTATACAGGTTTTACTTCGAGTTTCATATCGACGAGAGTTATGGTCTTAGATAATGGTCTCCTCGACACATTTGTGTCGAGTCTTCATTCATTCGATGAATGGTAAGATAAAAGATTTTCTGTTATATAAATTTTAGAATTTTCAATGTATTTTTCTTGGTAAATTACAGAGGTCCCGGGCAGTTGCTGAAAAGTAATTATTGGTCAGTTATCAAAAAAATTAAAAATCATTCTTGGGTAAAGGCCAAAAAATAGGTTTTGGACATGTTTTTAAAATATAAATAAAATAAAATATAATTATTTCCGGGTTCTGCTGCCAAGCCTACTCTTTTCGTTGCCCATTTTTAATGTTGGAAATTTTGGTTTGGGATGAACAGTGCAGCAATAGAAGATAGTGTTGTGATTTGAGATAGTGATTTTTGAGTAGTCCCGATAAATGTATAATCTGGATATGCCGCCCCGAGCCTACACACTGTTGACAAACGGTAATTCGAGTAGTAACAATAAGTTAGTCTCTTGTGAACTGAGTGAGTTTGTCATATTTTTCTTAACACATCTAAAGTTCTTCTGAACAATAAAGAAGTCAAATAAATGCCAGTTTGCAGTCGTTTTTTTTTAAATAGACATTTCTTCTTAAATTAACCTTTAAATTTTCTCAACCGTAATATGATTGCCTTTAGTTAGTTGAGTAACCATCGAAACATCAGAAAAAGCCACTACAAAATCTTTGTTTAACATCAGAAAAAGCCACTACAAAATCTTTGTTTAAAAGTGTCCAATATTGGCATAAGTTCTAAATTTTTAAGTCAACAATTAGCAGGTTTTGATTTAGGTAATTAAGGTGGGGAACGAAACTTTTAAAAGGGGGCTGTAGGTGTTTCAATACGTAACAATTAATTACAGAATTGCAGTATAATTGCCATCGAAAGACATTCCACGATTATTTTGATCTTATATGACGTCTTATGTTTAAGTTTAAAGATAAAAAAAAATTAGGATAATTTTTATAGAGACTTCCTTGATTTTGTTTACATTTCTACTATATTATGCTACAGTTTCAGTCTAAAACTATAACATAATATATCTATGCTGTGCTAAAACTCTATTTGGGCCGCTCACCAAAATACAAGTATAGTGTATTTTAAAAATTGATTGAACCCCCAGTTAAATAACAATCACTGGGCATTTTTTTTATTTTATGTCGTCTGTCATTATCCATACTTGTGGTCGGGAATTCACGATTGTTGGTCCGGGTAGTATGTTTCGTGCCTTTTATTTATTTAGTTTGGTTACCGCTGATGTATGATTAGTACATATTGTGTGAATCTACGCATGGTAGTTAAGTACTCTGTCCGCCAGGCATTGCACTTTAACCACTAAGTCGTTTCGACGCCTGTCTTTCAGGTTTTATATCAAATTTGGAAAAAACTCTAAATATTGTGTACCAAATAACTTAAAATTCACAACGTCGGTTTACCTACACCATTTCTAGCGACGTGTAAAGTCTCATTTCAGTCACTCTGACACTTACAAAAATATAGCGTTTAAAAATATATTTTACATATTTTTTGGGGAAAAAATTTCCGTTTTAGCTGATATACGAACTCGTCCGCGGTCTTACTAAATGAAGATATGTGCCAAGTTTCGTTCAAATTAGTTGAGTATTTTTCGAGTTATTGCTCGGATGCACACGTGTACACACAATATATATATATATATATATATATATATATATATATATATATATATATATATATATATATTTATATATATATATATATATATATATATATATATATATATATATATATATATATATATATATATATATATATATATAGCTATAGATAGCAAATATGTCAGAAAATTAGAAACATTTGTTGTGGAGTATAACGGGCCATGTACATAAAATTTATACGTCCTAATATTTAAATGCCCTGTATAATTGAGAGTGTAAAATATTTTAGGTTTAAATAAGAAATAGCATTAGGTAGAAGAATACAGAACAATGATTTTTTTTACATGTAGTACATTTTAAGTTCACGAAGCAAAAGCCGTTGGAATACAATAGAACACAGAACAATAGCCTTTATTTATTTATATAGTTTTATTAGGATATAACGATTTTATTTTTATCCTTAGGCAGTAAGTACATTTACGATATTATACATTTATAATATGAAGTTAAAAATAAGTTTTTGTCAATATCCATAATAAGAAACGACGCTGTGTTAGTTGATAAGGACAGTTTTCTGTGTGGTTGCTTCAAAAGAGTGCAACGAACAAAAAGTTGGACAATGGGAAAACGCAAGGCCTATGAACTTTGTTTTACCAGAGGTACAGCGAGAAAATATTTTTTGTAACACAGGTATACTTTATTTCAGAAGCCGACGGCAGGTCGGAGGGACGATTCGTAATTGAACTACGGCAAGTGAAACTTGAATTCGTTGACCTGCGACGCTATTGTAAATATGGAAGTTGAAAATTAAACGTAAAAGGCAAGTGCCTCATAATAAAATCATATTCAATTTTTATGTAAAGAAAATAAAAATGAATACCTGGTACACTGTTCGTTAAGACCGTTTTAATAAAATGGAAATTCATTAATAATCACAGGCAAGCTACTAAATCCAAACAGTAGATCAAATAGAAAGTAATAAGTACACATCAAATGGAAGAAGCAATTAAGACATCATTCAGTAAGTCGTTTTATGAACTTTATCGTAATAAATGTACTGACTCTTTTTCTATAGTGTGAATAGTTTTTAAGAATATTTTTGTCCCATTGATGATTTTAATGTATCTTTAGCCCACTAAGGGGATATTAGATAAAGGCCCAATTACTAGATCATAGTTTAGGTTTAGTTAGGTAATTCATTGCTTTAAATAAATTTGATTTGTATTGATTTATCGACAATCAGCGATGAAAAATTTTATATAACCTTTTTTAATAAAGATTTGTGAATTTAATCAATCATAAATAAAACACATTAGATTGTACTTACATAATCTGTTTAATTTTGACCTCAAATCAAACAAATATTTGTTATATGATAAAGTAAGGCTATTTTTCACCGTTAATTAAAAGTAAAATCAAAAGATCCCAATCATATATAATTTTTTTTGAAACTTCCAAACACTCGGGAGTACTATAATTTATAATAAAAACGATATATTAAACAAAAATGCTAGCCCAAGCACAGAACCCTACCCATGAGAAGAGAGAAAATTTCAAAATCACAGCAGTAAGTAAACAAATTTTGGCATAATTTCAGGATCTTCAATATTAGCGTTTTATAAATTAAGACGCAAATTGAATTCTCATGCTCTGGAATTAAAAGTGCTATAAAGGAAACACTAAGTACCATAGCAATATATATATATATATATATATATATATATATATATATATATATATATATATATATATATATATATATATACGAAATTTGGCACATATCTACATTGTATTAAGATCCCTATGAAAAGCTTTTGAAACATTTTTTTCACATGAGCGCAAATTTGGGTCCCTAGAACCCAAAACGAAGCTCCGTTAAAATTTTATACGCACACATAAATGTGTTTGTGTGTGTGCGTATAAAATTTTAACGGACCTTGGTTTTTGGTTCTAGCGACCCGAATTTGCGCTCATGTAACGAAAATTTTTCAAAAGCTTTTCACCGTGACCGTTCTTTTAGCGATTCTTTCTTAATGAAAACTCGCTAAAAGCAGGAGTGGGAGAAACGTAAATTTTATGCAAAAATGTGTACTTTTGAAAACTACAGTTGACGTTTCCGAGCACACAAATTTTAATGTATTTGTTCCATAATTTTGGTACAGATTTCGTTTATAGACACTCTACCAAAAAAAAAACAATAAAAAACTAGGCTACTAGCTTAATTGCATTTTGTGGGAAATTGTGTCCATATTTGTACTGCATTTCCGACAAAATCTGTTTTAATTAAGCACATTTCAGTATCGGGAAAGTTTAGTTCAGTTAGCTGCATGTTCCCTATATTTTTATCCCTGAAATAGCAACCAGTGCCTATTTTGGTCCATTTCATCTTCCAATAATATTTTTCAAACATAACAGCAAAGTTGATAACCGTTGACATTTCATCTACTAAAATATCAGAATTTGTACAGGCGATAATGGAAGTGTCTAAAATCAACACTACCGAAAAACTGCAGACAAGGGAAACATTTATGAAATGGCTTTTTTAGGGATCGATAGGTCCTGATATTCTTTCCAGCCCTTAACCTTACATGAGAGAAAGGAAAATTGCGTGTCTACGGAAATTAGGTGATCCTATTCCGACATTATGTATTTTTATCCACTTAATCTGGAAAGCTTTATGGTATGGATTTATGTATATAATACCTCCACTTTACTTGAAACATGTGTAAAGCATAATCGAGCGTTTTATTAATCCTTATACTTATAATATGATCTATAGCTTTTATAGCCTTACTTTTTTATTGCGAATCTATTTTTATTTGATAAGTCGCTTCAATGACTCAGGTTGTTAGCGGTATGAATAAAGCAACACTAAAAGATTGTACGATATATTTTATTCACTCTAAGACCTAATAATCACACTCCAAAATGCGTCGTGACTCCTGACTTAACTTTTTGTGTAACACCAATCCAGAGTTGTGTCTGTGTAATAGTATTTTTGGTTTCACAATTATTGCCCATTTTCCACATATATATATATATATATATATATATATATATATATATATATATATATATATATATATATATATATATATATATATATATATATATATATATATATATATATATATATATATATATATATATATATATATATATATATATATATATATATATATATATATATATATATACAGGGTCGCTGATAAGTCTGGAAACGGTCGATTATCCGGGAAAATATACAAGGTGTCGAAAAAAGTTTTATACAAAAGTTTTTGGGTTCTTCAATGTCTACTAGGCGGTGATAATTTTATTTATACAGGGTTGGTCATACAGGCGTGGCACACCAATATTAATTTTTTTTTAATGGAACACCCCATATATTATTCGATATTTCAATCCTTCTCTTAATTTTGAGCAACATTTATGAGAAGCATAATGTACCTAAACTCAATCGTTTCCGGGTAAAAAAATAAATAAAAATAAACGCTACTGTTTTTAAAATCTATTGGATGAAGAACAAAAATAAATGAAAAGTACAATATCTCTTGAAAACAATCTGTGAGTGTGAAAAGAACCGGTTGCGATGTTTTTAACATTGTTTGGAATCCCAAGATAAGATAAGATGCCCATAAGAAACGCAGTATTATTCTTTTGTTTTAAAATGTTTCCAGGACAACGAATGTCAAACATTCATTCAGTGTCAACAGTTTTGAAACATTAGTAATTTAGTGTCAACAGTTTTTGTGCAAAATGGCAAGTTTAAGTGAAACCGAACGTATCGAAATTTTAATGATGATAGGGTACGGTGATAGAACACGAAGTTTTGCTCAAGTGGTGATTATGTTCAATGAGTTGCATCCTGAGCGGGAATCGATCTCCAAATCCACAGTTTCGAAAACTTTGCATCGTTTTCACGAAACTGGCGGTATCAAGGATAAACCTAGAACTGGAAGGCCAGTAACCGTTACAAATGAAGAAAATTCTTTGAATGTAATATTGGATGTGGTGGAAAATCCGAAAACTTCGGCACAGCAATTGGCTTTAAATCACAATATGAGTCGATATTCAATTCAAAAGATTACGAAGCGGGAAAAGTTCCGTCCATATAAAATTCATTTATTGCAAGAACTGAGTGAAGACGATTTTGATCGCAGAATCGAGTTCTGTGAACTTATTATGGAGAAGTTACGCCAAAATTTTAACTTTGCCAACCACATTTTGTTTTCCGACGAATCTACATTTTGTTTGAATGGACAAGTCAACCGACACAACTGTAGGTACTGGTCAGACGAAAACCCACATTGGATGGAACAAATTCACACCCAAAGACCGCAAAAAGTAAATGTTTGGTGTGCTATTATTGGTGGACATATCATAGGACCTTATTTTATACACGGTAATTTGAACTCTGCTCGATATTTGACACTTTTGCAAGAATCAATTGTTCCAGACGTAAGTCGATTAACGACCCAAATCTACCAGCGGAAGAAATATGGTTTCAGCAGGATGGGGCACCCCCTCATTTTGGAATTGAGGTACGGGAATATCTGAATCAAACCTTTCCTGGCAGATGGATAGGGCGCAGGGGAACTATTGAATGGCCAGCTAGGTCTCCCGACATGACGCCGCTTGACTTTTTTTTGTGGGGTCATGTAAAAAATTTAATTTACCAAAATAGACCGCAAAATATTGAAGAGTTGCAAGCAAGGATTGTGCATGAAATTAATAACATTCCTCAAAACGCTCTTGTAAATGCAGGGCAATGTTTTGTTAAGCGAATTCATTATTGTCAGGAGGTCAATGGAGAACACTTTGAACATCTTATAAAATAGGATTCCAAACAATGTTAAAAACATCGCAACCGGTTCTTTTCACACTCACAGATTGTTTTCAAGAGATATTCTACTTTTCATTTATTTTTGTTCTTCATCCAATAGATTTTAAAAACAATAGCGTTTATTTTTTTTTTTTTCCCGGAAACGATTGAGTTTATGTACATCATGCTTCTGATAAATGTTGCTCAAAATTAAGAGAAGGATTGAAATATCGAATAATATATAGGGTGTTCCATTAAAAAAAAATTAATATTGGTGTGCCACGCCTGTATGACCAACCCTGTATAAATGAAATTATCACCGCCTAGTAGACATTGAAGAACCCAAAAACTTTTGTATAAAACTTTTTTCGACACCTTGTATATTTTCCCGGATAATCGACCGTTTCCAGACTTATCAGCGACCCTGTATATATATATATATATATATATATATATATATATATATATATATATATATATATATATATATATATATATATATATATATATATATATGAGACATACTTGGTTCTCGGGTTGAACCACGTCCAGAATTTATAAAAACTCGACCTTCCGGCTCTTGTTCTGGAGCCATTTTCAAGAGGTAAAGGAAATATGTAAGGACACTCTAAGGCCTCAATCTGCCTACTCCTTAGAGCGTGGACAAAGCTGGGTTGGGTTGGTTTCAAGAGGTAAAGGAAATATGTAAGAACACTCGAAGGCCTCAATCTGCCTACTCCTTAGAGCGGTGGACAAAGCTGGGTTGGGTTGGTTTCAAGAGGTAAAGGAAATATGTAAGAACACTCGAAGGCCTCAATCTGCCTACTCCTTAGAGCGGTGGACAAAGCTGGGTTGGGTTGGTTTCAAGAGGTAAAGGAAATATGTAACGACACTCTAAGGCCTCAATCTGCCTACTCCTTAGAGCGGTGGACAAAGGTGGGTTGGGTTGGTTTCAAGAGGTAAAGGAAATATGTAAGGACACTCTAAGGCCTCAATCTGCCTACTCCTTAGAGCGGTGGACAAAGGTGGGTTGGGTTATGGTAGCTCGATTACGGGGACTAAATCTGCCTACTATCGTCTGTGAGGTCTCAGTGTATTCAACCCTAGGCCTCAGAGAGATCTGGCAGTTCGTTGCAGGTCTTGTCTTATATATGTCGTTCCGTCTACCTGTTTCGTTGTCAGTGAATATAGTGGGGTCAATGTCAATTAAGTGGGGGGGGGGCTTTGGTTACGGAGGATGAGAAGGATTAAGAGGGTCACCGGCATTTGCTGAGACAAATGATGGGGAAATAAAATTGCCTGTGGAACTTATTTTCTGTTTGTGTGTTTTTAATGAAGATATAATAGGTTTCCAAGTGGTTGGAAGGCGAAGTCCATCATCTATTTTATTTAAACAATCGGGACGTTTTTCAATCTCGATTGATTTGCGGATAATTCTCGTTTTGAAGTTGTAAACCGACGCTATTGTTTTGGCATTATCGAAGTCTATTTTGTGTCCTGTATGAATATGATGCATGGCCAGCGCCGATGAGGGGTCGGATTTTCTAACTGCGAGGGTGTATTCATATATTCTATTGTGGATGCGTCTATTTGTTTGTCCTACGTAAGTTCGGGAACAGTCGGAACAAGGAATTTCGTAAACTCAGTGGGATTCGTTTGGAATCCTATCCTTGGGAGTTTTTGTAAGATTTGACAGTTTTTGGTCTGTTGTGAATGCGGTTTTGATATTATGGGTTCTGAAAATTCGGCTGATTTTATCAGTGACACCTTTAATGTATGGTGTAAAGCTGTGTGTTGTTGTGTGGACTCTGTTTGTTCTTGTTGTGGTGGTCTGTTGTTGTGAGTTTCTAATGTTTCGTAATATGTGATTGTTGTCTTATCCGTTTTCTAGCAATGTCTGTCTTAAAAAGTTTAATTCTGTCTGTTTGTTGTTGTTGTCCGTTAATCTAAGGGATCGTGTTACTAGTGTTCGAACCACGGAATTCAGTTGCGATGGGTGATGGTGAGATTGGGCGTTAAGATAACGATTAGTATGGGTTAGTTTTTGGTCAACAGTGTAAGAAAATCCTCTGACTTGGTTTTTAGTGATGCGTACATCTAAGAAAGGCAAAGAAAAATTATTCTCTATTTCCATGGTGAACTGGATTTGGGGGTTGATGTTATTTAGGTAAGAAAGGAATTCGTCTATAGATTCTTTACCGTGTGGCCAGACAGCGAAAATGTCGTCAACGTATCTTGAGCAACAGGTTGGTTTATGAAAATGTTAGACAATGCAGGAGAGAGTGGTAAACCCATTGGAGCACTTCGAACTTGTTGGTAAAATTTGTTTTGAAAGAGGAAATAAGTGTAAGATGTGCAGTGTTCTAGAAGAGCTAAGGTAACGTGGGAAATATTGTGTTTATTTTTGAGAATGTCAAGGGTTTCAAATAGAGGTATATTAGTGAATAAGGGAACTATATCAAAACTAACTAGGATGTCGTTTTGAGAAATGGTGTTGTTTTGAAGAAGGTCAATGAAATGGGTGGAGTTTTTGACATAGGATGTAGCGTTTTCTACTAATGGTTGGAGAGCTTTGGCTAGATGTTTTGCAAGTTTTTGTGTGGGTGAACGGTGGGCACTTACAATAGGGCGAAGGGGAATATAAGGCTTATGGATTTTTGGGAGACCGTATTTTCTAGGGATGCGAGATGATTTTTCGCGGGGGATTAGTTCTTTTTTGAGGTCAGGACTGATTGGGAGTTGTTGATGATAGTTTTGGTTTTCTTTTCAAGATAAGTTCTAGGGTCGTTAGGGATTTGTTTGTAGTCTGTGCTGTTTAGTATATTGTCCATCTTTTGTATATAGTCTATTTTGTCGAGTATGACTGTAGCGTCGCCTTTGTCTGCTGGTAGGATTATAATTTCTGTGTATCGGTTTAGGTCTCTGATTGACTGTCGTTCGTGAGAAGAAACGTTGGAAAGTGGAGGTTTAGCAGAACGTAATATCCTGGCAATGTCCTGTCTCGTAATTTCAGCTTCGTCGGTCGGTAGGTGTCTTATCGCATCTTCTGATTGAGAAATTATCTTTTCTATTGGGATGAATTTAGGGGTTGGTGCAAAATTAAAACCTTTAGATAGGAATTTGATGATGGCGACGTCACTTATGTTGGAGTTTGAAAGGTTGTGAACTACTGTAGTAGGATTGGCATTATGTGAGTGTTGTGTGAGATTTTTGTTGCCGACAAAAGGCATGGATGCAAAATGATGATAATGTTTTGTATCCTCCTACTATGTCGAAAATCATAACTACTGGACAATTGATAGTCCCTTTATTAATCCTATTTTTAAAGGGGTAGACATTGATCCAATCCATGGTAGTGGAATTTTCCTTTATGTAATAGTAAAGGAATTTTTCACGCCCGAGGAGGTACCACCCGATACATCAAGGGGCCCCGGTGAAGTCCCAACGGACGTTTCCGGTTCTGGTGTATGAGTCGGTTTCCCTTATAAGCAAAAATGATGATGGCTCCTCCTTGTATAAAATATTCCGGAGGCAAAATACCCCTCCATTCGGATCTCCGGGGGAGGGGTGTACAGGGGGCGCCAACATCAAGATTTAACATATCCTTTTCGAATATATGTGGCCTAAATTCTAACCTTAACTCCGTCCACCATTTCCTCCAGGCTAACAGGCCCCAACTCCTCTTCCTCACCGAAACCCAAATCAGTGCCAAAACAGCCACTAATCACCTTAATTTCCCGGGGTATGAGCTCCTCACTGCCTTTAGATTGCATGGAGGCGTGTGCGCATACGTCCGTAGCAATCTACCCTGCACCAGACTTCCCAATTTAGAAGCTGGAAGAAAAGACATACTATGGATAAAACTATCTCTTAGGGCTACAACTAAATTCATCTGTTGCATTTACCGGTCACCTTCTGACAACAACTTTGTCCAGCTCTTTGACTACCTTTCTGAAAAAACCGACTATCTGATTTCTGAATATCCTTCCTCCGAGGTCACTATTCTTGGCGACTTCAATGTCCATAATAAGGAATGGCTAGGATCTTCAAAAACCGATCCACAAGGGAGAGCAGCGGAGGCCTTTGCAGTCAGCAATTCTTTGGCCAATATGGTTCAGCAACCTACTTACTTTCCTCGTATCCCAACACACAGCTCAAATCCCTTGGATCTCCTTCTTACTACAAACACTGAATGCTATAAGATATCAGTCACCGCCCCCCTTGGTCGCTCAGACCACGGCATGGTCACTGCTTCGTGTGCAATGCAACCCGAGGTCACACAGTCATCACACCCACGTATCGTTTGGCACTACAACTCCGCAAACTGGGACGAAATGCGGGATTACTTTTCCTCATTTCCATGGGCGTCTGTCTGCTTCTCTCATCCTGACCCCTCTGATATCTCACAAAACGTCACCGAAATTATCCAAGCTGGCATGGAATTATTTATTCCACGTACACAGAAAACCTCTTCAGCCACTCAAAAGCCCTGGTTCTCTAAATCCTGTGACAAGGCTAGACTTGAAAAGGTCAAAGCTCACAAAACGCTTCTACACAATCCCAGTCAAGAAAATCGTCAAGCATTCAACGACGCAAGAAACCGCTATGTCCGCATTCTTTCTGAGGCAAAAAACTCGTTTAATAACCACATCAAAAACAAAGTCCTCTCAAGCTCCAACGGCGGCAAACCCTTCTGGACTCTTGCTAAATCTATTGGGAATAATTTCTGCAAAAGCACGTTCCCACCTCTTGTCTCAGGGGATGAAATTGTTTCTACCGCCCTGGGCAAGGCTGAACTTTTTGCTTCGTTGTTCGCCGGAAATTCTACTCTCAACCCACCTCCAAATGTTCAACCACCAACAGTCTCCAATGTCGCGCATAAAATGACTGATATCATTTTCAAAACTAAAAAGGTACGAAAGATGCTCTCTTCTCCTAATACTAGGAAAGCCTCTGGCCTTGACGAGATCCCAGCAATTGTTCTCAAAAAATGCGCACCAGAACTTGCTCCTGTCCTGACTCGTCTGTTTCAGATATCTTACAATAAAGGCATGTTCCCTAGTAACTGGAAAACTGCTCGAGTACAACCCATCCCCAAAAAAGGATCCAAAGCGCTTCCTAGCAACTACAGGCCTATTTCTCTCCTTTCAGTCATCTCTAAAGTGATGGAAAAGTATATAAACACCGAACTACTAAAATTCCTTGAAAAACACAGTCTAATCCACGACCGGCAGTATGGATTCCGTCAGCGCCGATCGACTGCCGACCTCCTTTCCTTTGTCACCCATTCTTGGAACAAGTCTATGGAACAACACGGTGAATCCCAGATTGTTGCTCTAGACATATCCAAAGCATTCGACCAGGTCTGGCACGCAGCGCTGCTTAATAAACTTCCGGCCTATGGCCTACCACCAAAACTTTGTACCTGGACAGCAAATTTCCTCTCCAACAGGAGCATATCTGTTGTTGTGGATGGCCATTCCTCTAAACTGTATCCAATTAATGCAGGAGTTCCTCAAGGTTCAGCTTTAGCCCCTACTTTTTTTCTTCTCCACATCAATGACCTCCTCTCTAGCACATCCAACCCAGTTCACAGTTACGCGGACGACAGCACCCTCCACTCAAATATACAATATTCTAAGCCTGTCTCTTTAGCCCAATTAGATAAGGATCGCAGACTCATAGAGGGTTCTGTCTCCGTGGACCTCAAAAAAATATTAGACTGGGGAAGTAGAAATCTTGTACAATTCAACCCCACCAAAACTAAGTCTTGCTTTCTTACTCACAAGAGATACAGCAGCCCTAGACCCATCACAATGAACAACCAAGTTATTCAAAGTAATGAGTCCTTCTCTCTTGTTGGCATTTCTGTGGATCGAAATCTTAATTGGCACCAACACGTCACATCAATTGCAGAAGCGGCTGCTAAGAAATTGGGTTTCCTCTTCCGGGCTCGCAAATACTTTTCACCAACTAATCTCTATACCTTATACACTTCACAAATAAGGCCAAACCTCGAATACTGCTCCCACATCTGGGGTGCAGCTGCCGCTTCTACACTCGCTATCCTGGACTCCATTCAAAAGAGAGCTATACGTCTCATCGGTGACCCTACCCTCACCCAAAGGCTTCCATCCCTTGCCCACCGACGTGCCGTTGGTGACCTCTCTCTCTTTTATAGATATCTGCACGGGCACTGCTCAGAGGAGCTTTCCTCCATAATTCCCCCACCTGCTGCCCCCAGCAGATCTACCAGGGGAACAGAGCGAATGCACCCTTTTAATGTCCAGGTCACCAGACATAGAACATCTTGTTATGCCCGCTCTTTTGTCCCGAGGACTTCCAAGTTGTGGAATTCCTTGCCGGCACATGTTTTTCCTTCTCCTCCGAACCTCCAAGCCTTCAAGTCCAGAATTAACAAGCTGCCTCTTTCCTCCTTGTCAACACCCACGGTACGATAGTATTTAGGCTGTAAGCCCTCGTGGTGTGTTGTTGACATAAAAAAAAAAGAAGATGCTGTAATTTTCAAATCCATATATATATATATATATATATATATATATATATATATATATATATATATATATATATATATATATATATATATATATATATATATATATATATATATGGGCATGATTTCAACGAGCAATGCATGGAGTATGGGATACCGCAGGGATCCGTCCTTGGTCCCTTAATATTTATGTTATTCGTAAATTTATAAGATGTGATCTTAGAGTATTGTTTGCTGGTGATATTACTTTGGAATTAAGGATGATGATGTTGATGCTCTTCAAGCGTAATTGCGCATTGCATACTCTGACTTGTTGGATTGGTGTTGGACAAATAAGTTGGTTGTTAACAATTCCAAGACGGCCTTTATGCGCTTTGGCGGACTATCTAGTTCTCCCTTTCCAATTAATCTCACGGCGAATGGCATTAAGGTTGGTTCTACTGGGTCCACAAGAGTTCTTGGAGTCTTGATTGATCAGGAACTGCGATGGGACGGAAATGTCGAGTATGTTTGTCGGAGCTTGAACAAAGCATTTTTTGTTCTACTACAGCTAAAGTATACACTAAACACTGAAAGCTTAATCACAGTTTACAGTGCGCTTGTGGGATCAGTGTTAGCATATAACGTTATTCTGTGGGCAGGCTCTGTATGTGTTAACAGATTGCTAATCCTTCAAAAAAGAATACTAAGACTTATATTTGACTTGTCGGTCGGTTTTTGTAGTGAGGAGGGTCATGACTATCTATACTATTTACATTTATAGGACTATTTTAGATATAAATAAACATATTCACCGCTTTGATGTAAATTCTTTCAATCACAGTTATGATACTCATGGCCGTGATGATTTACGTTCGGTGACTCATAATACAGCGAAATATGAAAGATCTTTTATATCTAATGGTATTAGATTTTATAATAAATTACCAAATGGGTGTAACATATTGAGTTCAGGATATTTAAAATTAATTTGAAAGCACTCCTAGCATCCAGGTGTTACTACAGTATTGAGAAGTATTTATGTGATAATGAACGGTGATATTTCTGTTTTGTTTTTGTTTAGTTATAGATATTTGTTTGCTATTGTATGTGTTGCTTATCTATGTGCACTGGTTTTTGTATCGAAAAGTGTTATTATATATGTAAATATATATATATATATATATATATATATATATATATATATATATATATATATATATATATATATATATATATATATATAGAATACATTAGTTAAAACTTTTCATACTTCTAGCTGAAATTTGTTTCTACAGATTTGGATCCAACCATTATGACTGAAGTCCTATCCAAATTAACTTGTTTTAAAATGGCTGCTCCTTCGGTGACACCGAAAGCTGCCATCAACTCTGTTATTTTCAATGAAACACCGTATATAATATAACATTTTTGAATCGTACGTAAAATTCTAGTCTAAATGCATTCAGGGCATTATTAGTAAAAAACAAGATTTTTAGTTATTGAAGTTTTCTAAAAAAAATCGACAGATGAGGTTAACTAAAGCAAATCTGTTTATCGATGATTTAGCAACAAACCATTACACAAATTGGTGTATACAAACAGCTAATAGAAATATATGAAATCAAAATTTAATTTCTTAACAACATCGCAAATTGTACACTCTTTTTAAAAATTTGAAACCACATTAAGTCAAAATTTTTAAATGAAACACCCTCTATCTTATGACCTCATTGTCTTATGGATTGAGTAAACTTTCTAGCTGTGTATGAGTTTCCTACACTTAGTTTTGATGATAGTAGTTAAGGTGTTAGCTGAAATTAAATTCACGTAAATATGTTTGTGTTTTGCATAGCCTGTCATGTCCCAAATGAATTAAGTTTAGAATTTTACATGAGATTCAAAAATTTAATTATATCTGGATGATCTATTCTTTTTAACGTCGGCCTATTTCCGCGTCTATGGTCAATCACCGAAGCCAGGGAGCAGTTTCACATCACTATCCAGAAAAGTTTGCCGGATCACTGCCTTTCCGTAAGGAGGGTAGGGATTCTCAAAGTGCCCAACATCACATAGTACACGAGACCAACAATTTTATGCCCACTCCGAAAGGCGGAACGTGCAAACATCCAACTTGCTCAAATACAATGTCCGAACCTAGGTTGATGTTAATTTATTACAGTTTGTACTAAAAACTGAAAGAGAAACCCTGGGAAGCGGACCCAGTACCCTTTGGTTTAGAGACACACGTTCTTATCCCTGGACCACCGAGGCTCCGATGTTACATTTAAAATAACAGAGTTGATTGCAGCTTTCGCTTTATTCATTTTAAAACTATTTCATTTGGATAGGACTCCAGCCATAATGGCTTGATCCAAATTTTCGAAAAAAATTTCGACTAGAAGTACGAACACTTTTTATTAACGTGTTCCGGGACATTGTGAGATGTACGACAGGGTCGCCATCTAGGTGCGGCACCAGGTAGTATGTTGTCACTCCAAATAACACAAAATTTTATAAAATGGAGAATACGGTGAGAATACCGAATCACCCCTTGTATATATATATATATATATATATATATATATATATATATATATATATATATATATATATATATATATATATATATATATATATATATATATATATATATATATATATATATATATGTATCACACCGATAACTCAAAAGATATTGGGCCGATTTTGATAAAATTTGGCATGTACCTTTCTTTTGTAAATGGCTTGGATAAGTTCGTTAGTCAGGAAAATCGGAGGAGGTTTTCCGGGAAAATTTTGGGTTTTCATTCGAAAAAAATTCTTATCTCAAAAAGTAATGAGCTGATTTTAATAAAATTTGGCATGTACCTTCCTTTTGTAAATGGCTTTGACAAGTTTGTTAGTCAGGAAAATCGGACGAGGTTTTCCGGGAAAATTTTGAGTTTTCATTCGAAAAAAAAATTTATCCCAAAGAATAATTGGCCGATTTTGATAAAATTTGGCATGTACCTTCCTTTTGTAAATGGCTTTGATAATTTCGTTAATCAGAAAAATCAGACGTGGTTTTCCGGAAAAACTTTCAGTTTTCATTTGAAAAAAAAACTTAAAAAATAAAAATCTATGCTAACCAAATTTGTTAAGTAGGTTTACGATGTAAAAAGTAAACTATACACCAAAATTTAGATTTCTGTGTTACAAGAAAAAAAAGTTATAATAAATTATTTTGTGCCAGATCATTTCTATGAAAATTCACTACCATAACACACTTGCTGCGTCCAGAGTTTTATTTTAATTGTTTACGTGGACTGTGGTTCCGAACCTCCCTGGTTCGCTACTAATTCTGATCGTTCCTATGTGTTCTATGTCTAAAGTTGTAAGTGACGCCTGCTTGCTCAGTTTCTATTGGTCGGTTTAGATTTGTTTGATTGGCTGTGTTTTCGGACTGTGTCGATTGTTACGGTTTACTGTTTTTATTATTGTGGTATGATAATTTGTTCTATTCTATTCTTTTACTTTATAAAAGCCATAGTGCAGGCTGTAAAAAAGGTGGTTCCATACTTGAGGTACTGATAAATCAGGGAAACGATAGCAGAAAGAGCAGTGTATTGAACGTTTCGAATACTTCTTAGCTTGGATTTTGATCACGCCTTTGATAGAGTTGGTGAGCAGTATCTGTGGAAAGTACTGGAAAACTTTGGCTTTGATTAGTCTATAATAAAATGTTTAAAGAACGTCTATACAAGAGCTACTTCAGACATCCAGATAAGTGGAGGTATTTCAGACCCAATCAAATAAATCAGGGCGCAAGGCTTGGGTTTCTACTTTCAATAATGTTGTTTCTAATTAGTTTTGAACCTTTTCTACAGAATCTACTTGCCCAAGAGGTAGAGGTAAATGCGCACGCAGATGATGTGACTGCAAATACGAAAAGGTAATGAAATCAGTAAGACCAAAAACGTTATTGTTTATATACAGACATATCTGGTACAGTGCTGAGTACCAGCAAATGTAAAGCAGTAAAGTTGGGCAGGCCAAATGAGAACATAGATATTTTAAATACAGACTGGTTTAGCATAGAAAATTAAATTAATATCCCCGGAATAAGCTATTGCAGCAATGTACATCAGATGATTAACAACAATTGGTACAATGCAGTGAACAAGTTGCAGCAGGTTATGGCGTCTTATAAATCTATAAATTTCAGTTTGTATCAAAAACTGTTTTTAGTAAATTTTCTTAAAAAAAAATTCACTAATGAGGAGATCCCGACTTTTGAATTTTTAAAAAATTCTTCAAATGAGCGCTAATTAAGCCCCCCAGAACACATATCCGGGGTCAGTTTCAATTTTTATATGTTATATATATATATATATATATATATATATATATATATATATATATATATATATATATATATATATATATATATATATATATATATATATATATATATATATATATATATATATATATATATATATATGTATCACACCGATAACTCAAAAAATAATGGGCCGATTTTGACTAAATTTGGTGACTTCCTTCCTTTTGAAAATGGCTTGGATAAGTTCGTTAGCCAGGAAAATCTTCCCAGGTTATCCCGGAAAATTTTGTGTTTTCTTTCGAAAAAAATTTTTATCTCCCGAATTAACAAAGTAAGGGCAACCAAATGGTATGCGGGTTTATGTAATCATATGTAGGTTATCTACCAAAATTTAGCTCTGTTGGTCAAAAGACGAAAAAGTTATAGGAATTTAAATAAAAATTAATTGAGGTTTTCCTCAAAGCGTCAAAGTGACAATTTAAAACGTCAAAATTCGCAACATTTAGGCAAATAACTTGAATCTAATACGAGATATGGAAAGAAAATGTCTCAAGACGAATATTTTACAAACTCTGAAGTCTTAGTTTCAACCGTCATTGTCCTTCATTTTACTAAAATGTTTCCAGAAAATGCATTTCAAATAGACCCTTCTCTGATGCTTGGCAGTAGCCTTAGCTATAGAGTTTATCATTTAATGGTATATAATTTTTGTCGAATTTTCGTAAAAATCAATAAAGCTCAATTTAACCGAACCGTTATTATACAAGATATGAAAAAAAATTGTATACATTAATTATAGGGTGTCTTGAGCTACACGTTAAAAAAATATTTCTACAATCACAGGCTGACCATAGTCGTTGGTGAAACAAATTTTCTTTTTTTTTTAATCAAACACGTCTTATGTTATTGCCTTTTTGCATTTTCCATCGTAATATAATGCATGTTTGTAAGAAAAGCAATTCTGGACGCAGCAAGTGCGTTATGGTAGCAAATTTTGATCAAATGCTTCATACTTGAATAGCTAAATTTGCTATTAACCTATAAGGTTGACCAAGAAACGAGTTTTTTCGGGAATATTTTAAGTTTACTTTGGGAAATTTTTGTACATTTTCAAACAATAAAGTTATTTTGATGAAACATGGCACATTCTTTTTATTATATAGGTTATACTGGTAACCGAATTTGATGCCTGCTTTCTTAAAAAAAACACACATATTTGCTATTAAAAACATTTTTATGAAAATTCACTACCATAACGCACTTGCTGCGTCCAGACTTTTTTGTTAATACATGCGCAATGTACAAAATCTGGCATTTGGCACATGTTATGCCTATTCCAAAGTTTACAACAAAAAGGGTAACTGGGGTGTGTGGGATGTTCACCTGGACTGGAAAATTAAGAGAATATTCAGAGAAATACTAATACAACCGAGACAGAAGTCTGGCTTAAGACTGACAGATCATTTAATTGTAACGCCTTAATAATAACAAGAACGATAAGATCGGTAATTGTCAGCCTAGTTTGTGAGGAGACTTCTTATGTCGAGTGACTGCAACGCTACAACAAAAATAGTGTATTGGGATATTATGAAAGGGAAAAGAAAAGCATAATAATAACCAGCTATTAAATAGGGACGATCTTTATTTATATGTTAAATGTAGGAATTTGATTGTTGTTTTAGTTTGGGAATTTTTTACCTTATTTTAATGTAAGTAAAGAATTTTATAAAATAAATAAATTTAGTGACGCAGCAAGTGCGTTATAGTAGCAAATTTTCATAAGAATTGTATACTATTATTATACGGCATATCAGTAAAGTTAATATTTTAAACTTAAACATACCTTGAAGATCGATTTTAGAGGTACTAGTACGCGCACATTTGAAGAATTCTTTTGAAAGTGTTACGATCGATATCCCTCTATTATCAAAAAAATCTTGCGTTCTAACTCCTTTTGAGAAAAATGACAAAACTCAATTTCCTATGAAGCTAAACAACTAAATTTTGATATATATGTAGATAGTGTAAGTCTCTTTAAAATAAACTCGTATTATAAATTTTATTAAAGTTATACAGAAGATTTCGAGACGAAAATTAAATTCATATTTAGAAAAGTAAAGTATCTGCCAAATTATAAACGTAGCAGTTATTTTTCCTTATTAATCGCCAGTGTGATTTCGTTTTAGTCAACCTAATCATACCGGTTTTTTCAATATCAACAATAACAAAATTATAATTTCAGACTCAAAGGTGACAAACTTATTTAGGCGTTTTAAATAAAAATGAGATCTTGTTCAAAAGGTATTAAATCTCTGCTCTATTATTTCTCCAAATGTCAAAATAAAACATAAAGAAACATACGTTTATCGAGCTGGATTCGATCGCATGACCTTCTGCTCAGGAGGCAAGCGCAAAGCCCCCAGCGCCGCCTAGGCACACGTCAACTAACGTTTTATTTTCCTGATACTTTAGATCGGCTTCACGTGCGAGATATTATATTCAAAGTGTACGGATTATTGGATTATCTGTTTTTTAACGTCGGTATATTTCCGCCATTATGGCCAATCACCGACGCCAGAGAGCAGTTTCACCTCAGTATCCTGGAAATTTTGCCGAACCCCTGCATTTCTGTAAGGAGAGTAGGGATTTTTAACGTGCCAACATAGCAAGAACACGGGACCGACGGATTTACGCCTCCCTGAAAGGCGAAACGTGCAGACATTCAACTTGCTCAAATACAATGCCACAGCCTTGTTTGATGTTAATGTTACAGTATGTACTGAAAAAGTGAAAGGAGAACCCTGGGATCGAACCCAATACCCCTCGGTTCATAGGCACACGTTCTTACCACTGAACCACCGAGGCTCTCAAAGCATACGGAATTAATTAATTACAGAATTAGGAGAATTAACATTGAAACACATCCCACGACTGTTTCGGTCATACATGACATCTTATGTTTAAGTTTAAAGATAAGGGAAACTATTTTAGAATCATTTTTATAGAGACTTGGCTTGATTTTGTTTAAATTTCTGCTATATTATGCGACAGCATAATATATCTATGCTGCGCTTAAACTGTATTTGGGTCCGTTAATAAAGCTACAAATATAGCATATTTTAATAAATGAAGGAATCTCCCAGTTAAATAACAATCAGTTGGCAAATTTTTTATTTCATGTCGTACGTCATTTTCCGCAATTGCGGCCGAGATTTCACGATTGTTGGTTCGGGTAGTATGTTTTCTGCCTGGTATCTATTTAGGTTGGTTACCGTTGATGTATGGTTTATACCTGTTGTATGAATTAATCTAGGCGTGGCAGTTACCTACTCCGTCTGTCAGGCATTGGATTTTAACCACTAAGTCATTTCAATGCATGTTTTTGGGATTTTATTTTTAATTTGGAAAATACTCTAAAGATTGTGCATCAATTTACTTAAAATTCACAACGTATGTTTATTTGCACTATTTCTAGCCACATGTAAAGTCTCATTTAAGTTACTCTGATACTTACACAAATATAGCGTTTTCAAAAAGGTTTTTCCGAGTTTCTACCGGAAAAACTTAAGGGTAAAGGCTGATTAACGAACTCGACCTCGGTTTTCACCCATACAAGATATTTGCCGAGATTGATTGAAATCAGTTTAGTATTTTTTAAGTTATCGCTCGGATATATATATATATATATATATATATATATATATATATATATATATATATATATATATATATATATATATATATATATATATATATATATATATATATATATATATATATATATATATATATATATAATAATAATAATAATAACAGGCCTTTATTGAAAAAGAAAAGCAACAAAAAGAAACACTACAATCAAAAATGATACATACCAACCCGCACGATGGCGAAGTCTAGCAAACTCTGCTATTCCACTCAACCACCGCACAGATTGTTTACATAAAAACACAAATGCATGGCAAACAAACGCTTCAAATGCAAAAAAGCAAACCACAACCATTCATAAACCATTCTCCTCACACCGCATCTCCACCCTCGCATCAACATCTCAAGAACTCACCGAACACATACACACACCCATACACCTACCCACACACAGAGAGACAAGCACGCACACACGTTCATGCGCACAGAACAACTCATTTCCTACAGAATCTCGCATTACTGACTACTAAACAAAAACTCTCTCACCTTGTATTTGAACTTATTCATATTATACCGCTTAAAATCATCTGGAAGACAGTTAAGTAGTTTGATGGCACTATAAACAAATGATCTTTTAAACACCGCAGTATGAAATCGTGGTAGACAGAACTCATTTTTATTTCTTATATTCACGTTGTGAGCTTCAGAGCGCAATGAAAAGTGGCGACTTAAATCAGTCGGAACGTCTTGACAAATCAATATTTTATAGACGTAAGTAAGTAAATGCAACTTGAATCTGTTCTCCATAGAAAGCCAGCGCAAATCACGAATCCTCCCAGATACATGCTCTCGTCTACTCAGACCAAAGACAAAACGACAACACCAGTTCTGAACCCTCTGAACTGCACACCTATCTAATGAATCCAAACAGGGCATGTAAACAAAGTTGCAATAATTGAAGTGAGAGAGCACAAGGGTCTCCGACAACTGAATCCTTAGCTTCATACTCAAAGCATGCCTATTTGAATAGAGCAATTTAAGATTAAGAAACGCCTTTTTTCTCAAATTACTCACATGTTCCCTGAACCTGAGCCTAGTGTCAATAACCATACCAAGGTTCCTAGCCGATTCCACAAAGCTTAACCTTTCATTATTTACCCAAATATTAAGAACAGACTTTAAAAAATGTTCTCTAGATCTGCTACAGAAAAGCATAACCTGTGACTTACTACAGTTGAGTTCCAGATTATTTTCAAGAGACAAATCGCAAATTTTTTGTAACTCACTGCATAATATATTATTGGCGTTATTATAGTCATTACAGTCGAAACTCAGGTGCATCTGAATGTCATCGGCATAGGCCTGAATCCTGCAATGCTGCAAGGAGGTCAAGATGTCCGAAGTATATATCAAAAAGAACAGTGGACCCAGAACAGAACCCTGCGGTACACCCGAACGGATCTCCAGCTCACCAGATGTTACATGATTATAAGAGACACACTGATACCTGTCAGTTAAATAGGAACGCATCAGACTCAGGGCAGGAGTATCAAAACCATAATATTTTAGCTTGGCACAGAGTAACTCATGACTAACAGTGTCAAACGCCTTTGAGAAGTCGAGCAAGACAAGCACACTGGCCAAGCCAGCATCAAGCGCCTCAAAAATATCCGCAGTAACGCCCGCCAGGGCCGTAGCCGTACTAAACCCCGGTCGGAATCCGCATTGAACCTTGGGAATTATCCGCCGATCCATAACATACTGATAAATTTGTTTATATAAAATTTTTTCAAAAATTTTTGAAAGAACTGGAAGTATGCTGATAATGCGCAAATCAGAAAAGACCCGGGGGCTCGAGCACTTAGCAAGCGGTACACCCACTGCCTTTTTCCACAACTTTGGAAAGTAGCTATTTTCTATACAACAATTTATGATGTGCACCATGACAATATCTATGGCTGTCATTGACAACTGCAACATTTTCAGTGTAATATTATCCACACCCGAAGTATCCTTTTTAAGATCATAAACTACTTCGTTAACTTCCCAAGTATCCGTCATTCTAAAAGAAAACTTATCACAGTTATTATCAAATTCATTATTATTATAGAAATTAATTTTGGAATCACAATTAGTGTTGACACTCCGAAAAAATTGAGAAAAGTAAGAGTTTATACTATTAGGGTTAGATATATCATCAGGAATTGCATGATAATTGCCCCCTGAATGTACACTAAGATTACGCAATGCAGTCCAAGTCCGGCGCGGGTTATTCTGAGATGTTATGAAATTGAGGTAGTCATATTTTTCTCTTCTTACAGTTGTCACTGTTAAATTTCGCAACTGTTTATACCTGTTCCAGTCACAAAGAGACTTGGTACTCTTGTACCTCCGCAAAGCCTCATCCCTATTTTTCATCATCCTTTTTAAATCAAGGGTTAACCATTCAGCTTTTGGTTTCGTAGCCCGGCGCTCCACGAGCGGCGCGTGTTGCTCAAATATTGAGAGTATAATAGAATTAAACATATGAATCTTTTTATCTATGTCCGACTCCACAAATAATTTGTGCCAGTCAGTGTCAGACAGCTGCCCAATAAAGTCCCCGTAGTGAAAATTTTCAAACTTGCGAAACTTTATAACCCTTGGCTCAGCCCTGACCCTGAGCGACGCAACATCACAGAAAACCATTTTATGGTCAGAAATATGATCTGCATTAATGATACCACACGACACAATGCTGAAAGAATCTGTCACAAATATAGGATCAAGAAGCGTGCCTGAAGTACGCGACACTCTCGTTGGCTCATCAATGATCTGTCTCAAGCCAAATGTCTCCAAACAAGTGCTCACTGGATTTGGCAAATTCAAAAGGTCAACATTGTAATCTCCCGTACACACAATATTGTCACACTGGGTGCAAACATGGGAAAGTATGCTGTCCAAGTCTTCAATAAAATTGATCATATCTGTATTAGGAGGTCGGTAGAGAGCTCCTATGGCGTAGAGTTTTCCCAAAAGCCTAAATTTTAAAAACAAATATTCAGTTGTGGGACTTACATTAAAATCAAAAATAATTTCTGAGGCGGACAAGCTATCCCTTATATAGGCCGCTATGCCACCACCTCTAGCTCGAGTTCTATCACACCGAAACAGTCTATATCCATCAATAGCAAAGGCATCTTCAGAAACGCTGTCATTTAGCCACGTCTCAGTAACCACCACCACATCGAAACCATTCTCCTGAACCAGCTGTAAGAAGTCGTTGTAGCCCGTAAACATGGACCTAATATTAAGATGAGCGATTTTCATTGTATATGCCAAACAATCACTACACCTAGAGCAAAGTCAAAAAATAAAAAATCTGCATATGCACAGTCAACTAAATCTACACAAACACAACCAACGAGCAGCAAAAAAACACTATCACTACATCAACATTTAAAATAATACAGCTCACACACCCACACACCCAGACACACACACGCACATACATACACACGCGCGCGCACACTCACACACAAACACATAGAAAGGCATAAAATATAAAACTAACTGTAAATTATAGACAGCAATCAAGTAAATAAAAACAATTATTAAAATATAACATCATGTCACAAAATACTATTCAGATAAACTCAGGTAATATTAAAAAAAACTAGAATACCATAGTTATCATAGTCAATACACGAAGAATAAATCAACCAAATCAGCAAACTATTGCTAACCCTCCATGAATGGCAGTATAGCACTTATAATAATAATTCTAAAAAAACTATAACGCTAAAATTAGTACACCAATAATAAGACAAATAAACTAGAAAACTATTGTTAGCAAGAAAGGAAGATAGCAAACAAAAATTCCAAAACATAAAAAACAACCACGAAATGTAAACAGGGAAAGGCCAGCTACGTAAGTAAACAATTAATAACAGTTATTATAACACACCTGCGATGCCCTACAGAACAAATGTAGTGCACCATGCACGTATCTAGGCCTTATTTTTAGCAGGCAAGTGTCCAATGGCTGGAATATTACCCACAGTATTCTTTTGCTTGGTCTTAGATGATGCACTTCTTAAGGTTTTCTTCGGTGTGTCCTGTCTTCTTGTCCTCTCGGTAGGGTCCCCCAGAGTAACCTGTGACAGCCCCTCTTCGCAGGCCACCACGTGTTCAATAGTTGGCCTGGCAGGTGCACTGCTTGGCCCCTCCTTGGATCTTGTCTCAAACTTCTTTACCTGTTCAATTGTAAAAATCTCGCCGTTGATGTATAATTTTCCCTTCTTTATAAACGCATTAAGTTGTTTGTCTCTGGCCAACTTTAGGTGTCTTCTCAATAGCTTCTGCTCCACTTGCTCTGTCGGTGTATAATCGTCAGTGACGTACACCCTTGTTCCCCTTAGCTTCTGCACGTTCCGAAAAATTTGCCGCTTGGCCTGTCTCCTTAAAAACTCTATTTTAATTGGCTTTTCGATTCCTTTACCAAGCTTATAAATATCGTCAATGTCAGACGAATCAAGTTGTATGTCCAGTTTATCAAATAACTTCTCACGTACTATATTTACCAGGTCTTCCCCCCTGGCCGATTCACTCTCCAACCCGTAAATTACAACATTGTTTCGCCTCTTAAACCGTTGAAATTCATCAGCTGTCTCACGAAGTTGCTGGTTCTCGGCCTCCAAATGTAGAATTCTTAATGTGGCTTCATGCAGCTTCTCCGACAACTGAAAAATCACCTGGTTAAAATGTTCCTTTAACTCGTCTCTGCTCTGTTCTATTGCCCTCAATATGTCCTTATTAAAATCTCCTTTACTTTCGGGCATGATATATATATACGAAATATTGTATGTGTATGGAGAACTTTAACAACAGAAATATATTTATTTATAATCAACACTGTTATCGTCGGGTGATAAGCTTATATGCAGACCGTGGGTTATTTTCTACAATTATTCCACGGTAATCCAGTAATATCTTATGTCACACACAACTTCGAGAATTATTACCACATAAACAAGGTCTCATCACACTTACAAACTAACACCGCTTTTTTCCCCGCTTTTCGGCAACAATTTTACCACACAAATCCGAAAATTTCGCCAGCACGATGTATACACCGCAAAATTTAAATTTAAATTTATATATATATATATATATATATATATATATATATATATATATATATATATATATATATATATATATATATATATATATATATATATATATATATATATATGCATGAACCTTGGTTTGGGTTCTAGGGACCCAAATTCGCGCTCATCTGAAGAAATTATTTCAAAAGCTTTTCATCGTGACCTCTCTATTAGCGAATTTTCTTAATGAAAACTAGTTAAAATGGCAACTAATTGTTATTTTTATTCGGGTAAAAAAGGCAAAAAATTTTGAAAAATAAAATTTCTTTAAAATGACCTTCGGTTGTATTTTATTATTCAATTTCTTATCAAGTTTCCCATTAAAAATAGTACAATTTTTGTAGCTGTTAATTGCAACCATTGTCTGTTGTCAGTTATCTGCAGCTTGTGATACTTTAGACAGCTTTACTTAAAAAAATTGTGAACTTCCACATACTTTTTAATCATTATTATTATGGCAGAATTGAGCGAAAAGCTAGGATATAACATATTAGGGATGGTGGGCGACGGTGCCAGGAAACGTAGTTATTAAAAAGTGTGCATACTTTTTAGTAGAATGTATCCTAAAAAATTTCACCCGTACCAAATAGAGTTGGTACAAGAACTGGTAGGTGGCGATTTTGACAGGCGTATTGAATTTTGTTATATGATAGGCAAATTTAATGAGAATCCGGACTTTGGTAGAAAGATTGGTTTCTCAGCTGAAGCTACTTTTACACTGCATGGATGATTTAATAAACAAAATTATCATTATTGGCCTCAGCAAAATTATCCTACCCTATTGGTCCCAGCAAAATCCACAGTGGATGCTGGAGGCTCGAACCCAGCGGCAACAAAAAATTTATATATATATATATATATATATATATATATATATATATATATATATATATATATAAAGGAATATTATTGGTCCGTTCTTCATTGTAGGGAACCTAACATCTAAAAACATTTAAATTTATTAATGAAACAAATTATACCGCTGGAGTGGACCTAGTTATGAAGCTTGGTTCCAGTAAGATGGAGCTCCCAGTCATTAAGGGGTGCGGCGATATTTGAATGAAGTTTTGGCATTTTCTTTTTGGCCTCGAGGTAAACTCATTCAGTCACGGTCATTTAATTTAACTTAATCTAAACACGTTTATTTCAGTTGATATCAATTTTTGTTTTCAGGTTGGATGGCGAATAACTGGTAGATGGATAGCAGGTAACGTAGCCTGCAAGCTGTTCCTATTTCTAAGAGCCTTCGGCCCATACCTAAGCAGCAACGTCTTAGTTTGTGTATCTCTAGACCGCTATTTTGCTGTCCTCCATCCTCTCAAGGTTAGTGATGCCAGGAGAAGAGGCAAGGTCATGTTGGCCTTTGCATGGGGCACTTCTTTTGTCTACTGCATACCGCAGGTAGGTACTTTACAATATAATATTTTACAAACTTGTTGATTTAAGTGTAATTGATGCAATTATTTTAATAATGGAATTATGATATCGGTAGTCAATACGTACCTACAGCGGTAGCATTTACGCATTGAATAATTCTAGCATTTAAAGTGTGTGACCTGACCTGACCTGGTAGTGGCTAACGACTGACGTAATTCAATGGCGTCATGGTATGAGCCAGGGAAGTAATTGTTGTCGCTCGCTAGTTCCCTTGACACGGCTTATATATATATATATATATATATATATATATATATATATATATATATATATATATATATATATATATATATATATATATATAGGTTCAGCTTTAGCCCCTACTTTGTTTCTTCTCCACATCAATGATCTCCTCTCTAGCACATCAAACCCAGTTCACAGTTACGCGGACGACAGCACCCTCCACTCCAATATACAATACACTAAGCCTGTCTCTTTAGCCCAACTAGATGAGGATCGCAGACTCATGGAGGGTTCTATCTCCGCGGATCTCCAAAAAATATTAGACTGGGGAAGTATAAATCTTGTACAATATTCAACCCCACCAATTCACAGTCTTGCCTCCTTTCTCATAAGAGATACACCAGGCCTAGACCCACCACAATAAACAACCAAGTTATTCAAAGTAAAGAGTCCTTTTCACTTGTTGGCATCTCTGTGGATCGAAATCTCACCAACATGTCACATCAATTGCAGAAGCGGCTGCTAAGAAATTAGGTTTCCTCTTCCGGGCTCGCAAATATTTTTCACCAGCTAATCTCTATACTTTATATACTTCACAAATAAGACCAAACCTCGAATACTGCTCCCACATCTGGGGTGCTGCTGCCGCTTCTACACTCACTATCCTGGACTCCATTCAAAAGAGAGCTATACGTCTCATCGGTGACCCTACCCTTACCCAAAGGCTGCCATCCCTTGCCCACCGACGTGCCGTTGGTGACCTCTCTCTCTTTTATAGATATGTGCATGGGTACTGCTCAGAGGAGCTTTTTCCATAGTTCCTCCACCTGCTGCCCCCAACAGATCTACCAGGGGAACAGAGCGAATGCACCCTTTTACTGTCCAGGTCATCAGACATAGAACATCTTGTTATGCCCGCTCTTTTGTCCCGAGGACTTCCAAGTTGTGGAATTCCTTGCCGGCACATGTTTTTCCTTCTCTCCCGAACCTCCAAACCTTCAAGTCCAGAATTAACAGGTTGCCTCTTTCCTCCTTGTCGACACCCACGGTACGATAGTATTTAGGCTGTAAGCCCTCGTGGTGTGTTGTTGAAATTAAAATATATATATATATATATATATATATATATATATATATATATATATATATATATATATATATATATATATATATATATATAAACATATAAAAATTGAAACTGACCTCGGATATGGGTTCTGGTGGTCCTACTTCGTGCTCATTTAAAGAATTTTTTCCAAATTCAAAACTCGGGATCTCCCGATTAGTACATTTTTTGTAAGAAAATTCACCATAAACTGACGCATTTGCAAAGAAAGTTAAAAAGTATTTACGTCTGATTTCGTATCGAAAGGTTCCACTGACTGAAGGTAACAAAAAGCAATGAGCTGGAGTTCCTTTAATTGAAGTACTTCACACTGTCTCAAAACACTATTATGAAAATAGAGCGGCATTTCTGTGCAAAAACTTTTTTCGGAAATATAAAACGTATCCCAGCAAATATCTATAATCCATTGAACCGAGGCGACGCATGGGAGGGGGGAGCAATTTCGAAGCCTGAACAATCAGTGAAGAAGAAGGTGCGATATTCATTTGTGCGCAAAGCCTTTTGGCAAATACTGGCACGCACTTCATAAATTACGGCCGATGAAAGCAATAAATCATCGCCTCCGGGAGAGTCTACAAGACACCAATTGTTGGCTCCATGCTTCTAAACAGGTGTTTACTACAGCGACGTAAATTATATATAATACGAGCACATTGAACTTCGATATTTGTTCATCAATCTTTATATTAGCGTATATAAATTATTTTTATAACGACTGACATTTATTAAGCTTGCTAAGTAATTAATAGCGCCTAACTTATTTCAACAGTCTTATCATTTAAGACTAGATGCATTCTCGCAACAATTAGAACCGTAGACCGGTTTCGCTCTCATTAGAGCTCTTCAGTACGGCATACTAATTGTAGCAAAAATCCACCAAAAATAACACGGCTATAGTATAGCCAGTCTTAAAACACTAAGTGAGTGGTGAACGTGTCGCCACCTAGTTCGGAACCAAGTACTATGTTGTCACGCCCGCTCCAAATAACACAGAGTGTTAAAAATAGAGACAGTATACAACTAACTAACAATTTAAAAAATTGTTAGCCCTGGCCCATTTTTACCCCAATATAGGGACAAAGTATGTAAGACTAGATGCATTCTCGCAACAATTAGAACCGTAGACCAGTTTCGCTCTCATTAGAGCTCTTCAGTACGGCATACTAATTGTAGCAAAAATGCACCAAAAATAACACGGCTATAGTATAGCCAGTCTTAAAACACTAAGTGAGTGGTGAACGTGTCGCCACCTAGTTCGGAACCAAGTACTATGTTGTCACGCCCGCTCCAAATAACACAGAGTGTTAAAAATAGAGACAGTATACAACTAACTAACAATTTTTTAAATATACTGTCTCTATTTTTAACACTCTGTGTTATTTGGAGCGGGCGTGACAACATAGTACTTGGTTCCGAACTAGGTGGCGACACGTTCACCACTCACTTAGAGTCTTATCATTATAGACTAAAAGCAATGTTTTCTTTTTATCGGTGCACCTTATCTTTGCTATCTTCTCAATGTCTACATTTCAAATGATTTTATTGATTTCATGTCTTCTTTTTGCCCAAAGCTCTGCATTATTACCCCATACATTACAACATTCTGTGTGTGTGTTTTGTTTCTTGAACATCGGCCTATTTCCGCGACTATGGACAATCACCGACGCCAGGGCGCAGTTTCACCTCACTATCCTGGAAATTTTGCCGAACCCCTGCCTTTATGTAAGGAGGCTAGGGATCTTTAACGTGCCCAACATCGCATGGACACGGGACCGACGGCTTTACGCCCCCTCCGAAGGGCGGAACATGCAGACATTCAACTTGCTCAAATACAATGCCAGAAACTCGGTTGATGTTAATGTTACAGTTTGTACTGAAAAAGTAAAAGGAGTACCCTGGGATCGAACCCAGTACCCTTCGGTTCAGAGGCACACGTTCTTACCCCTGAACCACCGAGGTTCTACAACATTCTCTATAGGTGTGATTTAATGAAACTCTTGCTTTGGTCCAATACTAAGTAATAACTTTCCTGTAAGATAATGTAATAATAATAATAATAGTTCATTAGCAGAACAGTTCCATATAAATGCTTATCCATAATAAAATAAATCAAATAATTACTCAGGTACAAATAAACATACACTCATTGAAATACCTATATTGAGTATATATGCATGAGGCATAAGAAAAAACAAACGCTGATCAGATAACACACACCAATAATAAATATATTTCGGGACGCAGCAAGTGCGTTATAGTAGCGAATTTTCATAAGAATCGTACACTATTATTATACACCATATTAGTGAAGTTAATCCTTCAGACTTATACAGACCTTGAAGATCGATTTTAGGGGTCCTAGTACGCGCACATTTGAAGAATTCTTACGAAAGTGTTACCATCAATATATCTCTATTATAAAAAAAAAACTTTCAATCTAACTCATTTTGAGAAAAATGCCCAAAACTCAATCTTCTTGTAGTTCTTGTATTAAAAATTTCATTAAAGTTCTACAGAAGATCTCCAGAAGGAAACTTAATTCATACAAGTTCAGAAAAGTAAAGTATCTGCCAAATTATAAACGTAGCAGTTATTTTTCCTTATTAGTCTCCAGTATGATTTCATTTTAGTCAACCTAATCAAACCGGTTCTTTCAATATCAACAATAACAAAATAAGGACTCAAAGGTTACAAACTTATTTAGGCGTTTTAAACAAAAATTATATCTTGTTCAAAACCTATGAAATATGTGCATTATTGTTTCTCCAAATGTCGAAATAAAACATAAAAAAACATACATTCATCGAGCTGGAATCGATCGTGTAACCTTTTGCTTAGGAGACAAGCGCGGTTCCCCCTGCGCCATCTAGACACACGTCAACTAACGTTTAATTCGCGTGATACTTTAGATTGTCTTCATGCACGGGATATGAGATATTCAAAGTATAGAGATTTAATTAATTATATAATTAGTAAAATTACCATTGAAACACATCCCACGATACTGTTTCGGTCTTATGTTTAAGTTTAAAGATAAAAGAAACCATTTTAGAATCACTTTTATAGAGACTTGGCTTGATTCTGTTTTAATTTCTGTTATGCGACAGCATAATATATCTATGCTGCGCTAAAACTGTATTTGGGTCCGTTAATAGGCTAGAAATATAGTGTATTTTAATAATTGAATGAATCCCCTAGTTAAATAACAATCAGTTGGCAAATTTTTTATTTTATATCGTACGTCATTTTCCATAATTGCGGCCGAGATTTCACAATTGTTGGTTCGGGTAGTATCTTTTCTGCCTGGTATATATTTAGTTTGGTTACCGTTGATGTATTTAAAAGAAACGCTATCAAACGCGTCGTGTAGGTGCTAACCTAAGTGTCATTTGTGCAAAAACTGAGTCTTCTCAGTTGTATTTTCACAGAGAGATAGCGTGCAACGTTCACCTTGGTTTACACGAGAATTTTCAAAAAAATCGAAAAATTTCGAAAACGGTCCGTTTTTCACATATGGTATATAAGTAATAATTTATCTCAAATTCAATGTAGAATTCGAAAATATAAATAAAATCACCATATTGTATTTAAAATAAGCAAGTTAATAGTCACTTCGGGTTAAACCGGAAGTCTGACATAACGTAAACTATTATCACTGAACTGAAATTTATCTCAGTCGCATGTGTGTAAATTTTCATAATTCAAATTGGAGCAGTTATTGAGAAACAGCTAACTAAAAATCTTGGCGCCACATCCTGTATAGAAAACATGATTTGGGAACGAAAATTCTGTCGCTTTAAATGTACGTCTACTTGTAGCCACGATAACTTTAGAACCAATTGATATACCGCCTTTAAGTTAGATACAAAGTTAGCATTCCGACAAACAAACGGTTTGAATTGTTTTTTGGTAAAATCTCTTCAAGGGGTAGGAAATGAAACCGAGGTGATTTGGTGAAAATTGACATTTTTTTCGTTAAAACTCGAGTAATATAACGCTTTAGGGTTTGTTTTTTTAGAAAACTTTCAACTGAATCATACATCTGGTATTCTGTGCTGAAATTAAATGGGAGGTTGAGTCTGTGGGGGTGGATTATCGGTGACAAAATTTCGAAATTTTTTTTGTTCCTAAAACGGCGTAAAAAGTCTCAGAACATATAGAAAACTCAATTCTGAAACGATTTTTTTTTCTGCCAGTCTGTCGGCCTATACGTATTTTGTTAGTAGATGCAATAATTTTCGAACGAATTGAGATATCATCTTCAAATTTGGTACCTAGTTAGCACCCGACAAAGGAATGCTTTGAATACTTTTTGAGTAAGATCGCTTCAGGGCGCAGGTGATAAATGAGGGGTTATTCGGTGAAAATTAACTTTTTTCCTTAAACTCCGGTAATATAACGTTTCAGAAGTTTATGGGTACACAAATACGAATATATTCTTTGTGGTTAAGTCATGGATCTTAATTTATTTCATTTCATGAAAATGTCTTTCTGAGGAAATTATATTATCACAGCTATGTGGAAATGGTGATTTAGTTTGTAGCACCATAAAGGTGTCTGTTCTAGTTTTTATCTTTTTGTTGTAAAATGTCCCCAAGCTTGGATGATATACAATAGATTTCAATGTATTTCTTTCCTTCTTAACATTTGCAACGAAGTAACTTTTTTATTGGAAATTTATGTGTCATTTTAAGCACCGAAATTAGTTCCCGGCGAGATATCAACTTAAGATTGCTCATATACCGAAATATAAAAGTGAACGAATTCACTTTTCTATAAATGTCAATTTAGTTTAATTATATATTTTAGTGTTAAGCTCCTAAAATATTTTCCGAAGAGATATCTAATTAGGATTGCTCACATACCGAAGTATACAAACACCGAATGTAACTTGCCTGTAAATATAATTTTAATTTAAATATGTGTTTAGTTTTAAGCAACGAAAATATTTTCCGAAGAGATATATAATTAAGATTGCTCACATGTGAAAATATACCAATTCCAAATGTAGCTTTTCTGTAAATGGAAATTTAATTTAACTTTATATTATTGTCCGACGATATATCTAATTAAGATTGTTTTCATGCCGAATTATATAGGTATAGAATCTATTTTAATTTATATGTGTATAGACCGACTTGTTTTCCGAGGGCTATCTTAGTTTTTGATCTATGTGTCTCAGTGTAATAAACGTGAGACACAGCACACAGCTCCCACTACCTACCAGGCGCGATAGTATTGGAAGCGATTGGCTCGAAAGCTGATAACAGACCTCTATATAAGCACGCGTCCATCGTACACCGGCAGTCTTTTCCGTCCAGTATCAGGGAAATAATACTCGAAAAGAACCGCGTGCTTAGACTGGCTCAACGCACCGGAAACCCCACCGACAAACGAGACGCTAACAGACTCATCAAACAAGTACGATCCGCCCTACAAGAACTCCGCAACAATCGTTGGGAAGAGCGCCTGCAAACCCTGTCTACCCAAGACAATTCCGTCTGGCAAATGGCGAAAACCCTTCGCTCCCAAAAACTTCCTATATCCCCGCTTCACGGCCGTAACGGTGTCGTATACACGGATGCGGAGAAAGCTACTGCATTTGCAGATCATCTGGAGTCGCAATTCAGCCCGAATTATAACAACGTTGATCTGTCGCACGTAGCAAGAACGCACCGCTATGTCAGGAGTGCGCTTCGCGCCACCCCAGACACAACTATCGAGCCCACAACTTTCGATGAAGTTTCCCAAATAATCAAAGCATTAAAAATTAGGAAAGCTCCGGGATACGATGGAATCTCCAATGTAGCCCTGAAAAACCTCCCCCGCAAAGCCGTGGTATTCATAGTTACGATCATGAATGCCATGCTGCGATTTCAACATTTTCCTTCCATGTGGAAACTTGCCGACATTATCAACATCCCGAAACCCAGCAAAGATCCGCTGTTTCCTCAGAACTACAGGCCCATTAGCCTGCTACCAGTCATCGGCAAAATCGCCGAAAAGCTGATTCAGAAAAGGCTAGCTTCTTTCACCTCAGAAAATCATATCCTCCCGGATGAGCAATTCGGCTTCAGACACCAGCACTTCACCACTGACCAAGTCCTTCGTGTGGTGGAAAACATCACCAAAGGATTTAACATTAATAAGTCAACTGGTGCAATATTTCTTGACATTGCTCAAGCTTTCGATAGGGTTTGGCATGCGGGCCTCCTAAACAAACTTCTATCATTTAATTATCCTCTTCCTCTGATTCTGCTAATCAGGTCATACCTGCAACAGAGGAAGTAACAGGTCAAACACCTTGGAGCCAGATCTAGAACGTACCCAGCCACGGCTGGTCTCCCGCAGGGTTCTGCGATCTCCCCTCTGCTGTACAATATATTTGTCGCAGACATTCCGACAGCCCCCCTAAACGTGACATACGCACTGTACGCAGACGACACTACCATCCTCAGCAGCTCCACTCAGCCGAGGATAATAACCGAACGACTTCAGACCGCCGTAGTCGAGCTGCAATCATGGTATAGGAAATCCCTTCTAGCCATAAACCCCGACAAATGTTCAGCTGTCCTATTTTCCAAGAGGAGACACACACCTCACGAGCACGTTTCATTAGACAACCGTCTAATCCCCTGGCAAGATTCCGCCAAATACCTCGGGGTTTTCCTCGACAAACACTTAACATGGCGCCCCCATGTCGATCACGCTCGAAAGAAAGCCTCGATGTTCATCTCGAAGCTGTTCCCACTTCTAAATAGAAATTCCAAATTGTCCATGAACAATAAGATGCTCATGTACAAAGTCATTATCCGGCCAGCCTTGACATGCATCACCTGCATGGTCCACCGCGGGCGCAACACACATCAAGACCCTTCAAATCATCCAGAACAAAATTCTGAGAATGGTTACCGGAGCGCCATGGTTTATCAGAAACAGTCAGATTCACTCTGATCTGGAAATGCCTCCGATACTTGAGTTTATAACCCAACTATCCACAACCCAGTTCGCAAAAGCCGCTTCTCACCCAAATGCTCTTCTTCGTAGTGCCACCGCCTACGATGAGCAACTTCCACATAAGCATAAGCGTCCAAAGCTTATACTTACCCGCTAACGCCCCCGTGGCAAAAACAGAATGGAAACATTCAAACCCAAACGTCGTTGTGTGTAATCTTTCCGACGGAGGTATGGACTAAGGTCCGGTACTCCAAGGGAGGAAGTTTTAGTGAGTACCTCGATATCCCACGGCACTACGGCGTCGTGAATGAGGTTTGCATGAGGCACTTCTGTTAATAAAAAAAAACACACCGGCAGTAAGTTAGTAAGTGAGTCAGTAAGTGAGTGAGTCAGTTCGCCAGCCAGTGAGCCAGTCCCCGTGTGTTATCCAGCTGTTGTCCAGTGCACCGGTGCAGCGGCAGCTTAGTTTGCCCAGAGGTAAAAGACATTTTCTTATTATTTCCTCTCTTGGACCGTGTAAGTCCGTGTCCAACACCTACCACTCGGTCAAGCTAAGGTGTGTACGTCTTCTTTAGATAAACCGATCCCTCCTCCCATTCTCTTGGTCCGTGCACGTCCCTGTCCCAAGTATTGCCACTAGGTGGAGCTAACGTGTGTACGTCCTCTTTTGCTGAATTGATCTTCCCCTCCTATTCTCTTAGACCGTGTAAGTCATCTCCCAAGTATTTCCACTAGGTGGAGCTAAGGTGTCACTCTCCCCCTGTCTCGGCGGTGCGAGGAGATTGAGGTTCGTGGCGTTTGTACATAATTTGTATATATGTCTATATAAGTAGGCTATATTTTATGCTATTTGATATTTCGTCATTTCGTCGATATAAATGAAGTGTTTTGTAAAACTAAATGTGTATATTATCTCGTAGCCAAATAGCTTTCTGAACATCAGCCAAAACCTGCAAGAAGGAGAAAACCTTCTTTAAATAAAAATCGGGCGATCGTGAACTAGAAAGGAGCTCGTTACACCTTTAATATATATATATATATATATATATATATATATATATATATATATATATATATATATATATATATATATATATATATATATATGTATATATATATATATATATATATATATATATATATATATATATATATATATATATATATATATATATATAGGCTGATTCACGTAGCCCGTTGGTTAGAACATTTTTGATTTCCGCAAATCGTATTTTTATTATGCTTGGTATCCTGCCACAATCGACTATTACAAGTGTAAATAAAACATTTGCAGAATGGCGGCATTTCAGGAAATACAATCAGCTCTATATTTCTTTTCTTAATGGAAATAACCCATTTTGATTACATAACTGGATTCTACATTAAATTATCAGTTCAGTACGTCGAAGTTGTCAACACATATCTGTTATAGTTTTGACATATATCACATTTTTCGCAAAAAATCGGGGCTGCAGGGGTATATTGGGAAATTCATTTCTCCCGCACCATTAGAAATAAATAACAGATTTTTTAAAATTCAATTCCTAGAGCCTTCACCAATAGCTTGCATTATTACTGACATCTTTGCTATGTTTCGTGCGCCTGCTCCGACGTTTCAAATTTGACAATCAAAAAGTGTCAAAAACTTTCTTTTTTAAAATGGCATCTACCATTTCTAACGCCATAAATCAATGTATAATTAAATTTTAGGCCCACTTTTATTAACATAATGTATGCCTACCTTTCGTCGTTTTTGAGTTATTGGAATTTTTTAAAGAATTTTATCTTGCCCCGTTTTCAGAAACGGAACTCTATAATGTACTAGCTTGTAAGTTAAAGAATAAGTTATCATCTGGGTATGACGGTCTTCCCAAGTTTCCTCTTAAGAAGTGCCTGTAAATAATAATTAAATCATTGCTGTACTACTTAGTTAATACTACTTTTATACGTGGGCTATTTCCTGAAGTGTTAAAGATCGACAATAAAGTTTCGGTACATAAAAAACAAGATTTCTCTTGATTGGAAAACTACAGGCCAGTGGCGATTCCTTCTAGTTTTTCATGTATATTTGAATATGCATTTCTGCACCGGCTTGTGACGTACTGCTTCCAGCAGCAGATATTTACAAAAAATCAATATGGATCTCTAGACAATAGATCAACATCGACGGCATCTTGATCGAGAAGCTACAGATGTATGGCATATGGGGATTGCCTCTGTCTTGGCTGTCTAGTTATTTTTCCCATAGAAGACAGTATGTTGTTGTTCGGCGGCTTTTCAAATTATCAGCAATGACCTGGGTGTTCCGATCGGTCCTGGGTCCAGTGCTGTTTTTATTATATATTAATAACTTGGGTAGCTTTGAGTTGCCAGCGTCGATCATCATGTATGTAGATGATACCTCCGTTATTGTTTCTGACATTTCAGTTGTGGGTCTCGCAACTAGGTGTAGCTCTGTTTTCACGGAGTTAAATGCATGGTTTTCTGATAACAGACTGTTTTTGAATTGTGGTAAGACTGCTGCGATTAGGTTTCACAACTACCAAAAGCACTGTAACGCAATAAACTTTTTAGACAATAACAGCTTAGTGTCCGTAACAGCCAAAGATGGAGATTATAAATTTCTGGGTATTTTTCTTGACCATTCTTTGAACTGGCATGATCACTGTGCGTATCTGGTTGGGAGACTAAATTCGATTTCATATCAGTTCAGAAACGTAAGGAGTTATTTGGAAAAGGATCAGTTGTTGATGCTCTACCACGGGCAGTTCGACTCTTGGTTGCGTTACGGCATAATATTATGGGGATTGTCAGCATATACCAGAGAATATGTATTTATAGCTCACAAACGGGTACTAAGATGCTTGGAAGGAGTTCCATGACGTCAATCATGCAGATATTTTTCAGGAAAACAGAGTGCTTACATTATTTTCGATGATTATAATGGAACTTTCTTTGCTTGTTTTCGAATATAAGGATGAAACTTTTGTATTAAATAAAGCAATACATGATGTGGATACGAGACAAAAAAAACAAAGCTCACGTAGCATTTGCCAAACTCAAAGTGACATTTAATTCTCCCGATTACCTAGCACCTAGAATTTTCAATTGCCAGACAAAGTTAGATCATGTGGTAGCCTGTCAGTTTTTAGGCAAGAAGGTAACAATTTTTTATTGGCTGAATGTTTTTATAGTTTAGAAAGATTTATGTCTGAAAAACATACGTAGTGATATGTGTGTTTTTTATGCAGTGATTGTTTATGTTTAATTCGTTAATTTTTGTAATTTGTTTATTTTGACTATTCCTATACAATGTATGTTGTCTTTGGAAAATAGATCATATTATTATTATTATTAATATTAAATATTATATTTCTTTTCCTTAAAGGTAGTAGGCTTTAGAAAAAAAATGTCATATGTCACTGTTCTGTTATTACAATTTTCATCGTGGAACATTATCCGAATGGTGTCTTTGATTTGTTCGTAATTTTTGGGAAAAATAACAGCACAGTTGGCCTAAGATGCGCCACGTACAACTTCAATTATCCACATCCACCTCAAATGACGAAGGAAACCTTTTTCTGGACTTAAAAATCATTTTTTATCATGGGAAGGTAGCTAAGCCTGTTGTGAGAACTAAACCTTTAACCTAAAATGAAAAGTTTACAATTAACGCCTTGCGATATTTTCAAGCATATCCAGTTGCTTCAATCAGAACAGCAGTTTCCAATTTAGGAATTTCTTATTCCTCGTTTCAAAGAATTGTTTGTCATCATAAGTTACATCCCTATAAATTTATAAGGCCATAGAAACTGCTCCCGGGAGAGGGGATTATTAATCAAGAAAATCGGTATATTTGGGCTGACCAAAATTTTCTTATTATAATGGAGGTGGAATGTTTTCTGTCTGCCGTTGGTGTCAAGTGGACGGTGCACCTGCACATCTAACTAGAGCCGTAGATTCCACATTAGCGGTACTCTTTGAATAACGTCGGTGGAGAAACAGGGGCCCGTCAATCTGGTCCACCTAATGTTCGGAACTTACCCCTTTAGATTGTTATTTATGGGGGTTGGGTCGAAGAATCAGTGGACCCAAATCCGATTTAAAATTAGACATACTTGAGAAGAAGGATAGTTGTAGCTTTTGATCATCTTGAACCGTTCGAAATTCAGAGATCAAAGCAGTCTGTTCAGAAGCGTATTGTACATACACTGTCTCAGTGAAAACGGTGCACCAATTTGAGCATTTGTATTGAAATAATTATTATATTACTCTATAAATTTGCTGTTAGTTTGTTGCTACTATTTGTTATTGTAATACAATTTTTAAATAAAAATTGAATTTAATCGATTGTTGCCAAAACCTACTGCCGTTGAGGAACAAATTATAATATTTCTTAAAAAAATGCCTATAACTCAAAAATGACTAAAGATAGACATGCATAATGGTAATAAGAGTGGACACCAAATATAATTATACATTGATTGCTGGTATTAGAAATGGTAGGTGCCATTTGAAAAAAAGACTTGTACTTTTAACATAATTTTCCGTAATGATTCACGAAAAAAAAAATTGTGCTTTAATTTACAATACTTAATTAGGTAATAATGCTAGGTAATATCCCCTGTTAAGTTATTTAAAAAAAAGAACGGACCAACAATGAAGTTACCTGAAATTTTTAAAATCAACTATCTAATCTATAAATGAAAATAACAGTTTTTTACCTAATAAGCCGCACCAAACATTAATACCAAATCTGTCTTCCAATCGTCTTTCTTCCTTCAGATGGGGATTTTCATTTGCCCAATAATGCCTATTGTGGCGATTATACACACCACAATTTGTAAATCTGGATTCATGAGTCCATATCATTTTCCAATGAAAATTTTTATCTTGTTGACATTGTCCTTGATACTATCTGCAGAATTGAAGTCTCGTAGGGTAATCTTCAACATTTAGGCCTTGTACGATTGTAGGTTTGTATGTATGGTAATGACTTTGTTTTAGTACATGGTGTACCTTACTTTTTGGAACGTCAATTTGTTCACCATAAAAGCGAACAGATTGCGGAGGGTTTTTGTTGGAAACCTATAAGACGGCATTATTTCTTTCTTCATTTATAGGCATTGGTAGTTTCTTTGCCTGGAATCTACTGTCTTTCAATAGATTGGTCACTATCCTGCGAAATATTTTGGTGCTTGGTTGTCGTCTTTCTGGGGAGTTGCTTTGATATGAATTTGCAGCTGCCTCAGTATTTCGGTTAGAACGAATATAACATTCCAACATGTCAAAATATTCTTTGATTACTAAACATATTGTTGAATAATATTTAAAATAAACAGGAAACAAACTATTTAGTACATAATTTTAAGCAACGTGTTAAATACACCTCAAACTGTTCAGATAATTAACAGTGACAGTATTCCTAATTGTCGCGATAGTGTTATATCCATAGCAACCTTTCTTCTTTTGGTTTTGAGTTGACTTACGTTTAAAAATCAAACAATTTTCAAAGGCGACTTCTTAAATCATTAGTCTGCTTTTATTGAGTTATGTTAGTAAATTTAGTTTTTTACTAGGTTTACCTATTTAATTAAATTGTAACAATTTTTAGGATAATGTAATGTAAAATATCGCTTGTAATAATAGGCCGATTCATTGGTGTGCTCATAGTTCCTATTTTTTTATCGTGAATCATTACGGAAACGTATGTCAAAAGTAGAAGTCTATTGTTAGACTCCATGACCTACTGCTTTTTGAACACTTTTTTTGTAATTTGTTTCTCTAGTATTGGATTTCATATCCTACTATCCTTCAAAACGGTTTTTTTTAAAACTGTCAGTGCAATTAGAAGACTTCTTAAGCATGTTGTACATCATTGGAAAGCTCTTTCCACAGGATATCACATGAGCAAAAATCCAATATGGCTGCTATCATAAAAATAAACGTTCCTACCTGTATCTCAAAAACAAATGACGATCCAAAGTTGAAAATAGCACATAAATATTACTCTGTAAGAAGTGTCCTGATAATGTGCAAGTCTTAGACATATCAGATCAACGCCTACTTAGATATTGAAGAAAGAAAAATCGAAAAATTTTGGTTTTCTCAAAATAACTTGAAAACGAAAAGAGATAGGGCAAAATACATGTCACATTTGGAACGAGCATGAAATTATACAAAATATCGCTATTTTAACCGTCCCCTATCTCTAATAATAACGAAGATAGCAATACATTCCCATCCAGTTTGGTACACACTGTATATGTATATAGTTACATCCCTGTATATTCTCAACATCATACAAAATACGACGAATCTGGAAACCATGCATCATCAGTTTAGTGACCTGTGTAAGAGTGCTGATGCAGACGTTTGCATTTATGTTAATTCTGTGGAACATTATTTCATTCAATCGCTGTAACTCTAGTTGTTCACATGTCGTTTTGAATCACATATTTTATAATAAATTTTAAGACTGTAATAATTGTACCACTTAAATAAATAAATTAATTTTTTCGGACAATCGCTACGAAAAAAACTAATTATATATATATATATATATATATATATATATATATATATATATATATATATATGCTTGTGCAACTTAGCAATTAGCATGTGCAAATATTCTTTAATTATATAATTATATATGGATATTTTTCTTCCTTTTTGGTTTACTGTATAACCATGACAATAAAACTGATAAGGCCACATGTAGTTTATTTTTGTCAATTTTTACTGTTTAACTAAGAAATAAGTATTAAAAATATTTATTTCCGTAGCATATAGCATTTGGCGTTTCAGAGCTTTTCGCTTATTCAGTAATAATAATTATCCGAAATAACCTCATAAAAGTGGCCTATATCAACACCCATATTTTCATTCGTTATTTGCCTGTGTAGCATCTCTGCAATAATAACAGTAGCTCACTTTCTGGTTCTCACTGTGCCCAATTACGTTGTTTTTGAATCTCATAAATACGACCTGAAAAGATTAGTCACGTACCTGCCCGCTAACAGATTTACATTCAGGTTTCGTACTGAAATTGAACACCTGCTTAGGCATACATCTACCAGTAACACAGTTTAACTTATTAGCTTCGTGATAACTTCCGACACTATTAGTGAATTTTCGTAGAAAAAATTCACTAATGGGGAAATCCCGACTTTTGAATTTTGAAAACATTTTTGCAAATGAGCGCGAACTAGGACCCCTAGAACCCATATCCGTGGTCAGTTTCAATTTATGAATTCACGGTGTGTGGCCTATTAGACGTCTCTGGAGAACTACATCTATTTAAATTCTGAAGATTGGTATCCGCGCGTTTTTGATACTGATCTTTCTAACTAAAATATTTTCAATTAGCCTGCACTTCCGGTTATACCGGAAGTCGACAGAAAGTTTTTTTTATAAATAGAACACGTTATATATTATTAGCTTTTTAAATTACACATTCAATTTAAGGCCCACTTGATGACAATATATTCGGGCTAGTTCGTAGCATTTCGGATTTATTCGCCATTTTGTAGAAAAAATTACGATTGGAGCGCTTTAGAAGAATTCCGATATCTTTCAAGACATGCAAGGTGGAAACATGCGGTTTTGACTATCCCATAGAGCATAAAAATTCCTACATACTGTTATAAACAAAATACGATTTTAAGATAACTGTTATTTATAACAAACATTTGAATTTGAAAATTTTCAATCAGAGATAACTTGATTTTTTTTTATGGAACCGTACCCATGTATCCCGAGCATCTGATTCAGCGTTAAATTCCCTATGTTTTAAGTATACGTTACTCTATACCTGTCTCTTATAGTTTTCTTTGAAAATTGATTTGAAAATAGTAATTGTTAGCGGGGCGATATCTTTTTTTTGCACGTAACAAAAAAAAATACAGTAGAAACAAAAATATTTTATGCTTAAGTTAAACATTATAATAAAGAAATATTGTTACTGTGTTTGAAAGTTATGTATTTAAAATATTAAAAAAAATTTCTAAGGATAACAACAGTGATATTATTACCTTACACAATCTTATAAATCCTTGAAGTATTATTACAACACGAGTAGCAAAACAGCTCACACCTCCTAAACCAGTAACTGCTCAAAATGTGCTCCATTAACACTTATATATTTTAATGTTCTTGTCGTAATGCCGCTAGTGGTTGCTGACAGAATCTCATTCCTATCTAACTCTTCAAACGCCCTTCTTACTCTGATCTCTAATTCTTGGCGTGAATTGACGGGCGTTTCAAATACTTTGGTTTTATCTTTCCCCAAAGATGGAAATCAAGCAGGGTAAGATCTGGACTTCTTGCGGGACATATCTAGGGACCGCACTTTCCCAGCCATCTATCTTTAAATAGATTGTCGAGTATGTTATATATTTCTTGTGTAGAGTGCGCAGGAGCTCAGTCATGTTGATACCAACAAGTTATATATTCCGATAATGGTGAATTATCTAAAAAGTCTGTAACTATTATTCTTAATATTTTTATGTATCGATTAGAAGTTAGTGTTCCATCATAAATATGATAATAAAAGTTATTACCTTTCAATAAACAAAACACATTGAAACTAAATTTTACTTGAAATCCCCTTTTCCGAATAGCGTGAGGGTTTTGATTTGGACAAACATGACTGTTATGTCTATTGAAAACCCCTTCATGAGAAAATTTCGATTTATCAGCCCATATAATGTTTTTTTTCTTGTTTTTTTTAACGTCGGCCTATTTCCGCGACTATGGCCAATCACCGACGCCAGGGAGCAGTTTCACCTCACTATCCTGGAAATTTTGCCGACCCCCAGCCTTTCTGTAAGGAAGGTAGGGATCTTTAACGTGCCCAACATCGCATGGACACGGGACCGACGGCTTTACGCCCCCTCCGAAGGGCGGAACGTGCAGACATTCAACTTGCTCAAATACAATGCCAGAACCTCGGTTGATGTTAATTTTACAGTTTGTACTGAAAAAGTGAAAGGAGTATCCTGGGATCGAACCCAGTACCCTTCGGTTCAGAGGCACACGTTCTTACCCCTGAACCACCTAGGTTCTAATGTTTTTTAAAATCATCATCTCCTTGAATATGAATTGACATTGTTTCAAAAAACTGGACCCTTTTACTAGCATCTTCTGGATGCACAGCTTGCACTGAAGTAAAATTATAGTTGTGCATTTTGTGCCTCCACAATATTCTTTCTACAGAGGAGTAAGGAATACCTATGTCGTTCATTGCTCGTTCATAGAGGCATGTGGATATGCTTATAAATTAGCCAGGATAGTTATTTCGTTATCTTAATCTCTAGTCGCTGGACTGGAGTTAATTTTGGGTGCTTTAAAAGTAACAAATTCTAGGAAATTTAACTCAATCCTTCTAAACTTCTTTTCACTCATGGGTGGCACATTAGGATCTAACTCGTTAAACCTTCTACATGTTCTACTAATAATTCGGTTACATTCTCCATGGATGTAAAATAAATTTAAATAATCTGCATTGGAATAATGATTTTCCATGTTAACCACGCACCGTGAAGTACCCTGTATATATATATATATATATATATATATATATATATATATATATATATATATATATATATATATATATATATATATATATATATATATATATATATATATATATATATATATATATAAACCGATAACTCAAAAAATAATAGGCCGATTTTGATAAAATTTGACACATACCTTCCTTTTGTAAATGGCTTGGATAAGTTCGTTAGTCAGAAAAATCTAACGTGGTTTTTCCAGAAAATTTTGAGTTTTCATTCGAAAAAATTTTTTATCTCAAAAAATAAAAAAGCTAGGATAACCAAATTTGGTAGGTAGGTTAACGATATAAATGGTAAACCATACGCCAACATTTAGATATCTATGTTACAAGAAAAAAAAGTTACAATAAAATATTTTGTGCCAGATCATTTCTATGAAAATTACCTACCATAACGCACTTGCTGCGTCCAGGCATTTTTATAACTTTGTACAAGTCTCGGTGGAATAAGATAACATTATCTAGATACGCAAGTAAAACATATTTTAATGCTGATTCTAAGATAACATAGTTACGACTCTGTGTGTGTTTTGTTTCTTTAACGTCGGCCTATTTCCGCGACTATGGCCAATCACCGACGCCAGGGAGCAGTTTCACCTCACTATCCTGGAAATTTTGCCGAACCCCTGTCTTTCTGTAGGGAGGGTAGGGATCTTTAACGTTCCCAACATCGCATGGACACGGGACCGACGGCTTTACGCCCCCTCCAAAGGGCGGAACGTGCAGACATTCAACTTGCTCAAATATAATGCCAGAACCTCGGTTGATGTTAATTTTACAGTTTGTACTGAAAAAGTGAAAGGAGTACGCCGGGATCGAACCCAGTACCCTTCGGTTCAAAGGCACACGTTCTTACCTCTGAACCACCGAGGTCCTTAGTTACGACTCTATAGCAGAGGTTTTCAGATCACGAAGATGGGTTTTATGCATAACTGAATTATAAGTCTGTGTGCCAATTTAAGCCTAAGAACCAGAGTGTATTCATTTGATGGTTGTCCGCGATTGATATCTCGTGACAGATTTCAACTGGATCTAAATCCGGTCAATAGTAAGGACATCATCACCTCCCAAACCCCAACCTATTTGCACTTATCTCTCAGATTTATTATTTTGTAAGATAAAGAACACACTGTTTGGTCTGAAGATGAATAGATAATCAAATACTTGCTCAGCTTAAATCTTGTTCTGCCCAATGTCCTAGATTTATGAGATCTTCGAGTCAAAATACCAGCACGACGTTAGTTAGTTAGTTTTAAGGGATCTAGATAATAGATATGAAGAATTTCCAGCTATAGCACCACCAGAGTTGAGAAAGGTTAAATGAGGAATTTGTTGTTCAATCAATACAGATATAAAAAACACAAATGTTTGAATTTATTGACATAAATTAATAATGGAAGTTACTTAAATCAAGACTCGCGGTAAATCAAACATAAGTTGTGCATTACAAAGAAACAAAATAAATATCGAAATCAAAGTTAAGGGTTTTTCTATTAATTCTACGAATGCTCTCAATTTTAATTTCTAGTTAATTCTTCTGGCCAGAGTATGTTTTGTTTTCTTAAATGTTTGTGAGAGAAGCTCAGATATTGTAAAATTAAGTAATTGTTTACTATTGTTTAAATGAAAGACTAGAAGCTACTTTTTTTGTACTCTAAAACATTTGAAGGTAAAAAAAAAATTCGTGGACAAAATGCTAATGAATTAGATATCATACTAATGTTCATCATTTACATATTTTGACATTATACAGACGGACAATACAAAATACATTTATATAACGATCAATCTCACTAACTAAGATTTTGATTTTGACTGATTTAAAATTTATGTTAGGTTAGGTTAGGTTTAAATTTGAGTGGGCCATACCAGTCCCTCTACCGCGACCATATTTTGGCTCACGTCTTATGGTCTATATTTCACCCAACAAAGCCAGCCTCCTGCAGAGGTCGATAATCTTTGTGGGCGAAAGTTGATCCTGATCTTCCCGAGCAAGCTTTGTCTTGCCAAAGAGCAGGTATCAAGTCCTGTCCGCCGCCGGACAGAAACACAGTCACTCTCCATACACAGCCGGCGTTTAGTTTCGTGGCCAACTCCAGTTCGGTACATGTGGTGACGCAAGCGGCAATGTCGTGTATACAGGCCGACTAGAGTACACAGTTGTTATGTGTTTAGCTCTAGAAGTTTTTTAGCCCTTGTCTAAGACAGGCCATTTATGAAGGCCTTAGAGTGAGGTAATCCTGGCAGATTTTTCCGTCGCTGGATTGTCATTCTTTCTGTCCAGGTCTTTAAGGTGTGTTTTGCTGTGCATGCTGTTTTCCCCAGCACCGGTTTTGGTCCGATAAAGTCCCCCTGAGCACCACTTCTGGCAAGCGCGCCGGCCGCAACATTGCCATCATGGTCCGAGTGAGAGTTGGCGTCACAGACTATAACCAGTTGTAACCCATGTTCCCTCGCGAAATCGACGATTCGCACCAGTTCCTCCGACGGAGGCAGCCCCCGCCGATCGTAGGGAACATAAAGGCTGCACAACATAACCTTAAGCCTAGTATTACTTACCTTATACTCTAGGACAGCTGCTATGGCGTCCCTGGACCTAAGCTGCGGCTGCAATATCACGTCCAGATCCCTCGACATCAGCATGCATGTCCTAGGTTCTTCTTCCTCTGCTTCGCCACCAACTAGGATGTTGAAGCCGATTGCTGCCAGCCCTCTCACTTGCTTCCTATACACATAAGACTCTTGGACCACAATGCCGCCTGGACTGCCTGCGAGGAGTTTTGCCAGCTCCCCAGTGGCATCCCGGCTATGTTGGAGGTTGATCTGGCGGACCCGTAGCTACCCCGCGAATTAGTCACGGCGCTGACGGGGCGGAGCCTCCTTCTGGTCAGTCACCGTTCGCGTGCCCGCCGCGGGACGGGCGGAGGCGACTGCACTCCATGTCGGAACTCTGATTATATTCAGAGTCACTAACCCAAAGTACAGCCGCCAGCCTTGCCTGTCCAGCCCGCGAGCCACCCCGGGTTCAACCGAGAAAACTAAACGCCATGACCCAGGTCCTCCTGCCGTCTTCAGGTGCCGCCATTGCCCAACATTGAGCGAGCGGTTCTGTAGCCCAAGCATCCTGACCACTTCCTGTAGGTTCACGTCTTGACTTCTGAGCCAGAAGCCGATCCAAACCGGCCATGGGGCATCCCCAGCCGTTGAGGCGCTGAAGGCGATTTCCATCACCGCCGCCCGGGACCAGCCGTTGAGGAACCAACTCAGGGACTCGCCAGCCTCGACGGTCACCAAGAACCACCCTGGATCAACTATCCCCGAGTTACGGAAGCGGAGCTGCAAGTCCCCGTCGGATGCCGACATGGCGTCCAACATACCCGCCACCAAACTCCTCCTAATTGGCTCGGCCTCTTCCGCCAGGACTACGCCATCCGTCCGGCCGGAGGTGATGACCACCTGCATATCCCTCCTACCCGCCAGATCGGCCGTTCCCGAGGAGCCCGCCCCAGAGGCCGGGGTCGTGGCAGCGTCTTCCACTCGCAAGAGTGGGGATACATTAGCTACATCCCCCCAGCCACCGGCGCACACACACGGCTAACCCTTTTGGCTGGCCGCCCCGGCGGTGTTTCCTTTTCCGCCATTGGGCGTTTCGCATACGCGCCCCCAGCTGACTTAAGCCAGCCTGGCGGTCCCGACACTACAGAGCCTGATAGTCCTCACTGAGTCAGTGGCCGCCTGTCCAGCTTTCGTCCCTGTGGGCGCGGCTGCGCCTTATCCCACTTTGTTTCTCTGCCGACCGCCCGGGAGGCGCCGCAGGGGTAGAGCCTTTCAGCCCCTCCCTCATACTGCGACCCACGCCCTGTCCCGTCGGCAGGACAATCTTTTTCTCTACCTTACCTCTCGCCTCCCGGTCCGTCGTCGCACCTGTCGCCAGGCCACCCGATCTAGCAGCTTCCCAGCCTTGACGATCCCTAAGGGTTCACCCGACTCGGAGGCAGCGCGACCAGCTGCAGAGGCAGAGGGGATCTGCGGCGTCCCGCGAAGCCACCGCTGATGAAGCAGCCTGTGCCTCTGAAGGGCTAACACCCTCCGGACGACACCGCTGCCTCAGTTCCTCCCTCTCTCACCTCTTTTTCTTGAATCTCCACTTCCTTTTCCTCCTTTGCCTTCTTCGTGACTCCTCGCCTTCGACCCCTCCCAAAGACATGTCCATGGGCCCTGCCGCTCTCGCAGCCAACGAAGATCGCCCCTCGTCGCTCCCCATGACAGCAATGTCCCCGACGGAACGGTACGGTTCCACCCCGGACCCCACGCCGCGAGAACGGAGGAGCGTTTTCTCTAGTTCCTACTGGAACTACTTGGAGTGACAAAGATCTCTCTACCTGCTTCTTCTGCCCTAGTTTTTGGCACATTACCATCTGCTTCTTTTCCTTGTCTAAACATGGTTGCTGTTATTTTTTGTGTGAGAGTGTGCTTGTGGTTAAGTGAGCGTATATATATATATATATATATATATATATATATATATATATATATATATATATATATATATATATATATATATATATATATATATATATATATATATAAACATATAACAATTTAAACTGACCCCCGGATATGTGTTGTATGGGGCCTAATTATCGCTCATTTAAATAAAGTTTTTCAAAATTCGGGATCTCCTCATTAGTGAATTTTTTTTAAGAAAATTCACTAAAAACGCGTTGTTTGTCTCCTTTCAAATATCGCTCGCCTTTGATTCCACTAATTGCCAGATATCATTTTGTGATTTCCGAGTTATTTAGCGTTCGTCATGGACGTATCTCTTTTACGACCCTAATTATAATTGTGTTAAAGCCATTAACCATACGAGAATATATAAACAGATCCGATTACTATCTAATTAAGAGGAGACTGTTTCCAAATTAATACATCATACGGAAAGGCAAGGAATTATAAAAGTGTATAGTAAACGTATTATTAATGAATATCGGATGATGGCAATTCACTTCTGTTGATGACTATTATAGCGGAAAGCATTCAATTCCAATCATGGAAAATCCCATTACCATTATTGCGGCTATTAATGTTTAATTATTCGAGCGTATATGTCTAAATTTGAACCACAAATTACCAACAATTTAATGGCTAATTAGCTTTGACACATTTTCATGCATTTGTAATATATTTTAATACAGTGTCCGGCAGAAGTATGGACCCAAATAAAACAGCAAATTTTAGTAGAAAAAATTCGCTTGTGTAACGCTGGGGTGCACAAAATGTTACTAGTAAAAGTCGTCTTTAAATATCTATGTCAGTCAAGGTTTATATATTAAATAGGTTCTGTGGTAACTCTCGACCAATCAGAGAGTGGCGCGGTAATACGTCACATGTATTCCCAATTTAAATCTAGTGGAATCAAGTGCATCGATTATTGAAGCTGGTTTTATGTGTTCGTTATTTCAAAGTTATGCTCTTTTTGCACTTCAGCAAGTGCGTTATGGTATTGAATTTTCATAAGAATAATCGATATATATTATATTAGTGATTCAGCCTTGTATTAAAAGTAAAAAAAAATATTTATTTAGAAACATAAAAAATAAGGAAAAGAAGGGCAAATGAAAACATTATCTCTAGCATAAATATTTATACAGTAATTTGGATACAAAACTCAAACAAAGAAATTAATAAACAAGAAATATACTGAACAGAAAATAGGCTACAAAGCTGAAAAAAAAATACTGTGGTTCATGCATTGAGGGTGATTATATGCATGCAGAAGGGGAAGAAGAACCCCCAGGACGAAGAGGGTTTTTGTCCTCTCGCCCATGCCGCTTGTGCATGCATACAACAACTTTCAAAATATAAAGCACAAGAAAAATTTCTTGGGAGCAACCCCCAAGAAAGTTAAGAGACCTCAATCAGTAAGGTTATCTTGATGAAATATTACATGGTTTCTATTATAAAGCTCATAGAATCTACTAAATTTGATGTCTTTCGTTAAAAAGGCAACATATTAATATTAAAAATATTTCTATGAAAATTCTCTACCATAACGCATTTGTGAGAGCCTAGACATTCATTATAGGGTTCAGTTACTTGTTTTATTTTCTGTCACTGAAACTCAGTTTAGCGTTAGTTAATTTGCCCCATATAGTTCCTGTTTTTCACGCAAAATCAATTGTGAACAGCTACACAGTTTCCCGGGAGTGTAAACAAGATGGTTTATTTTTATTTTTTCTTGCGTTTTATTTTGTAGCCTGTAACCATCAGCACATTGCAAGGCGTAAAACATTTATTGAGTTTATAAGCCAGGTTAGTAGGGTAATTTGATTTTGTGCGGAAATAGAAGACACCTCTTAATTTCCTTTCGGCAGCAAGTGAAGTGTAATGTTCATTAGTGAAGCTTGTAATAAAATTAATAAATACTTATTGCAAAATCCTTACTTGCAAGCTTTTTTTTATCTTAGCGTATATCGATATTTTACAGATATTACAAATTGTCTACCTCATAAAATTTATGCTACACTGTAAATAATACTAGTCTGCATTTTTTTATTTCAACAACACACCACGAGGACTCACAGCCTAAATACTATCGTACCGTGGGTGTCGACAAGGAGGAAAGAGGCAACTTGTTAATTCTGGACTTGGAGGTTTGGAGGTTCAGAGGAAAAACATGTGCCGGCAAGGAGTTCCACAACTTGGTTGTCCTCGGGACAAAAGAGCGGGCATGACAAAGTGTTCCATGTCTAATGACGTGGACAGTAAAAGGGTGCATTCACTCTGTTCCCCTGGTAGATCTGTTGGAAGCAGCAGGTGGAGGAACTATGGAAGAGAGCTCCTCTTAGCAGTGCGTGTGCAGATATATATATATATATATATATATATATATATATATATATATATATATATATATATATATATATATATATATATATATATATATATATATATATATATATATATATATATATATATATATATATATATATATATATATATATATATATAAAAGAGAGAGAGAGAGAGAGAGGTCACCAACGGCACTTCGGAGGGCAAATAATGGCAGCCTTTGATTATGGTTTAGGTCACCGATGAGACGTATAGCTCTCTTCTGAATGGAGTCCAGGATAGCGAGTGTAGAAGCGGCAGCGGCACCCAAGATGTGGGAGCGATATTCGAGGTTTGGCCTCATTTGTAAAGTATATAAAGTATAGAGATTAGCTAGTGAAAAGTAGTTGCCAGCCCGGAAGAGGAAACCTAATTTCTAGGCAGCCTCTCCTGGAATTGATGTGACATGTTGGTGCCAATTGAGATTTCGATCCACACAAATGCCAACAAGTGAAAATGACTCATTACTTTGAATAACTTGGTTGTTCATTGTGATGGGTCTAGGGCTGGTGTATCTCTTATGAGATACAAGGAAGACTGAGATTTGGTGGAGTTGAATTGTACAAGATTTCTACTTCCCCAGTCTAATATTTTTTGGAGATCCACAGAGACGGAACTCTACGTGAGCCTGCGATCCTCACCTAATTGGGCTAAAGAGACAGGCTTAGAATATTGTATATTTGAGTGAAGGGTGCTGTCGTCCGCGTAACTGTGAACTGGGTTGGATGTGCAAGAGAGGACGTCATTGATGTGGCGAAGAAACAAATAAGGACTAAAGCTGAAGCTTGAGGGACTCCTGCATTAATTGGTTACAGCTTAGAGGAATTGCCATCGACGACAACAGAAATGCTCCAGTTGGAGAGAAAATATGCTGTCCAGGTACAGAGTTTTGGTGGTAGGCCATAGGCCGGAAGTTTATTAGGCAGCGCTGTGTGCTAGACCTGATCGAATGCTTTGGATATGTGTAGAGCGACAATCTGGAATTTACCATGTAGTTCCATAGAATTGTTCCAAGAATGGGTGACACAAGAAAGGAGGTCGGCAGTTGATCTGCGCTGACGGAATCCATACTGCGTGTCGTAAATTAGACGGTTGTTTTTTTTATAAAGAAAATTTAGTAATTCGGTGTTTATATACTTTTCCATTACTTTAGAGACGAATGAAAGGAGAGAAATAGGCCTGTAGTTGCTAGGAAGCGCTTTGGGTCCTTTCTTGGGGACGGGTTGTACTCGAGCAGTTTTCCAGTTACTAGAGAATATGCCTCTATTGTGAGATGTCTGAAACAGACGAGTCAGGACAGGAGCAGTTTCTGGTGCGCATTTTTTGATAACAATTGCTGGAATCTCGTCAAGGTCAGACGTTTTCCTGGTATTAAGAGAAGAGAGCATCTTCGGTACCTTTTAGTATTGAAAATGCTATCCGTGATTTTATGCGCGACATTGGGGACTGTTGGTGGTTGAACATTTGAAGGTGGGTTGAGAGTAGAATTGCCGGCGAACAACGAGGCACAAAGTTCAGTCTTGCCAAGGGCAATAGAAACAATTTCATCCTCTGAGACAAGAGGTGGGAACGTGCCTTTGCAGAACTTATTCCCAATAGATTTTGCAAGAGTCCAGAAAGGTTTGCGTCGTTGGAGCTCAAGAGGACTTTGTTTTTTTTTGTGGTTATTAAACGAGTTTTTTGCCTCAGAAAGAATCCGGATGTAGCGGTTTCTTGCGTCGTTAAATGCTTGACGGGTTTCTTGACTGGGATTGTGTACAAGCGTTTTGTGTGCTTTGACTTTTTCTAGTCTGGCCTTGTCACAGGATTTAGAGAACCAGGGCTCTTGAGTTGGTGAAGAGGTTTTCTGTGTACGTGGAATAAATAATTCTATGCCAGCTTGGATAATTTCGGTGACTTTTTGTGAGATATCAGAGGGGTCAGAATGAGAGAGGCAGATAGACGCCCATGGAAATGGGAAAAGTAATTCCGCATTTCATCCCAGTTCGCGAGGTTAGTAGTAGTGCCAAACGGTACGTGGATGTGATGACTGTGTTACCTCGGGTTGCATTGCGCAGGAAGCAGCGACCATGCCGTGGTCTGAGCGACCAAGGGGGGCGATGCCTGATGTCTTATAGCATTCAGGTTTTGTAGCAAGAAGGAGATCCAAGGGATTAGAGCTTTGTGTTGTGATGCGAGGAAATTAAGTAGGTTGCTGAACCATAAATCACCAAGAATAGTGACCTCCGAGGAAGGATATTCAGAAATTAGATGGTCGGGTTTTTCAGAAAGGTATTCGAAGAACTGGACAAAGTTGTTGTCAGAAGGTGACCGGTAAATGCAAGAGATGAATTTAGAGTCTGGTACAGGCTAGATTGCTACAAACGTATGCGCACACACCTCCATGCAATCTAAAGGAAGTAAGGAGCACATACCCCGGGAAATTAAGGTGACTACTGGCTGTTATGGCACCAATTTGGGTTTTGGTGATAAAGAGGAGTTGGGGCCTATTAACCTGGAGGAAATGGTGGACGGAGTTCAGGTTCGAATTTAGGCGGCAGATATTCGAGAAGGATATTTTAAATCTTGATGCCGGAGCCCCCTGCACACCCCTCTCCCGGAGATCCGAATGGAGGGGTATTTTATCTACGGAATGTTTTGTACAAGAAGAACCTATCATCATTTTCGTTTATAAGGGAAACCTACTCATACACCAGAACCGGAAACATTCGTTGGGACCTCACCAGCTCACACAAACACTTGTAAAATCAGAGAATTAAAATTTAATATAATTATGTAGCCGGACGTTTAGAGATCAAAGTTCAAACTTGTGTGTTGGTACAAGTAAAACCTTAAGCTTTTTGTATAGTACGATACAAAATGAACTTGTACACCAATAGATAAGTAAATAAATAAATAAGTTAGTCTTTACATCTATATTTAATAACCTACAATTAGAAAAAAAATTTTGACGCAGCAGGTTACCAATTAATATCGGCAACCATGTTTGCCATTTACGGCGTCGTGAGGCAGGAGGAAATTGCATCTATTTATAGGGACACACGAACATTTTTGAAATCCGTTTCTTCACTAGAACCAATTTATTCTTTAAAACTGAAGTCAAAATAACAGATGATCTCTCTATATTCAATTTCACTTGATTGAGGTCTAACAGTTAAAATTATTAATGATATGTGTTTTGGTGCATACTTTAAGACCAATCGCTGTTTGAAGTAGTGCATGAATTTTATTATATTATAACGGAGTGCATTCCTGCGCAATGCAACCCGAGGTAACACAGTCATCACACCCACGTATCGTTTGGCACTACAACTCCGCAAACTGGGACGAAATGCGGGATTACTTTTCCTAATTTTCATGGGCGTCTGTCTGCTTCTCTCATCCTGACCCCTCTGATATCTCACAAAACGTCACCGAAATTATTCAAGCTGGCATGGAGTTATTTATCCCACGTACACAGAAAACCTCTTCAGCCACTCAAAAGCCCTGGTTCTCTAAATCATGTGGCAAGGCCAGACTTGAAAAGGTCAAAGCTCACAAAAGGCTTCTACACAATCCCAGTCAAGAAAATCGTCAAGCATTTAACGACGCAAGAAACCGCTATGTCCGCATTCTTTCTGAGGCAAAAAACTCATTTAATAACCACATCAAAAACAAAGTCCTCGTAAGCTACAACGGCGGCAAACCCTCCTGGACTCTTGCTAAATATATTGGGAATGATTTCTGCAAAAGCACGTTCCCACCTTTTGTCTCAAGGGATGAAATTGTTTCTACCGCCCTGGGCAAGGCTGAACTTTTTGCTTCTTTATTCGCCGGCAATTCTACTCTCAACCCCCCTTCAAATTTTCAACCACCAACAATCCCCAATGTCACGCATTAAATGACGGATATCATTTTCAAAACTAAAAAGGTACGAAAGATGCTCTCTTCTCTTAATACCAGGAAAGCCTCTGGCCTTGACGAGATCCCAGCAATTGTTCTCAAAAAATGCGCACCAGTGCTTGCTCCTGTCCTGACTCGTCTGTTTCAGATATCTTACCTCGAGTACAACCCATCCCCAAGAAAGGATCCAAAGCGCTTCCCAGCAACTACAGGCTTATTTCTCTCCTTTCAGTCGTCTCTAAAGTGAAGGAAAAGTATATAAACACCGAATTACTAAAATTTCTTGAAAAACACAGTCTAATCCACGACAGGCAGTATGGATTCCGTCAGCGCAGATCGACTGCCGACCTCCTTTCCTTTGTCACCCATTCTTGGAACAAGTCTATGGAACAACACGGTGAATTCCAGATTGTTGCTCTAGACATATCCAAAGCATTCGACCAGGTCTGGCACGCAGCGCTGCTTAATAATTTTTCGGCCTATGGCCTACCACCAAAACTCTGTATGTGGACAGCAAATTTCCTCTCCAACAGAAGCATATCTGTTGTTGTGGATGGCCATTCCTCTAAACAGTATCCAATTAATGCAGGAGTTTCTCAAGGTTCAGCTTTAGCCCCTACTTTGTTTCTTCTCTACATCAATGACCTCCTCTCGAGCACATCCAACCCAGTTCACAGCTACGCGGACGACAGCACCCTCCATTCAAATATACAATATTATAAGCCTGTTTCTTTAGCACAATTAGATGAGGATCGCAGACTCATGGAGGGTTCTGTCTCCGTGGATCTCCAAAAAATATTAGACTGGGAAGTATAAATCTTGTACAATTCAACCCCACCAAAACTAAGTCTTGCTTTCTTTCTCACAGGAGATACACCAGCACTGGACCCATCACAATGAACAACCAAGTTATTCAAAGTAATGAGTCCTTTTCTCTTGTTGGCATTTCTGTGGATCGAAATCTTAATTGGCACCAACATGTCACATCAATTGCAGAAGCGGCTGCTAAGAAATTAGGTTTCCTCTTCCGGGCTCGCAAATACTTTTCACCAGCTAATCTCTATATCTTATATATTGCACAAATAAGTCAAAAACTCGAATACTGCTCCCACATCTGGGGTGCCGCTGCCGCTTCTACACTCGCTATCCTGGACTCCATTCAAAAGAGAGCTATACGTCTCATCGGTGACCCTACCATCACCCAAAGGCTGCCATCCCTTTCCCACCGACGTGCCGTTGGTGACCACTCTCTCTTTTATAGATATCTGCACGGGCACTGCTCAGAGGAGCTTTCCTCCATAGTTCCCCCACCTGCTGCCCCCCAACAGATCTACCAGGGGAACAGAGCGAATGCACCCTTTTACTGTCCAGGTCACCAGACATAGGACCTCCGAACCTCCAAACCTTCAAGTCCAGAATTAATAAGCTGCATCTTTCCTCCTTGTCAACACCCACGGTACGATAGTAATTAGGCTGTAAGGCCTCGTGGTGTGTTGTTGAAATTTAATTTAAAATTCACATTATAGATCACACTGTATCACAACACTCAAGTTTATGTCTCCGCCACACATTTGTTCGTACTATGAACTATTTAATAATTATATATATATATATATATATATATATATATATATATATATATATATATATATATATATATAACAGATCTTGTCCTAGACAAATGCACCTCTTCAATCTCATTGTTTTACATGGCGAGTATTTTGTGTCTTATTTTATTTCTGGTCATTTGCTTAAAGAAAATATTTGAATCTCACCATCGTTATTTCAAAGTAAACAAGAAACATTATAGTCGCCGCCACGATTTGTTATCAGTTGACCTAACCAGGTGCCTCCACCATTTGTGAGTGAATATATTAACCTTGCCCTAAGTCATGTGCATTGAACTCTATACTAACCGAAAAGAGCTTGTAATGTTAGGTAACCAGACCGGAAGGCGTGAATAGAGCAACTGCTGAGATCCGGGTTGCTGCCAATATTCCACTCAATAGGGCTTATGGTAATAAAAGGAGCAGGTGCCTTCAATCCTTTAGTTGCTTGTGGCCAACAACTTAGGTACAAATAAATATTGCTACAATAGCCCTAAATGATAAATATTATATATATATATATATATATATATATATATATATATATATATATATATATATATATATATATATATATATATATATATATATATATATATATATATATATATATATTTACTGAATATGGTGGGTTTTACTGGTCTAATTCGCGCTCATTTGAAAATATTATCAACGCAAACAGAGTACGCAGAATACAGAAATTTGAGAAGCATGTTATGATATAATATTCTATGTTTATGTGATTACTTACGTTTTTAGGTACAAGTCACGATCGTTTGGAACACTACAAACAACTTTTTATAATATTCGAAATCGTCTATTATAGAACACTTGAATGAACCGTTTATGTAACTTTACAATTACATATTTTACTTACATATTTATATTTTTTTTAGCAACAGCCTCGAATTAAATGTTAAATAATGTTCGCAGGTACCAGCTTCTTTACAAATCAAAACGTGTGCTCATACATGATTACACCAAACTTTCCTGGCAAGCTGTAATTTATTGCTGGTTTGACTTGTGTGAAAGATAAATCATATGTGTACAACGCACTCGAGTGCCTCGTTTGATTTGTTGACGCTGAAAAATAGCCCTGATTCTAAATCGTTTATTATATTCGGGACTTGGGACTCCCGATAAAAAAATAACAATATGTTTTTTTCCATATATCTTACACAACTCAATATTATAGCACGTAAAATGTGTAACCATATTTTATTATATCGTCTTCTTATTTATTCAGTATTAGCCTACTGCCTGGAAAACACATTACCGACGCAAATGCGGGTATTTGTCACATTTGAGGTAAAATTTATTGTATCGCGTTTTCTTATCTAACAGGTCTTAACATCCTATTATGATAAAGATTTAAAGTCGGAGGAAGCCATTGTGTTACCGTAAACAATTTACTAAGAAAGTAGTTTTTAGTTGCTAAATGTACATTTGTGAGCCCTGCAACGTTTTCGACACAACTGAAAATAAATTGATACCAGCATATAATTGAAATTCAGTTTTACTTTCATATACCTAGTAGTACTAGCCGATCTAGTTGTCATACTTATTTAGGATTTACACAGATAACATTATCGAAATAATTATTATTAATATGAAGCGAACTGAATACAAGCATTCTTTACTACTCTATAATAATTTGTAGTATATCTGTAAACTTTTATTGGTTTCAAAGGGGGCATTATAACACTATATTTGTTACTGGTGCACGCACATTCACAACAAGAATAAACTTTTATTGATGAAGTTTATCAACTGATACACCTTTAAGATTCACTAATGTATGTCACTACTGTACGCTTTGAACTTTGAGGACAATTTTTATTTCGAGTGAGATTTTATGGGTATTTTCAACTTGAAGATAGGCAATTTGACTCGGAAGACCATTTCCGCAGTAATTATGACTTTATAGCCGATCAAAAAGCCATTTTAGGTTAGCTCAGTGCCCAAAATATTTCCTGTGATGTATTGTACTGAAATTGGTAATATATATGTAAGCTGGACTTCATAAGAAGACCTCCAATTTACTATACCACAGAGACGTATTGCAGGTTAATATTAGGTCATAGATTACCTTAAAATAGGTATTTCAGGTATCTGGGCTTGGTAGTCGATTTTCAGTCCAATTTAGAACAAAAATTTTTATTTAGATCTAAAAATTACCAACTCTGGAATTGAAACACAAAAGTATATTCAAGTATATTTTATGAGTAAAATTGAACCAATTTTTTCCCAATTTAGTTACTTGTAAGTTACTGACTTTGGAGTAGTTTTAATAGTCAAAAATAAGCTAGTTCGGAGCAGCATTTCCAAATTTGTAGTCATTATGACAATCAAGGCAACATTGTGGTTAATTATTACTAAATTACAACTTGGTTAGGTTATTTGGACCCGAGTGCTGGTTAACATGCCTTAATTTGTTGCTTGGGTATATATATATATATATATATATATATATATATATATATATATATATATATATATATATATATATATATATATATATATATATATATAAAAGCATTTAAAACCTATTTATGATAACGATTGATTGATTAGCTTCCATAAAAATTACTTTTTAACAATTTTAGGGTTCACCAAATTTAATATTTTGTCCGTAAAAGATACAATTGTTTGTCTCCTAAAACTTCCGATTCTAGATCCCACACCAGGATCGTATTTTCCAATTACATCAACCCCTCAAAACAATAAAGTCGTTATACCACCCACTTCATTCTACTTGGAGACACGTCAGAAAAACGTATGGACCACATAATATTGGCCATCTATCAAAGAAGCAATACGATGTCCGATTAACCACACGAGGAGAAATGGAAACTAGACGAAAGCACAACATCCCTCTTCGCTACCACAAGTATCCCTTATACTGCATCTGTTCAACTACAAAATGCAAACATTCATTACCAATCAGAAGACCAGTATCTCTAAAGAATGTTTACCAAGATTGGGCAAACAGACAACTGTTAATAACACCCTCATAGCCAGCACAGAAAACTGCAAGATAAAAATAAATGGTGAAACGAACAAAGACAAAAGTTCTAATATTTCCTGGATACCAGGGTCAATACAACCAAGACAACAACAGACTCGACACATGGTTAGATTTAACCCAATACACCTTAAGAAGATCAAAGAACTAAGAAACCAACTAGAAAAAATGGATCATCATCATGTATTACATCCCTTGGTACATTCGACCCATATGGGAGTAACTGCGTCATCCATCATCATCATATTGGTTATCATGTGTATATCAATAATATCAATCTCCATACAGAATATCAGGAAGATAATGAAGCAACAGAAACCCAAGAAACGGCCAACACCAGAAGACTAATGTAAAATGTTCGGAACGCAGCAAGTGCGCTATTGTAGTGAATTTTCATTAGAATAACATATGATAATTATTTAGCCTCATATGAAAAGTGAGAAACCGTTACTTTATTTAATTAGGAACGGTAAAAAATAAGGTAAAGAAGGGCAAACAGAAACATGACCTCTAACATAAATATTTATACCGTAATTTGGACACAAAACTCAACAAAACAGTTGATAGACAGGAAAGATACCCAACAAAAATACACTAGACAGCGCACCATAAAAATATTTCTGTTTCATGCATTGTGGTTAATAGTATGCATGCAGAAGGGAAAGAAGAACCCCCGGGAGGAAGAGGGTTTCTGCCCCTCACACAAAAACACGCGGAGTTCTCCTTCCCCTTGTCCATGAATAAAACTACCTTCAAAGCATAAAGCACAATAAAAATTTCTTGCGAGCAACCCCCAAGAAAGTTACTGGACCTGGGAGAATATGGATGTTGTTCGGGGCAGACAGGGTTTAAAGGAAGTATTGCTGCAAAATGTGAAAAACGCATCTTTTCAAAGTTCGACTGAATGTTTTTTTAGAATTTTCTGCTCAGATTTCCTCCCCGCCCAGCAACCCTATTAACTATTGGTCCCTTAAGTTTCTTAGGGGTTGTTTGCACCAAATTTGCCTTGTGTATTGTGCATCCAAGGGGGGGTTCTCAGCATGTTTATGAAAAAAAAATCTAAAAACCCTCCTTGCAGTAAATTCTAAATTTACGGAAATTACATTCCACATTATCGCCTAAAAAGTCATTTTCAGATAATATTGAATACATTACTAAAGCAAATAAACTCACTTGATGTTTCACTCCTTTTTTAATTTTTATATTACATATATAAGCACAAGATAAGTAAGTGTAATAAACAGTGCTATCCGGGCGGCAAAGCCGTGGACGAGCTCTGAGGAAGAAAAAAAGTATAATAAAGGGGGGCCCTTAATTAACATTGGCGCTACACAAACTTAAAACTAGAGGAGACATTTAGATCTTGTAAAAAACAACAGTTTTACGATATTATTTTAAATAAATCAATAGGCATACGTTTCGCGAATATTTCGCAATTTGCGTGTATGAATCTAGGTTTTGTCCAAGACTACACTGAAATCCGGTCGACGCCGAAAGCAAGCACCCTTTAAATTAAACTCGATATGGTTGGACGCTAAACAAACCTAGGTGTGTCTAATTTTAAGCGGGAATGTACCTGCTTGAAACGTACATTATGAGAAATACAGAAAGTGCTATTTACTAAATTCACTAAGAGAAATTCCAAGGTAAAAAAGAACAGAACAAGGATATACTCCAGACTGAATTTATTTAGTAAAAGCCCTACGCGTTTCGGCCCATATATCTGGCCATGTTCAGGGGCTTCCTGAAACATTTCAAAAGGTGGTTGTGTCAGAAACAAAGTTTCTGGTAGGTCGGCAAGTATCACACGATACAAGCAGTTACAAAATTCTAAACAGTCTTACAAGCAAAGTATAAACATAAACTAAAGTCAAAGCTAACATGCTCTACAACAGTTACATTAATAAAATCGAAGCTAAAAGTTGAGAAATTAAAAACATCAAAATGTCCAAAGCTCAGTCGAGGCCCCTCCAAGCAGCAAAAACAACAATGCAAAAGCAGTAAAAGTTGCTAAAATAGGTAGAAACCCGTGTAAATTAAGATTTAAAAGTGCACTGACACACCACAATCTAAGGTCTCAAAACAAATAGATAAAGAAGCTGCAAATTCAGGCTGCACAACAAGAGCAGAACTTTCAGAGAAAACACTGAGTTAAACCTATGATACCTATAAAAAGCAAAACCAAAATGGGCAAAAATACTTACGTTCTGTTTTTTTATATAACAGGAACTGAACTTTACAAGAAACCTATCATAGTGGCTATTTTGATCGACTGTCGCTTTTGTTTCCTTGCACTATATGAGTGAAGGCACAATTAGAGGCATTTAAACCTCAAATCACAGCAATGGACAAACGGCGATACAAATAAAATTTCGCATTTGAAATTGAGGACAGTTAAAAGCCGAATATCTGAAGAGAACGGGAAGGGGCAAACAAATGAGCTACGACTTTTAGCTAAAAGTGACAAGTGACATCGACATCTGTTGTCAGCCTGAGATGCTGGGATGACTGAGCTATCTTCTCCTAGAATTTGGCGACTTTTCTTCCTGATCAGTCTATCGACAATGCTGATAGGATAATCATTTTAAGTGGCTAATTGCTTGATAGTATTTAGCTCATTATCAAACTTTGTCTGTGACATAGGGATTCTAAAAAGCCTGTCTATCAAGAACCTCAAGGACGCCAGTTTATGGGAGACGTGATGACATGATCTGAATGGAATTAAGTGGTCTGTTTGGGTTGGTTTTCTGTAAATTTTGAATTCAATGTTGTTGATGGATCTCGTCAATTTCAGGTCCAAAAAGCTAATGGAACCATTTTCTTCCAACTCCATAGTAATGTTCGTTTTGACATGTAAGCTGTTTAGCCAAGTCAAGAAATGATGTAGCTGCTCTGTGGGACCCGACCAGACAACAAGTATGTCATCCACGTAACGTGTCCAGGATGAGATAAAGTCTTTAAACGAATTATAATCCTTGAAAATAAGATCCTTCTCGAAGAAGGTCATGAAGGCCGCTGCACAGAGGGGGGACAAAGGGTTACTCATGGGAAGGCCATCCTTCTGTAGGAATAATTGGTCATTGAAGGATAAGAAGTTCTGTTCAAGACAAACCTTGACCAGAGAATTCAAAGCCCGCTGCATATCTATACCAAGTGAAGAAGATGCAAGTAGATTCTTGAGTATAAGTAGTGTCTGTTTTACCGGAACACTGGTGAAAAGATTGGAAACATCAAACGAAACCAACACCAAAGTGTCATTTATTGGGACATTTCTAAGTCTCTCAACTAGAGCAACTGAGTTCTTGATGGAAAATGGGGAGGTGACATTTACTTGTGAAGCTAAAAATGTTGCCATGTAGCTTGACAACCTATGCGTCAGACAGCCCACAAAGGAGACAACCGGACGGATCGGGCATCCATCATTATGAATTTTAGGCAGGCCATAAAGGCGAGGTAAGAAGTGGTTCATGGGGTAAATAGACTTATAATTCTCAGCCAAGAGGGGTGAAAATCGATCGAAGACTTTCTTAAACTTCAATGTGAAAGAGGGGAGTGGATTGTAATTAACTATAAGGATACCATTTTCCCTTATAAATGTGAGGACCTTCGAAACATAATCCTGTCTGTCTAAAACAACCAAACAGTGTCCCTTATCAGCCTTTGAAAGGAAAAGGTCGTTGTCTCTAATAATAAGATTTTACAATTGACCCGTATGGATGAAGACCAGTAGAAGTTACTCTAAATTTGGCAATTATATTGTGTATTAAACCACGTAACATGTCCGAGTCATCGACCCTGAATCTTCTCAGGAAAACCTCTAAATCTTTGATAGTGTCAAACACGAAAGACCTAACTCTTGGGGGGATAGCAAACTTAAGACCTTGTCTCAACAAGTTAATGTGGGACTGATCGAATTGATTGTAAGATGAAAGATTTTTTAATCTCTCATGGAATACATGATTGCTATATTTCAAACCAACCGAATGTGGAGGGCCGTCATTTAGACGCTGCAAATGAATGATTTTTCTGTGAAGATAACGTTTTTTATAAAATTGAAAGGACAGTAAGTATTCATAATTGAGTCTCATGAAAGTATCAAGCTCTACATTGCACAACCTACCTGTTAGTGCGTCGTGCACAATTTTCAGCTTCAAATCCGTCTCCTCCTTCCTTGAGTATGCTGCTCTGACTTCTCTCCTCAGTGCTGGACCTTCTGAACCTTTGAATTAGTGTAACCAAACTGGTTGTAATGGACTTGTTTATCTTAGTCGAAAAAATTACAGCTTATTTAAGAGTTAACAAGGTAAGTTTCTGCTAAATTTTGTGATTTTTTTGTGGGAGACAAAAATAAAAAACAAAAAAGTCGGTTATTTTGATTTTCCGCAGACATTTTGAGGTTATGTGAAAAAAGTGTTGGTACAGAAGTTGTATATATTTTTATTACCTACAACTTTGATATTTAAGTTTTTTCGACGGGAATTGTAGTTTTGCCGGAAATCCTGCTAAACCGTTTTCCACCGTTAAAAGTCCACCCCCTTCCACTTCCCGACGTCAAATCGCCCGTAATTTATTTTTCCTCTTATTTTTGTTTTATTTTCTTCCTTTACCAATGGGTGTCATCTTGTTCTAAATTTTTTTGGTCTCAAAAATTATCAACCCTGGCCTATTAGGGAAATAGCAAGATTAAAAACATTTAAAAGAAGGACAAAAACTTTTGTAAAAAGACTCGTCAAGAGTTATTATAGAGGATCTAGTTAAAACGAATTAATGTTTTGTCATTTGTGAGTACTGACACTGACTTCATATTACGTGTTTATACAATTTGTTAACGTCTCACATGTACTTCTTATTTTTAATTTGCATACCTACCTTGGCCTCATAAATGGGACTCACTGTACATATATTACAATGGTACATTCTTGTATATAAAATTTTTAATGAATAAAGCAAATCTCTTTCCTTATTAGAGCGTTCGTAATATATTTATTGCTTCATCAGTCAAGAAAATGTAGTAGAATATTATTAAGATTACCATATCTGATTCGATTACTTTGGGCGATGAAGCAATAAATAGGCTGTGAAGGCTTTCATAAAAAACCAATAGCCGATTTCCACGAACATATAATATTATATATATATATATATATATATATATATATATATATATATATATATATATATATATATATATATATATTTATTTATTTATTTATTTGTTTGTTTGTGTAAATTATACAGTACGCTAATACAATAAGTCAAAGACTTGTGCTGTACAGTAACGTAATTTAAAATATAATATTATATCTAAAATTGCTTGTCAGTAAGAATCCAAATTTGGCACTTAAAATTCTGACATACCAAATAAAATTTCTTTTTGCTTCCAATTTTTTCCATCTGATGCCTTAACCATTGCCTTCATTTACAACAAATCTTCATATCTTTATTCTACTTTTCTATTTACAATTCATCCTAACTTATCCATATTTTTGCCAAAATAATCAATTTTATTTAAGACCAAAAATGACACTAGAGTTTGACGCTGCTATATATATATATATATATATATATATATATATATATATATATATATATATATATATATATATATATACTGTGTCTATGTGTCTATAAAGTAAGGCATAAACTCAACAAAATTGAAACGAACCATTATTAACGAAAATTAAAAAACAAGTCGATTTTAATTTTCAAAAACTTACTTATTGTTATAAAAATCTCACCCCTGTCGTTACATCTCTTCAGGGAGTATCTACTCTTTCGAAATTTTTTAATTGGATGGTGGGTAATGTGATCTAATAGAGATTTATCGATGGTGGGACTTTTATATATGTATGTGTATATATATATATATATATATATATATATATATATATATATATATATATATATATATATATATATATATATATATATATATATATATATATATATATATATATATATATATATAACAACCGATAACTCAAAAAATACTTTACTGATTTGGACCAGATTTGGGAATTACCCTTATTTTGATAATGGCTTGGATGAGTTTGTTCATCAAATATTAACGGCCAATTTTTCTTAGTAAAAAAATAAAAAATATTTTTTAAACGCAATATCTCTCAAATTCTCTAAGTGATTAAAACGAATATTTACAGTTTAAAAGAATATAGACAGACGTAGTTGTGTACCAATTTTAGAGTCGTTGGATAAACGAAAAATAAAGTTATTCTAAATTAATTATAAAATAATCCTCGACATCACTTCAGATTCTGTAATGCAATATCTGCAATGTTGGGCAAAGACAGATGACGTTATCTGTACTGCTATGATATTAATAAATCGTAGATATAAATCTGAACAATGGAAGTTATTGCACGATATCAGTCTGGAGAACATTGTGAGCGGTACGACAGGGACGCCATCTCGGTGCAGGACCAGGTAGTATGTTGTCACGATAGCTCTAGTGTACACAAAACTTTATAGATAGAGCTGTGTACAATGAACCATCAACTAAGAATTGTGTAAATTGTCAGCATTGGGCCATTTCTTTCCTAATACAAGGACAAAGTTTGCGTTCAAAAGCGGCAAATTTTAGCATGCGAATGTATACTATAAATAAAAAATTTCGGGACGTAGCAAGTGCGTTATAGTATTGAATTTTCATAATAATTGTACACTATTAGTAAGATATATTATTAAAACTAAGTCTTTAAATTTAAATGGAGCTTGGAGATCGGTTTTAGAGTCCAAATTTGCGATTATTTGAAAAAATGTATATTTTATATGAAGTTAAAAAATTAAAATTTGGTCTTAGATATAATATGTAAGTAGTGCAAGTGCCTTGAAAAAAAAAAGTATTACAAATTTCATTAAGGTTACAAAAGTTTTTCAGATAAAAAATTAGTTACAAAGGGAATGTACTTGTCAAATTATAAATATGGCAGATATTTTTCCTTATTAATTGCTTGGATGGTTTTGTTTTGGTCAACCCATCCAGTTTTTGCAAACAATAAACAACAAAGTCTGGACGCAGCTATTGCATTATGATAGTGAATTTTCATTAAAATGTTTTTAATAGCAAATATGTTCTTTTTTAAGAAAGCAGGCATCAAATTTGGTTACCAGTATAACGAATATAGTAGAAACAATGTGCCATGTTTCACCAAAAAAACTTTATTGTTTGAAAATGTACAACAATTTCCGAAAGTAAGCTTAAAGTTTGGTTTCTTTGTCAACCTTGTAGGTTAAGAGCAAATTAAGCTATTTAAATTTGAAGTATTTAAAGAAAATTCGCTACCATAACGCACTTGCGGCGTCCCGAATTTCTTTTTTTTTTTCTTTTTTAAAGATAATCAAATACTCTATTCAGCAATACAATTTTTTTGTGGGAATAAAATAAGGTGAGAAGTAGTATTTTTATTGTCAGTAACACATAACACAAATGGAGCCTATAAGAATTACATAGTTCAGTCAAATTCTTGTTGGACTCTATTTAGAATCTCTGGAGAAATAATGATACAAATTCTTATTTTTAATTCGTCAATAGTATCTGCTTTACTTTTGAATACTGCATTCTTCAAGTGAACCAACCCCCCACACACACACACACACACAAAATATCTAAGGACGTTAGGTCTGGTGATCTTGCTGTGCACTCGATTGCACCACGCCTGCCAATCCATATGTAGGGAAATTGTGAATCTAGATACTGCCGAACATTAACGTAATAATACGCAAGTTACCATTTTGTTGACACCACAAGTTAAGATTTACCATACCAGCATTGTGTCCATCAGAAAATAAGTTTAATAACCTCGGAATGAGATATTATTGTAAAAATTGTAGACACCGTGGTCGATTTATAGTTCCGTCAAAAAAGTAGGGATGAATAATCCTACTCCCGCCCAAACATTGACCATTTGTGGATATTGTATGTGATTCTGTCGCATCCATCTTGGATTTTCTCTTGCCCAATATCTGCAGTTTTTATTTACATTCGTTCTAAAACAGAATATTCGGTTCTTGCAAAGAGTTATTACATTTATCAATTAACGTTGCACAAAACTACATCCTTAGATCCGAATAGTCATCGATTAACTCCTGCAAAAGCCATCTTTTATAGCGATGAAGCTTTTCATGTTTTAATACTTTATGTGCCGTCAAAAACGGAATTCCATTTTGTCATCCAGTTTTCCGAACACTACTGTGGTGATTCCCTTTAACGCCCAATAAGACGTTTAATTTCACTTCTTCACTTATAGACTGGCGACCTGTTTTTTGTAAATCTTCCACGCTAGACGTTTCTCGAAATTTATTATCTCTTCGACTCACTGTTGATTGATGAACATAGCCGAATATTTAGTATTAAACAGAATACACACCTCTGTTTGAGTTCTTATTTTGTTACTATACCCAATCGTCATTAAAACTTTAATTTGTTGAGCTACTAATAAACGCAGTTTAATAATTAATTTGAAAAAGCAAATGTTGAAAATTATACGTGTTCACTCTCCACCTCAACGAAAACTTAAATTTACTACTATTATCTGTAAATTGTATCGCAAAAAAATTATCAAATTTATACTTGATTAGCTTTTATGACACATGTCACAAAGCAGATAATTGTTATCACGTGTGTTTTTATTTCTTTAACGTCAGCTTATTTCTGCAACCATAGCCAATCACCGACGCCAGGGAACAGTTTCACCACACTATCCTGAAAATTTTGCCGAAGCCCTGCCTTTCTGTAAGGAGGGTAGGGATCTTTAACGTGCTCAATGGACACGGGACCGACAGCTTTACGCCCCCTTGGAAGGGGGGAACGTACAGACATTCAACTTGCTCAAATACAATGCCACAACCTAAGTTGATGTTAATTGTACAGTATGTACTGAAAAAGTGAAAGGAGTACCCTGAGATCGAACCCAGTACCCTTCAGTTCAGAGGCACACGTTCTTACCACTGAACCACCGAGGCTCTATAATTGTTATCATCAATTCATTTTTACAGATACGACATAGTATACAACTAAATCTCTAGAGTTCTTTTCGTAAATTTTGAACGTTCTTTGCAGACTCTGAGATATTAGAGTATCATATCATAAGTATCAAAGCAGTATCTTAAGACTGGACTATGTTGTGTTAGGTGTTACTGATAATGAAAATGTTATTGATGACTTTATTTTATGCCTTCAAAAAGATGCTGTTGCAGAATAGGCATTTGTATAAGCTTTAAATATATATATCACACTACCCACCATCCAATTTCAAAATTTCGAAAGGGTAGCTACCCATTGACGTGGTTTGACGATAGAGGTGCGATTTTCATATTAAAACTTAAGTTTTTGACAATAAAACCTGAGTTGTTTTCGAATTTACTTTAATAATGGTCACTTTCAATTTTATTGAGTTTATGCGTTATTTTACAGACATAGTCACATAGTGATATATATATATATATATATATATATATATATATATATATATATATATATATATATATATATATATATATATATATATAATATATATATATATATATATATATATATATATATATATATATATATATATATATATATATATATATATATATATATATATATATATATATATAATTAAAAGTTTGACATTTGGCAAAAAAATTTGTGATATTTAGTTAAATTCAAAATTAACCATTTGGATGAAAATATCGGCTATAAACAAAGAATTTTAGTTTGGAAGGTATTGGGAAAGGATTAGAATCAATGAAGAGTGAAGGCAAAGACTGGTTCAAGTAGAAGCTCAACAAATTTGGTATGTCAAAATTAGAAGTATGTTACATTTGGATGGAGTTTTCAAGCAGTTTTTGGTGGCATTTTATTAAATTATGTTAATATACAGCACATGCCTCAGGCTTATTGTGTAGATATGTTGTACGATTTATGATAATAAGTAAATAATAAGTAATAATAATAGTAATGATAATAATAATAATAATAATAATAATAATAATAATAATAATAATAATAATAATAATAATAATAATAATAATAATAATAATAATAATAATAATAATAATAATAATAATAATAATCCACTCACACGCATATATACAAGGTGTAGCACCTAAGACGCCTCGAACCATAGCTGCTCTGTAACACAAGATATCGAAAAAATTATAAGAGCCATATTTTGCGCAATTATCACCGTAATGTTTCTAAATATTTCGTGTCACCAGCGGCGTGCCGTATTCCAGTGGCATAAAAAAACTTATGTTTTTTTAAAGAAATACCCTATATCTTATTGCAGATTTGGTCAAAGAGTACTTATTTTTTAATACAACATTATCCTCACAATACGACTATTTATGGGATTTTTAAAATAAACTAAATTCCACCAGCGCCTCGGCTTTGAATTTAAGGGCAGGCTACTTGTACCTTCACATAATTGTTTTTTCGGTTAATTAATAGAAATAGAAAAAATGTTTATTGGCCCTCGCAAGTTGTCATTTTTTTAACTTCAAATAGCGTTCCCCTGAAAAAATTAAAGCGTAATAGGTGAAACTCCAATCTTTCCTTTGGTACAAAAAGCACACGTTTTATTCACAAAATGTCAGAGAAAAAACAAATTGTAATGCCAATTTGTCGGAAACGTCCTTTTCCAAAGCTAAGTCTACTGAGAGTGTTCAACGAGCAAGGAGAATTAGAAATAAGCCAGTTTTGACGGAAGAAAATGAATTGCAAGTTCTAGAGGCGGCTGTTGAAAATCCTCATGTCAGTGTCCATGAAATTAGTAGAAACACGGATATTTCAATGCGTTCTGTGCATCGTACTCTTCAGAAGTACCAGTTCCATCCGTTCAAGATTCAACTGCATCAGGAACTGCAACATCAAGATTGTCAACTTAGGCAGAATTTCCGCGTGTGGACTATTAATAAGATTTACGAAGGGGAATACTATCTTATGTGCGTCTTATTTCCGATCAATTTACGTTTCATAAAAATGGTGTAGTCAATCAGCAAAACTTTCATTATTACGCCGATGAAAACCTGCACGCCATAAGAATGCGAAATCACTAACAAAAATGATAACTTAATGTTTGGGGTGGTATACTGGAACAACAGCTTCTGGGTCCTTACTTCATCGAGGAGTACCTGAACAGAAACAGTTATTTAAAGTTCATTCGTAACGACTTGGTTGAACTCTTAAAAAATGCCTCTTTAGCCGCTGTACGACAGATGGTTTTCCAACCCGATGAAGCTCCTGTACACAATAGCCGTGCCGTTCGGAAATATCTTAATAAAAGTTTCCGGATTTATGGATTGGTCGTGGGGGCTCAAGTAAGGTGGCCGCTAAGATCACCAGACCTCACTCCACTTGAGTTTGTCCTTTGGGGCTACATCAAGAACTTAGTCTAGAGGACGGTACTGCATCCGTGGATGTACTGGAGGGGATTCACGTCCCTTTTTGTAATGCATCACTAGAAGTCCTCAGGGTGTATATGGCCTGTGAGTCTTGCGGTTATGTCTTCAATGGGAAGGCCGTCATTTCAAACATTTAGTGTAGGTTGCCATATTTTCCATCCTTTTTAACCATATTTTTTCACTTATGTAGTTAGAAATGTTTCCAACAGTTTTTGAAACAGTTGTTGATTTGAATGTGGGGCGTGAGAGTATCTCTGAGAGTAGAGGAGAGGTGGCATGAAAGGAACAAGTGTTGAAAGGGACAGTTGCTAAAACTTTTGCTCTGCTAACAATATAAACTTATGCTCCTAGCCGATAAATGTATCTGATGATACGCAAGAGTACCATGGAACCTCGTGGTGTCAGTGAATACTGTTCACAAGTTAAAACCTGTTGTGCGTTTGTAGCTGCCAGATTATTAAAAAGCTGTATTCAGTGATTAATGTTAATTAATAGTTATTTGTGCATTAAAATTAGTGAAAGTGCGTTCAGTTAAAGTAGATACCTTGTGGATTTATGCATTTAATGAAATTTGAGTAAAGGCTTTGTGAGTTTTACATAAATTTCAAAATTACTCATATTTATTCCGCTGTGTTGAAAGGGACAGACATTGGAGGATTGAAAGGGACATGTCTCTTTCAATACTGACATACGCCTTTCATTATTTATGTTGTTTTTCTGCTTACTATACTAGCTGGATTTAATTGCAGAGTTCACATATTTTCCAATATGGATACTAAATCTAAAAAACAATGGATAAGGAAATCCAAAGAAATTGGATAACACTCTCTCTCAGGGCTGCTACTAAATTCATCTGTTGCATTTACCGGTCACCTTCTGGCAACAACTTTGTCCAGTTCTTTGAATACCTTTCTGAAAAAACCGACCATCTGATTTCTGAATATCCTTCCTCCGAGGTCACTATTCTTGGTGACTTCAATGTCCATAATAAGGAATGGCTAGGATATTCAAAAACCGATTCACGAGGAAGAGCAGCGGAGGCCGTTGCAGTCAGCAATTCTTTAGCCAATATGGTTCAGCAACCTACTTACTTTGCTCGCATCCCAACACACAGCTGAAATCCCTTGGATCGCCTTCTTACTACAAATCCTGACTGCTATAAGATATCAGTCACCGCCCCCCTGGGTCTCTCAGACCACGGCGTGGTCACTGCTTCCTGCGCAATGCAACCCGAGGTCACACAGTCATCACACCCACGTATCGTTTGGCACTACAACTCCGCAAACTGGGACGAAATGCGGGATTACTTTCCTCATTTCCATGGGCGTCTGTCTGCTTCTCTCATCTTGACCCATCTGATATCTCACAAAACGTCACCGAAATTATCCAAGCTTGCATGGAATTATTTATTCCACGTACATAGAAAACCTCTTCAGCCACTCAAAAGCCCTTGTTCTCTAAATCCTGTGACAAGGCCAGACTTGAAAAGGTCAAAGCTCACAAAACGCTTCTACACAATCCCAGTCAAGAAAATCGTCAAGCATTTAACGACGCAAGAAACCGCTATGTCCGCATTCTTTCTACGGCAAAAAACTCGTTTAATAACCACATCAAAAACAAAGTCCTTTTAAGCTCCAACGGCGGCAAACCCTTCTGGACTCTTGCTAAATCTATTGGGAATAATTTCTGTAAAAGCACGTTCCCACCGCTTGTCTCAGGGGATGAAACTGTTTCTACCGCCCTGGGCAAGGCTGAACTTTTTGCTTCGTTGTTCGCCGGCAAGTCTACTCTCAACCCACCTCCAAACGTTCAACCACTAACAGTCCCCAATGTCGCGCATAAAATGACGGATATCATTTTCAAAACTAAAAAGGTACGAAAGATGCTCTCTTCTATTAATACCAGGAAAGCCTCTCGCCTTGACGAAATCCTAGCAATTGTGCTCAAAAAATGCGCACCAGAACTTTTCCTGTCCTGACTCGTGTGTTTCAGATATCTTACAATAAAGGCATATTCCCTAGTAACTGGAAAACTGCTCGAGTACAACCCATCCCCAAGAAAGGATCCAAAGCGCTTCCTAGCAACTACAGGCCTATTTCTCTCCTTTCCGTCGTCTCTAAAGTGATGGAAAAGTATATCAACACCGAATTACTAAAATTTCTTGAAAAACACAGTCTAATCCACGACAGGCAGTATGGATTCCGTCAGCGTAGATCGACTGCCGACCTCCTTTACTTTGTCACCCATTCTTGGAACAAGGCTATGGAACTACACGGTGAATACCAGATTGTCGCTCTAGACATATCCAAAGCATTCGACAAGGTCTGGCACGTAACGCTGCTTAATAAACTTCCGGCCTATCCACCAAAACTTTGTACCTGGACAGCCAATTTCCTCTCCAGCAGGCGCATTTCTGTTGTTGTGGATGGCCATTCCTCTAAACTGTATCCAATTAATGCAGGAGTTCCTCAAGGTTCAGCCTTAGCCCCTACTTTGTTTCTTCTCCACATTAATGACCTCCTCTCTAGCACATACAACCCAGTTCACAGTTACGCGGACGACATCACCCTCCACTCAAATATACAATATTCTAAGACTGTCTCTTTAGCCCAACTAGATGAGGATCGCAGACTCATGGAGGGTTCTGTCTCCGTGGATCTCCAAAAAATATTAGACTGACCCCTCTGATATCTCACAAAACGTCACCGAAATTATCCAAGCTGGCATGGAATTATTTATTCCACGTACACAGAAAACCTCTTCAGCCACTCAAAAGCCCTTGTTCTCTAAATCCTGTGACAAGGCCAGACTTGAAAAGGTCAAAGCTCACAAAACGCTTCCACACAATCCCAGTCAAGAAAATCGTCAAGCATTTAACGACGCAAGAAACCGCTATGTCCGCATTCTTTCTAAGGCAAAAAACTCGTTTAATAACCACATCAAAAACAAAGTCCTTTTAAGCTCCAACGGCGGCAAACCCTTCTGGACTCTTGCTAAATCTATTGGGAATAATTTCTGTAAAAGCACGTTCCCACCGCTTGTCTCAGGGGATGAAACTGTTTCTACCGCCCTGTGCAAGGCTGAACTTTTTGCTTCGTTGTTCGCCGTCAATTCTACTCTCAACCCACCTCCAAACGTTCAACCACTAACAGTCCCCAATGTCGCGCATAAAATGACGGATATTATTTTCAAAACTAAAAAGGTACGAAAGATGCTCTCTTCTATTAATACCAGGAAAGCCTCTCGCCTTGACGAGATCCCAGCAATTGTGCTCAAAAAATGCGCACCAGAACTTTTCCTGTCCTGACTCGTCTGTTTCAGATATCTTACAATAAAGGCATATTCCCTAGTAACTGGAAAACTGCTCGAGTACAACCCATCCCCAAGAAAGGATCCAAAGCGCTTCCTAGCAACTACAGGCCTATTTCTCTCCTTTCCGTCGTCTCTAAAGTGATGGAAAAGTATATAAACACCGAATTACTAAAATTTCTTGAAAAACACAGTCTAATCCACGACAGGCAGTATGGATTCCGTCAGCGTAGATCGACTGCCGACCTCCTTTACTTTGTCACCCATTCTTGGAACAAGGCTATGGAACTACACGGTGAATACCAGATTGTCGCTCTAGACATATCCAAAGCATTCGACAAGGTCTGGCACGTAACGCTGCTTAATAAACTTCCGGCTTATCCACCAAAACTTTGTACCTGGACAGCCAATTTCCTCTCCAGCAGGCGCATTTCTGTTGTTGTGGATGGCCATTCCTCTAAACCGTATCCAATTAATGCAGGAGTTCCTCAAAGTTCAGCTTTAGCACTTACTTTGTTTCTTCTCCACATTAATGACCTCCTCTCTAGCACATCCAACCCAGTTCACAGTTACGCGGACGACATCACCCCCCAATCAAATATACAATATTCTAAGCCTGTCTCATAGCCCAATTAGATGAGGATCGCAGACTCATGGAGGGTTCTGTCTCCGTGGATCTCCAAAAAATATTAGACTGGGGAAGTAGAAATCTTGTACAATTCAACTCCACCAAATATCAGTCTTGCTTTCTATCTCATAAGAGATATACAAGCCCTAGACCCATCACAATGAACAACCAAGTTATTCAAAGTAATGAGTCCTTTTCTCTTGTTGGCATTTCTGTGGATCGAAATCTTAATTGGCACCAACATGTCACATCAATTGCAGAAGCGACTGCTAAAAAATTAGGTTTCCTCTTCCGGGCTCGCAAATACTTTTCACCAGCTAATCTCTATACCTTATATACTTCACAAATAAGGCCAAACCTCGAATACTGCTCCCACATCTAGGGTGCAGCTGCCGCTTCTACACTCGCTATCCTGGACTTCATTCAAAAGAGAGCTATACGTCTCATCGGTGACCCTACTTTCACCCAAAGGCTTCCATCCCTTGCTCACCGACGTGCCGTTGGTGACCTCTCTCTCTCTTTTATAGATATCTGCAGGGGCACTGCTCAGAGGAGATTTCCTCCATAGTTTCCCCACCTGCTGCCCCTAACAGATCTACCAGGGGAACAGAGCGAATGCACCCTTTTACTGTCCAGGTTACCAGACATAGAACATCTTGTTATGCCCGCTCTTTTGTCCCGAGGACTTTCAAGTTGTTGAATTCCTTGCCGGCACATGTTTTTCCTTCTCCTCCGAACCTCCAAACCTTCAAGTCCAGAATTAACAAGTTGCCTCTTTCCTCCTTGTCAACACCCACGGTACGGTAGTATTTAGGCTGTAAGCCCTCGTGGTGTGTTGTTGAAATTTAAAAAAAATACTGTGGCTCGTGTTTTTTCGATTTTTTTATTAACAACTAATTCATTTATGTTTTTTGTATGCAAAACATTCAGGTGAAATATAGTTTAGGATTAACGAGATTATCACTATCCCTACCCACTATCTACCGAAACCACTGCCAAGGGAACGGGCTTGGAAAAATTTTGCTTACAGACAGGTTTATCTTCAAAATGTCCCTTTCATGCTACCTCTTCCCTACACCTGTAATGCTTACTAACAATTCTTGTCATATTGCAGAGTAAACACCATGTTGACCACATTTTCTGTTATATCATTGCAGGCTTGCGTTTTTTCCGACACACTAGCGTTACAACTTGTTTTCCTCTGAAAGTTTGTTACGGACTGTGTCGTTTTTTGGTACTGATAGAAGATCTGACGTTTCGGCTCTCCTATGCTTTATTTTTTTAAGGGGTTGCCAAAATTTCCAAAAAAATGACAATTTGCGAAAGCTAATCAAAATTCTTTTCTTTCCATAAATTAACTGAAAAAATAATATGAAGGTACAAGTGGTCTTTGCCTGCCCCGAGTTTTAAAACCGAGGCACCAGTGCAATTTATTTTATTTCAACAAAAAAAATAATCGCAAAGATGGTCGCACTCTGAGGATAAAAGGTTTGAACAGCGACCCGCTAAAGTTAGGGGTATAACATGTTACCTTAAAAAACAAGTCCTCTTAGAGCACTCTCCAAATTGTACCATGTCGCGTGTATTTAATAAGCGTGACATGTCACACGCGTCAGCGCCGTTCACTTTTAAGCTTCTGAATCAACCCCTTTTGTGACGTCAGCGTCCAAGTCCCTTCACTGACGTCAAGCTCGGCGGTCGGTTCCTCTACCGCACTCGACTCATAGGAAAGCGCCTCTGTACGAGCTGATTTTATGACATATTTGCGATAAGAGGATCGTTATAGATACGTTTGCGACGCGTGCCAGACTCTCTTCTAAATCGACCTTAAGAAATGAAATAATACAGCTAAAGTTTACTCGGAAAGCAGCATGCCTGAATGGGTGAGTTTTATATTTAAATACCGATTTATTTCCAGCTACTCGTACATTTATTTCCTTGGTAATAATGGTAGATTGCTTGTTAATGTATGTGTATTGAAATTACTTCCCATTATTACTTTCTTTATTATAAGTTTTATACTGTTAAAGGGTGGCTTGTGGTAGCGTTAGTTCGGTGATTAACTGCTATTGTACTGTTTTAAATACATTGTAACGAAGTCATTTAAGATTTTGTTTCATATACGTTAGTTTGTTTCCAATCATTAACACAGATAAATTTTGTAAGTAAACTTAACCTGCTACCAGCCGCCTTATGTCAATCGTTAAGCCCTGAACCGTTATTCATGCGCTAGGAATTTTATAGCACCCCGTAAGTAGAGGCCCCGTCAACACCACCGTGGGTTAGGCCCCCTCAACACCAACGTAAGTAGAGGCCCCCTAAACACTACCGTGGGCAAGGCCCCTTCAACACCGTTAGTTAGGAAGCGGCTTTCAACATCACCGTTAGGTAGCGGCTCTCTTCAACACCACCGTTAGTAAGGAGCCCCACTAAATGGCACATGGCTAGGGACGACCCCTCAACAACAAGGTCGTTAGGGACGAACGTTCCCTGTGATGACCTCTCTAAATGGCACACCGTTAGTAAGGAGGCTCCTCAACAACATCATTAAGAAGTCTCCTTCAGCACCATCGCCAAAGAGGACCCCCTCAACCTGAAGCTGAAAATTAAGTACTGTGGCTTTATTTTTCTTTTGTAGAGTGTGCTCCACAATTCATTTTTACAGTGTTATAAGTAATCAAGACATATTTTTCTTTCATTTAATTTATTAAATTCAATCCACTGCTTTATATACAGTCAATAACTTTTTAAATAAACTAATTTCATTCATAACACCTGATTTTATTTGTACCTCTTAAGACCTACCAGCTGCAAGTGCCTGAACCCAAGACCTGAGATAATTTGTGTCATATTACATTATGTTTATTATAGTTATTAGTACAGTTAAATATAATTTTCGTTATGCTGAGTTATATATTAAGACTCAGTAAATATATTTCGTTACAAAATATGACATAAAATATAGGGTGTTCCATTAAAAAAACATAAGTTTAATACGCCGCTGGCATACGACACGCCATTGGTGACAATAATTATTCTAAGACGATGGCGATGGTAGTTATGAATTTCTTCGATATTTTGTATGGCAGGAGAGCTATGGTCCGAGGTGCTACATCCTGTTGATATAAAATACAAGATAAAACATTCAAAATACGTATAAAGAAATAAGAATACTTGGTTCCGCATGTTTACTCACCAATCATGGTATAATATTCCGTTTCATTTGTTTCAGAGTTTCGTGTTCAGAGTGAGAGCCCATCCCGATTACCCGGAGTACGAGCAGTGTGTGTCTTTCGGATTTTTCCATTCAGTGACTCAAGAAATTGCTTACAATCTAATGTGTGTTATGTGTATGTATTTTATACCACTGTTTGTTATCATTGGTGCATATACAGCTATTATGTGTGAAATATCTAAGAATTCCAAGGATAGAGGTGAGCCATTACTCTCTTAAGTTCTTCTTATCCGTAATGTTCTAATGATAATATTAAAAGATCCCTTAAATTCTTTGAAATGCTATGTCACAATTTAATATGTCATAGTTTATAAGTGAAAAAAAAAAACACGCAGCGTTGAAAAACTAACAAGAACCATGTCATCTCATTATTAGCAGATCCTTTTATTACACAGGTAGCTTTTTTAATTATTTTTTTTAAATTTCAACAACACACCACGAGGGCTTACCGCCTAAATACTATCGTACCGTGGGCGTTGACAAGGAGGAAAGAGGCATCTTGTTAATTCTGGACTTGAAGGTTTGGAGGTTCGGAGGAGAAGGAACAACATGTGCTGGCAAGGAATTCCACAACTTGTAAGTCCTCGGGACAAAAGAGCGAGCATAACAAGATGTTCTATGTCTGGTGACCTGGACAGTAAAAGGGTGCATTCGCTCTGTTCCCCTGGTAGATCTGTTGGGGGCAGCAGGTGGCGGAACTATGGAGGAAAGCTCCTCTGAGCAGTGCCCGTGCAGATATCTATAAAAGAGAGAGAGGTCACCAACGACACGTCGGTGGGCAAGGGATGGCAGCCTTTGGGTGAGGGTAGGGTCACCGATGAGACGTATAGCTCTCTTTTGAATGGAGTCCAGGATAGCGAGTGTAGAAGCGGCAGCCCAGATGTGGGAGCAGTATTCGAGGTTTGGCCTTATTTGTGAAGTATATAAGGTATAGAGATTAGCTGGTGAAAAGTATTTGCGAACCCAGAAGAGGAAACCTAATTTCTTAGCAGCCGCTTCTGCAATTGATGTGACATGTTGGTGCCAATTAAGATTTCGATCCACAGAAATGCCAACAAGAGAAAATGACTCATGGCTTTGAATAACTTGGTTGTTCATTGTGATGGGTCTAGGGCTGGTGTATCTCTTGTGAGAAAGAAAGCAAGACTTAGTTTTGGTGGGGTTGAATTGTTCAAGATTTCTACTTCCCCAGTCTAATATTTTTTGGAGATCCACGGAGACAGAACCCTCCATGAGTCTGCGATCCTCATCTAATTGGGCTAAAGAGACAGGCTTAGAATATTGTATATTTGAATGGAGGGAGCTGTCGTCCGCGTAGCTGTGAACTGGGTTGTATGTGCTAGAGAGGAGGTCATTGATGTGGAGTAGAAACAAAGTAGGGGCTAAAGCTGAACCTTGAGGAACTCCTCCATTAATTGAATACAGTTTAGAGGAATGGCCATCCACAACAACAGATATGCTCCTGTTGGAGAGGAAATTTGCTGTCCACATACAGAGTTTTGGTGGTAGGCCATAGGCCGGAAGTTTATTAAGCAGCGCTGCGTGCCAGACCTGGTCGAATGCTTTGGATATGTCTAGAGCAACAATCTGGGATTCACCGTGTTGTTCCATGGACTTGTTCCAAGAATGGGTGACAAAGGAAAGGAGATCGGCAGTCGATCTGCGCTGACGGAATCCATACTGCCTGTCGTGGATTAGACTGTGTTTTTTAAGAAATTTTAGTAATTCGGTGTTTATATACTTTTCCATCACTTTAGAGACGACTGAAAGGAGAGAAATAGGCCTGTAGTTGCTAGGAAGCGCTTTGGATCCCTTCTTGGGGACGGGTTGTACTCGAGCAGTTTTCCAGTTACTAGGAAATATGCCTTTATTATAAGATATCTGAAACAGACGAGTCAGGACAGGAGCAAGTTCTGGTGCGCATTTTTTGAGAACAATTGCTGGGATCTCGTCAAGGCCAGAGGCTTTCCTGGTATTAAGAGAAGAGAGCATCTTTCGTACCTTTTTAGTTTTGAAAATGATATCCGTCATTTTATGCGCAACATTGGGGACTGTTGGTGGTTGAACATTTGGAGGTGGGTTGAGAGTAGAATTGCCGGCGAACAACAAAGCAAAAAGTTCAGCCTTGCCCAGGGCGGTAGAAACAATTTCATCCCCTGAGACCAGAGGTGGGAACGTGCTTTTGCAAAAATTATTTCCAATAGATTTAGCAAGAGTCCAGAAGGTTTACGGCCTTTGGAGCTTAAGAGGACTTTGTTTTTGATGTGGTTATTAAACGAGTTTTTTGCCTCAGAAAGAATGCGGACATAGCGGTTTCTTGCGTCGTTAAATGCTTGACGATTTTCTTGACTGGGATTGTGTAGAAGCGTTTTTTGAGCTTTGACCTTTTCAAGTCTGGCCTTGTCACAGGATTTAGAGAACCAGTGCTTTTGAGTGGCTGAAGAGGTTTTCTATGTACGTGGGATAAATAATTCCATGCCAGCTTGGATAATTTCGGTGACGTTTTGTGAGATATCAGAGGGGTCAGGATGAGAGAAGCAGACAGACGCCCATGGAAATGAGGAAAAGTAATCCCGCATTTCGTCTCAGTTTGCGGAGTTGTAGTGCCAAACGATACGTGGGTGTGATGACTGTGTGACCTCGGTTTGCATTGCGCAGGAAGCAGTGACCATGCCGTGGTCTGAGCGACCCAGGGGGGCGGTGACTGATATCTTATAGCATTCAGGTTGTGTAGTAAGAAGGAGATCCAAGGGATTTGAGCTGTGTGTTGGGATACGAGGAAAATATGTAGGTTGCTGAACCATATTGGCTTAAGAATTGCTGACTGCAAAGGCCTCCGCTGCTCTCCCTTGTGGATCGGTTTTTGATGATCCTAGCCATTCCTTATTATGGACATTGAAGTCACCAAGAATAGTGATCTCGGAGGAAGGATATTCAGAAATCAGATAGTCGGTTTTTCAGAAAGGTAGTCAAAGAGCTGGACAAAGTTGTTGTCAGAAGGTGACCGGTAATTCCGTAATTAACTACCTAAAGTTTTTCCCTTGCCCTACATCGTTCATTTTTTCAATAATATGTACTTTAAATATAATTCCATATAAATTCTGTATCGTAATAGTTAAATTTAGTTGCCTTCCAGAACACGCGCGTGATTTTGGGACATGAATACCCGCTGCGGAGTCACAGTCCGCAACGGGTGTTATAATACCATAGCATGGGTTGCTCAGTTTATATAACTGGGGGATGGGGGTCGTTTTATTGAAGAAATAAACATAGCAAGGAAGAATTCATTTATTAGTCTCATTCTCTACAATAAAAATTCAAATTAAAAAAAATCAAATAGTCAAGATGGTGAAATGAAAAAAAGTCTGGACGCAGCAAGTGCGTTATAGAAGTGAATTTTTATAAAAATGCTTTGAATAGCAAATATGTATTTTTTGTGCAAGCAGTCATCAGTTTGGTTACCGGTATAACCTATATAGTGGGAACAATGTGCCATATTTTGTCAAAATAACTTATTGTTTGAAAATGTACAAAAAATTTCCGACAATAAACTTTAAATATTGGTTTCCTAGCCAACAAACCTTAGGTTAATAGCAAATTGAGTTTTGAAATTTGAAGCATTTAATGAAAATTTGCTACCAAAAGGCACTTACTGCGTCTCGATTTTTTTTCCTTACAAACATATTTCGATACAAAATGCAATAAAATAAGGATGTTCGAGAAAAATTATAAGGAACACCAACGACTTATAGGGCAGCCTGTGATTGTAAAAATAATTTTATAAGATGCAGTTCAAGATACCCTATAATTAACTTTCACAATTTTTTCTCGTCTCTTGTATAATAAAAACAATGTGCCATATTTTATCAAAATAACTTATTGTTTGAAAATGTACAAAAAATTTCCGACAATACACTTTAATTGTTGGTTTCCCAGCCAACAAACCTTAGGTTAATAACAAATTGAGTTATTGAAATTGGAAGCATTTAATGAAAATTTGCTATCAAAAGGCATTTACTGCGTCTCGATTTTTTTTCTTACAAACATATTTCGATAAAAATGCAATAAAATAGGGGTGTTCGAAAAAAATTGTAGGGATCACCAACGACTTATGGGCCAGCCTGTGATTGTGAAAATAATTTTATAAGATGTAGTTCAAGACACCCTATAATTAACTTATACAATTTTTTCTTGTCTCTTGTATAATAATAATTATATTGAGCTTCACCGTAGAAATGCGTCACCCTGTATATATGTGAACAGATAAAAACTGAACGTAAACCCGGATATGGATTCTAGGGGGCCTAGTTTGCGCTCATTTGAAGAAATCTTTTTAAAATTCTAAAGTCGCGGTCTCCTCATTGACGAATTTTTTGTACGAAAATTAGCTAAAAATTATGGACCGTTAAACCATAAACTTAACTAAAACTACCGCCAAATCATCAGAGAGAAAATAACTAATAAAAATCGAAACTGACCCCGGATATGGGTTCTAGGGGCCCAAATTCTCGCTCATTTGAAATTTTTTTGCAAAGTCTCACCATCGATACCTCTCTATTAGTGAATTTTTGTTGATGTTTTCAGAAAACATTTCGCACAAATATGTAAGCAATGTTCTCCACACATGAATCTGTCATATTTTCTACAGGATAACCTTGTGGGGCGGTTCTTCTTGCGATCGCAATATGCACAGCGTCCTCTAGTAACAGATGTATTTCTGGGAGTTGGCTCTGGTATTTCTATTTCAAGAATCTCTCTTATCCTAATCTTCATAGTTTGTGGTATGTTTTGGACCTGTAGCTTTGTCCTGACGTGACTCGTAATGAGGTGGAATGATAACTGGCGTATTGTCCTCTGGGCATGCGTATTGCAATGTGGCTGCAGAATTGAATAAAAAATCACCATAGATCAGCTTCTGGTATTTCTAGCCCAAATGTAGCTTGCACACAACTTATCAACAGTATCAACTCCGACCTTCGTCGCATTATAATCCAAGATCATTTCTGGCTTACCACTATCCGCATCGATATTATCATCTTGATGTAGAGTCGATATCAATAATACATTTTTGCTCATCTAGAGATATACGAAATTAGTATTATATCTTTTTCAAACCCAAACATACTGTTGCCGATAGGTCTTCGAGTAGGGCTCGACAAATCTTCAGGTAACTCACGCTTGTTCTTGCGTATAGTGACCAGGAATGTGAGATCATAATTGTGGAGGAAGCAGTTCATCAAATCAATGCTAGTGAACCAGTTGTCGCTGGTGACGTTTATATGTGTTCCTTCTATAACTCTACACATTCTCTGGACAACATCAGTTAAAGAATTATCTAGAGTATACGGTCTATCGGGCTTCTCACCTAGATAGACTTCCATATTAATAGTGTAAAATGTATTTGAGTCCGCAAGCGCAAATATTTTGGTGCCGTATTTATTTGGCTTACTCGGAATATACTGTCGAAAGCTGCACCGACCTCTAAATGCCTCCAATTTTTCACCAATAGTAACATTTTTGAAGGGAGTATAAGCAGAACCTCATTTTCGCACAAAGGCTTCGAACCAATTTCGAATAGGTGCAAGTTTGTCTATTTGCTTCCAACCTGCTCATGTCTGCTGATCATCGGATATTCTGAAGGAGAAAGAGGAATCTATTCTTTCCTATCACCAGATGGCATATCTCTATTTCACTTTCGTTAGAATTCCACAAGTCATTAACATTCAATCGATTTGACTTTAGACAACCGGATAAATGAAGCAGACAAACCAAAGCTTGAACTCCACTTATATCTGTTCGTTTTGCATCTGTCTCTACTATATCTATTTTGTACAGTAATTAGTGTATATAACAATCTGGCGTATCATATCTGAATCAATAAAATACTGCCAAATTTCTAAAATCGATTTCCAATTTTTTGTGGAAGATTTGGCCACCGGAAGATGTTTGATGGTATTCTCGTTTACTAACATTTTTTTTCGGAGCATATTAACCCAACTTCGAAATTCCATCTTTGTCGAGATAGCAATACTCTGAAAAATCTCGATCAACCTCTTTATCAGATATGTCTTGCTCGGTGTCACTATTATGGTGTCACTATTATGGTAACTGATTTCCAACTTTTCCTCTTCATAACCATCTGATTCTTCGTCATATTATATTGCAGATTGTTGGGGATCATCTTCCCGTGGACGTTCAGTCATTAACTTTTCTAATCGCTTCTGCTCTTCTTCGTACGTTGACATCCTTTCAGACAAAAGCGTGAATTGGTTCACAATTTCAATACTTGTTACTATTACTTTGTGAAACCGAAGAATATTATCTCGCATTCGAATATTAAGAAGATGACTTGTGCAATCTTTGTAAGAAAAATTGTGCCTCTTTGTGAAACAACCTGTTTGCATATTTTCATGTCATTTTTTTATGTTTCTGTTACAAAGCTTTCTGTAAATAACTATATGTTGGCAAGTGTAATTTTTGTATAAACCATCTGTTGGCGTAGAAGATCCGACCAGTTTTTATCGGAAAATTGTTGTACTTTCTCAACCAAGAAATTTGTTTTCATGAAACATGGTACATGGTTTCTACTATATAGGTTAAACTTTCCACAAAATTTGGTTCCTTTCATTAAAAAAACATATTTAACCCCTTGAATGGGTTTATGCGCACACGGCTATCTACCCCACGCGGTGCGTTCGTGCACAAAAATGCCTCTGTGAAATAACTTAATAAATACGGTGTATTTCAACTGGTTTAAATTATAACTTTATTCGAGACTCGAAGCGACACCTATATTAGTGAATAGAAGTATTAATATAGAGGTATCTAAGTAGGCAAAAAAAAATTAAAATGCAGAACTCTGATAGATCGCTGTGAACCAGTAGCGTATATAAATTACATTATGTTGCCCCGCAAAGATCTGCAATGCAGGACCAAAACGCATATATTTATCTATTGATTTGATGATTTAGATTCCTTTACAGAATATAATTTCATATACTACGAAGAAACCGTTTGTTGAAATGGCACCAGAAAAACAGGTACTTATTATATATTTTTAGTGGCAATAAACGAAGTTTTGAACAATGAATCATAAAATGCACATGTTTGGCAATTGGAAAGGTTCCTTATTGAAAAAAATACCATATAAATACAGCCCCTTCTTCCATATTCCGTTAGTCGACTTTTCGCAACTGTAGACGAGCGTATATATAGACTATTTTATAAAACGCATCGTGCATTCTAAAACTTTAGCGAACTTTTATAGCTGTGAATAATTTACAAATATTCTTATGTGACTTGGAATTTTTTATTCTATCAGAATTGCTTTTCTAATATTTTATTTGCAGTTACATATTATTATTATTATTATTATTATTATTATTATTATTATTATTATTATTATTATTATTATTATTATTATTATTATTATTATTATTATTATTATTATTATTATTATTATTATTATTATTATTATTATTATTATTATTATTATTATTATTATTATTATTATTATTATTATTATTATTACCTTAAATTATACAATATTCCTATACAAAAAGTCTAAGACTTGTGGTGTATAATAACATAATTTATAAAGTTTGATCCAGAATTCCTTGACAGCTAGTGCATACCAAATTCAACAAACTTCAAATTTTGACTTTCCAATTAAAATGACCTTTTGCTGCATGTCTCTCTTCGGATGTTTCACCACATGCCTTTATTTATTTATAATAAGTTGTGATCTGTCCACGGTACTGTCTTGACTACAATTTCTTTTTAACAGCCCATATTTTTTGCCAAAATTGAAAAGGTGACAGAGAATGATAATAGTGACATATCAATCACAGATTATCTCTTATGTATATTCGAATAACTTGAATTTTAGTGACTACATATATAGTAATTTGAGTTTTTGACTTTTTATGAAAACGGTTTTTTATGTGCCTAGAAGCAACAAATTGGAAGCTGGACGTTTACATTTTTCAAAGTAACGGTGTCAATAAGTATTTATATGCTATTCTCATTTTTCTTGCACACAGTAGTGCACATATGATACGCCACTGATATTATTATTATTATTATTATTATTATTTATATTATTATTATTATTATTATTATTATTATTATTATTATTATTATTATTATTATTATTATTATTATTATTATTATTATTATTATTATTATTATTATTATTATTATTATTATTATTATTGTTATTATTATTATTATTATCGACTTTAGTTGGAAGGGCTTGACACTCCCTTCAACTTCACTCATCCCAGGTATCTCAGATACCAAAGGGACTGAGCTCAGATGGAGCCCTTTCCAAGTTATCAGGCCCTGAACGCCAATGCGATACATCCTCATTTCCCAGGAATGTCCGCACGGCGTGGACAGTTGCAAGTATTACTGCCTTCTGCATAACCCTATAAAGATGCTCGCCAAGACCCATTCTCTTAATGTTTTATAGAAGATTCTTAGGAACCACACCAGTTGACGACATGACTATTGGAATCACTTGGACACTATCTGCCCTCCTTTACTTGTATCTCGAGGTCTCTGTACTTAATGGTCTTCTTGTTGTACTTTATCTATAGATTATTAGTATTTAGAATGGCCACATCAATCAGCGTCACTTGGTTGCAGGACTTATCCACTATTATTATATCTGGCCTGTTGTGGGCAACTCGTTCGTCTGTGGGTACGGTCCGATCCCAGTACAACCTGTATCCCGAGTTTTCCAGAACAGGCTCAGGAGTGTATCTATAGTAGGGCACCTTACTCAAAGTTAAAGTACCAGTTTCATAGCCAGTTCTTGATTAAGTATTTTAGCAACTGCGTTGTGCCTCTCTTTATACTTGGTTGCAGCCAACGCTTGACATCCTCCGGTGACGTGCTGGATAGTCTCTGATGACTGACACTCAAATCTACATTTGTCATCTTGGACCGAATTATCTCCAACTATATACTTCAAGTAGTTTCTTGTTGGGATGACCTGATCTTGTATGGCCAGCAAAAACCCCTCTGTCTCTGGAAACATCTGCCCGGATACCATCCAGTAGTTCTACGTGAATTTGTCGACATGTGCCTGGGAGGTCTCATTCAGATGTCGCCCATGGAGAGGCTTCTGCATCCAATATTGAAGCTTGTCTTGATCAGTCCGATGGTGACTTTGTATTTCACTTTCTTTTAATTGTAGCGGTGTTGAATCATCTGCCTCGCATATGGCACGGTGCAGTTCAGAAGTAAGCGCCTGCTGATGGAAATATGTACGCAGGTTCACTATCTGCTGGTCCAACTGCTTACCAATATCCAACACTCCCCTTCCACCTTGGTGCCTGGGTAGGGTTACTCGCTCGATAGCACTACAGGGGTGATGTTTTTTGGATTTTGTTGTTGAAGGAGTGTTCGCACCTTCCGTTGTAGATTTTCGGTGTCCGTTTTACTCCAGTTCACAATCCCAAATGAGTAGCTAAGTGCAGAACATTGATATGCATTCAGAGCTTTAGTCAGGTTCTTGCTGTTAAGATGTGATCGCAGCACCTGCTTTACTCGTTTCGTAAACTCATTTGTCAGATCGTTCTTCATTACCGAGTGGTTTATTTTTCTGGGTTGCAGTATTCCCAGGTATTTCTAACACTCTTTTACATCCATAGAGGCAATTTGCTGGCCGTTCTGCATTTCATATACACCTGGTTGTATTTCCCCTCTGACTACGCATAAGGTGCGACATTTGTCGAGCCCAAACTGCATATCAATATCTCTGTAAAACCCTTCCACGATTTTAAGGAGTTGTTCCATGTGGTTCTTTGTGGAGGCCATCAGCTTAAGATCATCCATATACAGCAGATGATGTAGCCTCATTTGCGCCCTGCCATTGCTTTTGATACTGAAGCCATATCTCTTGGAGTTCAGGCGGTTTGATAGTGGATTCAATGCCAGGCAGAACCACAATGGGCTTAGCGAGTCGCATTGAAATATACCTCTTCTAACTGGTATCGTGCTGGTTGCGATGCTGTCCCCGTTTGTACCTGTTTATTATTATTATTATTATTATTATTATTATTATTATTATTATTATTATTATTATTATTACTATTATTATTATTTTATGTAACAATTCTCATTCACATCTAACGTGCCATACAAATGGATACACCTACAACTTTCAAAGGCGAATATTATTAGATATGTGTAGTTGAACAGTTGGGTTACCGCCACTGACTTTTTAAATACCATATTTTCTATCATAAAAGGTATTCTTTCACGATAATACCAATCAAATTGCAATATTTTTTTAATTTGGCAAATTTTTAACTTTTTAATAATTTGCATGACCTGTCACTGATTTCGCATTTTTAAGCACCCGAAATTTACCAAAAAGTCGTTTTTTACAACGTGAAAACCTGATCTGCCTACACATTTATGAACAAACTAAGCATTAGATAAAGAAAAAAGCGTCCCACCAGATGGTCGAATTTTGTTTAATTAACCACACTTAAGGGGTTAAAGTTAAGAATAGTAAATAGTTTAATGAAAATCCGCTACCAATACTTTCCGCGTCCCGACTTTAGGATTAAAAAAAAACTTTTTCGAATTAGCGCGAACCAAGCCATCTAGAACCAATATCCAGGGTCAGTTTGATTTATATATATATATATATATATATATATATATATATATATATATATATATATATATATATATATATATATATATATATATATATATATATATATATATATATACAGGCTGGTCCACTTCGCGGAAAAAGCCAAGTTTTCCATATTAAACTCAGTTTCATCAAAAAAAGTTTCAAATGAAAGTTGTTCCTATCAATCAGCTGCGTAAAACAAAGATATTTTAATTCGCACAGGGTGTTCATTTTCTCCGTGGCACACCAAACTTACCTTTTTTTTAATAGAACACCCTGTATTTTATATCATTTTTGAAAATATCGTATCGCGACAAGTAAATTGATATCTTACATGATGGGTCTAGGCCCAACCGTTTCAGAGTTATTCATTTCTTTATTAAAAATAGTTGTCTAGTTTGGTACGTAAATACTTCAATTTTGCACAATGGTTTAGCTGCATATTGACTGGAATTAATTTTATACACTCCTCACTATAATAAAATGCAACATGGTAATTCTTAATGTAATCTGCCTATACAGAGTGTTAAATTTTGCAAAACTTAAATTTTCTCGAAAATTTCAAATGAAACGCCCCATATATTAGAACGTTATTAGATGCGCATTTTCATGGCCTTTTCAGCAATATCACGTTTGATGACATTATTTTCAACGGTTTCAAAGATATAAAGCATTAATTACAAAATTTATCATTTTCCAATATTTATGAAACCTAACTTAAAATCTAGGGGCGGCTTTGACCACACCACTTGACATTTGAAAAATTAACTAAATTATTGACAGGTAGCTTTCTTAGTGAACCGCTTTGTTTTGATATCAGAATGTTTTTTACTGAAAAACTTATGTCAATGCTGTACGTGATTGCTGAAAGAGATGGAAAATGTTGCCTTAGGAAAGATAACCTATAGGCAGGAGTACCTTAATCGACAACAACCTCAGTTGAAAGCATTTAGATTGGAGAAAGCTCGTTTTCATGCATACGGCAGTGTACAGTATCAGGCTCCCGTAAGAAACAAAACTGTTCTAAATGAAGGTACGTCTGTAAACATCATAGCCTCAGTCATTGAAAATCCACATATCAGCCAGCGACAATTCGCTTCGAATTTAAATATCAGTAAAACTTCGGTCCAAAGATGTTTTAAAGAAAACAAATATCACCCATACCATGTTAGAAAAGTTCAAGAGCTGCCTGCAAGCGATAAGCAGCAACGACTGCATTTTTCTATTTGGGCTCTACAGAAGGATAACTAGGAACCAGGATTTCTTGCAAAGGTGCTATTTACAGATGAACCAAATTTTTCAAACTGTGGAGGAATTAACATGCACAATGTGCATTATTACGCTGATATAAATCCACATTTTTCGTGGCCAGTGGATCGTCACCATAGGTGGTCCATAAATGTGTGCGCTGAAATTTTGGGTTCGTATTTAATCGGACCGTATTTTTTCGATGAGACTCCCACTGGTGAGCGTTACCTAAATTTATTCAATAATGATCTACCAGAGCTGTTAAAAGAAATTCCTCTAGAACTCATCAAATGTGGTATCAACACGATGGAGCGCCTCCACATTCAACTGTTAGAGCATTTTTGAACCATCGTTTTGAAGAACGATGGATAGGTCAAGGTAAACCAACCGCTTGGCCAGCAAGATCTGATATTTCAAAAATAGATTTCTTTTTGTGGGGTGACATTAAAAGTAAAGTGTATGAGACTCCACCAACAACCAAGGAGGATATGCGCGCAAGGATTTCAGAGGCTTACAATTTTGTACGCGGAGCAACATTGTTGAAGGTGCAAAACAATTTAAGACACTGAGATTACAAATTTGTATCGATAATGACACTTGAACATTTGCTGCGTTGAATTTTTGTTGTTTATTTTGTAAATTTCGATTTAGTATTTTTCTTGTTGATTTAAACCTTGTTAATATATGAATTTAATGTTTTGCTCTTTTACATAAACACGCACTTTAGTTTTTTATGCAGTCTGAATTAAGGATATTACGTAAACTATTTGAAAATGATATAAAATACAGGGTGTTGCATATTAACGTGAATTATTTACTTCAATTTATATAAAAATGGTTAATTCCCTAATTAAGCCTTGATATCTTTGAAACCATTAAAAATAATGTCATCAAACGTGGTATTGCTGAAAAGGCTATAAAAATGCGCATCTAATAACGTTCTAATATACATATACATGAAATTTTCGAGAACATTTAAGTTTTGCAAAATTTAACACTCTGTATAGGCAGGTTACATTAACAATTACCGTGTTGCATTTTATTATAGTGAGGAGTGTATAAAATTAACTCCGGTGAATATGCAGCCAAAACATTGTGAAGAATTGAAGTATTTACGCACCAAACTAGACCGATATTTTTAATAAACAAATGAATAACTCTAAAACGGTTGGGCCTAGACGCATCATGTGAGGTATCAATTTGCTTGACGTGATACTATCTTTTTAAAAATGATATAAAATACAGTTCTATTTAAAAAAAAGGTAAGTTTGGTCTGCCACGGAGAAAATGAGCACCCTGTGTAAATTAAAATATTTTTGAATTATGCACCTGGTTAATAGAAACAACTTTCAGTTAAAACTTTTTTGATGAAACTGAGTTTAATATGGAAAACTAGGCTTTTCCGCGAAGTGGACCACCCTGTATATATATATATATATATATATATATATATATATATATATATATATATATATATATATATATATATATATATATATATATATATATATATATATAGTTAGTTAGTTTTTTTTTAATTCTAAAGTCGGGAGACGGAAAATTATGGTAGCGGATTTTCATAAAGCTATTTTTAACTTTAACCCCTTAAGTGTGGTTAATTAAACAAAATTCGACCATCTGCTGGGACGCTTTTTTTTCTTCATCTAATGTTTAGTTTGTTCATAAAATTGTAGGTAGATCAGGTTTTCACGTTGTAGAAAACGACTTTTTGGTAACTTTCGGGCGCTTAAAAATGCGAAATCAGTAGCGGGTCGTGCAAATGATTAAAAGGCTAAAAATTTGCAAAAATAAAATATATATATATATATATATATATATATATATATATATATATATATATATATATATATATATATATATATATATATATATATATATATATATATATATATATATACATATATATGTTTCACACGGAAAAATCAAAAAATAATGTGCGCATTTCGAACAAATTTAGTGGGTACCGTCCTTTTGCAAGTGGCTTGGATAAGTTCGTAAGCCAGGAAAATCGGCTCAGTTTTTCCCAACAAATTTTGGGTTTTCTTTCGAAAATTTTGTATATTTCCGGAAATAACAAAGTTGGGGCAGCCAAATTTGGTACGCTGGTTTGTGTCACAAAAAGTGAAGTATGCACCCAAATTTGGGTTTATAAGTTGAAAGAAAAAAAGTTATAGGAATTGAAACAAATTGTGGGTGCCAGTGACTAACAGATAAACGCACAAAAGCAAAATATTTTGCGTGGATAACAAAATCTATTGTATGTTACAGACAAGGACTAAGTTTTTGGCCTAAAAACTTCAAGAAACGCGAAAAAGTTACCTTTAAAATTTGATAACTTTCCTCTTAAAACGTCAAAGACACGATTTTAAACGTAAAAATTTGCAGCTTTTAGGCAAATAACCTAAAGCAAATACGGGGTATGTAAAGAAAGTGTCGCCAGAAGTGTGTTTTACAAGTCCTTAGGTTTCAGCCTCAACCGTCATTGTCCTTGATTTTACTAAAATGTTTCTAGAAAAGTGATTTCAAGTAGTCCCTTTCTCTAATGCTTTAGCAGCAGTTTTCGTCTTAGAGTTTATGGTTTAATTGTTTATAATTTTAGAAAATTTTCGTAGAAGAAATTGGCGAATGAGGAGACGGCGACTTTTGAATTTAAAAAATATGTTTTCAAATGAACGCGAACTAGGTCCCCTCAGGCCCATATCTGAGGTTAGTTTCAGTTTTTCTGTTTACATATATACAGGGTGACGCATCAAGTAGACCCTTTCTCTAATGCTTTAGCAGCAGTTTACGTTATATAGTTTATGGTTTAATTGTTTATAATTTTAGAAAATTTTCGTAGAAGAAATTCGCGAATGAGGAGACGGCGACTTTTGAATTTTAAAAATATGTTTTCAAATGAACGCGAACTAGGTCCCTGCTGGCCCATATCTGGGGTTAGTTTCAGTTTTTCTGTTTACATGTATACAGGGTGACGCATTTCTACGGCAAAGCTCAATATTACTGTTATTATACAAGATACGAGAAACATTGTATATGTTAATTATGGGGTATCTTGAGCTGCATTTCATAATAAATATTTCGCCAATTGCAGGTACCCCATAGGTCGTTGGCGATACACATTTAATTTTTTAAATAACACCCTTATGTTATTGCATTTTTTTCATTTTTCATCTAATTGTAATGCATGATTGTTTTTAAGTTATTTCAATTGTTTTGGAGGTTTTCATATTTTGATACGGCGTTCTTACCAATAAAAATCTGAGTCTGAAGGAAATGACGCATTCAGAAATGTTTTCGTTTATATTGTTTCATGAAAAAAATAGAGATACTGTATACAGGGCGCTCTCAAATAGTTACTGAATTGAAAAAAAATCAAACTGTCGTAACTCAATTGTTTCAAATAGAACAATCTCTATATTGTGTTTCAGAAGTGAAGCTCATAATAAAAAATGTTTAGGGAGTAATCTAAAAACATTTTCGTGAAAAAATTGTTGATAAATTTTCATGCAAAAACTTTCTTGGGAGTTTTGTCGAAAAGCTTATTTGATGAAAAATAGTACATTGTTTCTACTATATAGGTTATACTGGTAACCAAATGTGATGACTGGTTTCATTAATAAAAGACATATTTTCCATTAAAAACATCTTTATGCAAATTTTCACTACAAAAACGCACTTGCTGCCTCGAGACTTTTTTTTAATTTTTCATTGTGGTTTGTTTTTACTGTCTGAATAGTATTTTTCGTGTTTTTTTTTAAATTTGTTTGTAGTCCTGTTTGTATAGTTCTCCCTGTAGGTACTTTGTATATGACCAGCTTTTATTGTTGCACATTAATATTGTCTCCTGTGTTATGCATGGTTTTCTATTTTCTATATTTTCCCTTACCCTCTTAATCAGAAATATTTTTGTTATACTATTCAAAAGGATACCTAAAAATATATCATATGCCATATTCACATCCTAAATTGTTAATTTTATATGACGCCAATCAGAACCACTCTGCTTGCTGAAATTAGATAGCCTAACAAAAACATACGCCTAATCCCACTGCAGCCGTTTGTCAATAGTGAGCGACCACATTAGTTCCTGCTTTAGAAACCAATTAAATGCTTTCCTATTTCACACATATCCCGTATAAATAAACTGTGTTTATACTGCATCAAGCCTCCGTTAATACCTTTATTCTGCAATATGGATCACCTAAATCAAATAAATTCAGCAACTCAATTATTGTGCATAAAAGCTGAAACACACCAATTTAATATTAAAAAAAGTGCGTTATGGAAGTGAATTTACATTAAAATGTTTTTTATAGCAAATATGTCTCTTTAATGCAAGTAGGCATCAATTTGGTCACCGGTATAACCTATATAGTAGAAACAATGTACCATATTTTATCAAAATAACTTGCTTGAAAATGTATGGGTTCTAGGGGGCCTAGTAGACGCTCATTCGAATAAATGAATTCAAAAATCACGGTCTCCTCAATAGCACATTTTATTCTACGAAAATTCACTACAAATTATAGACTATTAAACCATAAACTCTATAACTAAAACTACTGCCAAAGCATCAGAAAAAGGGTCGGCTTGAAATCAATTTTCTGGGAATATTTCAGTAAAATGAAGGACAATGACGGTTGATGTTGAAACTTAAGTGTTTGTAAAACCCTCTTTTTGCGACATTTTTTTCTACATAACGCGTATTGGTTTCAGATTATTTGCCTAAATGTTGCCAATTTTGACGTTTCACACCGCAACTTTGACCTTTCAAGAGGAAAACCCCAATTATTTTTTTTCGAACATGAATCTGTGGGGGTGGAATATCGGTGCTATAACAGCGTAAAAAGTCTCACAACCTATAGAACACTTAACTCTGGAACGAGTTTTTTTGTCTGTAGGTCGGTCGGTCTGTTGGCCTGTACGTCTGTTTCTTAGTAGGCGCAATAAGTTTGGAACGAATAGAGATATCATCTTCAAATTTGGTATCCAGGTAGCACCTGACAAAGGAACGCTTCTAATTGTTTTTAGGTAAGATCCCCTGTAGGTCCGGGGACTTACTAAAAGAATAGGCCGAAGGTAACTCATGCCTGTCGTAAAAGGCGACTAATTGTAACCAAACACTGGCGGGGGTCTTGTCCATGTGGGCCTGGAGGGAGCCGGATATCTTGAGGCCTCCACTCTGGGCTTGGAAATAGATGGTTTCCCGCGCTTGGTTGTTACTCGGGAGCGGGGTTCCGAATGGTTGCCACCTTGGGTTGAGTGCTGGCGGGTGTCGTGTGTCTAGACGACCCGGAGGGGGTTGACAACTGATGAGTGGTAAACACCCGGAGTTTGGGGCCCCCACTGTGTGCTTCGGAACGGACGGACGGCCTCGCTTGTGCGATGCTCGGGAGCCGGGCTCGATGAGATGTCGCCTTGACTCTAGCACTGGTGGGTGTCGGGTCTAGACGAACCCGGAGGAGACCTGAGATCTTTAGGGGTGGAATAAAACTAAGGGTTGAGGCCTTTTCTGTGAGCTGCGAAACGGACAAATGACCTCGCTTGGATGCTGCTCGGATGCAGGACTTCATGATACTGCACCGAGTCAAACACTGACGGATGTCTGGTCCAGACGAACTCGGAGAGAGGTTATCTCTCTTTGAAACGGGCAAGCGACTTCGCTCAGATGGTAGAACATCTATCAAACAAAGTTTCACGTCGCAGGTGTCATCTCCTGTCGGAAGCTCGATTTGTTGGGTGAAATTTAAGCTAACGCTGGCAGGTGTTGGACCTGGACGAACCCGGAGGTGGCTGGGGTCTCTAGAGGTGGATTACACCTGGAGACTTGGGCCTACTCTGTGAGCATCAATACAGGCTAACAACCCTGCCTGGACGATGCTCGAGGGCGGGACTTTATGATACTGGCTCGAGTCAATGAAACACTGGCGGGGGTCTGGTGCAGGTAAGGCTGGGGGAGGCAGACATCTCTGGGGAGTGATATGCACCCGGAGTTTGGCGCCCCCACTGTGGCCTCAGAGACTGACAATTGGCCTCGCTTGGCTGTTACTCGGGAGCGAGGTTCCAGATGATACCGCCCTGGATTGAGCCCTGGGGTGTGTCGTGTGTCCAGACGTCCCGGGGGGCTCTGATCTCTGATGAGTGGTAAACACCCGGAGTTTGGAGCCCATACTGTAAAACGGACGGACGGCCTCGCTGGGGTGATGCTCGGGAGCGAGACTCGATGGGATGTTGCCTTGAGTCTTAACACTGTTAGGTGTCAGGTTTGGAAGAGCCTGAGGGGAGCTGAGATCTCTAGGTGTGGATTACAACTGGAGATTAGATGCTTTTTTTTAAATTTCAACAACACACCACGAGGGCTTACAGCCTAAATACTATCGTACCGTGGGTGTTGACAAGGAGGAAAGAGGCAGCTTGTTAATTCTGGACTTAAAGGTTTGGAGGTTCGGAGAAGGAAAAACATGTGCCGGCAAGGAATTCCACAACTTGGAAGTCCTCGGGACAAGAGAGCGGGCATAACAAGATGTTCTAAGTCTGGTGACCTGGACAGTTAAAGGGTGCATTCGCTCTGTTCCCCTGGTAGATCTTTTGGGGGCAGCAGGTGGGGGAACTGTGGAGGAAAGCTCCTTTGAGCAGTGCCCGTGCAGATATCTATAAAAGAAAGAGAGGTCACCAACGGCACGACGATGGGCAAGGGATGGCAGCCTTTGGGTGCAGGTAGGGTCACCGATGAGACGTATAGCTCTCTTTTGAATGGAGTTCAGGATAGAAAGTGTAGAAGGGGCAGCGGCACCCCAGATATGGGAGCAGTATTCGAGGTTTGGCCTTATTTGTGAAGTATATAAGGTATAGAGATTAGCTGGTGAAAAGTATTTGCGAGCCCGGAAGAGGAAACCTAATTTCTTAGCAGCCGCTTCTGCAATTGATGTGACATGTTGGTGCCAATTAAGATTTCGATCCACAGAAATGCCAACAAGAGAAAAGGACTCATTACTTTGAATAACTTGGTTGTTTATTGTGATGGGTCTAGGGCTGGTGTATCTCTTGTGAGAAAGAAAGCAAGACTTAGTTTTGGTGGGGTTGAATTGTACAAGATTTCTACTTCCCCAGTCTAATATTTTTTGGAGCTCCACGGAGACAGAACCCTCCATGAGTCTGCGATCCTCATCTAATTGGGCTAAAGAGACAGGCTTAGAATATTGTGTATTTGAATGGAGGGTGCTGTCGTCCGCGTAGCTGTGAACTGGGTTGGATGTACTAGAGATGAGGTCATTGATGTGGAGAAGAAACAAAGTAGGGGCTAAAGCTGAACCTTGAGGAAATCCTGCATTAATTGGATACAGTTTAGAGGAATGGCCATCCACAACAACAGGTATGGTTCTGTTGGAGAGGAAATTTGCTGTCCAGGTACAAAGTTTTGGTGGTAGGCCATAGGCCGGAAGTTTATTAAGCAGCGCTGCGTGCCAGACCTGGTCGAATGCTTTGGATATGTCTAGAGCAACAATCTGGGATTCACCGTGTTGTTCCATAGACTTGCTCCAAGAATGGGTGACAAAGGAAAGGAGGTCGGCAGTCGATCTGCGCTGACGGAATCCATACTGCCTGTCGTGGATTAGACTGTGTTTTTCAAGAAATTTTAGTAGTTCGGTGTTTATATACTTTTCCATCATGCTGCTCGAGAGCGGGACTTCATGATACCGCCTCGAGGCAAACACTGACGGATGTCGGGTCCAGACGAACTCGAAGAGAGGTTATGTCTCTTTGAGCTTTGAAACGGGCAAGCGACTTCACTCAGATGGCAGTACACCTGCCACACAAACTTTCACCCTCAAGAAAAGATCGACTCCCTCAGGGAGCTGGACTTGATGGGTGAAATCTAAATAATTAGACGTGAGCCACATAGACCTAGGGTCGCGGTGGAGGGACTGAAATAGCCCACTAACAATAAAACCTAATCTAATCTAGTCTAGGTAAGATCGCTCCAGGGAGTAGAGTATAAATGAAGGGTAATTTGGTGGGATTTTTAGTTTCTGGGTACAGGAACTGGAATATTGTCTTTGTGGTCAAGTTATGAAGGCTCAATTCGTTTCATGAGAATGTATGTCTAAGACCACAGCTTTGTGGAAGTTATGATTCAATTTGCAGCATTATTTGCTGATAATAGAAAGATATCGATGGTAAAACTTTCAAAAACATTCTTCAAATGAGCGCGTATAAGGACCTCTAAAACGAATCTTTAATGTCTGTTTAAATGTAAAGTATTAATTTCAGTAATATGCCGTAAATTAGTAGTGTACAATTCTTATGAAAATTCACTACCATAACGCACTTGCTGCGTCCCAATTTTTTTTTGCCTTGTGGGCTTGCTCTCCGATAGAATATTCTCAAGTTGTCAGCCGTTTTTTTAACTCTTTTACAAACTTAAATGGTGTTGATGATTGTACTGTTTGCGTAATAGAATATCGGATCACGAAGCATTACTATTTTAGTCCAGATTATTAAAAAAACAGGATATTTAGAGGACATTTTGTGGTTCGTTTTAATGGAAAGCAGGCCCCGATATAGATAATTTTTTCAATTTGCAAACTGCCTTAACTACTTAGGACATTAAGAGGATGAACATATAAGCAGTTTAGGATGATGCGATGTTTCTAATTTGTTCTCACAAAACAAATATATTTGCTTTGTGAGGCCGAATCGAAACGAGTGTGTTAAGCTTCATAAGCCACAGTTTAACTTGTTTGGAAACAGCCACATAGGCTCCAGTGAGAAAATTGGTTAAGTTTCCAATTGTGGGTTACATATAAAGTTTTACATTTCACAGTTAAAATGAATCAGTTATGCAAAGGGATGAAACAGAATTTTGAGGACATTATAACATGTAAACAATAAAAAAGTCTGTACGCAGAAATTGCGTTATGGTAGCGAATTTTCGTAAAAAGGTTTTTAATAGCAGATATGTCTTTTTAGTGAATTTTCTTTAAAAAAAATCACAAATGAGGAGATTACGACTGTTGAATTGTGAAAACATTTCTACTAATGAGAGCTATTTAGTACCCTTGCAACCCAAATCTAAGTTCGGTTCAGACTTTATAGGTTGATAAACGGATTCCACCGGTCCGTGCCAGTTCTGAACTGACCTTTAATGTATCGCATTTCGACCACGTAATTACAATGCATGTTTGAAAGAGAGAAAATTAGGGACGCAGCGTTATGGTAGCGAATTTTTATTAAAATCTGCTTAGCTCAAATAGATTAGACAATGTTTTATTTTAATCAGATTGTCGAATTCGCTCGGTCCGTGCCAGTTCTGAGCTGACCTGTGATGTATCGAATATCTACCTAGAAATTATAATGCATGCTTCTAAGAAAAGAAATTCGGGACGCAGCAAGTGCGTTATGGTAGCGATTTTTTATTAAAATCTGCTCAGTTCAAATAGATTAAACAATGCTTTGTTTTAATTAGCTGGTCGAAAACCGACTATCTGATTTCTGAATATCCTTCCTCCGAGGTCACTATTCTTGGCGACTTTAATGTCCATAATAAGGAATGGCTAGGATCTTCAAAAACCGATCCACAATGTAGAGCAGCGGAGGCCTTTGCAGTCAGCAATTCTTTGGCCAATATGGTTCAGCAACCTACTTACTTTCCTCGTATCCCAACACACAGCTCAAATCCCTTGGATCTCCTTCTTACTACAAATCCTGAATGCTATAAGATATCAGTCACCGCCCCCCTTGGTCGCTCAGACCACGGCATGGTCACTGCTTCCTGTGCAATGCAACCCGAGGTCACACAGTCATCACACCCACGTATCGTTTGGCACTACAACTCCGCAAACTGGGACGAAATGCGGGATTACTTTTCCTCATTTCCATGGGCGTCTGTCTGCTTCTCTCATCCTGACCCCTCTGATATCTCACAAAACGTTACCGAAATTATCCAAGCTGGCATGGAATTATTTATTCCACGTACACAGAAAACCTCTTCAGCCACTCAAAAGCCCTGGTTCTCAAAATCGTGTGACAAGGCCAGACTTGAAAAGGTCAAAGCTCACAAAACGCTTCTACACAATCCCAGTCAAGAAAATCGTCAAGCATTCAACGACGCAAGAAACCGCTATGTCCGCATTCTTTCTGAGGCAAAAAACTCGTTTAATAACCACATCAAAAACAAAGTCCTCTCAAGCTCCAACGGCGGCAAACCCTTCTGGACTCTTGCTAAGTCTATTGGGAATAATTTCTGCAAGAGCACGTTCCCACCTCTTGTCTCAGGTGATGAAATTGTTTCTACCGCCCGGGGCAAGGCTGAACTTTTTGCTTCGTTGTTCGCCGGAAATTCTACTCTCAACCCACCTCCAAATGTTCAACCACCAACAGTCCCCAATGTCGCGCATAAAATGACTGATATCATTTTCAAAACTAAAAAGGTACGAAAGATGCTCTCTTCTCTTAATACTAGGAAAGCCTCTGGCCTTGACGAGATCCCAGCAATTGTTCTCAAAAAATGCGCACCAGAACTTGCTCCTGTCCTGACTCGTCTGTTTCAGATATCTTACAATACAGGCATATTCCCTAGTAACTGGAAAACTGCTCGAGTACAACCCATCCCCAAGAAAGGATCCAAAGCGCTTCCTAGCAACTACAGGCCTATTTCTCTCATTTCAGTCATCTCTAAAGTGATGGAAAAGTATATAAACACCGAACTACTAAAATTCCTTGAAAAACACAGTCTAATCCACGACAGGCAGTATGGATTCCGTCAGCGCAGATCGACTGCCGACCTCCTTTCCTTTGTCACCCATTCTTGGAACAAGTCTATGGAACAACACGGTGAATCCCAGATTGTTGCTCTAGACATATCCAAAGCATTCGACCAGGTCTGGCACGCAGCGCTGCTTAATAAACTTCCGGCCTATGGCCTACCACCAAAACTTTGTACCTGGACAGCAAATTTCCTCTCCAACAGGAGCATATCTGTTGTTGTGGATGGCCATTCCTCTAAACTGTATCCAATTAATGCAGGAGTTCCTCAAGGTTCAGCTTTAGCCCCTACTTTGTTTCTTCTCCACATCAATGACCTCCTCTCTAGCACATCCAACCCAGTTCACAGTTACGCGGACGACAGCACCCTCCACTCAAACATACAATATTCTAAACCTGTCTCTTTAGCCCAATTAGATGAGGATCGCAGACTCATGGAGGGTTCTGTCTCGGTAGACCTCCAAAAAATATTAGACTGGGGAAGTAGAAATCTTGTACAATTCAACCCCACCAAAACTAAGTCTTGCTTTCTTTCTCACAAGAGATACAGCAGCCATAGACCCACCACAATGAACAACCAAGTTATTCAAAGTAATGAGTCCTTTTCTCTTGTTGGCATTTCTGTGGATCGAAATCTTAATTGGCACCAACATGTTACATCAATTGCAGAAGCGGCTGCTAAGAAATTGGGTTTCCTCTTCCGGGCTCGCAAATACTTTTCACCAACTAATCTCTATACCTTATACACTTCACAAATAAGGCCAAACCTCGAATACTGCTCCCACATCTGGGGTGCAGCTGCCGCTTCTACACTCGCTATCCTGGACTCCATTCAAAAGAGAGCTATACGTCTCATCGGTGACCCTACCCTCACCCAAAGGCTTCCATCCCTTGCCCACCGACGTGCCGTTGGTGACCTCTCTCTCTTTTATAGATATCTGCACGGGCACTGCTCAGAGGAGCTTTCCTCCATAATTCCCCCACCTTCTGCCCCCAGCAGATCTACCAGGGGAACAGAGCGAATGCACCCTTTTAATGTCCAGGTCACCAGACATAGAACATCTTGTTATGCCCGCTCTTTTGTCCCGAGGACTTCCAAGTTGTGGAATTCCTTGCCGGCACATGTTTTTCCTTCTCCTCCGAACCTCCAAACCTTCAAGTCCAGAATTAACAAGCTGCCTCTTTCCTCCTTGTCAACACCCACGGTACGATAGTATTTAGGCTGTAAGCCCTCGTGGTGTGTTGTTGACATTAAAAAAAAAAAAGAATGTCCCCGGGGCGCACCATTTCTGAGCTGACCTTTAATGTATCGAATTTTGGCCACCAAATTATAATGCATGTTTGTAAGAAAATAAATTCGGGACACAGCAAGTGCCTTATGGTAGCAAATTTTAATTAAAAGCTTCAAATTTGAATAGCTTAATTTGCTACATACAGACTTGGAGACTACTTCTCGGGCTTCACTGTTGGGTTTCGTTTGGGTATGTGCAGGACGCAGCCAACGCGTAAGCTCACTGGAGCAAGCGCCCCTTCTGAATTCTTGATGTTCTAAGATGTTCTTCAACGTTTCTGTGACTAGTTTCGCTGCTTGACAGCATCCTCAGACAGATATAAATTGAATTAATTCGAAATCATGACAACTAAAAATAAAGATATGTTGCTACAGTATGATGTTTTGTTCAAAAAATTCATAGAAATTGAAAATAAAATGAAACATAGATGACGGATGAGGCTTTCAAAATGTCTTCGTGATCTATGTCAATATTTAACATAAAAATAGAACTAGCATATAACAGTAATAACTATAATAACAGTTACAACAATAAAACAACTCAACAATAACAGTAATACAGCCGACTCTATACAATGAAACTATCGACATACATCAACTCATTATCTTATTAGAACTTTTTTGAAAAAAATAGTTAAATTTATTTTCTTTGAATTATTTAATTAGGAAGAAGAATGTCCCAGAAAGGGGATTTCAATAAATCAGTTTACTCATTTAAAACAAGGCAGCTGTTGTCGTGTGTGTGCTTTTTGACTTCTAAAGGTCCAAAAAAGTCTAGTTTACGTTTGTCATTACAAAAATGTTGTGGTTGTATGCGGGTTCTTTACTGTAGGTCTATGTTCGACATCAATAATATGTTTTGCAAATGTAGATTTGTCAACGTGGTTTTTTCTAAATGCATAAATATGTTTTCTGGATCATGTGTTAAAATTTGAAGAAGTTTGGCCTATGTAGATTGCATTACAATGTGTACCAGCTAATTTATAAGCTCCGGCTTTTGTCAAGAAACAAGCTTTTTCTGTCACGTTAAATAACAAATCACGCGTCGTGTTGTAAGACAGTTTCTTAAATGATTCCAAAATAAGTTATCGAAGCATACCTGTTGTCTTTTTGTCTCTAATATTTGGATAAATTTAATAGATCGCTAATTTGTCTTAAAATATAGCAAAATTAACTTTCAGGTCAATAATGCTACAAAGGCAGCCATATTAAACTAGTTTTGCGGTATCCATCTTGATTGTGTTGGAAAATTAACAACCACATTTTGTTGAATTTAGTGTAATCAAATTTTAGTTCGAAAAAAAACATAAAATAATGCTTGTATACAATGAGGATACGAGTTTTGTGTTGTTTACATCACCAATCCTCAAAATCAGAATTTCAAGGATATTAAATAACCTTTATTTTTAACTGATTTTACTTTTTACAGAGGCACTCCAATTTTATCAAAATATCATAATCATGGTAACAGAAAAAAACATAACCGTAGTGGTTTTTTCCTCAAAATCAGCATTTCAAGGATATTAAATAACCTATATTTTTAACTAATTTTACTTTTTACAGAGGCGCTCGAATTTTATCGAAGTATCATAATCATGTTAACAGAAAAAAAGATAACTGCAGTGGTTTTTTTTTTCCTTTATACAGTGCGATTCACGTTTATCATTGATCCAAATATTTAAAGTATATTCGTTGATCATTAAACATGTTGTCATTTTTTAACAAAGGTGGACATACCTAGTTACTAATATCGACTGTTTGTTTATACATGCATAACCACAGATCCTACAGAATATTGTCACATGCGCAGTTCGTGGTTAAGAACGTCACGGCATTCGGCGTCTTGATATCGGATTCAAGTAAAGCGTTGCACAAATGTACAAATAAATGACGTCAATGAATCCAATGCTAAATGTAAATGTCCTAAATATAACTAAAACGCGTTGTTTAAAATGCCCTGCTCGACCTATTATCGACTTCCATATTACTTTTAGTTTATTCGCCACATTGGTAAAATACAATTAAATTTTACTTGAAAATAACCTGTGGTGATTTGGTCCCCTACCCATTGTTAGGGCGATTTTGCGCCAATTTGACGTTGGATGTTTTGCTTGCGTGTAGTCTAATATTTTATATTTTTTAGTGCATTTTCGTAGAAAAAAGTCTATATTGAAGAGATCGCAACTTTTGAATTTTGAAAAGATTTTTTCAAGTGAGCGCGAACTAGGCTCGCTAGAACCCATAACAGGGGTTAATTTTCATTTTTTCTGTTTACATATATACAGGGTGACGCATTTGTACTGGTAAGCTTAATATGTCAGTTGTCATAGAAGATACGAGAAAAATTTGTATATATGGTGGCGCATTGAAAACGAAACAGACCGATTTCGCTCCAGAGAATATTTTTTTAAGAAAAGCTGAAACACATCAATTTTAATATTGATAGGGACATATTTTGACATAAAACTGAACTTTGTCACATCAACCCCTTAAGGGTGGTGATAACAACCCTTATATTCTAAATAGGGAATATGGGTCTAGTGTTACATCATTTGAAAGCTCTTTCTTTTCTGAATTCAGCACACTAATGTTTTTGGAAGTTTTATCAACTAGTTTAAAAATTATTCACAGTTAAAGATGCAAAAACGCATTTCACTCATTCCGATAAGAAATGTGTTGATAGTCAATGCTTTGTTGCTTTGTAAACAAAAAATTGACTATCAGAACATTTTTTAACGGAATGAGAGAAATGCGGTTTATTATTTCAGTTTATCGGTCGGTTTGATACTTGCTGGTACTACCGAAAATTAATTTCACAATGGTGTATTCTGTAGAAGAAAGAGTTGAAATAGTTACTCTTTTTTTTTTCAAAAACGATGACTGTGCCAACCGTACCGCAAATTAGTTTAATGAACGACATTCGAACAGGCATGTTAACAGAAAATACATTTTAGAGTTAGTTGCAAAGTTTCGACAAAGTGGTTCAGTAGCCAACAGACAACGGGATCCTGAACGTGAATTTCCTGTTAGAAATGAGACTACTGAGATTGAAGTTTTAGGACAAATTGCTGCAGACCCAACTTGAGCACGAGAAAATTGGCCACTGTTTCAAACATCAAAGGAAGAAATATTCAGCGAATATTGAAGCATCATAAATTTCACCCGTATAAAATTCATCTTGTACAACAACTGAATGAAGATGATTTTGATCGGCGGCTGGAGTTTTGTGAAGTTATGACTGCACGAATAGCTGATAGCTGGAACTTTCTGTTCAATATCTGTTTTTCAGACGAATGTACGTTTTTATTAAACCCTACAGTCAATCGTCATAATTGTCTTTATTGGGCAGATCTTGAAGGCAATTTGAGTGGCGAAACGTATTTGGAGTTACTTGAAGATATCGTTTACCCTCTACTAATTGACATTGTTGAAAATGATGATCGCTATTAAGAAAATCAATTAGTGTTTCAACAAGATGGAGCTCTTCCGCAATTTTCACAATGTGTTAAGGAGTGTTTGAACAGAGAGTTTCCAGGACAATGGATTGGGCGTAGAGGTGCTATTGAGTGGCCCCCTAGGTCACCGGATTTAACTCCTTTAGGCTTCGTTCAATGGGGCCATTTAAAGAGTAGAATTTACGCAACAGAACAGAAGTCTCAGGAAGAATTACGACGACGCATTGTTGAAGAATACCGTCTAATAACTCCACAAATGCTCCAGAATGTCAGAGCTCGTTTTGAACAAAATTTGTAGTTATGTATGGAAGCTGGTGGTCAACAATTTCAACACTTACTTAACTGAATAAACATTTTTGAACGTATGGTTTAGTTTTTTAGTTTTTTTTTTAACGAAAATTTGACTAACTAGTGCATTTCTTATTACAATAAATGAAATACGTTCTTGCAACTCCCAACTGTGAATAATTTTTAAATGAGGTGATAAATCTTCCAAAAAGATCAGTGTGCTGAATTCATAAAAGAAAGAGCTTTCAAATGATGCAACACTCGACCCATGTTTCCTATTTAAAATACAAGGGTTGTTATCACCACCCTTAAGGGGTTGATGTAACAAAATTGAGTTTTATGTCAAAACATGTCCCCCTCAATGTTAAAATTGACTTGTTTCAGCGTTTCTTAAAAAAACATTTCTCTGGACGCAAATCGGTCTGTTTCGTTTTCAATGCGCCACGCTGTAACTTGAGCTGTATCTTATAAAGCTATTTTTACAATCACAGCGTGGTGCATAAGTCGTTGGTGGTACATTATTTTTAAATCAAACACCCCCAATATTCTTACTTTTTTCATCGAGAGGCATCGAACTTTCATATTTATAAGAAAAAATCTGGACGCAGTATGTGCTTTTGGTAGCGAAATTGTATTAAATGCTTCAAATCTCAATAAACCTAGGGTTCGTTGGCTAGAAAACCAGTTTTTTTTAGGAACATTTAAAGTTTATTTTCGGAAAATGATTGTAAATTTTCAAATATTACAGTTATTTTGATAAAATATGTTACATTATTGTTTCTACTACATATGTTATACTGGTAACCAAACTTGACGCCTGCTTTCAATAAAAAGACATATTTTCTATTAAAAACCTTTAATGAAAATTCACTTCCATAGTGCACTTGTTGCGTCCAGGAATTTATTATGTCACAATGTCTAGGTTAAGTGGTCTTTTTAGTGAATTTTTATTTAAAAAATTCACTAATAGAGAGGTATCGATGGTGAGACTTTGCAAAAATTCTTTCAAATGAGCGCGAATTAGGACCCCTAGAACCCATATCCTGGGTCAGTTTGAATTTTTATATGTTATATATATATATATATATATATATATATATATATATATATATATATATATATATATATATATATATATATATATATATATATATATATATAGGTATCCGTCTGATAACTCAAAAAATAATTAACCGATTTAGATGAAACTCGGCAAGTGCCTTTCTTTTATTAATGGCTTGGATGAGTTCGTTGGCCAAAAAAATCGGATAGGGTTTTCCGGGAAAATTTTGAGTTTTCTTTCAAAAAAAAAATTTTTTCCGAAAATTTCGATAAAATTTGGACTACATATTGCTTTGGGAAATACCTAACTATGTGCCAAAATTCAGATTTCTAGGGTTACAGAAAATTGAGCTATTCAAATTTGAAACATTTATGTTTAAATCATAAGTATGTGGTTGCTGTTGGTTAGTCAATGCTTCTCTTATTGACTCATGAAATTCATTTTTAAGTTTCCGAGAAATGTCAATAATACTGAATTCACTGATTGTTAATCATTGGAAGCATTTACGATTATATATAACCCTATTGTAATTTATTATCATTTATCACCTCTGTAGTATAATTATTTTTTTTCTTACAACTCGCAGCGTTTTTAGTCAATTGTTGTTATTAATAGTCAATAGTTTCTTTCCGAATACACACACCTTCCATTGACTTCTGCTTCTGCCGCTGTTACAGTCCTTTTATTTAGAGGTAGAGTTGTAAGCACTCATACAGCCAGTGTTTTTTAACCACGTGGCTGGGGGACTGACCGAATTCATTCCCAGTTGCTGTTGATTTACTCATATTCTCTTAATATGTTTGAAGATGTGGTGTCTAGTTCATTCCAAGTCACTATTAACCGACTATTTATGAAATCAAATAAGTAAATTAAATCGATTGTCATAAAATATGTAGTGTATTAAGACAAGGGAAAAAGAAATAAAACATATATAACTGTGCACATTTTGATTATATTTTAGGGTGCTTGAGAGAGGTATTGTCACAGCATAATATCTTATTAAAGTTCATTTGTAAATAGGTTTAATTTTTATGTATATATATATATATATATATATATATATATATATATATATATATATATATATATATATATATATATATATATATATATATATATATATATATATATTAACTAAAACAGGATTGATAACACGGCATTTATGTACTACACAAGGAGAAAGGTTTAAGGGCAAATAACTCAAAAAATAATTAACCGATTTCTATGAAACTTGGCAAGTGCCTGTCTTTTATTAAATGCTTGGATGAGTTCGTTATCCAGAAAAATCAGACGGGGTTTTCCGGAAAAATTTTGAGTTTTCTTTCGAAAAAAAATTTTTTCTCCGAAAGTAACAAAGCTGTTTTAATGAAATTTACTATATATGTTGCCTCAACCTTACTACGTATCAAAATTCAACTTTCTAAGTTTAGAGAAAATTGAGTTATTCAAATTTTAAATTTTCTTTCGAAAAAAATGTTTTTCTCCGAAAATTACAAAGTTATTTTAATGAAATTTTGTGGATATCTTGCCTTAGGAAAAACCTTACTACGTAGTAAAATTAAACTCTCTAAGTTGATAGAAAATTGAGTTATTTAAATTTGAAGCATTTAATAAAAATTCACTACCATAACGCACTTGCTGCGTCCCGAGTTTTTTATACAATAACATCAACATAATTAAATTTACTTTGATATATACATATTATTACACATGCTTATTTATTAGACTGGCACTTTTAACATACTAGAGGCTTTCCGTCTTCTTGAATACAGATCCTTACCAAATTAAACCACCCGCTTATCTTGTATAAGAGCGCATCCTTTGAATTGCAATGCAACGCGTACTCGTTACGTTCGTTTCACTAGTAATCATGTAACTCGGACTACAATATAGCTAATTTCTAAGTTAGTAGTTTCTGTAACAAGTATGTGCTGTTGGCAACATAGTTCATGTAATTCTAGCTTGTAATCAAATACTGCATCTGAAACACCCTCGTCGATTCTGCAATCGTCACATATGTACGTAATACAATATCAGTACTTGCATTAACAGCTCACTACTGGAACAATAATAATAATAATCCCGTTAAGTAAGACATGGTGTGAGAAATGTTAGCATTTAGTGAGGTTCTATTTATTATATTGATGATAACTTGCTGTAGCAGTTACGTATTGAACGTTGTAGTTCAAGTTCCCATGACACAAATTCGTATCAAAAATTAAAAGTATAAAAAGCATTGACATAGCAGGTGCGTTGTGGTAGCAAATTTTTATATTACCGTTTTTAAATATGTCTTTTTTAAATAAAAGACATCAAATTCAGTAGAACGTATTTTTTATTTTTTTTTATTTCAATAACACACCACAAGGGCTTACAGCCTAAATACTATCGTACCGTGGGTGTCGACAAGGACAAATGAGGCAACTTGTTAATTCTAGACTTGAAGGTTTGTAAGTTCGGGGGAGAAGGAAAACATGTGCCGGCAAAGAATTCCACAACTTAGAAGTCCTCGGGACAAAAGAGCGGGCATAACAAGAGGTTCTATGTCTGGTGACCTGGACAGTAAAAGGGTACATTCGCTCTGTTCCCCTGGTAGATTTGTTGGGGGCAGCAGGTGGAGGAACTATGGAAGAAAGCTCCTCTGAGCAGTGCCCGTGCAGATATCTATAAAAGAGAGAGAGAGGTCACCAACGGCACGTCTGTGGGCAAGGGATAGCAGCCTTTGGGTGAGGGTAGGGTCACCGATGAGATGTATAGCTCTCTTCTAAATAGAGTCCAGGATAGCGAGTGTAGAATCGGCAGCAGCACCCCAGATGTGGGAGCAGTATTCGAGGTTTGGTCTTATTTGTAAAGTTTATAAAGTATAGAGATTGCCTGATGAAAATATTTGCGAGCCCGGAAGAGGAAACCTAATTTCTTAGCAGCCGCTTCTGCAATTGATGTGACATGTTGGTGCCAATTGAGATTTCGATCCACAGAAATGCCAACAAGTGAAAAGGACCCATTACTTTGAATAACTTGGTTGTTTATTGTGATGGGTGTATCTCTTATGAGATAGAAAGCAAGACAGATTTGGTGTGGTTGAATTGTACAAGATTTCTACTTCCCCAGTCTAATATTTTTTAAAGATCCACGGAGACAGAACCCTCCATGAGTCTGCGATCCTCATCTAATTGGGCTAAAGAGACAGGCTTAGAATATTGTATATTTGAGTGGAGGGTGCTGTCGTCCGCGTAACTGTAAACTGGGTCGGATGTGCTAGAGAGGAGGTCATTGATGTGGAGAAGAAACAAAGTAGGGGCTAAAGCTGAACCTTAAGGAACTCCTGCATTAATTGGATACAGTTTAAAGGAATGGCCATCCACGACAACAGAAATGCTCCGGTTGGAGAGAAAATTTGCTGTCCACGTACAGAGTTTTGGTGGTAGGCCAGACGCCGGTAGTTTATTAAGCAGCGCTGCGTGCCAAACCTGGTCGAATGCTTTGGATATGTGTGGAGCGACAATCTGGGATTCACCGTGTAGTTCCATAGACTTGTTCCAAGAATGGGTGACACAGGAAAGGAGGTCGGCAGTTGCTCTACGCTGACGGAATCCATACTGCCTGTTGTGGATTAGACTGTGTTTTTCAAGAAATTTTAGTAATTCGGTGTTTATATACTTTTCCATCACTTTAGAGATGACTGAATGAGAGAAATAGGCCTGTAGTTGCTAGGAAACGCTTTCGATCCTTTCTTGGGGACGGGTTGTACTCGAGCAGTTTTCCAGTTACTAGGGAATATGCCTCTATTGTAAGATGTCTGAAACAGACGAGTCAGGACAGGAGCAAGTTCTGGTGCGCATTTTTTGAGAACAATTGCTGGGATCTCGTCAGGGCCAGAAGCTTTCCTGGTATTAAGAGAAGAGAGCATCTTTCGTACCTTTTTAGTTTTGAAAATGATATCCGTCATTTTATGCGCCACATTGGGGACTGTAGGTGGTTGATCATTTGGAGGTAAGGTGAGAGTAGAATTGACGGCGAACGAGGCAAAATGTTCAGCCTTGCCCAGGGCGGTAGAAACAATTTCATCCCCTGAGACAAGAGGTGGGAACGTGCTCTTGCAGAAATTATTCCCAATAGATTTAGAAAGATTCCAGAAGGGTTTGCTGCCGCTGGAGCTTAAGAGGACTTTGTTTTTGATGTGGTTATTAAACGAGTTTTTTGCCTCAGAAAAAATGCGGACATACCGGTTTTCTGCGTCGTTAAATGCTTGACGGTTTTCTTGACTGGAATTGGGTAGAAGCTTTTTGTGAGCTTTGACCTTTTCAATTCTGGCCTTGTCACATGATTTAGAGAACCAGGGCTTTTGAGTGGCGGCAGAGGTTTTCTGTGTACGTGGAATAAATAATTCCATGCCAGCTTGGATAATTTCGGTGATGTTTGGTCAGATATCAGAGGGGTCTTGATGAGAGAAGCAGACAGACGCCCACGGAAATGAGGAAAAGTAATCTCGCATTTCGTCCCAGTTGGCGGAGTTTGAGTGCCAAACGATACGTGGGTGTGATTACTGTGTGACCTCGAGTTGCATTGCGCAGGAAGCAGTGACCATGCTGTGGTCTGAGCGACCAAGGGGGGCGGTGACTGATATCTTATAGCTGTCAGGATGTGTAGTAAGAAGGAGATCCAAGAGATTTGAGCTGTCTGTTGGGTTGCGAGGAAAGTAAGTAGGTTGCTGAACCATATTGGCTAAAAAATTGCTGACTGCAAAGGCCTCCGCTGCTCTTCCTTGTGGATCGGTTTTTGAAGATCCTAGCTATTCCTTATTATGGACATTGAAGTCACCAAGAATAGCGACCTCGGAGGAAGGATATTCAGAAATCAGATGATCGGTTTTTTCAGAAAGGTAGTCAAAGAGCTGGACAAAGTTGTTGTCAGAAGGTAACCGGTAAATGCAACAGATGCATTTAGTTGCAGCCCTGAGAGGGAGTTTTATCCATAGTGTATCTTTTATTCCAGCTTCTAAATTGGGGAGTCTGGTGCAGGGTAGATTGCTACGACATAAGTGCACCCGCCATTATGGCCGCCCTTCATCATGTTTGTTAAAATCGCCGATCTTTCGCATTGATTTTTGTCGTTGAAGTCAATTTTTCTGGCATTATGCTGAGGTATTATTACACGCCCCCTGGCAGAATGGATGAAGTTGTGACCTGTGAAGACTTTCATGTATAGCTTCGAGTTCAATTTTTTGAGAATTGTTCAAATTTTCCCCTGAGGATGACCACTTTGAGTGTCGAAACGCGTCGGGAGTAAGAGAAATCTTAAGTAAATTTTGGTGTCTGGAGGAGAAGCCGCTACATTCAACGTTTAATTATGAAGATTGACTGTAGAGTTTAATAAAAACGTACACTCGTGTGAAAAACAGATATTGAACAGAAACTTCCCGTTATCAGCTATTCGTGCAGTCACAACTTCACAAAACTCCAGCCGCCGATCAAAATCATCTTCATTCAGTTGTTGTACAAGATGAAGTTTATACGGGTGAAATTTATGATGCTTCAATATTCGCTGAATAGTTCTTTTTTTGATGTTTGAAAGAGTGGCCAATTTTCTCGTGCTCAAAGTTGGGTTTGCAGCAATTTGTCCTAAAACTTCAATCTCAGTAGTCTCATTTATAACCGGAAATTCAGGTTTAGGATCCCGTTTTTTGTTGGCTACTGAACCAATTTGTCGAAACTTTGCAACTAACTCCAAAATGTATTTTCTGTTAACATGTCTGTTCGGATGTCGTTCATTAAACAAATTTGCGATACAATTGACACAGTAATCGTTTTTGAGAAAAAGAGTAATTATTTCAACCTTTTCTTCTACAGAATACACCATTGTGAAATTAATGTTCGGTAGTACTATCAAGCATTTCTCTCATTCCGATAAGATATGTTCTGATAGTCATTTTTTGTTTGTTTGCAAACCAACAAAACATTGACTATCAGCATATTTCTTATCGGAATGAGCGAAATGCGTTTTTGCATCTTCAACTGTGAATAATTTTTAAACGAGTTGATAAAACTTCCAAAAAAATTAGTGTGCTGAATTCAGAAAAGAGAGAGATTTCAGATGATGTAACAATCGACCCATGTTCCCTATTTAAAATATAAGGGTTGTTATCACCACCCTTAAGGGGTTGATGTGATAAAGTTGAGTTTTATGTCAAAACATGGCTTCCTCAATATTAATATTGAAGTGTTTCAGCGTTTCTTAAAAAAAATTCTCTGGGCGAAAATCGGACTGTTTCGTTTTCAATGCGCCACCCTATATAGAGTTAGATTTAAAGGATACAAACAAGTCATGTTGACTTAGGTATCCAAGGAAATATATTTTAGTTGCATTAAGATGATTCTGGTATTTGGAAGTGTTTATGAACTTAAGTTCTGTGTATGAGCTCGTGTATTGTTAGGTTGAATAAATTGAATTGAAATTGAAATATAAAAACATTTCCGACGATGTTGAAATATTCTTCTAATAAAAAGTTTGGGTCACCTTCCATAAAGATATATTTAGAGTATTCTATGAATAGAAATTTAACAGGACAATGACACAGCGCCAAAATAAAAAGGTATATATGAAGCGACGACGTGTAGTCTTTAGGGCGCTGTTGAATGTTTTCCGTTTCCTTGTTGGAAGTGGATAGTATTGAAAAGCAGGGGACGCTGTTCTCTTCACCGGTAAATCCTTTTCCTGAAAACTTGCGATTGGCATGATCGTAAATTATTTTCAGGTTCTGGTAACCTGAAGTGTCTTTTTGATGCTTGCGAATTTTTTATTGAATGCCCCGCTTTTATTGGCTTTTCGATATTACAATTCATTTTTTCCGTTAGAAAGTTAACATCAAAGCAGGCAATAGGGTTTTGTGTTTCTTTGTAGTATATATTCGGAGACAAACTTATTGGGTTGTTAATAATTTAGACTATTGTGTAACGTAAAAAACACACCTAATGTTCAATCTACATAAAGGCCCAGTAAGTTATTTAGGAAAATGGAATTCCTAAAAATTCGTTTTATATTCCATAAAATTATAAATAACTCTTTGAGCAATAAATTGTAATGAAATTGATATGAAGGGGGTATTTAACACTAATTTAATAAACCACTACATGGAAAAAAGCCTGGACGTAGCAAGTGCGTTATGGTAGTGAATTTTCAAAGAAATGATCTGGCATAAAATATTTTATTATAACTTTTTTTTGTTGTAACATAGAAATCTAAATTTTGTCGTGTAGTTTACTTTTTATATCATTAACCTACCTACTAAATTTGGTTATCATATCTTTTTTACTTTTTGAGAAAATTTTTTTTTAAAATAAAAACTCAAATTTTTTTCGGAGAACCTCATTCGATTTTCCTGAATAACGAACTTGTCCAAGCCATTTACAAAAGGAAGGTACCTGCCAAATCTTATCAAAATCAGCCCATTATGTTTTGAGTTATCGGTGTGATATATATATATATATATATATATATATATATATATATATATATATATATATATATATATATATATATATATATATATATATATATATATATATATATATACATATAAAAATTGAAACTGACCCCGGATATGGGTTCTAGGGGTCCTGGTTCGCGCTCATTTGCAAAAATTATTTCAAAATTCAAAAGTCGGGATCTCCCCATAGTGAATTTTTTCTACGAAAATTCACAAATAAATATAGAGCATGAAACTGAAAACAAATTGGGGGTGCGGTTTCGCCGTTATTATTTGTATGTGGCTTGACTATGGAAATAGACATTGAGCTTGTATTATTTATTGAAAAATCAACTGCTAAACGTTAATTTACAATATAAAATTAAGTGATATTTGAAGACAAATTGCAACCATTTAGAATTACTCTTAGTGCGTTTTCTTTAAAAAAATTCACCATTGAGAAGGATTTAGAAAAAATTTCTTCAAACCAGCGAGAACCAGACCCCCTAAAATCCATATCCGGGGTCAGTTTCAATTATATATATATATATATATATATATATATATATATATATATATATATATATATATATATATATATATATATATATATATATATATATGTGTGTGTGTGTGCGTGTGTGTGTGTCACACCGATAACTCAGATAACTAAAAAAATAATGCCCCTATGACGATCAAATTTAGTGAATATATTTCTTTTACAAGTGGCTTAAAAAAAGGTCGTTAGCCGGTAAAATCTGCCCAGTCCTAATAGATTAAACATTGCTTTGTTTTAATTAGACAGTCGGATTCCTCCCATCCGTCCCAGTTCTGAGCTGACTTTTAATGCATCTAATTTCGACCACGTTAGTTATAATGCATGTTTGTAAAAAAAGAAATTCGATACGCAGCAAGTGCGTAATGGTAGTTAATCTTTATTAAAACCTGCTCAGTTCAAATAGATTAAACAATGCTTTATTTTAATTAGACAGTAGGATATCCCTTTAATGTATCGATTTTCGACCACGTAATTATAATGCATGTTTGTAAAAAAAGAAATTTGAGACACAGCAAGTGCGTTATGGTAGCAATTTTTTATTAAAATCTGCTTTGTCCAAATAGATTAAACGGTGCTTTGTTTTAATTAGACATTTGGATTTCCTGGCCCGTGCAAGTTCTTAGCTAATCGTTAATGTATCAAATTTCGACCTCATAATTCTAATGCATGTTTGTAACAAAATAAATTCGGGAAGCAGCATGTACTTTATGGTAGCGAATTTTTATTAAATGCTTCAAATTTTAATAGCTCAATTTGATATTAACCTATAAGGTGCGTTGGCTATGAAACTAGTTTTTTCGGGAACATTTTAAGTTTATTTTCGAAACATGTTTGTACATCTTCAAACAAAAAGTTATTTTGATGATATATGGTACATTATTTCTACTATATAGGTCATACTGGTAACCAAATTTGATGCCTACTTTCTTTAAAAAACACATATTTCCTATTTAAAACGTTTTATGAAAATTAACTACCATAACACACTTGCTGCGTCCAGACTTTTTGAAAGTCGCCTGATATGTTTTAGTGAAACATTTACGAATTTAAAACAAAATGGCACCAGTTTTTACCTTGTGTGACCTGAAGCGCTTAGACGACGAACGGAACCTGATTTTTCAAATTAAGGCTCTTTTAAATGCTTTATATTTATAGGATTTCTTAGGCCATCTTTAATACCTGCTGGTTTCGTACATAAATTAGAAGGGACAATGGAGAGCTCCGGTGGTTCATTAGTAAGAACGTGTGCCTCTGAACCGAAGGGTACTGGGTTCGATCACAAGGTTCTCCTTCCACTTTTTCAGTACATACTGTAACATTAACATCAACCGAGGTTCTGGCATTGTACTTGAGCAAATTGAATGTCTGCACGTTCCGCTTTCGGAGGGGATGAAAAGCCGTCGGTGTTTCACACGTTAAAGATCCCTACCATCCTTACAGAAAGGCAGGGGCACTAGTCGGGGAAATAGCGTAACGATCGTCAAGTCTTTAAAAATGATATGGTGAATTGGGGTCTTCATAGTATGTAATTAACATAGTATATAGTTGCACACTAAGATAGTGACATCGCAATGCATTTCACAATGTTAATTTTCCGGCAGGTCAAGTCCTAATATAAACGTAACGTGCTTTACAAAAGTTATATCTAAACATGCTGAATGAAATCTAACTACCTAAATTTATTATACTGCGTGACCGCAGATGGTACAAATTCGAATTCCGAATCAAGTAATACTCTACATCGCTTCCTTCTCGCAGTTCAAGGTATTATTTTACTTGGGGGAAAGCCTCTGAGATTTATTCTACGAATATGGTCCAATTTCACTATAAGCTCAGATTGAAATCAGCGAAGGAGACACCGCTTTAAAGAATCACCAGGTTATCTTTTAAAAGAAAAAAGATTTATTACAAGATCCGGATTAGATTGAAATTTTTTTGGTATTCTATAAAGCATATTTAATTTAAAAAGCCTGAACGCAGCAAGTTTGTTATGGTAGTGAATTTTCATTAAAACATTTTTAATGGCAGATATGTCTTTTTTTTAATGAAAGCCACCATCAAATTTGGCTAAAAATTTTTACACATAATTCTGCTAAAAGAATACATAAAATTCAAATTATATACTTAATCTGTAATTAAAATTGAAAATAAAATAATTTAATTGCAAGAAAATCCAATAAAACCTTTTTTTAAATGCCTCTAACTTTTTTGTCTTTAAACTTACAGACCTAAATTTAGGTAAATTATTCACTCTTTATATACATACATACATATATATATATATATATATATATATATATATATATATATATATATATATATATATATATATATATATATATATATATATATATATATATATATATATATATAATTGAAACTGACCCTGAATATGGGTCCTGCGGGGCCTAGTTCGCACTCATTTGAAACAAAAATTCTAAATTCAAAAGTCAGGATCTCCTCGTTTATGATTTTCTTGAAAGAAAATTCACTAAAATAAGCACTTGTGAAGCCACGGGAAAAGTCTACGACTGCATTAAATATGAAACATTTTCACTAAGTTAAGGCTAGAACAAACAACAGGATGTGCTATTCAAATTTAATTAAGTCTCAAAACTTTCATTTCCTCTTTATAAAATTATTTTTTATACAAAAACTCGCTAAAAAATTAATAAAAAAAGTAAAGTCACTAACTAGGATTATAACTCGTCATGTAGGAGTCGATTATACGACGTACAGGAAATTAGACTACTGAGCTACGCTCTAACAGGTATATCCCATAATACATGTTAATTCAACGTTTTACAATTTACACAAAACGATTTTGGTTTAGAATGGATTTTTTTGCTCATACTTTAACGAAACCAAGGAAAATAACGACATAGATACATATACAGGAGCTAGTCATTTCTTGTGGCATTTTTCACTCGCATTCTGATCAATCAATTTTGACGTTTTAACTTTCATGAATCAGATTTAATTATTTGAAAATTAATTTACCTATAACTTTTTTGTCTTTCAAGATAGAGGTATCTGTACATGGTGTATACTTTTTATAACAGAAACTAGGGCACAAAATTTGGTAGCCTTTACTTTGTTATTTCTGGAGATATGATTTTTTTTTAGAGAACACAACATTTTTGTGAAAAACCTGGGCTGATTATCTGATTAACAAACTTATCCAAGCCACTCGCAAAAAGAAGGTATGTGCCAAATTTGATCGAAATGGGACCATTGTTTTTTGAGTTATCGATGCGATATATATATATATATATATATATATATATATATATATATATATATATATATATATATATATATATATATATATATATATATATATCTGCCTAGCGTTGAACACACTGAGACCTCACAGACGATTTCCGGAGAGATTTCGGGAGTAGGAAGATTGAGGCCCCATAATCGAGCTACCACAACCCAACCCACCTTTGCCACCGCTCTAAGGAGTAGGCAGATTGAGGCCTTATAGTGTCCTTACATATTTCCTTTACCCACCTTTGTCCACCACTCTAAGGAGTAGGCAGATTGAGGCCTCAGAGTGTCCTTACATATTTCCTTTACCCACCTTTGTCCACCACTCTAAGGAGTAGACAGATTGAGGCCTTAGAGTGTCCTTACATATTTACTTTACCTCTTGAAAATGGCTCCAAAACAGGAGCCGAAACTTCGAGTTTTCATAAATTCTGGACGCGGTTCAAACCGAGAACCAAGTATGTATCACACTAAAGACCGCCTAAATCTTTCTGAACACATATAATAATAATAATAATAATTTATTGAACAATATACCTCTTTTTACAAAACAACTTACAAGATTAATCAAGAGCCTGATTGAACAAAATTGAACAAATATACATTTCTCACAAAATAACTTACAAGGCTAATCAAGAGCCTGGTTGTTCAATAACGTTAAAAGTCACCTAAGTCGAAGACTTGTTGGTGATACTTGTAACATCATTATCTCTAAAGATAAGCTAGGGCACACTCTGACACTGTAAAGAAATACAAACAAAAACCAAAACTGCAGACTAACTCCAGCGATTCGCGGAAAATATAAAAAAACATAACTATGCTTTTTGACTATAGATAAAATCTCTTTTACCAAATGTCTTAAGCCACACTATGGGTAACCTACACACACACACACACACACATGCGCGGGCCCCACAGGTCAGACGCCAGGCACAAGAAACAACAAAATACAAAGGAAAGACCACTACACCAGCATATTAACCTCCACGACCCTGTGGATTACTTCACGATCTAGTCCAACTATCCACTTTTTTAAACCGACTTTAAAACCTCGAAGTCCATGCTGCTGGCGAATTTGGGCTGGTATAGAATTATATATTCTTACGCAAAGGTAAGCATAGGAACGCTGTGCAATTGTCTTCCTAGATCTTTCTGTTTTAGATGCGTGTGCGCAGTGTCTCGTATTATAGTTGTGACTCAACTCCTTCAATTCACATCGATGAATATGCTGGTATACAGCAGCATTAAAGTAGAAAAGCTGCCTAATACCCAGCAGTTTTGTCTCACCGTATAAAACATCCGTAGCATATGTGCGTTCTTTACCATAAATCACCTTGATGAGACAATTTTGAGCAATCTGTAATTGAGATATATAACACCTTGCAGCACCACCCCAAGCTATTATAGCATATCGTAAATGACTCTCCACTAAAGAATAATATAGAATCCGCAGGTGTTTGATGTGTAGCATCTCTTTCAATACTGCAAATTTTACCATCACAGAGCGAATCTTTTTAGTTACATTTAAAATGTGGTGCTCCCATTTCATGTGTGAATCTATAGTAACACCTAAATACACCGCATGCTTCACACTTTTTATCTTCATGCCATCACATATTTCCAAGGTGGTAAAAGTTGGCAGGTTCCTTTCGTAGCATGAAAATGGTATACACACTGTCTTCGCCGCATTTACAGTCAACAATCGGTTTTCAAACCATTCCAGGATTTTTCGAAAATCCGATTCAACTGTAGATTTGAGTATATCCCATGATTCTGCGTTATAAAATATAGCAGCATCATCCGCGTATCCAACTATCTTTCCTAACGATCTAACATAAAAAAGGTCGTTTATATAAATATTAAATAATAAGGGTCCTAGAATGGTTCCTTGCGGAACACCACAGTTCATTTTTACCACATCACTCAGAACACCATTCACACACACCACCTGATATCTGTCAGACAAATAGCTTTGTAAGAGCTGTTGTTGTCTCCCCCTAAACCCAGTTTTTTCCAGTATTTCAAGCAATCTTGTGTGATCAACCGTATCGAATGCCTTTTTTAGATCCACCAAGACACACAATGAAGGTCTGGTGTTATCCAGACTGTGATATATATTACTCGTCAGTTCAATTATGGCATCCTGCGTAGATCTCTTTGTCCTGAAGCCATACTGCCTCTCAGATAATAATCCATATTTATCGAGATAACCATCGAAGCGTTTTTTCAGGAGACACTCAAAGACTTTAGCGATACTGGAAATCAGTGATATCGGTCTATAGTTAGCGGTATATATATATATATATATATATATATATATATATATATATATATATATATATGTATATATATATATATATATATATATATATATATATATATATATATATATATATATATATATATATATATATATATATATATATATATATCATATATATATATATATATATATATATATATATATATATATATATATATATATATATATATATATATATAAACTGAAACTGACCCTGGTTATGGTTCTATGGGGCCTAGTTCGTGGTCATTTAAAGAAATTTGTTCAAAATTCACAGGTCGGGATCTCCTCAGTAGTGAATTTTTTTAAGAAAATTATGAAATTACTGAAATAAGTTTACTGAGGAGAAGTCTAATTTTCATTAACATAACTTTGAGCGCAAGGATATTTTTATCAACAAATTGCTTTCACGAATAAATAGGTTAAAGTTTATATTATATACAATAATAATCTAGCAGACTACAAATTTCTTCCATTTCTTTTAACGTCGGTCTATCTCCGCGACTATGGCCAATCACCGACGCCAGGGAACAGTTTTACCTCACTGTCATGGAAATTTTATCGAACCCTTGTCTTTCTGTAAGGAGGGTAGGTATCTTTAACGTACCCAACATCGCATGGACACGGGACCGATGGCTTTACGCCCCTGCTAAGGATGGAAGCTTAGAGGCGCACGTCTTTACCACTGAAACACTGAGGCTCTAGTTGCGACTTTCTATTATGCTATTATGCGCCAACCACTGACCCTCAATTGTAATATTATATTATTTTAAATATTTCACAGAAAGTAGTTCACCTCATTTGCAATCAAATCAACGTCATAATTAGTTCTGCTATAAGAGTGATCAAGTAGGATATAAAAAAAATTAAGTTTTTGAAATGTTACAGATCGCAGGTGTTCGGAAAAATTTACGTTTTGATAACAGATTTTCATAAAAATTATATACATGCCTTTTTTATATAATCATACAAATTTAAAACTGTTGATTCGGATATGGGTTCTGGCGGGCTCAGTTCACAATTATCTGTTTTTTTTTCAAAAGCCTTTAAGTGTGAACTTGTGATAAGCTAATTTTTCTACGGAAATACGCTGCAATTGTGTTTTCCACAAAATTAGAAAAATATCTACAAAAATAGGCCAGAAAATCCAATTAAAAAAAATTCCCGCTAAAACTCTCTAAAAAATATTTTTACAATAAATTGTGGACGAGGGCGATTGCAATCTAATAGTATACGTGTGGGCGTGTATATAGCCATAAAAGTGTTTAAGAAGGAGAGCACGACACACAACGGTTTCAGCTGCCCCATATCTACGAGTATTTGGGCACGTTAAGTTCATATTAGAAAACAACTTGCAAAATGGCTGTACCGACACAAACAATTGTTAATCTATTACTTTCAGTTGGTGTTACGATAGCAACAAGAAATTTGATCGTTGGCTCATCCGCCGTAAAAGCATGTTCCAAGTTTTCGGTATTACAACCAACAAAAAGCATCATATGTTAGTGAATTTTCTTTAAAAAAAATCCACTAATGAGGAGATCCCGACTTTTTAATTTTGAAAAGTTTCTTCAAATGAGCGCGAACCAGGCCCCTCTAGAACCCCTGATCCAGGGCCAGTTTCAATTTATATATATATATATATATATATATATATATATATATATATATATATATATATATATATATATATATATATATATATATATATATATATATATATATATATATATATATATATATAAGTACACTTGGAGAGCCCAAATCACCACAACACATTTTAAAAAGACCTGACGATCGTTTCACTAACCAAGTTAGCGTCATCAGAGGATGAAACATTCTAAATACTTAAAAAACTAACATCAACTTATATACCGGATCTCAGGTAAAGAGATCGAACCGAGATGAGACACTAGTCGTAGGCAAATTCCACAGTGTATTGTATTTTTATCGCCTGACCAGGTCTTTGCGCTATCCTTATTGCTTTATCTAAAAGTGTCCATCTGTAATAGTCTTGAGAAAGTTCAACGCCCGCTAAATTAACAACGGTTCCTTTGGCGGCAATAACTGTATACTTGTTATCGGTAAAAACGTGCCGAAAACGTGGGAATTTTATTTAGCAAAGTAATCTATCAAGTGACTCGTAATTGGCGCTGGTGCACTGTTTATACATTCTTTGTTGCAACTATATTTCGCAATATATACGCTCTCAAACCCATTCAGCTGACCTGGTTTTCTAACATTTTTTATTAATTTCAGATTTTCTTTATCAACGTGATGATTACTATCCCAAATATGTCGGGCGACGGCAGACTTATCTACAGTACCGTAACGTAATTGGGATATGTGTTCTTTGAATCTGATTCCAATCGATCTTTTTGTTTGTCCGACGTATTTAAGATTACAATCTTTACAACTTATTTCATAAATTCCCGACATTTTTTCCGCGCTATCCTTGTCTTTTGGATTACCTAGCAAGTTTTTTAAAGTATTTGTTGTTGAAAATGCTACCTGTAAGTCGACTTTTTTAAAAATGTTGTCTAGACCCCTCGTGATTCTAGGTTCAAATGGTAAACAAACAAAGTTTTTTTTCCGATTTTTCGCTTCTGAACGTCGATGATTGCGTCACCATTTTCTTTGTTTTCTGTTTGTTGATTAATTTTTCCACTAAGCCAGCAGTGTATCCATTATATTCGGCCACGTTCCTAATATAATTTAATTCTTTGGTATATCTACTTTTGTTTAAAGGAAAATTAATTAATCGATTTACTAAAAAATTCAGACTGGCCATTTTTTGTGCGTACGTATGATGTGAGTCGCTCGGGATGTACCTTAAGGTAGTGGTTTCTTTTCTATAGACATTGAATTCTAAAGTGTCTTTATTCTTGATAACTAGTACATCTAGAAAGGGTAGTTTATTATTAGTTTCTAATTCGTGGGTAAATTTTATAAAATCAAATTTATTGTTTAATTTGGCAATAAAATCTTCTATTCTGCAAATGTTTGTGTCAAACACCGCGAAAATATCATCCACGTAACGACACCACACTCTAGGGAAATAACCACTTTCACTAACGGATACACTGCTGGCTTAGTGGAAAAATCAATCAACAAACAGAAAACAAAGAAAATGGTGACGGAATCAACGACGTTCAGAAGAGAAAAATCGGAAAAAAACTTTGTTTGCTTACCATTTGAACCTAGAATTACGAGGGGTCTAGACAACATTTTTAAAAAAGTCGACTTACAGGTAGCATTTTCAACAACAAATACTTTAAAAAACTTGCTAGGTAATCCAAAAGACAAGGATAGCGCGGAAAAAATGTCGGGAATTTATGAAATAAGTTGTAAAGATTGTAATCTTAAATACGTCGGACAAACAAAAAGATCGATTGGAATCAGATTCAAAGAACACATATCCCAATTACGTTACGGTACTGTAGATAAGTCTGCCGTCGCCCGACATATTTGGGATAGTAATCATCACGTTGATAAAGAAAATCTAAAATTAATAAAAAATGTTAGAAAACCAGGTCAGCTGAGTGGGTTTGAGAGCGTATATATTGCGAAATATAGTTGCAACAAAGAATGTATGAACAGTGCACCAGCGCCAATTATGAGTCACTTGATAGATTACTTTGCTAAATAAAATTCCCACGTTTTCGGCACGTTTTTACCGATAACAAGTATACAGTTACTGCCGCCAAAGGAACCGTTGTTAATTTTAGCGGTCGTTGAACTTTCTCAAGACTATTACAGATGGACACTTTAAGATAAAGCAATAAGGATAGCGCAAAGACCTGGTCAGGCGATAAAAATACAATACACTGTGGAATTTGCCTACGACTAGTGTCTCATCTCGGTTCGATCTCTTTACCTGAGATCCGGTATATAAGTTAATGTTAGTTTTTTAAGTATTTAGAATGTTTCATCCTCTGATGACGCTAACTTGGTTAGTGAAACGATCGTCAGGTCTTTTTAAAATGTGTTGTGGTGATTTGGGCTCTCCAAGTGTACTTATTAAAAACGTATACCAAGAATTTGTAAACGGGCCAATTTTGTAATATAAACTTTTCCGCTAATCAAATGATTTCAATAATATTTGTTTTAATTTAAAAATCGAATTGTGGTTGAAATCTTCCCAACGCAAGGGAAAGTTGACCATATTCGTAGGGAGACTTGGCCATGTCTATTTGTATAGGATAAATACTGAAGGACACGTTGTAATAATCAAATTTGTTGAATGAAAGTAATATCAATATTAAAAATACAAATTTCTTACCAATTATTACTTAATTTAGGTATTACAAACAGTTTTTAGTGAACTTTATAAATGAAAAGTGAATTTTCATAGAAATGATCTGGCACAAAATATTTTAAAACTTTTTTTTCTTGTAACATAGAAATCTAAATTTTGGTATATAGTTTGCTTTTTATATCGTAAACCTACCTACCAAATTTGGTTATCATAGATTTTTTATTTTTTAAGATAAAAATTTTTTTCAAATTAAAACTCAAAATTTTCCCGGAAAACCTCATTCGATTTTTTTGATTAACGAACTTGTCAAAGCCTTTTACAAAAGGAAGGTACGTGCCAAATTTTATCAAAATCGGCGTATTATTCTTTGAGATAAAAATTTTTTTCGAACGAAAACTCAAAATTTTCCCGGAAAACCTCGTTAGATTTTCCTGACTAACAAACTTGTCAAAGCTATTTAGAAAAGAAAGGTACACGCCAAATTTTATTAAAATCGGCTAATTACTTTTTGAGATAATAATTTTTTTCGAATGAAAACTCAAAATTTTCCCGGAAAACCTCGTCCGATTTTCCTGACTAACGAACTTATCCAAGCTATTTACAAAATAAAAGTACATGCCAAATTTTATCAAAATCGGCCCATTATTTTTTGAGTTATCGGTGTGATATATATATATATATATATATATATATATATATATATATATATATATATATATATATATATATATATATATATATATATATATATATATATATATATATAAACATATAAAAATTGAAACTGACCCCGGATATGGGTTCTAGGGGTCCTAGATCGCGCTCATTTGAAGAATTTTTTTCAAAATTCAAAAGTCGAGATCTCCTCATTAGTGAATTTTTTCTAAGAAAAGTCACTAAAAACGGAAATTTGTATCACCAACGACTTATGGGCCACCCTGTGATTGTAAAAATATTATTTTAAGATGTAGCTCAAGAGACCGTATAATTAATATATACAAATTTTTTTCATATCTTATTTAATAACGGATATATTGGGCTTTGTTGATTTTTTACGTAAACTCGACAAAAATTATATACCATTAAACGATAAACTCTATAGCTAAGACTACTGCCAAGCATCAGAGAAAGGGTCTATTTGAAATGAATTTTCTGCAAATATTTTAGTAAAATGAAGGACAATGACGGTTGAAACTAATACTTTAGGGTTTGTGAAACATCCTTCTTGAGACATTTTATTTCTATAGCCCATATTAGATTCAAGTTATTTGCCTAAATGTTGCCAATTTTGACATTTTAAAGCGCCACTTTGACGTTTTGAGGAAAACCCCAATTTATTTTTCTTTAAATGCCTATAACTTTTTTGTCTTTTGACCTATATAGCTAAATTTTGGTAGGTGACTTACCTATAAGGATATAAACCTGCGTGCCAAATTTGGTTGCCCTTACTTTGTTAATTCCGGAGATATAAATTTTTTTCGAAAGAAAACACAAAATTTTCCGGGAAAACCTGGGCAGATTTTCCTGGCTAACGAACTCATCCAAGCCATTTGAAAAAGGAATTTATTCACCAAATTTAACCAAAATCGGCCCATTATTTTTTTAATTATCGGTGTGATACATATATATATATATATATATATATATATAAATATATATATATATATATATATATATATATATATATATATATATATATATATATATATATATATATATATATATATATATATATATATATATATATATATATATAAACATATAAAAATTGAAACTGACCCCGGATATGTTTTCTGGGGGGCCTAATTAGCGCTCATTTGAAGAAATTTTTCAAAATTCAAAAGTCGGGATCTCCTCATTAGTGAATTTTTTTTAAAGAAAATTCACTAAAAGTATTAACAATTAATAGATATATTTCAAAATTTGTCTACCTTAACTAAGCACCTTAATTAAAGAGATCAATAATCAGACATTAATAGTCTAATGGCACATATAAAATCACATTCAGTTTAATCATTAATCTGCACATTCATGGCATATGTAATGTTCATCGTATTGATTGGTCAATCCAACACATATCTCATGAACATACCTCTTGCAAGAAATACACAGTCTCGTGCTTAGAAACTCTTCTCTTTGGCATACGAAACAATACCAACGATTCTCTATATCCAGACCTTCTTCCGAATAATCATCAGCAGAGTCATCACCATATGGAATGACGTTTTCGGCTTCTGATTCGGCTTCGATGGTTTCACCACGATTTTTGATCTTGGATATTTTTCTCTTTTTGTTTGCACTTCTTATCTTACTTCCTGTATTTCTCTTATTTGGTCTCCCCTTCATTGGTTTCTTTTTAATTGCAATATCTTTGGTAGATTCATCATTCTCTGCTTCGCTTTCACTACTTTGAAGAATTTTATTTTTTGTTTTGCTTATACTAGGATTTCTTTCCTTTTTATGGTTTATTTTAGGTGTTAAATCATCTTTTGCGTCTTTTTCTGGAGTTTTTGTGAAAATTTTAGTTTTCTCTGGTTGACGGGCACGACGTGTATTCTTCCTGGGTGCATCTTTTGGGTATGGATTTTCGGAATTGTGGATGAGCCTGATGTGCCACCAGCATCATTTTGATTGTGTAAAGGCAAAACTTCTTTTGCTTCTGAAATTTACTGATCTTGACTAGTGGACAATAGAGGCTCAAAGTCAGTCTTTTCCTGTTCACTTATAATTGATTCAGCAATGACCGCAACTTCTGGATTAACTGGTGGAACAAAATCAGCTACAACATTGTTTCGTTCTTGAGGAGTGACCGAGTTTTGATGAACATTTGCTTCAGTTTGCATTATGCTTGAAAGTGATTCAGAATTGCCAGATAAACTCTGAGGAATGCTATCCAAATCGTGCTGCAAAGATGACGTTTCATCCATATCAGCGCAGAAGCCAAGTGACGAGACGAAGAAGGAATTACAGGAAGTAATTCATTATTAGACAAATTTCTGTCAGTGACTGTCTTCTTCCCCAAATATATCAGGGTTGGATAGATGTATGCCGGAACTCTTGAATCCACTAAGAATGTTTGCCTGACTGATAGCTTGTGACATCATTGTTTTTATAAACCTAGGGATATTATATATTGTTACGGTTTTACCAGGATATGGCAGCATCCAATTGTTCATCACACTGTTGTATCTTGATTCAAACGAAGAGTAAACGGCTACATCTAACGGTTACAATTTATTACTGCAGTGAGGAGGAAGCGTCAGCAATGTTATACCGTTGTCTTTGGAAAACTTGACCACATCTACGATTACATGATTGATTGTGATTATCGAAAACCAACAGGACAGGATTCTGTTTCGATGCACGGGAATACTTGTTGAAATGTTCCATAAACTTCAAGAAACTCTTCGCAGTCATCCACCCAGTAGGATACGCGTCCCCGTCTGACCCTTCAGGCCCATCAACCACAAAATCTGGACGAAATTTCACCCGCGGGAATATAAAAAAGGGTGGCATGACATTATCAATTGCATTGGCCGCAAAACAGACGATAACCAGAGTTCCTCTCTCTGCAGAAGTGACCTGTCCTACTTGTTTCGATTTTTTGCTTGCTAATACCTTTGGACAGTCTTCGACGGTAGTGCATCCTGTTTCGTCGCAATTATAAATATTTTGCGGTTCAAACTCATATCTTTCTCTAACTTCAAATTTTGAAAAAAAAATCGCCCACGTTATTTTTGTTGAAACTGGTTGCTCTCGATAAACTGGTTGCGTCAGGAGTCCGTAAACTTATCTCTGGATTCCTAAGAAGGAATCCACGGAACCAGTCTTTTCCAGCTGAATTATCCCTTGGCCAATTATTTGGAATGTGTTTAGAGTTTGATGAAGCATATTCAAATGCTAATTTAAGCGCTTATACGCGAGTCAGTAGTTCATTTTACTGCAATTTAGTAAATATTCCACCAAAAGTTTCTCTTCGGCAATTGTACAAATCTGAAAAGCTTTATATGAATTATCCTTGTCGTCAAGCTTCAGCAGTTTTTGTTCATTATTGGTGTACCGACGTAATGTGATCCTGTCGATCCCATATTTAATAGCTGCCTTTCGAAGAGAAACAGCCGACTTCACTTCTTCAATAGCGTTTTGTAATTCCTGCTTGATGACTTTTTTGCGGGTAGAACAAACCTTAGTTTTATATCGACACGGCATGATGTTAATACCTGCAAATAAAAACAGACAATACCTAGATACATATCTTACTATTAAATAATATACGCAAGGGAGAGTTGAACCACTGATCTAGTCTCCCTCAAGCATTGTGGATCCAGTCTCCCTACTCTCATTTCCATCACTTCACGGCGTGCAGTAGAGATTTCGATAAATCAGAAGAAAAAATACACTACATTTTAAAGTAACATAAATCCAACTATCCAAGTATTATATAAAACATTGTGTACCTTAGTATTTGTCGATGTAATGTAAAAAAAAACCAAAAAAAAAATATTTCTTTCCACTTACGGCGACCAAAAACGTGCTTACATCACTCACAGGCGAACCGGCATACTGGCAGCCAAGATGGTAGCACATAAATGTCACACAATAAAAGAGCGTGCAACGACCTGACAGCGAAATTTAAACGGATTTATGCGTTCTGGAGCATGTCTCCCACCTGATCAAGTCTCCCGGATTTCCACTACCTTACTAATAGTGTACCTTTCTTATGAAAATTCACTATTATAATGCACTTGCTGCGTCCAGAACTTTTTTGAATTTTAGCCGGTCTTTGATAATAGTAAAAGTAAGTTACAAGTTCGACCGCATTTTTTCCCATTGTCTAATTGCTATACGATTTATCTGTCTTTCTAATATATTATAATCGAAAGTAATAAAGAAACTACGGTGTTAATGCCTTTATAGGAAAAGTTCTAAGTAGAAACTCTATTGGCGAAATCACCACCATTAAGCAATTTTTCACTGTCGTTTCCCTTTCAGGGTTATCGGCAATCCACAGGAAACATATAACCTAGCATGTTTCACTAAAATAAATTATGTAGTTCATCAATGTTAAGACACACCTACCCTTGCAAATAAGGCAGGCGCCTAACCGAAACAAAAAATACAAGGAGCTATTTAGTTACAGAAACGATCAGTGATATTCAGATTGAAACAGGCAGATGGAATAAATTCAGTATCTCAATTACCGTGCATATTTATAGAAAATTCCGAAACGTTTCCATTTTAGATTAAAAAATATCATCTTGCCACCCCAAATTTTTAAATAAAAAAGCCCCTACTTTTACTCTATTTAAAAGTAATATAGTTTTGAAAATTATTGCAAAGATTAACAGTAAAAAATATTTCTTTTTTTAATTATTTCCTTAAATTTCAACAACACACCACGAGAGCTTACAGCCTAAATACTATCGTCCCGTGTGTGTAGAGAAGGAGGTAAGAGGCAACTTGTTAATTCTGGACTTGAAGGTTTGCAGGTTTGGGGGAGAAGGAACAATATGTGCCGGCAAAGAATTCCACAAGTTGGAAGTCCTCGGGACAAAAGATCGGGCATAACAAGATGTTCTATGTCTGGTGACCTGGACAGTAAAAGGGTGCATTCGCTCTGTTCCCCTGGTAGATCTGTTGGAGGCAGCAGGTGGAGGAACTATGGAAGAAAAGGTAGAGGTCACCAACGGCTGGTGGGAAAGGGATGGCAGCATTTGGGTGTGGGTAGGGTCACCAATGAGAGGTATAGCTCTCTTCTGAATGGACTCAAGGATAGCGAGTGTAGAAGCGGCAGCAGCACCCCAGATGTGGGAGCAGTATTCGAGGTTTGGCCTTATTTGTAAAGTATATAAGGTATAGAGATTAGCTGGTGAAAAGTATTTGCGAGCACGGAAGAGGAAACCTAATTTCTTAGCAGGCACTTCTACAATTGATGCCACATGTTGGTGCCAACTGAGATTTCGATCCACAGAAATGCCAACAAGTGAAAAGGACTCATTACTTTGAATAACTTGGTTGTTCATTGTGATGGTTCTAGGGCTGGTGTATCTTTTATGAGAAAGAAAGCAAGACTGAGATTTGGTGGGGTTGAATTGTACAAGATTTCTGCTTCCCCCGTCTAATATTTTTTGGAGATCCACGGAGACAGAACCCTCCATGTGTCTGCGATCCTCATCTAGTTGGGCCAAAGAGACAGGCTTAGAATATTGTATATTTGAGTGGAGGGTGCTGTCGTCCGCGTAACTGTGAACTGGGTTGGATGTGTTAGAGAAGAGGCCATTGATGTGGAGGAGAAACAACGTAAGGGCTAAAGCTGAACCTTGTGGAACTCCTGCATTTATTGGATATAGTTTAGAGTAATGGCCATCCACAACAACAGAAATGCTCCGGCTGTAGAGGAAGTTTGCTGTCCATGTACATAGTTTTGGTGGTAGGCCATAGGCCGGTAGTTTATTAAGCAGCGCTGCGTGCCAGACCTGGTAGAAAGCTTGGATATGTCTAGCGCGACAATCTGGGATTCACCGTGTAGTTTCATAGACCTGTTCCAAGAATGGGTCACAAAGGAAAGGAGGTCGGCAGTTGATCTGCGCTGACGGAATCCATACTGCCTGTCGTGGATTAGACTGTGTTTTTCAAGAAGTCTTAGTAATTCGGTGTTTATATACTTTTCCATCACTTTAGAGATGACTGAAAAGAGATAAATAGGCCTGTAGTTGCTAGGAAGCGCTTTGGATCCTTTCTTGGGGACGGGTTGTACTCAAGCAGTTTTTACTAGGGAATATGCCTCTATTGTAAGATGTCTGAAACCGACGAGTCAGGACAGGAACAAGTTCTGGTGCGCATTTTTTGAGAACAATTGCTGGGATCTCATCAAGGCCACAGGCTTTCCTGGTATCAAGAAAAGAGAGCATCTTTCGTACCTTTTTAGTTTTTAAAATGATATCAGTCATTTTATGCGCGACATTGGGGACTGTTGGTGGTTGAACATTTGGAGGTGGGTTGAGAGTAGAATTGCTGGCGAACAACGAGGCAAAAAGTTCAGCCTTGCCCAGGGCGGTAGAAACAGTTTCATCCCCTGAGACAAGAGGTGGGAACGTGCTCTTACAGAAATTATTCCCAATAGATTTAGCAAGAGTCCAGAATGGTTTGCTGCCGTTGGAGATTAAGAGGACTTTGTTTTTGATGTGGTTATTAAACGAGTTTTTTGCCTCAGAAAGAATGCGGACATAGCGGTTTCTTGCGTCGTTAAATGCTTGACGGTTTTCTTGACTGAGATTGTGTAGAAGTGTTTTGTGAGCTTTGACCTTTTCAAGTCTGGTCTTGTCACAAAATTTAGAGAACCAGGGCTTTTGAGTGGTTGCAGAGGTTTTCTGTGTACGTGGAATAAATAATTGCATGCGATCTTTGATAATTTCGGTGACGTTTTGTGAGATATTAGAGGGGTCAGAATGCGAGAAGCAGACAGACGCCCATGGAAATGAGGAAAAGTAATCTCGCATTTCGTCCCAGTTCGCGGAGTTGTAGTACCAAACAATACGCGGGTGTGATGACTGTGTGTCCTCGGGTTGCATTGCACAGGAAGCAGTGACCATGCCGTAGTCTGAGCGACCAAGGGGGGCGGTGACTGATATCTTATAGCAGTCAGGATTTGTAGTAGGAAGGAGATCCAAGAGATTTGAGCTGTGTGTTGGGATGCGAGGAAAGTAAGTAGGTTGCTAAACCATATTGGCTAAATAATTGCTGACTGCAAAGGCCTCCGCTGCTCTCCATTGTGGATCTGTTTTTGAGAATCCTACCCATTCCTTATTATGGACATTGAAGTCACCAAGAATAGTGACCTCGGAGGAAGGATATTCGGAAATAAGATGGTCGGTTTTTTCAGAAAGGTAGTCAAAGAGCCGGACAAACTCGTTGTCAGAAGCTGACCGATAAATGCAACAGGATAAATTTAGTTGCAGCCCTGAGAGAGAGTTTTATCCATAGTGTGTCTTTTCTTCCAGCTTATAAATTGGGGAGTCTGTTGCAGGGTAGATTGCTACTGACGTACGCGCACACGCTTCCATGCAATCTAAAGAAAGTAAGGAGCTCATACACTGGTAAATTGAGGTGATTAGTGGCTGTTTTGGCACTGATTTGAGTTTAGGTGAGGAAGAGGAGTTGGGGCCTATTAGCCTGGAGGAAATGGTGGACGGAGTTCAGGTTAGAATTTAGGCCACGTATATTCGAGAAGGATATGTTATATCTTGATGCTGGCGCCCCCTGTACACCCCTCTCCCGGAGATCCGAATGGAGGGGTATTTAACCTCCGGAATCTTTTGTACAAGGAGGAGCCATCATCATTTTTGTTTATAAGGGAAACCGACTCATACACCAGAACCGGAAACGTCCGTTGGGACTTCACCGGCCCCTTGACGTAAGGGGTGGTACCTCCTCGGGCGTGAAAAAAATCCTTTACTATCACTTAAAGGAAAAGTTCCCTACCACCTACCATATTGCAAGTATACTACACCAGCTAACTATTAAAGAGCTGACCAGCTCTAGAACCTACGAACTTGCGAACTCGTCCAAAAAGTATATACAGAGTAATTAAACCAAAAAACCAAAAAATATCACAGAGATCTACCAGTCCAGTTTCACCGCTGACAATTAAGTCTATGTCGGCCAACGTTGAACTGCTAAAATTTTTTTTGGAGTAAAGTGCATTGCCAGCCAGCATCCGCCTTAGGACACTTCCAAATTTCTTCTCAGGTTATTCCTTCATGGTGTCTGGAAGTTTATTATAGATCTCTATCAATTGATAGCGAACATTTTTTTGTAGCAAAGTGAGTCTGCTATTGGCATTGGCTAGGTGAGATCTGTTTCTTGTGTGATGGCAATGATTGCCCTGTAGGTATACTAATTCACTATATTTTTTTTACGTATATGGCACACTCATATATGTACAATGATTATTACCTATATCAGTAAAAGAGTCAACAAAGGTGTCGGATATTTCTTTTTCGTCGTTTATCACAATGCCCTCCTTGTTCTTAATTTCAACTATTTCATTATTCTTCCTAGGATTACAAATTTCGTTTACAGCGCTTCACATAGCTTGTGAGCTGTTTCTATTACTAATCAATATACCCTGATAGTAATCATATGTACAGCTCTTACTAAGTGTGTTTAGTAGGTTTCTATGTCCCCTATAAGCTTCCATATCCGATGCTGTAGGTTCTCGTTTCGCTCTTCCAAAGAAGTGATTTTTTGTCCTTATAAACCTTATTAGTCCACTTGTTATCCACTTGTTTTTCAGCTTTGTTTCCTCCTACTTTTATTTCGTGCGTTTTATCATCCATGTATGCCTTCAGTGTTCTTAAAAAGACCTCAGCTGCTTTCAGCATCCGTCTCTTTGTAGGCGTTGTACCAAACTTCCCTTTGTATAATAGTTATAAGCTTTTTCTGTCCAATATTGGTCTTCCGACTGTATTACTAGTCTCTCTTTTTGATTAAGAAAAAATTACTTGTAAAGCTTGAGACTAGTGGTTTGTTACATTCGTGTCTTCGACGAATGGACTCAATTTGTGATCAATGTTTCTATTTACCTTTACGAAAATATGATCAATATAGCTTTCAGAACTGTCACCGACTCTCGTTCTTTCATTACTTACTGAAACAAATCCCTCTTAGCTCATTAGGTTTAGATAATCCTCACTGGCAGAATCGTAAGATAGGATATCGATATTTATGTCTCCAACAATAATATTCACTTCACCATCACCCCGGATACCTCGTAAATAATTCTCCAAATGACAATTAAAGTCATCTGCGTTTGTTAAGGGTGGCCTATATAGACCTGTTATTTTAATAAATTTTTTTGTCACAACGTTTTATTATAACTTCTATCACATTTAATGGTCCCAAGTTAACAATATCAAAACCACAATTAGTCAGATTTTACGTAAGTGACAACCCATTCATTTTGATTTATGGTAACCCCACCATATATAATACTGTGATCCGGTATTTCATACACATCAAGATCATGTAACGTCCAGGTCTGCGATAGCACAATACAATTGAACACATTGTTGTTGTTAAAATGAATTAGATGGCCTCGGAAGCTCAAGTCCATTAGCCACAGATTTTTCTAATTCAGTTTGGAAAATACAGTCTCATCGTTCTTCGTTATCTGTTATAATGAAACTTAGAAAATCAGAGAAAAGTGTGACTTTTACAGTGAAAAATGATATTCGTTATACATGTTTCCTTACACATTTATGTTTTCTTACATTTATATACACATAGATATATACACACATATATACACATATATATTTATTTTAATTATGTATTTTTGGTTATTTATTTATTTATTTTTCTTTCTTCTTTTTTTTTGTTTTTTTTTAAATTAAATTATGATCTAAGGATACTTGCGCCTAGGGACCCGAATTGAACACATCTTGAAGCTTATTAAGCAATAATTTTGAGGAATCTATGTTTTCCCTAGCTTCTAATATTCTGGTGAAATATCTAAAAACTAGCACTGTTTTTAACAACAGATTTTTGGTAGTTCCAAATGCTGTCGACTAATACAGTGTTAACATTATCAATACCAAAATATCGCGCCTAATCCATCACTTCAGCATGATAAGAGCACTTTTCTGCACTAAAGATTAGTTACTAACAAACAAAATGTCTCAGATGTTAAAACAGCAAAAACATATAGTAATAATAATAATTTATTTACTGATAATATACAGTCTGGCTTTTAACAAACAATACAAGAATATGATATAATTAATATTGACATACTTTTCCACAATCAGGAAATAATAATAAACCGACAAAGTCAGAGACTGTGTGTCGGTAAACTTCAACATACATTTGCCTACTTTGTAGGTTATTGAACAGAAATGCGTCCCGAACTAAACTCACATAGTGAACAAAAGGATATTACCACCACATACACCCACACACAGAGAGCTACCTACACACATTCGCAATCCCATACACTCGCATACTCTTTCTCTCTCTCTCTTTTTCTCTTAAACACACACACATGCACACAAATTTTGCAAATCCTTCTACTACAATTTTCAAACCAAATCCGCGGCTTTTCAAATCGACTTCCGACAATACCCAGTCTGAGTTTTTAACAACAAATAACAATATCAACATTGGAGTCAATTTTTATTTTCAGGGTTACCCGTTTTCCCCTTTTTATACACCACCAGCAAATAATAACAAACCGACAAAGTCAAAGACTGTGCGTCGGCAAAATTCAGTATAGATTTGCCCACCCTGTAGGTGATTGAACAGAAATGCGTCGCGAAAACCAAACTCTCATAGTAAGCAAAAGGAAATTACCACCACATCTACCCACACAGAGAGAGATACCTACACACATTCGCAACCCCATACACCTGCATACTCCTCTCTCTCTCTCTTTCTCTTGAACGCGCACACACGCCCACATATCCTACAAATCCTCCCATTACAACTACTAAACCAAATCAGCTGTTTTTCAAATCGACAATACTTTGCACTAATTTTCGTGGTACTGTAAGGAGCCAAGTTTTTACCCTGCTTCTGAAAACGAACTCCGATCATATTTTTTTATTTCTAGTGGTAGCATGTTATACAACCTTGACATAATAAAGATATAATACCTCTGTCCCACCGTTTTATGCACTCTAGGAGCCTTCATGTACTGTTCTCTTCTCCCTCCATACGTATGATCCACAATATTAAATTCACCCTTGTGCTTATAATAATATGCCAAGGAAGAATATTAGTACAACTGTCTCATGTCTAACACATTGGCCTCTGCGAATAACAGATCACTGGGATACACCAAAGGTTTACCGTATATAATTTTCAATAATAGTTTGTGGATAACTTCCAAATGTTTAAAATGGCTTTCCAGCATTCCTCCCCACGCCACGATTCCATATCGAAGCAAACTTTCCACCAGAGCATAATATATTATTTTTAGGTACTGCGTGTTGAGTAATTTTTTATGTCTCTTTACTTTACCAATGAGCCCCCTAATTTTTTTTACAAAATATTCAGCATGAGAATCCCAGCGTAGGTGTCTGTCTACAGTAATACCAAGATATTTAATGGCGTCGGCACTAAAAACGATAAAACTCTGGTCAACAAGAAGAGGACCCATCTCTCCAGTTCTATAACTCGGGAACTGTATATATTTAGTTTTTTGACAGTTGACAGCCATTTTTTTACCGTCGAAATATTCCCACACTCTCCTCATCCCAACCTCAGCCTCAATTTTTAGATAATCCCAGTTTTTTGCAAAAAAGAATATGGCTGTATCATCATATAATGTTGAATAAAATTGGTCCCAAAACCGAGCCCTGTGGAACACCACACCTAATAACCGTGCTTTCACTTAACACGCCTCCAACATTTGTGCACTGTTTTCTATTATGCAAATAGCTTTTCATTAAGGTCAAAGAAGTACCCTAAAGCCCACTGATTCATTAAGGTCAAAGAAGTACCCTAAAGCCCACTGATTCCAGCATTTGACAAAGAACCTCATGATCAATAGAATCAAATGCTTTCGATATATCCACAAAGACTACCAGTGCAGGTTCAGACCTATCAACAGACTCATATACATATTTCATCAGTTTTGCTATAGCATCCTGGGTCGACATTCCTTCTCTAAAGCCATATTGAAACTCAGAGAGTATATTGTTTTTTGACAGATAAGAGTTTACTCGCATTGCGATAACTTTTTCTATATATTTTTTTATTACACTCAATAGTTCTAACAGTCAACGAATCGATTTCTGGGGCTTTTCCCAATTTTAGGTCTTCTACAATTTTTCGGACTTCGGTTGCGTCGGTATTTTCCAAGAAAATCGTGTTCCTCCGATGATGCCTGTTTACCCTTGATGTCTGGTTTATTTGCCTTTTGATGCCTCCCGCTAATTTACTCCCTACTTCAGTAAAGTAAGTATTAAACGCATCAGCAACCTCCTTTTTATAGCTCAAAATTACCCCAGAATCTGTCTTAAACCTCTCCTCACACACGTCTCTATTTTGGTTTGACCACTTAATTCCCGGACAGTTTTCCACAGCCCACTCGCACTTTTAGCCTGAAGTTCAATCCGCGTCATATAGTAATTTGCCTTTACATTTTTTATTAGGCGAGCCAAATAATTTCTATAGCTATTATAGTCACTACGTTGAACCTCGTTATCAGGATGCCTTAACATGTCATGGTACTTCCTGTTCTTGGTATCTACAGATTTTTCCAGCCCGACAGTGATCCAACTGGAACGTTTTTTGTCCTTGCGTTTAATTCTGCTGGAACAGTTGACTAATTTTGTCATAAAATATTCTTCCGCAGTGTTGGTATTATTCGCAGCATATACTTCAGTCCATTGTTCGTCTGCCAAAATTCGTTTTAACCTTTCGTAGTCGATAAAACTCCTAGATTGACTAACTGTATTTTTGGGCGGTTTTTTAAGATTTGCTGTCAACCCTATCATGAAATGATCAGTTATGTGAGTCTGATAAATAAACGGTTTTACTTCTGAATCATGTTTCCTACATTTTATAAATGTATGATCAATGCATGTTTTTCACAAACCCTGTACCCTTGTGTAATTCTTAATCATAGACTTAAACGAATTTGCATAGAGTATGTTTAAGTATTCCTCACTTATGTCTGAACGAGCTGCAATGTCTATATTAACATCATCAAGATAAATGTGGTAGTCATATTCAACACTACCCTGGGTCAGGTAACTGGATAATCCCTCGTTAAACTCGTGTGCATCCGATGATGGAGTTCTGTACAGTCCTGTTAGCAGAATAGATCTGTTTTCAAACCTCAGCAAAACCTCAACAGCCTTGTTGTATGTACATTATAATGTCAAAGTTTTTCCATCTCAGATAGTAAAATCTTAAAAACATGCGTATAAAATAGGTTCTTATTTAAAAAAATCAACAAAAGCAAATCTTAAGCATGAACACAGTTGTGTTCCTCAGAAATCAGAAAATGATAAAATATACACTGCACAATGATGAAAAAAAAAACAAATACAAAATCATGATACACCAAAACAAACAAAAGCAGGTATCAACTGAACAACACAACAATAAAAGTCATGTATGCTGTTGCACCCTATCACTGCCCTGTCGCCAAGCAAATCGGTATCAAATCATTCACACAGTTAGCTGTTTCTTAGCAGTTCTTGTGCGCGTAAGATATATCTGATTCATTGGTGTTGGTTCCCTCATTTCACTTCCTCCGCTGCTTATCCGCACCATCCTAGCACCTCAAATGTTATGAATAATACTCCACCATGCACTTTCATCCTCATGTTTACGGTTTGACACAACTTACCCGGTTTCCCTCTATTCATCACGCAGACACCTTCAACATCTTCACCTTCAACTGGCGCCATAGGAGTTCCCGATGCACTCATAAACCGTTAAGGAGCAAGTGGAGAGAAGACTGCATCCGAATTCTCAACCTCAGCTTCCCCGGTTTCCAATCCCGCGGTTTGTAAGCTGTTGACAAGTAAGGTGTTCGTATGCTATCAGTAACGTATTACCCCTAATCCTTGCTGTGCTCCCTTCTTTTTCTTTTTTGTAAAAATATTTCAATTCCAATAACTCAATTTCCCATTAAGCTATAGTCTTCAATCTTGAGCCATAGAAAAAACTAAGTAAACGCAGCGTGGCAACTAAATTAAAGAAAAATAACATAATGAACTTCGAGAATAACTACAAAGTTGTTTTGAAAAACCTTTTTTGTTGTTTTGTTTGCAAAAACTAGTTCGGTTGGATTGACTAAAACAAAACCATCCAAGTCATTTATAAGAAAAATACCTGCCATATTGGTAATTTGGCAAGTGCATTCCCGTTGTAAATAAATTTTTTTTCTGGAAAACTTTTGTAACTTTCATGAAGTTTGTAACACAATTTATTTAAAGCGACTTACAGTTTGACATACATGTACCAAATTTTAATTTTCTGGCTTCATAGAAAATGTAATTTTCTTTAACCCTCTGAGGACACAATTAATTTCTTATTGAAAACATCTATTTTGCTTATAAAAACATATTTATTATACTTATTTAATGTAAAGTAAATGACACACTTATTTGTTTGAAACGTCTTTTGTCCTGCAGGATATGGTTTCCGTTAGTAACCACTTAGTGTGGTACGCAGTGAAACAATTCCGGTCCTTGTTAAGACAGAGTCCCACATTACAAATGGAACATTTCAATATGGTTCTGTGGACATCTTTTGAAGTGCTACAGTTAGCACATCTTAGTGAACTACAACGTTCTGTCAAATGTGCTAATTTATCATATCGTACTTCTCATAGCACAATTTTTTTGAATTTATTTGAAGATGAGCTGGACAGTTTACGGCCACGTTTCTCATTTTCAGGTGAGGCACCAATCAAACCAACAGCAACTGACAAACGAAATTGCTTAAGACTCATAGTTTTTGCTGGTGTTCTCTGCTGGTACAAAATGAAGCTGTTTACTATACATGCGTCCAGAAAATACCAAAGAAGTCTGTGCCACAATTTGTGCGATTTTCGGTCCAATTCATATCATGATTTGTACATGTCAAATTTATCGACATATCCCATATGTCGATTGTATTCTTTCACGAGCATAGGGCAGTTTATTTCCTCTACCAAACCATTCTGCCTTTTTCTTGAGGCTGTTTTTACTATGGGAGGATTTTGGTAATTGCTTAACAACAGAACACTGCGTTTATCCATCCACTTCAAAGCGGCTACACCGTCCCTGGAAACATGCCAATCTGACTGTCCTCGTTTTATAATTTTGTCGGCTTTGAAATCAGGTAGATTTGTTTTACCACGACGAACTGTCCCACAAGAGTAAGTTCTATCTTGAAGCAGATCTTGCTGAAGCTGCACAGAGTTGAAAAAACTGTAAAAAAAAACTCTATGGTATTTACCAACTAATTTTCTTGTCAGGTCTTTTACAACACGACTTCCTAAGTTCTTTTCAACAGGATCACTAACTTTACCCGTATATATTTGAAATTGTCACATATAACCGGTAGAATCGGCTCGTACCCAAACTCTATATCCACGTTTGGTCGGTTTCATCGGCATGTACTGCCGGATGTTACTTCGTCCTTTGAATTTGATCATCGATTCATCGATTGATTGGTATTCACTTGGATGTAATGCTATAGCGAAAGTCTCTGATAATTTCGTCAGTAGTGGCCTTACTTTGTACAACTTATCAAACCCCACTTCGTCTTTCTTGGGTTGCAGAGCATTATCATTCAGATGTAAGTTGGTAAGTAGACATGAAAATCTGTTCCTTGAAATTTCAGAACTTATATAGAAGTCTCTCATTTCTTCTCTGGATGACCAGTAATCTCGATAGCTAGGCATCTTCTTCAAAGTCATTATCATATTTGCTCCAAGAAATCTCTTGACTTCGTCGTTATTAGTAGGTACATATGGTTTTTGGCAATTTTGCTGGACAGCGTACAAGTTAGTTTGAAACACAATATGATTTATAAGCTCTTCTGGGAACAGATGAAGAAACATATCGTTTGGGTTCTCCACACTTTCTGGCACGTTAGGACCAGTTTGCTTCGAAAATGTTTGTACTATAGTAGTGAACTGAGGATCGTTTGTCCAGGAAATTGAACTTCTACATAGTTTAGTACGTAGTGCGGACAATGGGATGTCATCATAAGGGTCATATTCACTTGTACATGTTCGTCTGATTCGTACCAGATGTCCATTGATTCTATATCAAACAGTTCTTGGCTTGGATCTGAAAGCTCTGCTTGATTTGAAAGTTCTGCTTCTTCGTCATCTACATCAGATGTGATAGATTCAATATCGCTGGGAATATCGTCTAAAATTGCCCAAATTTTTCTTTGAGACATTGTCTAAGTCTTCAAACGTCCACTTATCTTTACAACCTACAAAATAATAACACGTTAGCCCGGTGGTTATCAGCAGTGACCACACATATTACATGTCATGCGAAGAAATTATAATCAGACACTGAAGCAATTACACTAATAATGTGTTTGTATGATAATATTTCATAACTTACCAGACATTTTTCAGAATATTTTCCAATAAAAATCACGAAAACTGGTATAACACAAACATAACCTGCACACATGAAAAACGCGCGGACTAATTCCAGACGAATTGAGATTGAAAATTGAATAAATGCCACTAGCAGTTACCAGTGGACATAGGCAACCCATTATACATCATAGCAGTCATTGGAAACCAGTTGGCATTGCTAAAACCGATTTCATAGAAGGTGGTTTCTGTCACTAACGAGTTGTCCTCAAAGGGTTAAGTAATGGTTTACTGGGACCTCTAAAACCATTTAAATTTTAAAAATTAGTTTTAATAATGTACCTTACTCATAGTGTACAATTCTTATGAAAATTCACTACGATAACGTACTTGCTGAGTTCCGAACTTTTTTTACATTAATATTATTCTTACTATTTTTATTATTAATTGCAGACATTTTATAAAATGCGTCATTCATGATTTTTATTTAAAACTGTTTCGTAATTGCATACTACAAAATTTTTATGAAAATATCAAGTTCTATTTAGTGATAAATGAAATCCGAGATATGACATATAATTTATTTTCTGCTTGTAGGTGGAGAATCGTGCAAACCCTCGAATGGCCGCATGAGACTGCGGCGTTCAGACATCAGTAATATAGAACGTGCCAGAAGTAGAACTTTGAGAATGACTGTGACTATAGTGGCAGTTTATGTGTGGTGCTGTACTCCTTACGTCATCATTACCCTGTGGTAAGTGCTAGTTTTATAGTTTCAGCGTTACGCTTCTTTATTTTTGGCTTTTTGGCGTACTCTAAACTGATCTTATATGAGTCGCGAGAACTATATAAGGGGGCGCATTGAAAACGAAACAGAACAATTTGCGTCCAGAGAATTATTTTTTTAAGAAACGCTGCAATACGTCGATTTTTATATTAAGGGGGACATGTTTTGACATAGAACTCAACTTTGTCACATCAACCCCTTAAGGGTGGTGATAACAACCCTTATATTTTAAATAGGAAACATGGGTCGAGTGTTACACCATTTGAAAGCTCTTTCTTTTCTAAATTCAGCACACCAATTCTTTTGGAAGTTTTATCAACTGGTTTAAAAATTATTCACAGTTGAAGATGCAAAAACGCATTTAACTCATCCGATAAGAAATATGCTGATAGTCAATGTTTTGTTGGTTTGTAAACAAAAAATTGACTATCAGAACATTTCTTATCGGAATGAGAGAAATGCGGTTTATTATTTCAGTTTATCGGTCGGTTTGATACTTGATAATACTACCGAAAATTAATTTTACAATGGTGTATTCTGTAGAAGAAAGAGTTGAAATAATTACTTTTTTTTTCAAAAACGATGACTGTGCCAACCCTACCGCAAATTTGTTTAATGAACGACAGAAAATACATTTTGGAGTTACTTGCAAAGGATCCTGAACGTGAATTTCCGGTTAGAAATGAAAATACTCCGATTGAAGTTTTTGGACAAATTGCTGCAGGCACAACTTTGAGCACGAGAAATTTGGCCACTGTTTCAAACATCAAAAGAAGAACTATTCAGCAAATATTGAAGAATCATAAATTTCACCCGTATAAAATTCATCTTGTACAACAACTGAATGAAGATGATTTTGATCGGTGGCTGGAGTTTTGTGAAGTTATGACTGCAAGAATAGCTGATAACGGAAACTTTCTGTTCAATATCTGTTTTTCAGACGAGTGTACGTTTTTATTAAACTCTACAGTCAATCTTCATTATTGTCGTTATTGGGCAGATAATAATTCAAGAAATTTTCACAAAGTCCACACTCAAACTCCACAGAAATTGAATGTCTGGACTGGCATTTTTGGAGACCGTTTAATCGGGCCAATTTTTCTTGATGGCAATTTGAGTGGCTAAACGTATTTGTAGTTACTGGAAGATATTGTTTACCCTCTACTAATTGACATTGTTGAAAATGATGATCGCTATCAAGAAAATCAATTAGTGTTCCACAAGATGGAGCTCCTCCGCATTTTTCATAACGTGTTAGGGAGTTTCCAGGACAATGGATTGGGCGTAGAGGTGCTATTGAGTGGCCCCCTAGGTCACCGGATATAACTCCTTTGGACTTCTTTCTATGGGGCGATTTAAAGGGTAGAATCTACGTAACAGAACCGGAGTATTTGGAAGAATTACGACGTTGTTGAAGAATTTCGTCTAATAATAACTCCACAAATGCTCAAGAATGACAGAGCCCGTTTCGAACAAAATTTGTACTTTTGTATGGAAGCTGGTGGTCAACAATTTAAACACTTACTTAACTGAATAAACATTTTTGAACCTTTCGTGTGTTTTTTAGTTTCTTTAAGGAAAAATTGACTAATTAGTGCATTTCTTATCACAATGAATGAAATACGTTCTTGCAAATCCAACTGTGAATAATTTTTAAACCAGGTGATAAAACTTCCAAGAAAATTAGTGTGCTGAATTCAGAAAAGAAAGAGCTTTCAAATTATGTAACACTCGACCCATGTTCTTTATTTAAAATATAAGGGTTGTTATCACCACCCTTAAGGGGTTGATGTGTCAAAGTTAAGTTTTATATCAAAACATGTTCCCTCAATATTAAGATTGACGTGTTTCAGCGTTTCTTATAAAAAAAAATTCTCTGGACGCTAATCGGTCTGTTTCGTTTTCAATGCGCCAGCCTGTATAACTGACCCAAAGGCATTCTTTATAATTATGTATTATTTGTAAGGCAATGAATTACACAATATATTACAACAATAAGGTAAGACTTGTGGCTGTGCTAAAATGCAATTTTAAATGTTATACCAAAAAAAGGTTATGTACTAGATAACCTAGTGTAGTTGAAAAATGTCTACAATTTAGGCTGGGAAATATTTTGGAGCTAAAAGTGATAAGTAAGGGTTGTATATGGGGTTGCTTAATGTCTATGTTTTCTGCGGTAGTGCCTTCGATATTAATTTTACGAGAAGAAGCCAAGATAATTTTTTTGTAGAGATGCTACAAAAGTATACAGTATACAGGGTGAGTTAGTTTATAACAAAAAAAAATCTACAACCGGATAGAACCCCCAATTTTAAAAGAAAAGACTTGTTATGTATAGCATGTTGTGAAACGTTTTGTTTTTTAAATACAGGGTGATTAAAGTTGATCTCTGATGTTGATTTTGATTAATATTTTTCGAAACATTTTGAGATCAAAAACGGACTTTTTTATATTTCAGCAACACACCACGAGGGCTTACAGCCTAAATACTATCGTACCGTGAGTGTCGACAAGGAGGAAAGAGACAACTTGTTAATTCTGGACTTGAAGGTTTGGAGGTTCGGAAGAGAAGGAAAAACATGTGCCGGCAAGGAATTCCACAACTTGGAAGTCCTCGGGACAAAAGAGCGGGCATCACAAGATGTTCTACGTCTAGTAACCTGGACAGTAAAAGGGTGCATTCGCTCTGTTCCCCTGGTAGATCTGTTGGGGGCATCAGGTGGAAGAACTATGGAAGGAAGCTCCTCTGAGCAGTGCCCGTGCAGATATCTATTAAAGAGAGAGAGGTCGCAAACGGCACGTCAGTGGGCAAGGAATGGCACCCTTGGGTGAGGGTAAAGTCACCGATGAGACGTATAGCTGTCTTCTGAATGGAATCCAGGGTAGCGAGTGTAGAAGCATCAGCGGCACCCCAGATGTCGGAGCAATATTCGAAGTTTTGCTTTATTTGTGAAGTATATAAGGTATAGAGATTAGCTGGTGAAAGTATTTGCGAGCCCAAAAGAGAAAACCTAATTTCTTAGCAGCTGCTTCTGCAATTGGTGTGACATGTTGGTGCCAATTAAGATTTATATCGACAGAAACTCCAACAAGTGAAAGGGACTCATTACTTTGAATAACTTACTTATTCATTGTGAAGGGTCTAGGGCTATGAGATAGAAAGCAAGACTGAGGCTTGGTGGATTTGAATTGTACAAGATTTCTTATTCCCCAGTCTTATATTTTTTGGAGATCTACAGAGACAGAACCCTCCATGAGTCTGCGATCCCCATCTAATTGGGCTAAAGAAACAGGCTTAGAATATTGTATATTTGAATGGAGGGTGCTGTCATCCGCACAACTGTGAACTGGATTGGATGTGCTAGAGAGGAGGTCATTGATGTGGAGAAGAAACAAAGTAGGGGCTAAAGCTGAACCTTGAGGGACTCCTGCATTAATTGGATACAGTTTAGATAAACGCTAATCCACGACAACAGAAATGCTCTGGTTGGAGAGAAAATTTGCTGTCCGGGTACAGAGTTTTGGTGGTAGGCCATAAGTCGGAAGTTTATTAAGCAGCGCTGCGTGCCAGACCTGGTCGGATGCTTTGGATATGTCTAGAGCGACAATTTCCTCGCTACTAGAGTCGAGTTTCCGTTTGCAAGCCTATAAAAAAATGACTACCAGCTTGGTCTTCGTTTGTAAATTTAAATTAAAATAAAATAAATAGCACTATTGAATTTTTTTATCGATCTCAGATGAAATCACGGTGTCCATCATCATTTTTGTTTATAAGGGAAACCAACTCATACACCAAAACCGGAAACGTCCGTTGGGACTTCACCGTCCCCTTGATGTATGGGGTGGTACCTCCTCAGGCGTGAAAAAATCCTTTACTATCACGTAAAGGAAAATTCCACTACCACCTGATTAGTCGCCTCATACGACAGGCAGGAGTTATCTTGGGCCTATTCTTTTAGTTAGTCCCCGGACCCACAGGGGACAATGTAGAGAACTAAACTCATAGATTTCTTGTCATATTATACAGAGTGTTACCAATAACCTAGGCAGCTAATTAATTTCATTGCTGTTATTTTGTTAATATATGTAAACTAAGCGTGCACATATGGCCCCTGTTCAGTAACTTATTAAGATTGTATCCAACGTACAGATAGCAATCTTGATTTGGAATTAATGACCATATGATTTTATGATCACTATGCTGTTAAGAGAACCTTTTCTATGATCATAGCTTATTAATTTACTACTTTATGCCAAGGCTTAATCGTGTGTGCTTGTATTGACCATTGATTTGTTGTGTCATCTTTGTAGAAAACGTATAGTTTCTGAATAAACCAGAGTTTTATCTTATTGTATTTTGGGGTTGCATTTTTGTTCTGCACATACTCTCACTCCCGAATTAGTAGTGTTAAGCTCGTTTAACAGGTTTTGCTGCTCTCACATATGCCTTAGACCTACTTGACTGTTAGTGCATATATATATATATATATATATATATATATATATATATATATATATATATATATATATATATATATATATATATATATATATATATATATATATATATATATATATATATATATATATATATATATATATTAATGTGTGTATGTATAAGCATATATGCGAGTGTTGCTCTTTCATCTTTCAGTAAGCACGAGGTATAGCTGCTGAGAGGTTTCCGCGGTTCTTGATTGGAGTTGGATCAGCAGTAGGTTTAAAAGTAACATAATATGTTATTGCCTCTTATTCGAAATATTGCCTCTTATTCGAAATATTATTTCGAATAAGAGGCAATAGGTGTAAAACTAATGAAGTGGCGCCCTTTTAAGAATATCTTGTTAAGAAATCCTGCCCGTCACAACTGTTTAAAAGCTGGTGGCCACCTATTTGTCGGTAGCTTTACCGTTAACAGTTAAAGAGTTTTGATATATCTTTGTGAGGTTTGAGTTGGGAAACTGTTAGGTAACTATATTCGAAGTGAGGCATGTAGCAACTGTAGCCCATTAAAGACGTTAAAGAAGGTTGTGCTGTTTCATAGTTCTAAAAGATATCAACAATAATAACTATTCAGAAACAATAATCAATTTCCTCTTTAACCGGTCCATTCCTACATTGTGAAGTGAGTACAATGTGTTTAATTCGCAATTTCTCAAAATCGTTATTTTGTAGTTACGTTTCTTTAATCTTAAACCATCGAATTGTAATTCAATAAAACACCAAATTCCGTCCTTTTTAATTGTAGACGTAGTAAAATGTAAATTTAAAGCCTTCTCACACTACGAAACTCATAATGCAGGACCGTATGAGAACCCAATTTTTAAAAAAATTAATGATGGATATTTCGGTACCAAAACGTCGGGAAACATATATTTGGGATACATGGTTGAATTTGTAATTCTATTACCTTTGCTATGGTAAGATAAAAAAAATCAGATTCGTATTAAAAAGGGGAGTTTGCATACATAACATCAAACGTCATTCTGGGCCTATGTTGTGGAGAATGAAAAATTAAAAAATTTAGGTATTGAACTTCCTTTATCTGACTAGTAATGAACACTGTAAATGTCAACTTTTTCCTAATTTAACCGATCCCGCAACCCTCGCCGTTTCGGGGATGACGTAGGCGCACTTGGTGTTTGCACCACCTTGTATGTATATATATATATATATATATATATATATATATATATATATATATATATATATATATATATATATATATATATATATATATTGCGTCACATTTAATTAACATTATCGACTTTCATTTAAGTTTCAGTTTAAATTTTTCTTTTGTAAATAACCTGTTCAAAATTTTTTAGTAGTTACATAAAAAAACAGCGTTACCAGAATTTATTATAATGAACTTGTTACCTTCGGGCATTGTGCTCTTGCAACATATATGAAAGTAAGTAGATAAATAAATAGGTAGCTTTATATATTTGACACTTACCTACCTATTTATTGGTGGTGCTTGTCGAGTTCTTGTTTCAAATAGTTTTGTCTTCTTCACTTAACACCCTACCTGTGTAGTTTAAATGTTCTTGTACGCCCATCAATTATTGTAAGAGCGATAGAAGTGTCAGGAAAGCCATTCGTTAGCGGGTAAAGCCGCAGTTTCTGTTGTGTCATTCATACAACGCCAGCTAGTATACCGGATACGTAATTAAACCCACACATGACATACGACTAACAAACGATGTCGTCATTTTTTACTGGATAACCCTGATGCTTGACGAGCATAAAGTAGTAAAGTCGCCTTTTAGGCGGAAGGTACGCTTTCTGTAAGCCAAAAAATATAGGGCGCATCAAATTAAAGAGACCCGTTACAAATGTATGTATATGTGTTTTTTCGTTGTTATTAAATTGTAAATGTTAATCTCGACCTTAACAGACAAGGCTGAATTTGGTTGTTTTATAAAGCTAAATATTTCTTTGATGAAACTCAGACTATCTACGCCAATAGAGGAGGTTTCTAAAAGTTTGTTATCTCTTGGGTCTATGAAAAACATATACTGGAATAATCTTTATCGTAATCGTGATTTTTACCGAATTTTATTAGAAAAGATTAGCTAATAATGATATCGCGACTCTTAAAAAAAAAGAACGAATTAGGTACAGTAAGTCCTTGCATAACATCGCCTCATTTAACGTGGTTTCACTATAGAGCCGCAGTTTGTTGTAGGCAAATGTATCGTTTATCGTTAAAACTGAATCTTTTTTTTTTCAACAACACACCACGAGGGCTATCGTACCGTGGGTGTCAACAAGGAGGAAAGGGGCAACTTGTTAATTCTGAACCTGAAGGCTTGGTGGTTCGGAGGAGAAGGAAAAACATGTGCCGGCAAGAAATTCCACAACTTGGAAGTCCTCGGGACAAAAGAGCTGGCACAACAAGATATTCTATGTCTGGTGACCTGGAGAGTAAAAGTGTGCATTCGCTCTGTTCCCTGGTCGATCTGTTGGGAGGAGCAGGTGGAGGAACTATGGAAGAAAGCTCATCTGAGCAGTGCCCGCGCAGATATCTATAAAAGAGAGAGAGGTCACCAACTGCACGTCGGTGGGCAAGGGATGGCAGCCTTTAGGTAAAGGTAGGGTCACCTATGAGACGCATAGCTCTCTTGTGAATGGGATCCAGGATAGCGAGTGTAGAAGAGGCAGCTGCACCCCAGATGTGGGAGCAGTATCCGAGGTTTGGTCTTATTTGTGAAGTATATAAGGTATAGAGATTAGCTGGTGAAAAGTATTTGCGAGCCCGGAAGAGGAAACCTAGTTTCTTAGCAGCCGCTTCTGCAATTGATATGACATGTTGGTGCCAATTGAGATTTAGATCCACAGAAATGCCAACAAGAGAAAAGGACTCATTACTTTGAATAACTTGGTTGTTCATTTTGATGGGTCTAGGGCTGGTGTATTTCTTATGAGAAAGAAAGCAAGATTAAGATTTGGTGGGGTTGAATTGTACAAGATTTCTACTTCCCCAGTTTAATATTTTTTGGAGATCCACGGAGACAGATCCCTTCATGAGTCTACGATCCTCATTTCATTGGGCTAAAGAGACAGGCTTAGAATATTGTATATTTGAGTGGAGGGTGCTGTCGTCCGCGTAACTGTGAATTGGGTTTGATGTCCTAGAGAGGAGGTCATTGATGTGGAGAAGAAACAAAGTAGGGGCTAAAGCTGAACCTTGAGGAACTCCTGCATTAATTGGATACAGTTTAGAGGAATGGCCATCCACGACAACAGAAATGCTCCGGTTGGAGAGGAAATTTCCTGTCCAGGTACAGAGTTTTGGTGGTAGGCCATAGGCCGGGAGTTTATTAGTTTATTAAGCAGCGCTGCGTGCCAGACCTGGTCGAATTCTTTGGATATGTCTAGAGCGACAATCTGGGATTCACCGTGTAGTTCCATAGACTTGTTCTAAGAATGGGTGACAAAGGAAAGGAGGTCGGTAGTCGATCTGCGCTGACGGAATCGATACTGCCTGTCGTGGATTAGACTGTGTTTTTCAAGAAATTTTAGTAATTCGGTGTTTATATACTTTTCCATCACTTTAGAGACGACTGAAAGGAGAGAAATAGGCCTGTAGTTGCTAGGAAGCGCTTTGGATCCTTTCTTGGGGATGGGTTGTACTCGAGCAGTTTTCCAGTTACTAGGGAATATGCCTCTATTGTAAGGTTGTTATTCTAAAAAACGTCTGAAAACAGTAGGTAAAAATTTCAGGACTCACCAAGTGCGTTATAATAGTGAATTTTCATAAGAATTTTACACTATTAGTAAGCCACATTACGAAAAGTAATACTTTTAATTTAAACAGACGTCGACAATCGGGTTTGGAGATCTTAATACAAGCTCTTTTACAAAATATCTCTCTTTCTATGAGCATAAAAAATATTTAAATCTTGTGTTCTAGCTCCTTTTAAGAAAAAAAAAATGAATGCCCAAGACTCAATTTTCTATGATGCTAGACAATTAAAATTTGGCGAATACAGATACTGTAAGTCTCAAAGAACTTGTATTACAAATTTCATCAAAGTTACAAAGGCTTATCAGAAGGGATAACCCAAGAGGTCAATTCATTACTCAAATAACTTACCTACTGGAAAAATTAATCAACATATATTGACATATTCTTATTCTTTGATTTCCATATAATCATTTACTATTTACCTCAACAAAATAGACAAAACACATTAATATTCTTTAGTTTTTGAAAGCACAATATAGGTACAAGATGTTATGTCTATTTCAATGACAATCATTTACTACTAAACCTCAAAGCAGAACTGTTAAACCGTCATAAATAAACAAAATATGTTCTTGTTATTTAGTTTCCAATATTAAGCTATATACAACACTACAATAACCTCAAAACAACTGTCAAAACACAATAAATAATCAAAATACACTATCCCATCTTGTTTTTGCATTAAGTAGCTGATATAAAACTTCCTTATCTTCCCCTACAAATACGCGCATCCGAATTTACAAGAAGGCAGTCATTAGGGTGGGATCGCCACAGTTGGGGTATGAACTTTATCGTTGCAGTATGATGTATGCATGTGGTATATGTATTATTCTATGCGTGGCAGGTGACTACTCTGTCTTTGTCTGGCATCATATTTTAACCACTTAAGTTGTTTCAATCCATGTTTTTCAAACTTTATTTTTAATTTGGGAAAAACTCAAAATTTTGTGAACCAAATTACTAAAAGTTCACAACAGGGGTTTATTCGCTTCAATTCTAGCTAACTGTAAAGTCTCATTGCAAATACTTCGACACTTTCAAAAATATGGCGTATTCAAAAATATTGTTGTATATTTTTTAGGCAAAATATGTCCGTTATAACTGACTGACGAACTCGCCGCGATTGTAACAAAATGAAGGCTTGTGCCAAGTCTGGTTCAAATCAGAGTATTTTTGAGATATCGCTCGAATACATATATATATATATATATATATATATATATATATATATATATATATATATATATATATATATATATATATATATATATATATATATATATATATATAGGGTGTTTCAAAAATGATGGTCTATGTTACAGGTGCACATTCAGCACAAAAAATAAGACTATTTTTTTATATAAACATGGGTCCGCAAATGCTTAGTTTTTTAAATACAGCGTTACAGTTAATTGTTTTTTACAGTTTTTCACGAATAAGTCTGAGTAAAATTGAAATTTTGACGTGAAAGTTGGCATGCGGGGGTTTTTGAGAGCAAGAAATTTAAATATGTTATTGGTAATAACACTGCTGGTAGAGGTCGCCACCTGTAAGACTATGCTTGCATTCAATTGACTATAATTTTTTGACACCCAGTAATATCGACCTACCGTATAGCTACATTGCAGCCCTTATCAATTGTTAGCAAAAAATGTATATTTGATCAAAATCTCTCAGACACACCATTTTCGAGATATTTCAATTTTTGTATGTCGATGTCGCTCAAAAATTATTTTTTCGCAAGTAATTAATTGTATTGTCTGCAAATTCTAACAACAAATAAAACAACAAATAAAAAAGTTTATAACATTTTATGATACCTGACTACAATAAATGTTCAAAATGGCCACCCTCCACTTCAATACACTTTCGTATTCTGCGGAGCATACAACGTCGTACTCTGTGAAATATTTCTGGTGTATTTCTAATTTGTTCGCATCCAAGTACAATTCTTTGCTGCAGATCATCAACATTTACATCATTTGCTTCATAAGCAATACTTTTGAGATGCCCCCATAAATAAAAGTCCATAGTATTTAAATCAGGGGATGGAGCCGGCCATGGCTGAGGTCCACCGCGTCCGAACCATCTGCGTCCAACAGTATTGCATAGGTAATTTCTGACATTTAGGGCGAAATGTGTGTGTGTGGGGGGGGGGGGCTCCGTCATGCATAAACCACAGGTTATGTCTCATGTCAATAGGTACATTTTCTAATAACCCATTTTGCAGGAATTCAAGATAAGTTGTAGCATTAAGTCTGTGAGGTAAAAAAATTGGTCCTATCAAATTACACCCTACAATTCCAGCCCATACATTTAAGGAAAATTGCTGTTGTTGATGCCTTTCAAAAACTGCGTGGGGATTTTCGTGAGCCCAAATATGGCTGTTACAAAAATTGCGGATCTCGTCGCGCCTAAATCCAGACTCGCCAGTGAACAATACACAATTCAACAAGTTCTCTACATTATTATGTTGAAGAAACTTTGCTGCAGATGATCATCATCATTGGAAAAATTGTAGGCGAGGTATAAAGTCTCTTTCAGGTTATAGTGCAAGCACACGTTGTATGTGATATGGACGCAATTGTTGCTCGTGAAGAAATCGCCATATCGTTGCATTGGATGCTCCCAGATGATTGGCCATTTCCCTAGTACTTATTTTTGGATTTTGTTTAATTTCATCCAGAACAGCCTCTTCAAAATCAGCATTTCGTGCACTTCGTGGTCTGCCTCGATCAGCAGTAACTTTATTAAGGGTACCTGGTAAATATATATATATATATATATATATATATATATATATATATATATATATATATATATATATATATATATATATATATATATATATATATTCAAAAGAGACAAATCGATGTATTAGATAATGTAAGTATGTACCTGTTTCTCGCACGTTGAAACATCCTTCTGTCTGGAATTCTCTGATTTGGGAAGGCTTTTTCATACAGTCGTTTTGCCTCATAACAGTTACCAAAAGCCCGTGAATACATAACATGCATGTCTGTTGGTTCATTATTGGTAAAGACTTCCATATTGTTAAAAAAATTACGGACAATACAATATTAAACGTAAAAGTCAAATGTAGTATATGTCACGACGAAAACGCAAAAGTCAAGTCCCGTAACGATGGTAACCACTTTGTTAAATGGTTTGTTCAAAGGTTGTTATCATGGTTCTTTATTTTATATTCATGACTGTGTCTTGTCAGTTCTTTCTTCTGGTAAGATTTTAATTTTTAACTAGAGAATAAGAAAATTAAGTTTATACATACTGATAGCAAATAAAAGGTGAAAAATGTATTCCTATGATTCGTCGCAGAATAAACAAAACAAAAACTGAAATATCTCGAAAATGGTATGTCTGAGAGATTTAAATCAAGTATACATTTTTTGCTTACAACTGATAAGGGCTGCAATGTAGCTATACGGTAGGTCGATATTACTGGTTGTCAAAAAATTATAGCCAATTGAATGCAAGCCATGTCTTACAGGTGGCGCCCTCTGCCAGCAGTGTTATTAACAATAACATATTAAAATTTCTTGCGTTCTAAAACCCCCACATGCCAATTTTCACGCCAACATTTTAATTTGACTAGGACTTATTCGTGAGAAACTGATAAAAACAAATATCTTTAATACGCTGTATTTAAAAAACTAAGCATTTGCGGACCCATCTTTATATGAAAAAATAGTCTTATTTTTTTGTGCTAAATGTGCACCTATAACATAGACCATCATTTTTGAAACAGCTTGTGTATATATATATATATATATATATATATATATATATATATATATATATATATATATATATATATATATATATATATATATATATATACATATACAAATACAAATTCAAACGGACCTTATATATGGGTTCTACGGACCCTAATTCGCGCTAATTTCAAAAAAATTTCCGAAAACCTCACCATCGTTACCTCTCTATTAGTGAATTTTCTCAATGAAAATTCACTAAAAAGGGAGACATAATACAGAGGTGTCCCACGTAGACCTTTCATTAGCCGTTTCTGGGGTACGGCTCACAATTGAATTCTGAAAATTCACGCATGTGGGTTTCTCGAAATTTACAGTTCACCTAAAATATTGACGTTAGTATGGGACTTTCGGATATAGCGGAAGTAGACGTCAACTTTCTTATTTCAAATAGAAGATGGTATTTTTTATTACGTATCTAGATTTCTCGTCAAATTTTATGGTTGGTTTTACAAATATATTAACATTTTTCCCAACCACTTTTGAGATATTTGACTTTTTTCAAAAATTTCTTAAAAAACATTGTCATATTTACACACCCGTATCTCTCTTATTTTTCAACCCGAAGAGTTGAAATTTTAACATGCAAATTCCGAAATGCCAGAAAATATTTGGAATGTACTAAAGCTAGTACAAGTTAGACAGGGTGTGCGAAATAGACCGGTCAATCGTGACAACTTTAAAACCTAATAACTCTCTCATTTTAAATAGAACACACTATATTTGATAACGTTAGTTCATGTACTTTTTATTATTCTTTTGATTGGTGTCAGCATTTCCTTTACCTACCTCACACCGATTTGAAGATATTTAAACATTATTTGCGATAAGAAATAATTATTAGTCAGTTTATCAAGTTGCCTAGAAGATGAAAATTTTAAACCTTATCTTCGGACATAAGTAAAATATGCGACCACTTTTGAATATAACTTTTATTTACGAGGAGTATAATCGTATAATTAACATAAGATGTCGTATGGTTGCAAAGAGATTTCCACATAAACACAGATCAACTCGTTACATGATCAGAACACTACTAAAAAATTTCTAAGAATGGAGTGTTTCGTCCAAAATTTCATAAGAGTAAAGCATTATTAGGGAACAAAGAGATTTTTGTGTTACCACTTCACAATAAATGTTCGAAATTTGCAACGTTCACTTCGAGGCATATTTGCGATAAGAAATAATTATCAGTCAGGTTATCAGGTTGCCTGGAAGATGAACATTTTAAACGTCATCTTCCGACAGTAAACTTAATGGTTGTACTGTAAAGTACGTTTGTCAATTTTATTTTAATGAAAGAGAGTATTTTCCACAATGATGGCACACTTCAATTACTAAAACGATGACTTTTTAAATTTAATTATTATTTACGGGGAGTGTAATCGAATTATTAGCAGAACATGACGTGTGTTTGCAGAGAGATTTCAAGATAGACATAGACCTGCAGTTACGGAAAGGACTATAGAAAATTTACCACAACGATAATCAGAGTTGAGTGTAATCATGACAGATCACCGGCACATCTGAGCCGAATTGGCGTTCTGAACACCCGTTCTGCTCTTGTGATTGGGTCACTGGTGCTGACCTAAATCATATGTTATTCGCCTGTCCACTCAACAGAGAAGCTCAGAACAATTTCCTATATGCTTTACAAAATGTAAACATAACAATTCCACTTAATATTACTGATTTGCTTGGTCTGAAAAATAACATAGTATATACTTGCCTAGTGCAGTTTTTTGCAAAATAAAGCTGTCACTATGAAATACAAAAAAACACATAGATTAGTCATAGGTTAAATTTAATTTGCAAGTTTGTTTAGAAAATTTTGTTATGTTCTTTACTTGTACAAATTAGGTTAAGTCTCCTTTTTTCAACACTATTGTTGGCGCCTCTCTTCCGTGGCCCTTTCAGTATGTCTATGAGTCACGACAGTTCCCTTGGCAATAGTGTGTTCCTGTGACTCCCATAATAATAAAAAACATAGTAATTGTAAACAAACATTTGTTAGACATGTAAATTGTGTATGGGTGTATATGTATTAAAAAACGAATTGTACCACATTTTAGTGAATTTTCTAAAAAAAAACACTATTGAGGAGATCCCGACTTTTGATTTTTGAAAAAATTTCTTCAAATGATCGCTAATTAGTCCCGCTAGAACACATACCCGGGGTCAGTTTAGATTTTATATGTTATATATATATATATATATATATATATATATATATATATATATATATATATATATATATATATTTATATATCACACCGATAACTCAAAAAATAATGGGCCGATTTTGACAAAATTCAGCTAATACCCTCCTTTTGTAAGTGGATTGGATAAGTTCTTTAGCCAGGAAAATCTGTCGAGGTTTTCCCGGAAAATTTTGCGTTTTCTTTAGAAAGAAATCATATCTCCGGAAATAACAAAGTAAGGGCAACCAAATTTTATACGCGGGTTTATATCTTTATAGGTAAGTTACCCACCAAAATTTAGCGCTGTAGGTCAAAAGAAAAAAGCTATGGGCATTTAAAAAAAATATATTGGGGTTTTCCTCAAATCGTCAAATTGATAATTTAAAACGTCAAAATTCGCAACATTTAGGCAAAAAACTTGAATCTAATACGGGCTATGGAAAGAAAATGTATCAAGAAGAATGTTTTACAAACCCTGAAGTCTTAGTTTCAACCTTCACTGTCCTTCATTTTACTAAAATGTTTCCAGCAAATTTATTTCAAATAGCCCCTTTCTCTGATGCTTGGCAGTAGTATTAGCTATAGAGTTTATCGTTTAATGGTATATAACTTTTGTCGAATTTTCGTAAAAAATCAATAAAGCTCAATATATCCGTTATTCTACAAGATATGAAAAAAAAATTGTATACATTAGTTATAGGGTGTGTTCAGCTACATCTTAAAAAAATATTTCTACAATGACAGTGTGGTCCATAAGTCGTTGGTGATACAAATATTTTTTTTAGTCGAAAACGCCTTATGTTTTTATATTTTCCATCGAAATATAATGCATGTTTGTAAGTTAAGAAATTCTGGAGGCAGCAAGTGCGTTGTGGTTGCGAATTTTGATTAAATGCTTCATATTTGAAAAGCTCAATTTGCTATTAACCTATAAGGTTGACCACGAAACGGATTTTTTCGGTTATACTTTAAGTTTACTTTCGGAAATTTTTGTGCGTTTTCAAACAATACAGTTATTTTGATGAAACATGGCACATTGTTTTTACTGGTAATCAAATTTGATGCCTGCTTTCTGAAAAAACACACATATTTGCTATTAAAAACATTTTAATGAGAATTCACTACCATAACGCACTTGCTGCGTCCCGAACTTTTACTTTATTTACAAATTTGTAAACAACATATAAGGATTTCCTTCCACCTATTTTTTTCTCTCTATTATTCCTGATGCAAGTCTGAAGCAAGTAAAAGAAGTAACAAAAATAAAAGTCTGTGGCAGATGGATAACCTTTCCTTTCTACGAACACAAACGCACACACACACACACACACACACACACACACCCGCGCGGACTCACACATAAACTCATGATTTGGTAGATTTGGCGAAGCTAGCTTGATGATATGCAGAGAATTTCGTAATCAGACGGCATTTTATGCTAGAAACACAAAAGGTGAAATTTAAGTTTTTCGTAAATAGGGTATCATAGCGAAAAACAAACAGAATCACGTTATTATTATTATTAGAGACTACTCCAAAGTTTTGTAATTTGGCACAAAAAACCTTTAATGTTGTAAAAATATATGTCAAAATCCTCTTTGGCCCTCCCAAATGAGACGCTTGTGATTGCAACAGAGAAATGTAATATATATATATATATATATATATATATATATATATATATATATATACATACATATATATATATATATATATATATATATATATATATATATATATATATATATATATATATATATATATATATATATATATATATAGGTCAATTGGTTAATAAAATTTTATTCATAGTGTCAAATTTTAAATTTGTAGGTAGCGGCATTGTTGAGATATCTTAAAAACATTACACTTGAAAGCGTCATTTTCAAAGGGCTCTGGCTCTTTCTAAAGACCTCACGAACGTTCACTCACAAAGTTATTCATCCGAGCATAAAAAATTCTAAATACTTGATCCTCTGGTGTCGCTAACTTTGTTAGTGAAACAATTGTCAGGTCTGTAAAAAGATTTAGTGTGGTGATTTGGGTTCTCCAAATGTACTTATTAGTGCTTATCACAGGTTGCAGTTTTCACTTGGAGGCTCTGGCTCCCTTCGGAAACAATTTTGTCTGAAGGTTAATTGGTTTACAGCGACATAAAATAACGTCTATCGTCCGAGGCTCCAGTGTGACAAAAGAACATCTGAATATTGAGGCGGACATGTTTTGACATAAAACTCATCATCAAGCACCCTTAAGTGGTTGATTTAACATATATATATATATATATATATATATATATATATATATATATATATATATATATATATATATATATATATATATATATATATATATATATATATGTTGCTACTTGATATACATGCAATATAAAAAACAATATAATATGAATCAGATTGTTTTACATATGATTTTTTAATTTATTGTAAATGTAGATTTAATTTAAATAGAATTCTCCTAGCGTAACATTAGCGAGTTCAAACTAATTAGTATTTTATAATTTGATTAAAAGCATGCAATTAATTTTTATTTAGTTTGCGTAAGCTAAATAAATAATATGTATTTTAGTTTTGTATGATATATGAATAAAATATTTGATTATTTGTGCATTGTTAGTAAATTGTCCTATGAGAGATTCACTAATGAGGAGAACCCGACTTTAGAATTTTGAAAAAATTTCCTCAAATTAGCACAAACTAGGACCCATAGAACCCAGGGTGGGTTACAATTTTTAAATATATGTGTGTATATGTGTGTATGTATCACACCGATAACTCAAAAAATAATCGGCCGATTTTATCAAATTAGGTGGGTACATTCCTTCTATAAGTGACTTGGATAAGTTCGTTAGCCAAAATTTAGACCAGTTTTTCCGGGAACATTACAAAAGATATATATATATATATATATATATATATATATATATATATATATATATATATATATATATATATATATATATATATATATATATATATGTATATATATATATATATATATATATATATATATATATATATATATATATATATATATATATATATATATATATATATATATATATATAGATGTGTGTGTGTGTGTATAATTTGAAAAATAATAAATGGTTTGGATCCGTTCCTTATCCAAGAAAATGTCAACATGTTTTTCGGAGAAGTCGGACAAATAAAGCTATTGTAAACAAATTTGCTAGATAAGCTGCTCCTACAGAACGTATGGTAAATGCAAAATATACGCATCAACGTTAAATATAATTTGGAGACCCAGTTCATCACAATACAGTTTTTAGACCTGACGATCGTTTCGATAACAACAAGCGTCATAAGGAGGATGACTAAACTAAGCTAATAAAAATATAGCTACTATTTATATGTTAGATGCCCAGCAGTTGCAAACAGTTCCCTATACGAGGGTATACAAACAGACCCCCACTGTAGAGCCTTGAATCCCTGTAATTAAAATTGTTACCTGCTTCTGGCAAAACTGAGTGTGTTACCACATATTCGTTCTAAGGACACACTGATCATTAAAATAACAGTTCGAACAATAAACTACACAGAACCGAAACTACTCTATTCATCTAAATATTTTGGTTCGAATTTCTAACGATATATATACTTTACTGAGCATCTAACTGCCACAACTCCCGAAATTTTTGAGTAACTTTAGATTTTCTCTATCAGCACGATGATTATTATCACAAACATTTATCAATAGTGCCATATCTCAGTTGTGCTAAATGTTGTGGATCAACTTAAATGTTGTGTGTGTGTGTTTTGATTCTTTAACGTCGGCCTATTTCCGCAAGTATGGCCAATCACCGACGCCAGGGAGCAGTTTCACCTCACTATCCTGGAAATTTGCCGAACCCCAACCTTTCTGTAAGGAGGGTAGGGATCTTTAACGTTTTCAACATCGCATGGACATGGGACCGATGGCTTTACGCCCCTTCCGAAGGGCGGAACGAGCAGACATTCAACTTGCTCAAATACAATGCCAGAACCTCGGTTGATGTTAATGTTACAGTATGCACTGAAAAAGTCAAAGGAGAACCCTGGGATGGAACCCAGTACCCTTAGGTTCAGAGTCACACGTTCTTACCCTTGAACCACCGAGGCTCTAATTTAAATGTTCTGTGTCATGTAATGCTCAGCTTATTTGGGATAATAATCATCATAATAAATGAAAAATGTCAGGCAGTCGCGACAGTTAGATGCTCACGAAAGTAGATAAGTCGTTAGAAATTTGAACAAAAATGTTTCGATGAATAGAGTAGGTGTGGTTCTGTGTAGTCCATTGTTCAAACTGTTATCTTAATAATCAGTGTGTCTTTCTTACAAAGAATATTTGATAACGACACACAGTCTTATAAAAGCAATTTTAGTTAGAGGGATTTAAGACTCAACATTGGGGGTTTGTCTGTATACTGCTTGGCAACTAACATATAAATAGTTTAGTTATAGTTATAGTTTATTCGGTTAATTTATTCATCGCTTTGATGACGCTAACTTTGTTAGCGCAACGACCGTCAGGTCTAAAAGCTGTATTGTGATCACTTGGGTTCTCCAAATTTTACTTATCAGTGCTCATTACAGGTTCTAATCTTCACTCAATGTATTAGTGATAAAAAACAAAGACACTAAAATTTGACATGCAACCAAGGAAATCACTACAGTGAGTTTCATTTCGATTGCCTCACACCATAATTTTCTACAAAAACAGCTAGTTTGAATTTTCTGGTACATACACTAACACAGTTTCCATTAAATAAAGGAAAAATAACAGATAACTTGAATATATTAAAAATGTAGCTAAATATAATGGTTACTCTGTCTGCCGACTGGAAAAATTAGTCAATAAACATAAAGCAAAAGAATTTTAGCGGAATCTATGACTTCCAGGAAAACCAAAACATACAACACAGGTTTAATAAAATTTTTAAGAAGGGCAATTTACAGCTACTGTTTTCTACAAAAAGTACATTAAAAAACTTGCTAGCTAACCCAAAGGATAAAGATAAAACCATAGGGGTGTCGGCAATCTACTAAATAGGTGGTAAGGGTTGTGAACTTAAATATGTTGGACAAACTAAGAGAACCACTGAAACTAGATTGAAAGAACTTATTGCGCAACTCAGATATGGCACTAATGATAAATCATGTGTCACTCAGCATATGTGGAATAAATAATCATCATGTAGATAAAGAAAATCTTAAGTTATGCAATGCAACCCGAGGTCACACAGTCACCACAACCACGTATCGTTTGGCACAACAACTCCGCGAAATGGGACAAAATGCGGTATTACATTTCCTCATTTCCATGGGCGTCTGTCTGCTTCTCTCATCCTGCCCCTGATATCTCACAAAACGTCACCGAAATCATCCAAGCTGGCATGTAATTATTTATTCCACGTTCACAGTAAACCTATTCAGCCACTCAAAAGCCCTGGTTCTCTAAATCCTGTGACAAGGCCAGACTTGAAAAGGTCAAAGCTCACAAAACGCTTCTACACAATCCCAGTCAAGAAAACCGCCAAGCATTTAACGACGCAAGAAACCGCTAAATCCATATTCTTTCTGAGGCAAAAACTCGTTTAATAACCACATCAAAAACAAAGTACTCTCAAGCAACAACTGCAGCAAACGCTTCTGGACTCTTGCTAAATCTATTGGGAATAATTTCTGCAAGAGCACGTTCCCACCCCTTGTTTCATGGGACGAAATTGTTTCTACCGTCCTGCGCAAGGCTCAACTTTTTTCCTCGTTGTTTGCCGGCAATTCTACTCTTAACCCACCTCCAAATGTTCAACCACCAACAGTCCCTAATGTCGCGCATAAAATGACGGATATCATTTCCCAACTAAAAAGGTACGAAAGATCCTCTTGTCTTAATACCAGGAAAGCCTCTGGCCTTGACGAGATTCCAGAAATTGTTCTCAAAAAATGGGCACCAGAACTTGCTTCTGTCCTGAGTCGTCTGTTCCAGACATCTTACAATAGAGGCATATTCCCTAGTAACTGGAAAACTGCTCGAGTACAACCCGTCCCCAAGAAAGGATCCAAAGCGCTTCCCAGCAACTACAGGCCTATTTTTTTTCAGTCGTCTCTAAAGTAATGAAAAAGTATATGAACACCGAATTACTAAAATTTCTTGAAAAACACAGTCTATTCCACGACAGGCAGTATGAATTCCATCAGCGCAGATCAACTGCCGACCTCCTTTCCTTTGTCACCCATTTCTGGAGCAAGTCTTTGGAACTACGCGGTCCCAGATTGTCGCTCTAGACATATCCAAAGCATTCTACCAGGACTGGCACGCAGCGCTGCTTAATAAACTTCCGGCCTACGGCCTACCACCAAAACTATGTACCTGGAAAGCAAATTTTCTCTCCAATCGAAGCATTTCTGTTGTCGTGGATGGCTATTCCTCTAAACTGTATCCAGTTAATGCAGAAATCCCTCAAGGTTCAGGTTTAGCCCCTACTTTGTTTATTTTTCACATCAATGACCTCGTCTCTATCACATCCAACCCAGTTCACAGTTACGCACATGACAGCACCCTCCACTCAAATATACAATATTCTAAGCCTGTCTCTTTAGCCCAATTAGATGAGGATCGCAGACTGATGGAGGGTTCTGTCTCTGTGGATCTCCAAAAAAATATTTGACTGAGGAAGTGGAAATCTTGTACAATTCAATTCCACCAAATCACAGTCTTACTTTCTATCTCATAAGAGATACACTAGCCCTAGACCCATCACAATGAATAACAAGTTATTCAAAGTAACGAGTCCTTTACACTTCTGTGGATCAAAATCTTAATTGGCACCAACATGTCACACCAATTGCAGAAGCGGTTGCTAAGGAATTAGCTTTCCTGTTCCGGGTTGGCAAATACTTTTCACCAGCCAATCTCTATACCTTATATACTTTACAAATAAGGCCAAACATCGAATACTGCTCCCACATCTGGGGTGCCGCTGCCGGTTTTACACTCGCTATCTTGGACTCCATTCAGAAGAGAGCTATACGTCTCATCGGTGACCCTACTCTTACCGAAAATCTGCCATCCCTTGCCCACCGACGTGCCGCTGGTGACCTCTCTCCTCTCTCTTTTATAGATATCTGCACGGGCACTGCTCAGAGGAGCTTTCTTCCATAGTTCCTCCACCTGCTGCCCCCAACAGATCTACCAGGGGAACAGAGCGAATGCACCCTTTCACTGTCCAGGTCACCAGACGAAAAACATCTTGTTATGCCCGCTCTTTTGCCCCGAGGACTTCCAAGTTGTGGAACTCCTTGATGGCAGATGTTTTTCCTTCTCCTCCGAACCTCCAAACCTTCAAGTCCAGAATTAACAAGTTGTATCTTTCCTCATTGTCGACACCTACGGTAGGATAGTATTTAGGCTGTGAGCCCTCGTGGTGTGCTGCTAAATTATATATATATATATATATATATATATATATATATATATATATATATATATATATATATATATATATATATATATATATATATATGTGTGTAGTTCATTGTTCGAAATGTTATCTCAATAACCGGCGTGTCCTTCTTAGAAGGAATATTTGGTAACGTCACAGTTGTACAAAAGCAGATATGCAATTTTAATCACACTGATTTAAAACTTAACAGTGGGGTCTATCTGTAAACCTTTGTACAGAATGCCTTTCGCAACTGCTTGGCAACTTACATATAAATAGTAGTTCTAATTTTTATTAGCTTAGTTTATTCATCCCCTAATTATGCTAACTTTGTTAGCGAAACGTTCGTCAGATCTAAAAACTATATTATGATGAACTGATACCTCCAAATTGTGCTTATTAGTGCTCATCGTAGGTTCCAATCTTCACTCACATGAACGTTAACGATGAAAGGCAAGTATTCAGATTGTGCAGAATGGAAACCGTGATTCCGCAAAAACATTTAATGAAGGCTACTTCTTTCACAATAAATGTTGGTATAAAATACCCTCTGCCAATGTCCAACAAGTACATACTGACAGTTATTAGTGAATATACTAGATTCGCGTTCGCAATTTACTGTCCCTATGTAAATACCTCAACGGTAATCAAATGTGTGATTGAATTATTCTGCCTATTTGCGACACCAGGATAGATTCACTTATATAGTGGGGCACCAATCACCTCAAAATAATTAGTCGAATATTCGCGTGCAGCTGGGTTAGCTACAAGCCAGAGTACACTCTACAATCTGGCAGGAAACGAGCAAGTAGAAAGGTAGATTAAGATAATTGGTAGAGCCGTTAAGCTAGTATTGGAAACAAAGATGCTTAAGGCAGGTCACTGGGAGATTGTACTACATCCAGTGAAGTTCGTACTTTGTACTTCAACACACTGCACATCGCACGAGCCTTTGTGCATTTGCCAGAGTAGATCAACAAGTGGAATGTAAATTCCGCAGTGGCGATTTCTCCTAGTGAGCTAGGTGTGCGCCGCAGACCCTAAAATATAATTAAAATGTGCACAGTTAAATATGTTTTATTTCTTTTTCCCTTAGTCTTAATACACTACATATGTTATGACAATCGATTTAATTTACTTATTTGATTTCATAAATAGTCGGTTAATAGTGACTTGGAATGAAGTCGGCACCACGTCTTCATTCAGAAAATATGAGTAGGTCAATAGCAACTGGGAATGAATTCGGGTCGGGTTAGGTGTGCGTTGTTATTTCCGAACAACTTCACTCGACAGAGCTGTATTGGTATACAATACAGTCCCCCACCCATGTGTTTAAAATAGTAAGGAAATACCATTGCTTTTAACACTGCAGTGAGCGGTAAAAATACCGCTCAAGACAAATGAATGGAACGCCGGTTTAACAAACGTTGTGATAGCATTATTTACAAACATTACAACTGCGCTTGCCTGGACCACAGTATTCTAGAATTAAAGACTATAATACATTTTAGTAAATTTTCGTAGAAAAAATTCACTAATGGGAAGATCTCGAATTTGAATTTTGAAAAATTGTTTGCAAATGAGCGCGAATGTACCGAATTTGATTAAAATCGGCCCATTATTTTTTGAGTTATCGGTGTGATACATACATTACACACACACACACACACACATATCTATCTATCTATATATATATATATATATATATATATATATATATATATATATATATATATATATATATATATATATATATATATATATATATATATATATATAAACATATAAAAATTTAAACTGACCCCGGATATGGATTCTCGAAAGCGCTTTGAAGAAATTTTTTCAAAATTCAAAAGTCGAGATCTCCTCATTAGTTAATTTTTTCAAAGAAAATTCGCCAGAAATTTAAACTGACTTTGTAGACTTTTTTATTGGCGAAGTGCAAGGAAACCGCTGCTGGTTCTCCTTGTTGAAGCTCATGTTAAAATAATTGAATTTGTTGACCCAATTGTCAGATTAATGTAATTTTGTATATTATATTGGCCAGGTACGAACGGAAGACGGAAACTGAATTTCAACAGGATGGTTTGTCTAAAAGCTAATTAGATTGCTTTAGGTTAATGTATTTAAATATGTTTTAACGCAGTAAGTGCCTTACGGTGGAAAATTATCATAAAATATTTATTTCTTTAACGAGATCGGTAGAAAGGGAAAAATTCATTAGATGTACTCTTAGTAGTAAAGCTGTTTTGTCAAAAAAAAAAAAGATGTAGCCTTTGTATTTTTTTGCTTTAGTAAATTTTGTAGACAAATACAACACATTAGAAACGAAGAGATAGATACGATGGCCAACGAGAGCTCTGGAGTGTACACCTCATGGAAGGGTAAGAAGAGGAAGACCGACAACGCAATGGATAAAAGGAATTGAGAGAAATGTGAGAGATCGGGCCATCGAGGTCGGGGACTGGAAGAATAGGAAGAAATGACGATCGACATGCGGGATGCAGCACAGGCTGTAGGACCCCTACAGCATATATATATATATATATATATATATATATATATATATATATATATATATATATATATATATATATATATATATATATATATATATATATATATATATATATATATAGCCATGCTCCAGATGGAATTTTCACACTATTTTAATTAAATAAAGGAAAGTAGCTGAGACACAAATCAAGGAGCCTGTTAGTCATTTTATTCGATATTTTTTACTTACAAAGCGCATTAGTTGGCCTACCAAATTTATCAATTTCGACAATTCAAAAGCTTATAACTTTTTTACCTTTTAATCTGAAGGACTGTATTTTGGTACATAGAAACTCTCATACCTAATTTGGTTGCAGCAGCTTTGTCATTTGCGGATACATAATTTTTTTACAAAAGAAAAACTAAAACTATCCTGGAAAACTTGGTCCGATTGTCCTGACTAAGTTATGTCCATTTATTAAATGCAGTACAATCTAGCTTAATTTGCATTTGCAATTGATTTTCCACTAGTTAAATGATTATTTAAAAATCAGTATGAAAAAGTTGAGACAGATGCCATGAAGGCTCACGTCACCAGTAAAACTAAGCATGCATTTATTATATTAAAGGAATTAAATACAAACGGGCAGATTAAAATCACAACTAGAACACGTAATTGAAATAAAGATGAATTTTATTTTAGGTTAAGCTGACTCTACACATGATAAAATAAAAAATTGCCGTAACTCAATGGAACAGATGTTTAGCCTACGCCATCTTTTCTTATTTCCACTTGAGATATAACTCTTCAAGAGCAACAGCTTGCCAGAATAGCCATTTTAATCGTATTAAAAGTATTGCATTATAACACAAAAGATCCACAAATTAATTATAATCTGTCGCTGTATTAAGGCAAGGTAGATGTCTATGCATTTCAAAATTGTGTTGCAATGAATATGCTAAATCTATAAGTTTGCGGCTGGATTTGCTTCCATTACTAATGTTTATGAGACACTTTTCTAGAGAAACTTAGTTTTTTGTTTATCTTCATATTTAGAACATTAAACAATATTTCAAAATCGATTGGATTTTTTATATGTGAATTTAGATCTGACCTGTATATGTTAAAAATGAAAACTGTTAATTAATCATTTAGCTTGATCTTACTACAAATACTTACTACCATGTTATCTAACTTTATACAAGCTGCTTAAATTTGAAACGGCTGTCGTCAACTTCAAACACTCATAATGTTGTTTTGCAAATAGAACACCTGTGAATTTTTCCACGATAAATTGGAAAGTTTGATCCTTTCTCTATCGGTATTTTGTATTTAGTTTTTCCAATATGTATTGTTTTTTATGTGGCAGGACGAATTATAGTAAATTGTTACCAAATACTGTCAGATTCAGTAGAGTATGTTGTACTAATTTTGCTATAGATCAAAACGGTTAATAATTCCTAATTTAATATCTACTTTATTAACTTCCAAAGCATTACATTGCACATCTTAGAAGAAATCAATTCATAATGAATTTTCAGTCCAGCTAGAGAATCTTTGCGAGTCGTTGTCTCGGTCGTATTCTTTTATTGGTAATAGAAAACGCATCAATGGTTTATGTTTCTCTTTTATTAAATAGAGCAAGGACCAATTTTACGTAACTGAAATAAAGATTAATTGCATTTAGGGTTAAGCTGATTCTACACATGTTAAACTAAAAGATTGCCGTAACTCAATGGAACAGGTGTTTAGCCTACGCCATCTTTTCTCATTTCCACAGGAAAAACAGCTTGCCAAAATAACCATTATAATCGTATTTATAACGTATTAAATTAGATCATAAAATATCCACAAATTAATAATCATCTGCCACTGTATTAAGGCCTGGTCGATGTCTATGCATATCAGCGCTGTGTTGTAATGAATGTGCTAAATCTGCAAGTTTGCAGTTGTATTTGCCTCTATTGTTAACGTTTATGAGAAAAATTTTGTAGGAGAAACACATTTTTTGTTTAACTTCATATTTAGAAACTTAAACAATATTTCAATATCGAATGCATTTGTGATATGTGAAATTAGACCTGACTTAAAAAGGTTTCGTATATAGTCGATGTTATTTGTTAGAAATGCAAACTATTACTTGATCTTACTACAAATACTTACCATGGTATCTAACTTTATACAGGCTGCTTAAATTTGAAATGGCTGTCGCCAACTTCAAATTTCCATAATGTTGTTTTTCAAATAGAACACCTGTAAATTTTTCCACGATGAATTGTAAAGTTTGATCCTCTCTCGATCGGTATTTTGCTCTCCATTCCTACCTTTATTAGTTTTTCCAATACGTATTGTTTTTCTTACAACATGCGGATGATATTTATTACTATTAAAGGTGGCTGTGAAAATGACATCAGAAAACAATTACAGCTTGTCAAACAAAAATGTGTTTTATAAGTTTTAATATTTGTACTGGCAACTTTAAAATCCGCGCTTGATCCGCAGGGAAGAGCCCACGAACTATTTCCACTGTAAATTAAAAAAAGCCTGGACGCAGCAAGTGCATAATGGTAGTGATTTTTCATAAAAATGTTTTTAATAGTAAATTTGTCTTTTTTTAATGAAAGCAGGCGTCAAACTTGGTTGCCAGTATAACGTATATAGTATCTACAGTGTACGACATTTCATCAAATAAGCTTTTTGACAAAACTCCCAAAAAGTTTTTTGTTTGAAAATTTAAAAACAATTTTTTCACGAAAATCCATAAACGTTTTTTTTAATAACATATTAAACATTTATTATTATTCCCTTGACTTGTATAACACAAAAAAAGGGTGTTCTACTTAAACCAATTGAGTTACAATAGTTAGATTTTTTTTATTGAGTCACTGTTCAGTCCAGAGCGCACTGGATGCGGCATCTCGTTCTTGCTATTACGCAATATAAACAAAAGCCTCTCTGTATGCGTCACTTGCATGGGATTCCGAATGCTACTAGCAAAAACGCCGTACCACAATTTTTGATATGTGCCAAAAATGTCAAAAGTTCCAAAGCAGCTGACACAACTCGAAAACAAGCAAGTAAAAATGCAATAATATAATATATTATATATTCCATGTAAAAAAGAAAATTTGTATCGCCAACGACTTATGGGCCGCCTGTGACTTTAGAAATTATTGATGAAAGATGCAGCTCAAGATACCCTATAATTAACGTATTGTTTCTGGTATCTTATATAATAACAGTAATATTATATAATAAGACAATGTATGTAAGGCTAGATGTATTATCACCAGAGACCGGTTTTGCTCTAATTAGAGCTCGTCAGTACGGTATACTGATTACAGCGAGGACACACGGTTCTAATGTTAGTTGCAAATTGTTTTCCTAAAAAAGCTCCTTGTGATTCGCGGTTGTAAATGTAGGCAAACAAAGTTTTCTTTTCTAGAGGGCGTTGATTACGCTAATAAATTTCTTTGTTTTCTGTTTGTTAATCTAGAAAATGAAATTGAGTTTTTTTAATTACACACTATTTATTATCGATGATCTTATCAACCATATTTACTTTACGCTTCTGAGTACTCGTCTTCAGGCAAAAATCCAAATTAAATTAAACTAATTGGATTGGGCAGACGTAGAGTGTGCTCTTTTGAGGGCTCCAACACGAATGAAGTTAGTCTTAACATTGATAGAACGCAATCCTAATGATAGAACGTGTGCGTTTCAGATCGCGAGGCATCAAAGCAACGTCATACTGTTTTTGAAGGAACAGTTGGGACAAAGTCGATTACTTTTACGAGCAAATAATTTAATTTATGTTAGCCGAAAATAAATTTCCGGTCCAGTGAACTTAAAAAAAATTGTGTATGCCGAAGCTCAACGTGTTAAAGTCTCGTACCTCCACAGTAAATGTTGTCGGTGATAACTGAAGTGTTGCACTTTAAACTTTATTAGCGAAATTTCATTAAGAAAAATTCGCTAATGGAGAGATCACGATGAAAAGATTTTGAAAAAATGTCTTCACATGACGCGAATTTGGGTTCATAGAACCCAAAAGCAAGGTCAAGTAAATTTTTTATACGTTTATATATATATATATATATATATATATATATATATATATATATATATATATATATATATATATCTGTGTGTGTGTGTATCCGAGGGATAAAAATAGTGCAAGTCAACCTAGTAATTTGGTACACATTATAAACGTTTTTTTTTTCCAAATTAAAAATAAAATCACAAAGACTTGCGCTGAAAGGACTTAGTGGTTAAAGTCCAATGCCTGAGAGACAGAGTAGTTAACTGCCATGCATATATTGATTGATAAAACAGGTAAAAACCATACATTAACGGTAACCAAACTAAATATATACCAGGCATAAAACATACTACCTGAATCAACAATCGTGAAATCTCGGCCGCAATTATGGAAAATGACAGAAGACATGAAATTAAAACTGTGCAAGTGATTGTTATTTAACTGGGGATTCAATTAATTAGTAAAATACACTATATTTGTAGCTTTACTAACGGCTTCAAATACAGTTTTAGCGCAGCATAGATATATTATGCTGTTGCACAATATAGCAGAACGTAAACAAAATCAACCCAAGTATCTATGAAAATGATTTTAAAATAGTTTCTTTTAACTCTAATTTAAATATGAGACGTCATAATATAAGACCGAAGCAGTCGGGGGATGTGTTTCAATGGTAATTCTACAAATTTTGTAGTTAATTATTACGTATACATTGAATATAATATCCCGGGCATGAAGCCGATCTAAAGAGTTACGCAAATAAAGTGTTAGTTGACGTGTGCCTAGATGGCGTAGGGGGGCATCACGCTTGCCTCCTAAGCAGAAGGCTTACGCGATTGAATCTAGCTCGATGAATGTATGTTTTTTATTTTTTTTTACATTTGGAGAAACAAGAGTGCAAGATTTCATACGTTTTGAACAACATCTCATTTTTATTTAAAACGCCTAAATAAGTTTGTCACCTTTGAGTATAAAATTATTTTGTTATTGTTGATATTAAAAAAATCGGTTTAATTAGGTTGACTAAAACGAAATCATACTGGCGGGTAATAAGGAAATGTAACTGCTATGTTTATAATTTGGTAGATACTTTACTTTTCTAAATACGATTCAAGTTTCCTCGTGAAAATCCTTTCTATAACTTTAATGAAATTTGAAATACAAGTTTATTTTAAAGAGACTTACACTACCTACAGATATAGCAAAATTTTGGTCTTCAGCTTCTTTGAAAATTTAGTTTTGGGCATTTTTATCAAAAGGAGTTAGAACACAAGATTTTTTTTTAAATAGAGAGATATCGATCGTAACACTTTCGCAAGAATTCTTCAAATGTGTGCGTACTAGGACCTCGAAAATCGATCTTCAAGGGCTGTGTAAGTTTAAAGTAATAACTTTACTAATATTCCGTATAATAAAGTGTACAATTCTTATGAAAATTCGCTACTATAACGCACTTGCTGCGTTCCTAATTTTTTGTTTGTTTCTCTAAAAAGTTTTGTTATATGGTACTTACACACTTTTTCATATAGCACCACTCAACTATAACAGATTATTACCAAATACTATCAGATTCAGTAGAATATGTAGTGTTAATTTTGCTATAGATCAAAACGGTTAATAATTCCTAATTTAATATCTACATTATTAACTTCCAAGGAACTACATTGCACATCTTAGAAGAAATCAATTCATAATGAATTTTCAGTCCAGCTTGAGAATCTTTGCGAGTCGTTGTCTCGGTCGTATTCTTTTATTGGTAATAGAAAACGCATCAATGGTTTATGTGAACAGAAATTGAGTTTCTCTTTTATTAAATAGAGCAAGGACCAAATTTACGATTCGTCACTGTAGCCGAAATATTGCTATAAAATTCTCTGGGTGGCCCTTCTTAGTGGAAGAGCTCGCTTATGAATTACTCTTGTAGAAGAGCTATTTTACTTTGATATCGCATCTTTATTAGACCCAACTTTGATTAAAAACTGATGTCAAGAGTTTTAGAGCAGATCTGTTGCAACATTGCGTTTAATATATACCCTTATATAACTGCAGCATTATAATTGTACGCATAGGATAGATTATATTAGATTAAATCACAATAAATTTTGTGAGGAGGCTATTCCAGTCCCTCCACCGCGACCTTAGGTCTATTGTGGCTCACGTCTAATTATTTAATTTCATCCATCAATTCTAGCTCCCTGCGGGAGTCAATCTTATTTTGAGGGGCAAAGCTTGGCAGGTACACTACCATCTGAGTGAAATCGTTTGCCCGTTTGGAAGCTTAAATAGAGATAATCTCTCTCCAAGTTTGTCTGGACCGGGCATCTGTCAGTGGTTGCATCAAGGCGGTATCATGAAGTCCCGCTCTCAAGCAGCAACCAATCTTCAGTTGTAATCCACCCCTAGGAATCTCAGCTACCAACACCCCACCCCCCCTAGGCTCGTTTAAACCTGACACCCAACAGTGTTAGACTCAAGGCAACATCCCACCGAGTCCCTCTCCCGAGCTTCACCCAAGTCCGTCCGTTTCGTAGCACACAGTGGGGGCACCAAACTCCGGGTGTATACCATTCATCAGAGGTCACAGCCTCCCGGGAGTGGAGGCGTCAAAAACCGGTTGGATATCACTCCCCAGAGGGGTACAGGCTCACCTGTACCAGACCCCCGCCAGTGTTTCATTGACTCGGGGCGGTATCAGGAAGTCCCGCCCTCGAGCAGCATTCAAGCGGGGTCGTTAGTCTGTTTCGAAGCTCACAGAGTAGGCCTAAGTCTCCAGGTGTAATCCACCCCTAGAGATCCCAGCCCCCCTCCGGGTACGTCCAGACCCGATACCCACCAGCGTTTGCTGAAATTTCACTCAACAAATCGAGCTTTCTGCAGGAGACGATATTTGTGAGGTGAAACACTGTTTGACATATGTACTCTCATCTGAGCGAAATCGCTTGCCCGTTTCAAAGCTCAAAGAGAGATAACCTCTCTCCGAGTTCGTTTGGACCAGACACGCGGCAGTGTTTGACTCGAGGCAGTATCCGAGCAGCATCCAAGTGAGGTCGTTTGCGCGCTTCGAAACTCACAGGAGGGGCTTCAATCTCTAGTTGTAATCCACCCATAAAGGTCTCAGCTCTCCTCCGGGTTCGTCAAGACTCGACACCCACTAGTGCTAGACTCAAGGCGACATTCCATCGAGTCACGCTCTCTAGCATCGCCCAAGCGAGGCCGTCCGTCCGTTTCGAAGCACGCAGTGGGGGCCTTAAACTCCGGGTGTATACCACTCATCAGAGATCTCAACCTTCTCCGGGTCGTCTGGATACACGACACCCGCCAGCACTCAACCGATAGCGGTATCATCTGAAACCCAGCTCCCGAGTAACAACCATGCGAGGTCAATTGTCCATTTATAAGCCCAGAGTGGAGGCCTCAAAACCCGGGTGCACATCACTCCCCAGAGATATCCAGCTCCCTCCAGGCCCACGTAGACAAGACCCCCCCCCCAGCGTTTGACTTCGATTCATCGCTTCTTACGACAGGCAGGAGTTACCTTGAGCCTATTCTTTTAGTGAGTCCCCGGACCCACAGGGGACTACGCATAGGATAATTCAAATGATATTTTTCAGCCTGCAAATTTTTAGCAAATAGTTTGGAGAAAATGGCAGATAAGGTGAACGCAATTTGGTTTTAAGTTTAATTAATAATCCATATCCAATCCATAATCCAATACGGCTGGTGTATCTCTTATGAGATAGAAAGCAAGATTTAGATTTGGTGGAGTTCAATTGTACAAGATTTCTACTTCCTCAGTCTAATATTTTTTTGGAGATCTACAGAGACAGAACCCTCCATGAGTCTGCGATCCTCATCTAATTGGGCTAAAGAGACAGGCTTAGACTATTGTATATTTGAGTGGAGGATGCTGTCGTCCGCGTAACTGTGCACTGGGTGAGATATTCTAGAGAGGAGGTCATTGATGTGGAGAAGAAACAAAGTAAGGACTAAAGATGAACCTTGAGGAACTCCTGCATTAATTGGATACAGTTTAGGGGAATGGCCATCCATGATAACAGAAATGCTCCGGTGGGAGAGTAAATTTCCTGTCCAGGTACAGAGTTTTGGTGGTAGGCCATAGGCCGGAAGTTTATTGAGCAGCGGTGCGTGCCAGACCTGGTCGAATGCTTTGGATATGTCTAGCGCGACAATCTGGGATTCACCGTGTAGTTTCATAGACTTGTTCTAAGAATGGGTGACAAAGGAAAGGAGATCGGCAGTTGATCTGCGCTGACGGAATCCATACTGCTTGTCATGGATTAGACTGTGTTTCTCAAGAGATTTTAGTAATTCGGTGTTTAGATTCAAATGTTCTTAATGAAAATTCACAAAAAAGTTTTCTAAAAACAAGTTACAACTCTTAAAGTATGTTTGCTACAAATTATAATTTTAGGCTCAAAGGTGACAAAGTTATCCAGACGTTTTAAAGAAAAATGAGGTCGTGGTCTAAAGGTGTGAGATCTGGACAATATTGTTTCTATTAATTATTAAAGTTGGTAAAACAAAACAAAAAGAAATTTATAAAGAAAATTGTTTCTTATACCATTCGATCACGGCCTACTAAAACTATTTTCATATGTCAAAAATTATAAAGAAGATTTAGGATTGGTTTGAAGGAAATGATAGGTACGCCGCTGGATTCGACATTCTACAAAACTGTTACCTACCAAATTTCATGAAAAAAGCTCTATTATTACGAACTATAGAAATTAATAACATCTCTAGAGTTGAAGAAAAAACTTTATGATAAATGCTGTGACATATGAAAATAGTTTCAGTAGGCCGCGATCGAATGGCATAGCAAACAATTTCCACAGGATCTATAGACTTTTATATTTTTTCATTATCTTTTGAGATATCGATAATAAGAATCGCGTTATAAATATAAAAGTTACAGGGTGTTTGCATATAAGACGGTCACACATTTAAACTTCTCTGAAATGGTGAATAATTCCTCTTTTTTGATGAAATTTGGTACGTACCTATATCGATGTAAGCCAAATGGCGTACTCCTCAAGGTGGCCCTAATCCTTTTCCCCATTTTTTCTACATAGAGAAATTGCATTAGTAGGCCTTGGTCAGATGACATTGAGAACGATTTTTACAACATTTATAGAGTTTTTCATCTCATATCTTTTGGTCTTTTGTTTATCAAAATCTAATTATAAATACAAAAGTTACAGGGGTGTTTTAATCTATAGACTTTTTCATTTTTTCATTATCTTTTGAGATATCGATAATAAGAATCGCGTTATAAATATAAAAGTTAGAGGGTGTTTGCATATAAGACGGTCACACATTTAAACTTCTCTGAAATGTTGAATAATTCCTCTTTTTTGATGAAATTTGGTACGTACCTATATCGATGTAAGCCAAATGCAGTGGCGTACTCCTCAAGGTGACCCTAATACTTTTCCCCATTTTTTTGACATAGAGAAATTGCATTAGTAGGCCTTGGTCAGATGACATTGAGAACGATTTTTACAACATTTATAGAGTTTTTCATCTCATATCTTTTGGTCTTTTGTTTATCAAAATCTAATTATAAATACAAAAGTTACAGGGGTGTTTTAATCTTAAATGGGCCACACTGTATATATATATATATATATATATATATATATATATATATATATATATATATATATATATATATATATATATATATATCGGATTGAAAATGTGTTCTGGGGGCCTTAATTGGCGCTCATTTGGAAAAATGTTCCGAAGATCTCACCTTCGTCACCTCTCTAATAATTAATTGTCTGTAGGAAAATGCATCAGAATCGACAAAGTAACGGGACACTAATAGAAAGGCGAAAGAAATATGCTAAAGATTGAGAGAAGAGAGATATATGCTTAAAAGGAATTAAAAAAAAGTTTGTCAAAATTTATTGGTCATATTATTTTTTAATAATTAATTCCTGACAATACCATTTAATATACATATACTTTTGGAAAAATGGGACCAAAGTAAAAGCTATTAACACAACTGGTGAAGCGTGACAGTTAAGAGGAAATGAAGAGAGCAGCGGAAGACAAAGAATCATGGTTGCGACATTGCCTTTAGATTATGATGGTGGTAGTAAATTGTATGCATAGGTTTTGAGAAGCCTCTATTTTAGAAGGTTCCATAGGGTATATTGATTTGTTTGCTGTATCCGCACAACAATAGTTATGGCATCCTTGAACTATTCACTATAGGCCTAATTTCCAATTCTCACTTCATTGTTCTATGTTCTTCAATTACCTTACCATAAACCCATCCAAAGCTCAGCTGTTTCAGTAATATATTTCATTTATAATACATGCTTAACCGCAAACGCTTAGTAACGGTTTTGAGCACAGTCGCCATCTATCAATATATATTAATCCCAGATGACAGCAGGAGCCGTATTTTTAGGGGCACAGGATTAGAAACATGTGTTGAAGTTATCATTTCAGAGTTGAAGTGTTAGAGAGACGAACATTTTTCATACATTTTGGAGTAGGTAATTCATTTTCTCTGCCAAAATCGTTGGGAACTTTATTAAGGATTAAGAACACGTGTGTATGTCAAGCGCTTACGTCAGCACTTCACGATACTAGACATATTAATCTACAGAGTGTCCTGTTTGTAACAAAACGTCCTGAATATTTTAGATCACGATCGTTTGTGGAAAAATCGATGAAATACGTTATTTGGTATGCCAAGGGAGAAAACTTTTCTCATCACATTCAACACTATAACTTCAGACCCCTGCGAGGTTGGGACTTACCTATAAAATTTTAAATGCGACTGGAATGGTTGAATAATACCTCGCTTAAAGGGTCGTTGAGTTTTATTTAAAATGACACCTTCTAGGGAATTTAGTCTGGCTTGTTTCGAGATAAATGGTATGTTGTCTAACGGCATTTGGAATGTAGATATTTAAACAACTGTTCATTAGAACATTATTTTCAAATTTATATCATCAACTAATTATGTACAGGATGGGTCAAAGTAGACAAACCGTTACCTACCAAATTTCATGAAAAAAACTCTATTATTACGAACTATGAAAGTTATTAACATCTCTAGGGTTGAAGAAAAAGTTTATGATAAATGCTGTGACATATGAAAAATAGTTTCAGTAGGCCGTGATCGAGTGGCATAGCAAACAATTTCCACAGGATCTATAGACCTTTTCATTTTCTATCTTTTAAGATATCGATAGTAAGAATCGCGTTATGAATATAAAAGTTACTGGGTGTTTGCATATAAGACAGTCACACATTTAAACTTCTCTGAAACGGTTAATAATTCATGTTTTTTGATAAAATTTGGTACGTACCTATTTCGAGGTAAGCCAAACGCAGTGGCGTACTTATTTTCTCCCTAAAAGTTGCCCTAATCCTTTTTCCAATTTTTTTGACATAGAGAAACTGCATTAGTAGGCCTTGGTCAGATGACATTGAGAACGACCTTCACAACATTTATAGAGTTTCTCATCTCATATCTTTTGGTCTTTTGTTTATCAAAACCTAATTATAAATACAAAAGTTACAGATGTGTTTTAATCTTAAATGGGCCACGCTGTATATATATATATATATATATATATATATATATATATATATATATATATATATATATATATATATATATATATGGCCTTATTTGGCGCTCATGACACGTTCTAAGGAATTCAGACTGACTTGTTTCGAGATAAATGGCATGTTGTCTAACAGAATTGGAAATGAGATATTGAAACAACTGATTATAACATTATTTTCAAATTTATTTCATCAACTAATTATGTACAGGGTGGGTCAAAGTAGACGCATTCTTATGGAAACTTATGTTTCAAAGTCTAATTTAAGTGATATTTTCATTCGTTTGATTTCTGGGAAAGCAGCCGATTTTGAAAACAATTGCTTTTGTCAACATGACAATTATTATACTATTTAACCTCTCCGGCAAAGGGGTGGGTAGCGTATCAGTATGCAATTATTTTATGCCAATCGGCATTAATTATTCTCTTGGCTATAACTCCGAAACTAATGGAAATATAAAATTGAAGCGGTGGCATTTTTCCTTGCAAATTCATTTTAATTTCCTATTATGATGTAATACGTATGCCATTCTGTTAAAAACTTTGAAGAAAAATTGAAAAAAAAAATCGTTTTTAAATATTAGCCGTTATAAACAGCCAGTGGCCGAATTAGAGGCGTTCATTGTCTTTAGGTTTATTAAATACATTAGTACGGCCCTGTAAAAAATATTAATAATTATGAATTATACATCTTATCTCGAGTAACAAAAAACACAATACAACAATCAAAACAATAACTTTTTGAATTATAAGCAACTGAAAATAAACAGAAATAATAACAAACATAGTAAAACTAATCAAATAATAAAGGGTAACTTAAAGAAAGTGTTCAAATTGGCGGCTTATTTCTTGAATGCTGCTGTAAATGTATCTTCTATTGGCTGTAAATGTATCTTCCGAGAGTCCTCAGATTTATTGAATTCTCATCAAATACTTGTACATTGTTACTCCTTAGATAATGATGTTTTATTACACCTTCTAAGATATATTTATTCAAAGTGTTTATCCGTGGTTGATTTCTCGAGGTGATCTTCACATGGATCTAAATCCGAACGATAGTTAGGCTAAGGGTGATATTCACCTCCCAGACCCTAACATAGTTTACCTATCCTTGAGATTTGTGATAATTTGGGACTTAATTAGATAAGGAATACACTATAGGGGAGAGTGTTCCACAGTAAAACATGTTGCACAGTGAAACATTCTAGTTTAAAATATAACGCGCAGGTATACAACTACCACCATCTCGTGAATAATAGTTAACTAACATTCTCACTTTTTGAACGAAACTGCAGTATCCCACAGGCCGTACTTAAGTCGGTGCAACAGATTAGTTCGCAAGAAGATATTAAAGTTACTGTATACCCGACTTTCTAAAAGTGAATATTAATTTGGAAGTGTATATTGTTATGTAATTATTAGGGCAGCGGAAAGCGCTGATACTGTACAATGTAAGTAGGCTTTTAATTGTCTCTAATTATTTCATGTTCATTTGTAACGATTTTTTTTTCTTCGAGGTTATGCATGGTCCACAGTGAAACAGTTATGTTTCACTGTGGACCAGCATGTTTTAGTCTGCCCATATGTGTTTCACTGTGCCTCATGCATTTTCTTACATCTATTTCGTTGTTGCAGATGGCAAGAAATCGTTCACGGAAGACTGCTATTGGTTTAACCACCGCAGATGTGATGCAAAACGCTATAAACCTATATAATAGTGGCATATCCTTAAGAAAAGTTTCTGAACGTAGAGATGTTCCTTTTGCTACACTTTTCCGTTATGCAAAAAAACAAAAAGAGAATAATCTTGAGCAAATAAGGCTTACACCTAAATACAATTCCAGGAAAATTGTTGATAATAACCAAGAGAAAAAATTGGTAAAATATATTCTCACCATGTCAAGAATGGGGATTGACAGTAACGAAATGCAGGAAATTAGCGTATGAAATGGCAGTACGAAATGAAATAAAAATTCCCGAAAATTGGATAAAAAATAAATTGTCGGGTTTGGAGTGGCTCAGGGGTTTTAAGAAACGTCATTCTCATATTAGTATTCGTTCTCCTGAGGCATGCAGCTTATCAAGAATGACATCATTTCATCCACATAATGTATCGACATTCTTCACCAAATTGGAGACGGTTTATTCCCGAAGTGAAAACTTTTCTGATGGTTTAAGAGTTTTAAATTTAGACGAAACATCAACCACAACTGTCCAGAATCAAAAAATAATAATTGCATGAAAAGGGATTAAACAGGTGAATAAGTCCACCAGCAGCGAAAGAGGGTAGAATCTGACCACAAGCTGCATAATTAATACTTTGGGAACAGCTTTACCACCGGTGATGATTTTCCACGCCACCATTTTAAAACTCATATGGTTAATTGTGTTCCTTTTGGTACGTTACGCCTTGCCAGTACTTCTGTGTGGATGTGTTCTGAAATATTTCCTCTAGTTCTCGGTAATTTTATCAAATTTAAATTATCGAGCAAAGTGAATCCTACGCTATTGATCATGACAATAGGCATGGATACAAAATGATAATGTTTTGTATCCCCCCTACTATGTCGAAAAGCATAACTATTGGACAATTGATAGTCCCTTTATTAATCTTATTTTTAAAGGGGTAGACATTGATCCAATTCAATCCATAGCAGGTGGTAGTGGAATTTTCCTTTACGTAATAGTAAAGGAATATTTTCACGCCCGAGGAGGTACCACCCCATACATCAAGGGGCCGGTGAAGTCCCAACGGACGTTTCCGGTTCTGGTGTATGAGTCGGTTTCCCTTATAAACAAAAATGATGATGGCTCCTCCTTGTACAAAATATTCCGGAGGCAAAATACCCCTCCATTCGGATCTCCGGGAGAGGGGTGTACAGGGGGCGCCAACATCGAAATTTAACATATTCTTTTCGAATATATGTGGCCTAAATTCTAACCTGAACACCGTCCACCATTTCCTCCAGGCTAACAGGCCCCAACACCTCTTCCTCACCGAAACCCAAATCAGTGCCAAAACAGACACTAATCACCTTAATTTCCCGGGGTATGATCTCCTTACTTCCTTTAGATTGCATGGAGGCGTGTGCGCATACGTCCGTAGCAATCTACCCTACACCAGACTCCCCAATTTAGAAGCTGGAAGAAAATACATACTATGGATAAAACTCTCTCTCAGGGCTGCAACTAAATTCATCTGTTGCATTTACCGGTCACCTTCTGACAACAACTGTGTCCAGCTCTTTGACTACCTTTCTGAAAAAATCGACTATCTGATTTCTGAATATCCTTCCTCCGAGGTCACTATTCTTGGTGACTTCAATGTCCATAATAAGGAATGGCTAGGATCTTCAAAAACCGATCCACAAGGGAGAGCAGCGGAGGCCTTTGCAATCAGCAATTATATAGCCAATATGGTTCAGCAACCTACTTACTTTCCTCGTATCCAAACACACAGCTCAAATCCCTTGGATCTCCTTCTTACTACAAAACCTGAGTGCTATAACATATCAGTCACCGCCCCACTTGGTCGCTCAGACCACGGCATGGTCACTGCTTCCTGCGCAATACAACCCGAGGTCACACAGTCATCATACCCACGTATCGTTTGGCACTACAACTCCGCCAACTGGGACGAAATGCGGGATTACTTTTTCTCATTTCCATGGGCGTCTGTCTGCTTCTCTCATCCTGACCCCTCTGATATCTCACAAAACGTCACAGAAATTATCCAAGCTGGCATGGAATTATTTATTCCACGTACACAAGAAACCTCTTCAGCCACTCAAAAGCCCTGGTTCTCTAAATCCTGTGACAAGGCCAGACTTGAAAAGATCAAAGCTCACAAAACGCTTCTACACAATCCCAGTCAAAAAAATCGTCAAGCATTTAACGACGCAAGAGACCGCTATGTCTGCATTCTTTCTGAGGCAAAAAACTCGTTTAATAACCACATCAAAAACAAAGTCCTCTCAAGCTCCAACGGCAGCAAACCCTTCTGAACTCTTGCTAAATCTATTGGGAATAATTTCTGGAGAAGCACGTTCCCACCTCTTGTCTCAGGGGATGAAATTGTTTCTACCGCCCTGGGCAAGGGTGAACTTTTTGCTTCGTTGTTCGCCGGCAATTCTACTCTTAACCCACCTCCAAATGTTCAACCAACAACAGCCCCCAATGTCGCGCATAAAATGACGGATATCATTTTCAAAACTAAAAGGTACGAAAGATGCTCTTTTCTCTTAATACCAGGAAAGCCTCTGGCATTGACGAGACCCCAGCAAATGTTCTCAAAAAATACGCACCAGAACTTGCTCCTGTTCTGACTCGTCTGTTTTAGATATCTTACAATAAAGGCATATTCCCTAGTAACTGGAAAACTGCTCGAGTACAACCCATCCCCAAGAAAGGATCCAAAGCGCTTTCTATTAACTACAGGCCTATTTATCTCCTTTCAGTCGTCTCTAAAGTGATGGAAAAGTATATAAACACCGAATTACTAAGATTTCTTGAAAAACACAGTCTAATCCACGACAGGCAGTATGGATTCCGTCAGCGCAGATCGACTGCCGACCTCCTTTCCTTTGTCACCCATTCTTGGAACAAGTCTATGGAACTACACGGTGAATCCCAGATTGTTGCCCTAGACATATCCAAAGCATTTGACCAGGTCTGGCACGCAGCGCTGCTTAATAAACTTCCGGCCTATGGCCTACCACCAAAACTTTGTACCTGGACAGCAAATTTCCTTTCCAACAGGAGCATTTCTGTTGTTGTGGATGGCCATTCCTCTAAACTGTATCCAATTAATGCAGGAGTTCCTCAAGGTTCAGCTTTAGCCCCTACTTTGTTTCTTCTCCACATCAATGACCTCCTCTCTAGCACATCCAACCCAGTTCACAGTTACGCGGACGACAGTACCCTCCACTCAAATATACAATATTCTAAGCCTGTCTTTTCAGCCCAATTAGATGAGGATCGCAGACTCATGGAGGGTTTTGTCTCCGTGGATCTCCAAAAAATATTAGACTGGGCAAGTAGAAATCTTGTACAATTCAACCCCACCAAATCTCAGTATTGCTTTCTTTCTCATAAGAGGTACACCAGCCCTAGACCTATCACAATGAACAACCAAGTTATTCAAAGTAATGAGTCCTTTTCTCTTGTTGATATTTCTGTGGATCGAAATCTTAATTGGCACCAACATGTCACATCAATTGCAGAAGCGGCTGCTAAGAAATTAGGTTTCCTCTTCCGGGCTCGCAAATACTTTTCACCAGCTAATCTCTATACCTTATATACTTCACAAATAAGGCCAAACCTCGAATACTTCTCCCACATCTGGGGTGTAGCTGCCGCTTCTACACTCACTATCCTGGACTCCATTCAAAAGAGAGCTATACGTCTCATCTGTGACCCTACCCTCGCCCAAAGACTGCTATCCCTTGCCCACCGACGTGCCGTTGGTGACCCCCCTCTCTCTCTCTTTTATAGATATCTGCACGGGCACTGCTCAGAGGAGCTTTCCTCCATAGTTCCCCCACCTGCTGTCCCCAACAGATCTACCAGGGGAACAAAGCGCATGCATCCTTTTACTATCCAGGTCGCCAGACATAGAACATCTTGTTATGCCCGCTCTTTTATCCCGAGAACTTCCAAGTTGTGGAATTCCTTGCCGGCACATGTTTTTCTTTCTCCTCCGAACCTCCAAACCTTCAAGTCCAGAATTAACAAGTTGCCTCTTTCCTTCTTGTCAACACCCACGGTACGATAATATTTAGGCTGTAAGCCCTCGTAGTGTGTTATTGAAATTTAAAAAAAAACTAGTCAAATAGTAAAGGGTAAATTAGAAGAGTGTTCAAATTGACGACTTGTTTCTTGAATGCTGTTCGCGTCTGTAAATGTATCTTCCGAGAGTCCTCAGATTTATTGAATTATTATCAAATACTTGTACATTGTTACTCTTTTGATAATGATGTTTTATTACACATTCTAAGGTGTATTTATTCAAAGTGTTTATCCGTGGTCGATATCTCGAGGTGGTCTTCACATGGATCTAAATCCAAACGATAGTTAGGCTAAGAGTGATATTCACCTCCCAGACCCTAGCATACTTTACCTATCCTTGAGATTTGTAATAATTTGTTAATTGGTTAAGGAATACACTATACCTTTTTATAACAAAGAGATAAATAAGTACTTACCACATCATCATGTTGCTTTGTCCAGGGTCTTAAATTTTTGAACTTTCCAGATTAAAACACAGTAACTTTTTCTTTATATCTTGAGAGATTCAGATAAAGATATTCAAATTTCGCCACACTAACACTGAGATTATGAGAATTGTTCAAAAGAAATTAATTTCTCAGTTAGGCACATATATAAAAACACAAATATTAGCTTTTATTAACATAACATATTTTTATATACCACATATATGTAATTGAAAAGTGTGAGATTTAAATTTATAATATGTGCAATGCAACATATGAACAGGATGTTTTTCATAAAATCAGATCATGGGTTGAGCTTTGTTTATTGATTATTTCTAGATAAAAGTTATTCTGGGTAGATTTATACATGAGATTGTCAACTAAAGAGCTTGCTCAAGGCTTAAATTTATAATTCACAAATCTTAATGCTTCGTCAATATTAATTATATCAATACTAAAATGTCTGAAATAGCAGAGATACCTGCATTCATATCTTTTTTCAATTCAAATAAACAAGGAATATTATAATTTACGTATTTACATTTACAAGAAAATATCTAAGTTTTACACACATTACATCTCGTCAGAAAGATATTAAGAATTTTACACATTCTACATTCGTAATAAAAATATTATTTAATAAACAACCCCACTGTTTAGACAAAATGTGAATTTAGAAGAATTTTAATTAATTTCAATTTCTTTAAAAGTCCACTTGTAGAGAGAAAAAGTTTGTATTTAAGTCAAAACTCGAAGTCACAAAAAAATAATTTAGCACAAACTCAATTGTGTTCTCGAGGATGCGTTTTCAAGTGGTGAAGTAGGGTCTTTAACGTCAGGCCTTGCAGTCGATGGATCGGAGACAGGTCTGGCCTCCAAATTATTTCTTTGCTAGATGACGCCGTCAACAGGTGTCTGGACAGAGGCGGACTCCCGCAAAGTCTGAGCAGACAGACTAATAGGCGACACCAGGAGCTAGTGTACAGGGTAGACAGTGATGCCAGAGGATCAAGAGAGTGCCCATACAAGACAATACGAGATCAAGGCAGATGACGTAAAGGGAGACAAAATAATGAGAAATAAATCGATGGAAGGCAAACACGATCGGAGCCAACACGACTCCTGTAAAAGCATACAAGACAAAATCTTAGAAATATTCGCTCTATACATCGATGAAACTCAAGGAACTTACCACTAGGTTGATTTCGGTAACTGGGTTTCACTAAACAGGCTTCTAACAAAGCACTATGCCCCTCGAAGAGGTCACCTAGGTACCTTCCAATAAACGGTAATTGAAAACTACCGGGTTACGCGCTGTCCGCTCACCTAATAACTTCTCCGCTTTTGCCTCGTCGCATTTCAATGTTATTCTACTAGTCACGCTTTAGAATCGTGCGTGGACCTGCTCAATTTTTGTCGTTTGGAAGTTCCAACGGCTACCGTCACGTTTGATAGTGGGGGGTCGGCGCAGGTTGAAACGATTCACTTTTTACCTGGAATCACTACTGGATTAAAAACACTTAAAAAGCCCCCAATCATCTAAATAATACCAAAAACCCTGTCTATATTAAGTACTTCAAGTTTTTGATTTCAAAATTATTTTGATGAAAAGTCGCTAAATCTTCAAGTACCGTAAACCCCTTTGCTGCATTTCTAATTTGTAGATTAAAATTCAGTTGAAAATATACGTGAAGAATATTCGAGAACAAAACATTACGCTGCGAGTTGGTCTGTGTTTTTCCGTAATCGATGTCACCTACAAACGACCGTTTGAGCGTTGGACAGATATTCCCGGCAGAAGCCTAAACTATAGGCGAGCGACGTATGTGGTGAAGGGTAGATAATTTGAATCTCAACGGAAACAGACGTTAGCTAAATGGAGAGTCGATACCGGCACATTGCCGCGTAAAAACCTTTCAATTGCGGTGGTTAAACTTTGTCCTAAAAGGGGGTGATAAAATCCTTTCTGTGATCTATACTACCTAGTAATGATTGTCAGTGATTGTTTAAAGTCATTCTGGCGGTTTCAGAGTTTAAGTAAACATCGTATTTAGCACAAAAACGCGAGTTTAGTTGTAATTCTTTGTTCCGACCTGATGCGTTTCTTACCTTAATTGAAAAGAGTTCCTGATTATCACCGAAGTTTGAGTCAATTGGCAGTGAATTTCACTTGAGCCAATTCACGTTCTTTTTGCGATTTGCAAAGATTCCGTCAAGCGAATTCAGAACATAGACATAGTTGTCAAATGGTTTCCCAGTATTGGAGCAATAAATCCACCAGCCCAATGGCCGCTAGTGGAGAGTGCCACTAGTTTTCTCCAACTTCCCCTCTCCTCAGTAAGTGGTGAACGTGCCGCCACCTAGTTGCGGAACCAAGTAGTATGCTGTCACGCCAGCTCCAAATAACACAAAGTGTTAAAAAATAGAGACTGGATACAGCTAACTAACAATTTAGAAAATTGTCAGCCCTGGCCCATTTCCACCCCAATATAGGAACAAAGTATGTAAGACTCGATGCAGTTCTAATTGTTGCGAATATGCATCGAGTCTTTCTCCTCTCATATTGGAGTCTGTGAACCTGTATCAGGTACTCATAGTTGATCCCCCTTGAAGGCATCTGCACAGGGTCATCAGGTAATTCAAGGCAGGAAAATTTGATGAGTCCATGTAACTCTTTTCTCTGAACCGGCAGAATTTTTCATGCAGCAATCTAATATCTGAAGCCATATAACTAGAACTTTCCAAAATAACGTAAACCAATTTGAACTTAAACAGTGTCAGCGAAGTGCTGTCAGAATAACTGTAATTTTCCTGTTTAATCTTCAGAATTTCGCCAATTTTGTAAATTTAAACACATAGTTCTTAAAATTGTAATTAGCAAATTTTGTTTGTAAAATATCTAACCTGTATATTCTTTTTACTATGTCTCATTCTCAATAATTAACGTAGAAATTTCACATAGGAATATATATTTTTTTCATGGAGCCTCACTCAGAGAACTGGCCAGTTAACTAATTGAAAAATTAATCAAATTGATTGACAAACGTTAATTGATTCACCTAGTAATTTGTGTTTGCTTTTGAGCTGTAAAATACAGCATTTCATTTTATATATAAACCTCAAGTGGCTAACATTAATATTTTAGTAACATGCAACAATCTTTTTCTTATTGTTTTGTCATATGTACGTGAATTGAGAGTTTCTTTTCTTGAAGTTCTTGCTACTTGTTTGATTTCTATTTGTGTGCAATTAATGTTTATTTGAAATTTACCAACCATTTTTATTTCATTTTGTTCGCTATTTCAAAATTAATTTATATGACTAAGTTTAATAATTTGTTACATTAACATATCTGTTTGATTGTAGAGAAATTCCTCCCTAATATCTCCTTTCTTTTGGCGTCGGCGCAAACAATTACTTCTAACTAACAATTATCTAGATATTTAAATTACTACATAACCTGGCACTAGCTTGTGGTGCCCACAAATATAGGACTCCAGGCAGTGCGAAACAAACAAAGGAAAAAAACGTGAGTATCAAACTACATCCAGATCTGTCAACCACATAAAAGTATTGCTAATCTTAATAAATATGATAATCTGATAGATAGATATTTTAGGGTACGGTGTTAGAGGCAATCGTGACCTCACTAGTGAGCCGATCTATATCCACCTGAGGTCAATCACAATATACCACGGTTCTCTAGTCCTTGTTTTTCTTTGAAGGAGGTAACAGGGTCTGGGTAACAAGAGAACATTTAAGACATTCTGGAAATTTGCTACTCGAGAGAATATACATTTTCTAAATGCCAAGTCAAGCCAAACACCAAATCTTTTTTAGTTTCGGTAGAAAAATCATGAGCAGTACAACAATTCAAAAGAAACCTTTTGTAGTAAATTAAATTATCTATTGCAAAAGGTTGAAAAAAAATTACACTGTATCTCTAAAGCGAAGGTTATGGACATAAGTGTACAGGATCTTTTCTTGTTTTCTATGTCCTCTATCGTGCCGTACTATGCATTGTACTCATTTCAATGTCACCCTGTATATATATATATATATATATATATATATATATATATATATATATATATATATATATATATATATATATATATATAGTTGTCCCGTATCGTTATAGACAAATTTTGTGAGCATATAGTAGGCTTATTTCTAGCACAAAAAAAATTAATAGTAGAATTTTTATTCCTTTCGAAGTTACAGCCTAAGAAATTACTACAGGCATTTTTTTGTTTTTTTGATGTCCTCTATCGCGTCCTACTATGCATTGAACTTATTTTACTGTCACCCTGTATATATATATATATATATATATATATATATATATATATATATATATATATATATATATATATATATATATATATATATATATATATATATATATATATATATATATATATATATATATATATATATATATATATATATATATATATACCGGTGTCCCGTATAGATATATTTAAATTTTGTGAGCATATAGCAGGTTTAATTCTAAGAGAAAAAATAAAAAAGTGGTAGTTCCATTTTGATTCATTCCGAAGTTACAAGCCTAAGAAATTACTGCAAGATTTTAATTCGAAAACGAACCAAATCTTACTTATTTAACAAATATTTAGTCAGCTATCTATTGAACATGCCTTCCATATTGTTGAATACAATTTTGTGCTCATGTGCCAATGGATCGAGGAACAATTCTTATTTCGTGTTGGTTTTTCTGCTGTTTATGGACATACGTGTACAGGATTTTTTTTATGTCCTCTATCGCGTCGGACAATGCATTGCACTTCTTCCAATCTCACCCTGTATATATATATATATATATATATATATATATATATATATATATATATATATATATATATATATATATATATATATATATATATATATATATATATATATATATATATATATATATATATATATATATATATATATATATATATATATATATATGTATATACTGGGTGTCCCGTATCGTTATATTCAAATTTTGTGAGCATATAGTAGGCTTAATCCAAGCCAAAAAACAAAAAGAAGTACTTTAATTTTTATTCATTCCGAAGTTACAAGCCTAAGAAATTATTACAAGATTTAACTAAAACCAAATCTTACTTATTTAACAAATTTTTAGTCCACCATCTATTGAAAATGCCCTCTTTCTTGCTAAATACAATCTTGTGCTCATATGCCAATGGATCAAGCAACAATTCTTATCTCGCGCTGGTTTTCTGTTGTTTATTGGACAGCTTGCTAAATACACTCCAATAATCTGGTTTGAAACTTTGTCTTATACCAAATCTTTGATTTTCCCCCAAAAATAATAATTTAAAGGATTATGATTAGAAGATTTACGCGGCCATGCAGTAGGTGCCCCACGATGAATCAATTGTGGATAATTGTTGTTCATAAAGTTCCAGAACGCAAATGTCCTGGTGCTTCATGTATTTGAATTCACATGTCTCTTCTTTTGATCAGGAGAACTTCTTTTAACACGGTTCGGAACTCTCCCATAAGAAACTGTAGGTGATTGGCGACATTAAATATTATAGGGGGAATGTAAGAACCAACTATCAAATCATCGATTACACCAGAAAATGTTCCCAGAAAATCCATGCTGGAAGCTAGACTCACCTATTGTTTTGGGGTTTTTCCAGTTCCCACGGATGCAAGTTTCTAAAATTAATAGTACGTCTGGTAAATGAAGACGTGTACTCCACTCATTTACCAGACGCAGTATCGACACAAAAACCATAAGCGAAGTGCATATCCGCATACCCTTCAATAGGAAATCAGTAAGAAAATTTAAATAATAAGTCAGCAACTCCAAACAACAAATACGACTGGTATTCACATTTCTTATTATCCCCAAAAAAAAAAACACTTTTGTTAGGCTTGTGACCTCGGAGGGACTAAAAATCGAACCAGCAGTTTTGTGTTTTTGGTGAATTTTTATTTTAAAAAAAATCACTAATAGAAAGGTATCGATGGTAAGACTTTATTTTTCAAATGAGCGCGAACTAGGATCCCTAGAAGCCATATCCACGGTCAGTTTCAATATTTATATGTTTATATATATATATATATATATATATATATATATATATATATATATATATATATATATATATATATATATATATATATATATATATATATATATATATATATATATATATATATATATGTTTGTGTGTGTGTGTATGTGTGTATTCAATCTATAATTTTAAAAAACCTCTGGAGGCAGCAAGTGCGTTATGGTAACGAATTTTCTTTAAAATATTTTTAATAGCAAATGTCTTTCTTTGGTGAAAGCAGACATCAAACTTGGTTTCCTATATAGTAGAAACAATGTACCATATTTCATCGAAATAAATTTATTGTTTGAAAATATATAAACATCTTTCAAAAGTCTAGATACAGCAAATGTGTTATGGAAGTGAATTTCCATAAAAATATTTTTATTAGCAAAATTACTCATGGTTTGAAAATGTACAAAAAATTTCCGAAAATAAAATTAAAGCTTACGTTAATAGCAAATTGAGTTATTGAAATTTGAAGGATTTAATGAAAATTCGATAAATTTGCAGATTAGCTCCCAAACGCTTTTCAACAAATTGTCTTCAGAAACATTACTAGGACCCCACCTGGATGCACAAACCACAAGAAAAATTTCTTGTTCACACCCCACAAGGAAGTTATGGGACTGGGAGTGAATAGGGGTGCTGTGCGGGGTAGACAGGGTTTAAGGGGGATATGGCTTCAAGATGTGAAAAAGACAGCTTTCAAGCCCGCTTTATTCGAATTTTCTGCTCATATTTCCTTTTTACTACCTACCCCGCTCAGCACCCATACTCACTGCTGGTCCCGTAACTTCTTTGGGGGGTGTGAACAAGAAATTTTTCTTGGGTTTGTGGATCCGGGGGGGTTTAGGCAGGTTTCTGAAAACAGTTTTTGAAAAACGTTCGGGAGCTAAACTGCAAAATTACTGAAAATTCGGTACCAAAACGCACTTACTGCGTCCAGATTTTTTTCTTACAAACGCATCATATTTCGATAAAAAATGCAAAAATGCATTAACAAATTTTTTCTACGAAAATTAGCTAAAAAAAATTATAGTTTGTTAAACCATAAACTTCACTAAACCTACAAATAAATATCCAAAAAGGCACCAAGACTCTATTGTTCACATTGCTTAACCGGCTGAATATTCCAGTAGGAAACTGTCTCAAAATAACGATCTTTTCTTTAGGAAAAATTCCAACATGTGAATATTTAACTTAATGTAAATGAGGGGAAAAGGCAGCAAGAGTGCTACTATAGTAATTTTCAGTAGCAAATTTTCAACAAATCTTTTCAAAACGCAACTTGCATTTTTGTTCAATAATGAAGCCACATGATCTTGTTTAAGCGTCCTTTGAAGTTCTCGCTCCGTCAGCAAGAGAGTTACGGTAATGAATAAAACATAACCGTTACAAACTTAAATATGTTACCATAGTCATTAGTTTAGATTTTTTCATAAAGTCCACAAATTTTTAAATATTCTAATAGTTTATTATTGTCCGTCGATAGTAAAGTTGTAAATGTGGTTTCATCTAGTATTTGGTCTCTTCTATATCACTAAACTGACAGCCAAAGCATCAAAGAAAAGGTCTATTTGAAATGGATATTTTGTAAATATTTTAGTAAAATAAAGGGCAATGACGTTTGAATCTGAAACTTAAGGATTTGCAAAACACTGTTCTTGCAACATTTTCTTTTCACAATCGGTATTTGTTTCACATTCTTTGCCTAAACATTGCCAATTTTGACGTTTAAAATTGCGAGTTTGACGTTCTGAGGAAAACTACAAAATTTGTTTTTTTAACTGCCCATAACTTCGTTGTCTTTAAAGCTAGAGACCTAAGTTTTGGTACAGAGTTCACTCTTTATAATACAAACACGCGTACCACGATGCCATTGCTTTGTTATTTACGGAGATATGAACTTTTTTAGAAAGAAAACACAACATTTTCCGGGAAAACCTGGTCCTATTTTCCTGGATAACGAACCTATCCAAGCCACTTGCAAAAGGAAGGTACTCACCAAATTTGATCTAGATCGGTCCATTATTTTTTGAGTTATCGGTCGAATATATATATATATATATATATATATATATATATATATATATATATATATATATATATATATATATATATATATATATATATATATATATATATATATAACACAGATCTCCTCATTAGCGAATTAAAAAAAATTCGCTAAAATATAATTAACCGATTTGGATGAAACTAGGCAAGCGCCTTTCTTTTATTAATGGCTTGCATGAGTTCGTTAGCCAGGAAAATTGAACAAGGTTTTCTGTAAAAATTTTGGTTTCCTTTCGAAAAAAATTTTTTTCTTCGAAAATTACCAATTATTTTTAATAAAATTTAGTGGATGTGTTGTCTTGGAAAAGACCTTACTACGTGCTAAAACTCAACTTTCTAAGTTTATAGAAGTTCGAGTTATTCAAATTTAAACATTTAATGAAAATTCACTACAATAACGCACTTGCTGCGTCCCGACCTTTCTTTGTCTTAGAATTAAGTCTCCTATATGCTCACAAAATTTGCATACAACCATATGGGACACGCTATATGTACATACATATTTATATAAAATGAAGCTTGAAAAATTATCAGAGTGGAGATTTCCTAAAGCTTGCTAAAGATTGTGTAATATGTTCCACATATAAGTATGTCAAAAAAATTTGTTTATGACTTGTTGTACCTTAAAAAACAAAGTTATAATTGGGTACAAATGTAGGTTGTAAACTTTTTTACCTTTGATACTTGGATACTATTAGCAAGTCATTTGCAGCTTTATAGAGCCAGCCTCTTTTACTGCTGTCTGTAACATACACAAACAACTTCGTGAATTTTATTTTCTACTTGAAAAATCGTACATGTATATACAACCCTGTTTACGACTTTGAAAATGAACTTTAGGGACTCCTCTAAGTCGTAACTAAAACATTACGTTTGCGGGTGAAATGTTGGGATTAAATTGTGTGTACAGTATTAGGTTTGTGCGCATGGTAAAGCTCGTTCTACATAGTGTAATGTTCCTAGTAATGCAGTTCATAACATAATACCTTCACTTTTTCAGCAAATTTTCGCAGAAAAAAAATTCTCGTTAAACATCGCGACTTTTGAACTTTGAAAGACTTTATTATACTTATCGCTTAAATAAGTCTCCAGACTTCAAGACCTATATATTTTTTTAATTTCAACAACACACTACGAGGGCTTACAGCCTAGATAATAACGTACCGTGGGTGTCGACAAGAAGGAAAGAGGCAACTTGTTAAATCTGGACTTGAAAGTTTGGAGGTTCTGAGGAGAAGGAAAACATGTGTCGGCAAGAAATTCCACAATTTGGAAGTCCTCGGGACAAAATAACGGGCATAACAATATGTTCTATGTCTGGTGACCTGGACAGTAAAAGGGTGAATTCGCTCTGTTCCCCTGGTAGATCTGTTGGGGGCAGCAGGTGCAGGAACTATGGAAGAAAGCTATTCTGAGCAGTGCCCTTGCAGATATCTATAAAAGAGAGAGGGGTCACCAACGGCATGTCGGTGGGCAAGGGATGTCAGCCTTTGGGTTAGGGTGGAGTCGCCGATGAGACGTGGAGCTCTCCTCAGAATGGAGTCCAGGATAGCAAGTATAGAAGCGGCAGCGGTATAGATGTGGGAGCAGTATTCGAGGTTTGGCCTTATTTGTGAGGTATATACGGTGTAGAGATTAGCTGGTGAAAAGTATTTGCGAGCCCGGAAGAGAAAACCTAATTTCTTAGCAGCTGCTTCTGCATTTGATGTGTCATGTTGTTGCCAATTGAGATTTCGATCCACAGAAATGCCAACAAGTGAAAAGGACTCATTACTTTGAATAACTTGGTTGTTTATTTTGATGTGTCTAGGGCTGGTGTATCTCTTATAAGATAGAAGCGACAGCGGCACCCCAGATGTGGAAGCAGTATTCGAGGTTTGGCCTTATTTGTGAGGTACATAGGGTATAGAGATTAGCTGGTGAAAAGTATTTGCGAGCCCGTAAGAGGAAACCTCATTTCTTAGCAGCCGCTTCTGCATTTGATGTGTCATGTTGTTGCCAATTGAGATTTCGATCCACAAAAATGCCAACAAGTGAAAAGGACTCATTACTTTGAATAACTTGGTTGCTTATTTTGATGTGCCCAGGGCTGGTGTATCTCTTATGAGATAGAAAGCAAGACTGAGATTTGGTGGAGTTGAATTGTACAAGATTTCTACTTCCCCAGTCTAATATGTTTTTGGCGATCCACACAGACAGGAGACTCCATGAGTTTGCGATCCTCATCTAATTGTGCTAAAGAGACAGGCTACGAATATTGTATATTTGTCGTCCGAGTAACTGTGAACTGGGTTGGATGTGCTAGAGAGGAGGTCATTGATGTGGAGAAGAAACAAAGTAGCGGCTAAAGCTGAACCTTGCGGGACTCCTGCATTAATTGGATACAGTTTAGAGAAATAGCCATCCACGACAACAGAAATGTTCCGGTTGGAGGGTAAATTTTCTGTCCAGGTACAGAGTTTTGGTCGTAGGCCATTGGCCGGAGGTTTATTAAGCAACGCTGCGTGCCAGACCTGGTCGAATGCTTTGGATATGTCTAGAGCGACAATCTGGGATTCACCGTGTAGTTCCGTAGACTTGTCCCAAGAATGGGTGACAAAGTAAAGGAGGTCGGCAGTTGATCTGAGCTGACGGAATCCATACTGCCTGTCGTGGATTAGACTGTGTTTTTCAATAAATTTTAGTCATTCGATGTTTATATACTTTTTCATCACTTTTTAGACAACGGAAGGAGAGAAATAGGCCTGTAGTTGCTAGGAAGCGCTTTGGATCCTTTCTTGTCGACGGGTTGTACTCGAGCAGTTTTCCAGTTACTAGGGAATATGCCTCTATTGTAAGATGTCTGAAACATACGAGTCAAAACAGGAGCAAGTTCTGGTGCGCAATTTTTTAGAACAATTGCTGGGTTCTCGTCAAGGCCAGAGTCTTTCCTGGTATTAAGAGAGGAGAGCATCTTTCGTATCTTTTTAGTTTTGAAAATGATATCCGTCATTTTATGCGCGACATTGGGGACTGTTGGTGGTTGAACATTTGGAGGTGGGTTGAGAGTAGAATTGCCGGCGAACAACGAGGCAAAAAGTTTAGCCTTGCCCAGGGCGGTAGAAACAATTTCATTCCTTGAAGGTGCGAACGTGCTCTTGCAAAAGCTGTTCCCAATAGATTTAGCAATAGTATAAAAGGGTTTGCTACTGTTGGAGCTTGAGAGGGCTTTGTTTTTGATGTGGTTATTAAACGACTTTTTGTATCAGAAAGAATGCGGACAGAGCGGTTTCTTGCGTCGTTAAATTCTTGACGGTTTTCTTGACTGGGATTGTGTAGAAGCGTTTTGTGAGCTTTGGCCCTTTTAAGTCTGACCTTGTCACAGGATTTAGAAAACAAGGGCTTTTGAGTGGCTCAAGAGGTTTTCTGTGTACCTGGAATAAATAATTCCATGCCAGCTTGGATAATTTTGATGACATTTTGTGAGATATCAAAGGGGTTAGGATGAGAGAAGCCGACAGTCGCCCATTGAAATGAGGTAAAGGAATCCTACATTTCGTCCCAGTTCGCGGTGTTGTAGTGCAAAACGATACAGGAATGTGATGACTGTGTGACCTCGGGTTGCATTGCGCAGGGAGCAGTCACCATTCCGTGGTCTGAGCGACCTAGGGGGCGGTGACTGATGTCTTGTAGCATTCAGGTTTTGTAATAAGAAGGAGATCCAAGTGATTTGAGTTGTGTGTTGGGATGCGAGGAAAGTAAGTAGGTTGCTGAACCATATTGGCTAAAGAATTGCTGACTGCAAAGGCCTCCGCTGCTCTCACTTGTGGATCGATTTTTGAAGATTCTAGCCATTCCTTATTATGGACATTAAGGTCACCAAGAATAGTGACCTCGGAGGAAGGATATTCTGAAATCAGATGGTCGGTTTTTTCAGAAAGGTAGTCGAAGAGCTGGACAAAGTTGTTGTCAGAAGGTGATCGGTAAATGCAACAGATGAATTTAGTTGCAGCCCTGAAAGAGAGTTTCATCCAAAGTATGTCTTTTCTTCCAGCTTCTAAATTGGGGAGTCTGGTGCAGTGTAGATTACTACGGACGTATGCGCACACACCTCCATGTCATTTGAAGGAAGCAGGGAGCTCATACCCCGGGAAATTAAGGCGATTAGTGGCTGTTTTGACACTGATTTGGGTTTCTGTGAGGAAGAGGAGTTGGGATCTATTATCCTGGAGGAAATGGTGGACGGAGTTCAGGTTAGAATTTAGGCCACATATATTCGAGAAGGATATGTTAAATCATGATGCCGGCGCCCTCTGCACATCCCTCTCGTGGAGATCCGAATGGAAGGGTATTTTATCTCCGGAATCATTTGTAAAAGGAGGAGCCATAATCATTTTTGTTTATAAGGGAAACCGACTTATATACCAGAACCGGAAACGTCCATTGATGTAAGGGGTGGTACCTCCTCTGGCGTGAAAAAAATCCTTTATTATCACGTAAATCAAAAGTCCACTACCACCTTCGCATAGTGTAATGTTCCTAGTAATGCAGTTTATAACATATTACCTTGAGTTTGCAGCAAACTTTCGCAGAAAAAATTCTCGGTAAAAATCGCGACTTTTGAGCTTTGAAAGACTTTATCGCTTAACTGAGTCTCAAGACTTCGAGACCTATCTTTGAAGTCCAGTCTAAACTATAACTGATCATGTCCTATCCTACATCTAATTACTTTCGCATCGTCACGTGTGGAAATATGGCATCTGCGAAAAAAATTCAAAAATTTTGTTCGCTTAAAACTTCGTAAAAAGTGTCAAAACATATAGAAAACGTGATTTGAGAAAAAAATTTGTCTGTCGGTCTGTACATTTGTCTGTAGCCACGATAACTTTAGGACGAATTGAGACATCGTATTCAAATCTGGCACCCGATAAACAAGCGGTTAGGATTATTTTTAGGTAAAATCGCTCCAGGGGGTAGAGGACGAATGGGGGGCAATTTGGTGAGAATTTACATTTTTCGTTAGAACTCAAGTAGTATAACGTTTGAGGGTTTGTTTATTAAAAAACTTTCAATTTCATCACACATCTGGTATTCTGTGCTGAGGTTAAATGTGTGGGGGTGGAATATTGGTGACAGAAGTTTCGAAATTTTTTTTGCTAAAACGGCGTAGAAAGTCTCAGAGCCCATAGAAAACTTGATTCTGGAACTGATTTTTTTTATCTGTCGATCGGTCGGTCTGTCGGCATGTACGTCCGTTTAGTAGGCGTAATAACTTTTGAACGAATTGAGATATCATCTCCAAATTTGGTATCCAGTTAGCACCTGACAAAGGAACGCTTCAAATTGTTTTTGGTAAGATCGCTCCAGAGGGTAGGAAATAAATGAGGGGTGATTTGGTGAAATACACAATATGTAGGCCAATCGAAGATTATTGCTCTATCAAGTTCAACATTAAGTTCACCAGGTCCGAGTCGAACTCAGCATGCAGTGAAAATCAAACTGTTGTTACTGTTTTTTTACGTAGAATGAAATAATATTATACGTAAATTTACATATTTTTGAGACCACTTATTTAACACTGTACATCACCATTATATTGAGTAAGAATATTTGAATAAATAATTAGTTTATTTTGTACACCAAGTGTACTATTACATCTAGTCGTTATAATACTATGTAATCCATTGCCTTTCACAGTCTCCAAATTACCAAGTCTCCAATTATCTTATAATAATAGTACCTTTATTATTATCCGTAAAATCCCTATAATTGGCTTAATTTTTTTATTCTTTTTTTTTTGTAAGTCAACGGCAAGAAGGAAACCAGAGCAGGATAAGCAGTAAAAAGCGCTGTTATATTTTACAAAAGAAAAAACATCCCAGAGGTATAAATACAGACAAAGTGCTGTTATATCTTGAAAAGTGGGAGGAAACTCAGGGCAAGAAATACAGTCAAAGTGCTGTTATATCCTATAGTATCAACGTTGAAAATACAGCCAGAGGGCTGTATCTTTAAACAAAAAATATATATTCAAAGCAAGAGCAAACAGTCAAGTCTAATTATATCCTCAATAAAAGGAGATGAAGGGTATGAAATCACAAAGCAATAAACACAGAAAAGGGGTAAAGATTGAGAAAACAATATCTAATAGTTCAGAAATCAAATCGATCTTCTTTCTTCTTCCCTTGTCATCACATCACACAGAAGAAGGGCACGAGCAAAAAGTAGGTGGACAAAGTTCCGATGTAGAAGATTTTTAAAAAATAATAAATATGTAAAAGGTAAAAGACTGAGGTTGGACAATGTGCCTGGAAACTAAAACATGAGTAGAATCACCTCAAAAAGCACAAAAACAATACTAAAGAGCTAGATACGTATTTCGACAACGAAGTTGTCGTCGTTTAAGAGTTTAGCGACAGCTACTGATTAAGACAACTTCGTTGTCGAAATGGATATCTAGCGCATAACTCTCTGTTATTAATTTTGTGGTTTTTGGGGTGATTCTGGTTTTGTTTCATAACAAATATGGCAGAAAATGAAATACAACATACTGCTTTAGAAGCCATATATCAATTATAATCGACGGAGATAATAAGGCAATGGGAAACAATAAAACCATAAAAATATCAGAGACGGAGAAGAACTCTGGGAGAAATACTGTGGCATTATCGAATAAATAGATTTAAAAATAGCCAATGAGTTTGGCAAATTGATTAGATTGCCAGCTCTGCCATACCAGTCAGGCAAAAATTTTGAATTGTCGGCTCTGGTAGATGAGTCAGACGGAAGTTTCGAATTGCCGGCACTGCCATACAAGTCAGGCAAAATTTTTGAATTGTCGAATCTGGTATATGAGTCAGCCGAAAGTTGTCGGCTCTAGTAAATGATTTTGACAAATTGATTGGATTGTCAGCTCTGCCATACCAGTCAGGCAAAAAATTTTGAATTGTCGGCTCTGGTAGATGAGTCAGACGGAAGTTTTGAATTGCCGGCTCTGCAATACGAGTCAAGCAAAAATTTTGAATTGTCGACTCTGGTAGATGAGTCAGCCGAAAGTTGCCGGCTCTAGTAAATGATTTTGGCAAATTGATTGGATTGCCAGCTCTGCCATACCAGTCAGGCAAAAATTTTGAATTGTCGACTCTGGTAGATGAGTCAGATGGAAGGTTTGAATTGCCGGCTCTACAATACGAGTCAGGCAAAATTTTTGAATTGTCGACTCTGGTATATGAGTCAGCCGAAAGTTGTCGGCTCAAGTAAATGATTTTGACAAATAGATTGGATTGTCAGCTCTGCCATACCAGTCAGGCAAAAAATTTTGAATTGTCGGCTCTGGTAGATGAGTCAGATGGAAGTTTTGAATTCCCGGCTCTACCATACGAGTCAGGCAAAAATTTTGAATTGTCGACTCCGGTAGACGAGTCAGACAGAAGTTGCCGGCTCTAGTAAGTGATTTTGACATATTGATTGAATTTCCAGCTCTGCCATATAAGTCAACCAAAAATGTTGAATTGTCGGCTCTGGTAGATGAGTCGGCCGAAAATTGCCGGCTCTAGTAAATAAGTTTGGCAAATTAATTCGATTGCCAGCTCTGCCATATGAGTCAGGCAAAAATGTTGAATTGTCGGCTCTGGTAGATGAGTTAGACGGAAGTTTTGAATTGCCGGCTCTGCCATACGAGTCAGGCAAAAATTTTGAATTGTCGACTCCTGTAGATGAGTCAGACGGAAGGTGCCGGCTCTAGTAAATGAGTTTGTCATATTTATTGAATTTCCAGCTCTGCCATATGAGTCAGGCAAAAATGTTGAATTGTCGGCTCTCGTAGATGAGTCGGCCGAAAGTTGCCGGCTCTAGTAAATGAGTTTGGCGAATTGATTGAATTGCCAGCTCTGCCATATGAGTCAGGCAAAAATGTTGAATTGTCGGCTCTGGTAGATGAGTCGGCCGAAAGTTGCCCGCTCTAGTAAATGAGTTTGGCGAATTTATTCAATTGCCAGCTCTGCCATATGAATCAGGCAAAAATGTTGAATCGTCGGCTCTGGTAGATGAGTTAGACGGAAGTTTTGAATTGCCGGCTCTGCCATACGAGTCAGGCAAAAATTTTGAATTGTCGACTCTTGTAGATGAGTCAGACGGAAGGCGCCGGCTCTAGTAGATGAGTTTGGCATATTGATTTGATTTCCAGCTCTGCCATATGAGTCAGGCAAAAATGTTGAATTGTCGACTCTGGTAGATGAGTCAGACGGAAGTTTTGAACTGCCGGCGCTGCCATACGAGTCAGGCAAAAATGTTGAATTGTCGACTCTGGTAGATGAGTCAGCCGAATGTTGCCGGCTCTAGTAAATGAGTTTGGCAAATTAATTGGATTGCCAGCTCTGCCATACCAGTCAGGCAAAAATTTTGAATTGTCGTTTCTGGTAGATGAGTCAGATGGAAGGTTTGAATTTCCGGCTCTGCCATACGAGTCAAGCAAAATTTTTGAATTGTCGACTTTGGTAGATGAGTCAGCCGAAAGTTGCCGGGTCTAGTAAATGATTTTGGCAAATTGATTGGATTGCCAGCTCTGCCATACCAGTCAGGCAAAAATTTTGAATTGTCGGATCTGGTAGATGAGTCAGACGGAAGTTTTGAATTGCCGGCTCTACAATACGAGTCAAGCAAAATTTTTGAATTGTCGACTCTGGTAGATGATTCAGTCGAAAGTTGCCGGCTCTAGTAAATGAGTTTGGCAAATTGATTGGATTGCCAGCTCTGCGATACCAGTCAGGCAAACATTTTGAATTGCCGGCTCTGTCATACGAGTAAGGCAAAAATTTTGAATTATCGACTCTGGTAGATGAGTCAGACGGAAGTTGCCGGCTCTAGTAAATGAGTTTGGCGAGTTGATTCAATTGCCAGCTCTGCCATATGAGTCAGGTAAAAATGTTGAATTGTCGGCTCTGGTAGATGAGTCAGACGGAAGTTTTGAATTGCCGGCTCTGCCATACGAGTCAGGCAAAACTGTTGAATTGTCGGCTCTGGTAGATGAGTCAGCCGAAAGTTGCCGACTCTAGTAAATGAGTTTGGCGAATTGATTCAATTGCCAGCTTTACCATATGAGTTAGGCAAAAATGTTGAATTGTCGACTCTGGTAGATAAGACAGAATAAAGTCTGCCCGATGAGTGAGACATTAAAGAAAACAGTAATTTAGAAGTGCATTTCTCAAAGTATAGTACTTCTAAAAAGTAAAAAAAACTTAACAAGTCAGTAACCTAAAGGATGAAGTTAGATAGATAAATGAAGAAAGGGACGAGCTTTTACAGGATGTATTAGAAGCACAAGAGAAATGAAAAACTGCCTGTGAAAGCAATGTAACATTAGAAAAGCAGGTGCACGACTTGACAGCTCAATTGTCTTTGGCCAATATTAAAAAATGTTCGGGGCGCAGCAAGTGCATTAACGTAATGAATTTTCATAAGAATTGTACATTATTAGTAATTTATATGATTAAATTTATCCTTTAAATTTAAATGGGCCTGGTTGACAGGTTTTAGTGGTCCCAGTTAGCGATTATCTGAATAAGTTTCTATTTTCTATGCAGCTAGAAAATTATGATTTGGTAGAGATATACAGGGTGGCGCATTGAAAACGAAACAGACCGATTTGCGTCCAGAGAAATTTTTTAAGAAACGCTGAAACACGTCAATTTTAATATTAAGGGGGACATCTTTTGACATAAAACTCAACTTTATCACATCAACCCCTTAAGGGTGGTGATAAAAACTCTTATATTTTAAATAAGGAACATCGGTCTAGTGTTACATTATTTGAAAGCCCTTTCTTTTCTGAATTCAGTACACTAATTTTTTTGGAAGTTTTATTAACTCGTTTAAAAATTATTCAAAGTTGGAATTGCAAGAACGTATTTCATTCATTGTGATAAGAAATGCACTAATTAGTCAATTTTTCGTTAAAAAAAAACTAAAAAAACAAAACCAAACGTTCAAAAATGTTTATCCAGTTAAGTAAATGTTCAAATTGTTGACCACCAGCTTCCATACAAAAGTACAAATTTTGTTCAAAAAATGGAGTTATTAGACGGAATTCTTCAACAATGCGTCGTCGTAATTCTTCCAGAGACTCCGGTTCTGTTGCGTAAATTCTACTATTTAAATGGCCCCATAGAAAGAAGTCTAAAGAAGTTAAATCCGGTGATCTAGGGGGGCACTCAATTGCATCTCTACGCCAAATCAATTATCCTGGAAACTCTCTGTTCAAAAACTCCCTAGCACGTTGTGAAAAATGCAGAGGAGCTCCATCTTGTTGAAACACTAATTGATTTTCTTGATAGCGATCATTATTTTCAGCAATTTCAATTAGTAGAGGGTAAACGATATCTTCTAGTAACTCCAAATACGTTTCGCCACTCAAATTGCCATCAAGAAAAATTGGTCCGATTAAACGGTCTCCAAAAATGCCAGTCCGGACATTCAATTTCTGTGGAGTTTGAGTGTGGACTTCGTGAAAATTTCTTGGATTATTATCTGCCCAATAACGACAATTATGACGATTGTAGAGTTTAATAAAAACGTACACTCGTCTGAAAAACAGATATGGAGCAGAAAGTTCCCGTTGTCAGCTATTCGTGCAGTCATAACTTCACAAAACTCCAGCCGCCGATCAAAATCATCTTCATTCAGTTGTTGTACAAGATGAATTTTATACGGGTGAAATTTATGATGCTTCAATATTCGCTGAATAGTTTTTCTTTTGATGTTTGAAACAGTGGCCAATTTTCTCGTGCTCAAAGTTGGGTCTGCAGCAATTTGTCCTTAAACTTCAATCTCAGTAGTCTCATTTATAACCGGAAATTCACGTTCAGGATCCCGTTTTTTGTTAGCTACTGAACCACTTTGTCGAAATTTTGCAACTAACTCTAAAATGTATTTTCTGTTAACATATCTGTTCGGATGTCGTTCATTAAAAAAATTGCGGCACGGTTGGCACAGTCATCGTTTTTGACAAAAAGAGCAATTATTTCAACTCTTTCTTCTACAGAATACAGCATTGTGAAATTAATTTTCGGTAGTACTATCAAGTATCAAACCGACAGATAAACTGAAATAATAAACCGCATTTCTCTCATTCCGATAATAAATGTTCTGATGGTCAATTTTTTGTTTACAAGCCAACAAAACATTGACTATCAGCGCACTCTTATCGGAATTAATAAAATGCGTTTTTGCATCTTCAACTGTGAATATTTTTTAAACGAGTTGATAAAACTTCAAAAAAAATTAGTGTGCTGAATTCAGAAAAGAAGGAGCTTTCACATGATGTAACACTCGACCCATGTTCCCTATTTAAAATATAAGGGTTGTTATCACCACCTTTAAGGGGTTGATGTGACAAAGTTGTGTTTTATGTCAAAACATGTCCCACTCAATATTAAAATTGACGTGTTTTAGCGTTTCTAAAAAAAAATTCTCTGGACGCAAATCGGTCTGTTTCGTTTTCAATGCGCCACCCTATATGTACGTCCTGCAAGTCTCCTTAAAAAAAATTTGTGACAAATTTCATTAAAGTGACAAAAGTTTTCTAGAACAAAATAAATTATTTACAAAGGGAATGTACCTGCAAATCATAAGTATGGCAGGTATTCTTCCTTTTAATTGGTTGGGTGGTTTTGTTTTAGTCAACCCAATCGAACTAGTTTTTGGAAACAAAACAACAAAAAAGGTTTTTTTAAACGAACTTGTAGTTATCCGCGAAGCTCACTATGTTTTTTTCTTTAATTTAGTACCCACGATGCGTTTACATAGGGGGTTCAAGTAGACATTATATACGGGTTTAAATCCGTTGAACGTTAAATTTGTATATATACATTATTTTTTGTATTTCAATTGGTTGACTGTAATGTATATGTTTTGTTTTACTTATTATTTAATAATAGGAAGAAGAAATAGAATAAGTTTGAGGTCACTTTTGGAAGGTAGTTTAGTTATGGTAAGAGTTATAGTAGGATTATTTTTATTTGTAGTTTATAGCGGAAGTGTGTGTGTGTGTGTTTTGTTTCTTTAACGTCGGCCTATTTCCGCGATTATGGCCAATCACCGACGCCAGGGTGCAGTTTCACCTCACTATCCTGGAAATTTTGCCGAACCCCTGCCTTTCTGTAAGAATCGTAGGGATCTTTACCATGCCCAACATTGCATGGACACGGGACCGACGGCTTTACGCCCCCTTCGAAGGGCGGAACGTGCAGACATTCAACTTGCTCAAATACAATGCCAGAACCTCGATTGATGTTAATTTTACAGTTTGTACTGGAAAAGTGAAAGGAGTACCCTGGGATCGAGCCCAGTACCCTTCGATTCAGAGGCACACGTTCTTACCCCTGAACCACCGAGGTTCTTATAGCGGAAGTATAATACATAATATGATTGATATTTTCTTCAATATATTTTATTTGCTCAAGGAAGTTAGTAAAGTTAATAACACTAATTATTATTATTTTAGGAATTTGAATAGTTTTAGAAATTTCAAAGTTTTCTTCAGCTTATACTTTAAAGTCGTTAAAATTTTAAAAAGTTAGATTTTTTTCTCTTTAATATGAAATATGTAGTACAGGCAATAGATAATTTTTTTCTGCATTAAACTACAGGAGTTATTTTTTTTATAGATAGGTTCAGAATTACGTACTGAATGTAAAAACACAAAATCCTTACAAATTAGGGGGGCGGAAGTGCCGCCATTTTGAGAGAAACCGTTTTGACCTATATCTCCGGAACCGTGCACTTTAGACCAAAAATGGTAATGATCATTATTGTAGATAATTGCATTTTTCATCTTTTTTGTTAAATAATTTTTTTGTATCACTCACCGTTTACAACTTATACGACTATTAGCATTCATTTATTGACTTTTTTACCTATATCATTAACAATTGTTTAAAAAATAAAATGCTTATAACTCAAATTTTCTATAACTTTTACTTAAAACTTTTTTTCTAAAATTATTATTAGTGCATTTTCTTTAAAAAAAATCACTAATGAGGAGACCCCGACTTTTGAATTTTGAAAAAAAATGAAATAGGAGCTAATTATGCCCCCTAGAACACATATCCGGGTTCAGTTTAAATTTATATATATATATATATATATATATATATATATATATATATATATATATATATATATATATATATATATATATATATATATATATATATATATATATATATCACACCAATAACTCAAAAACTAATGGGCCGATTTTAATTAAATTTAATGAATACCTTCCTCTTGTGAATGGCTTAGATAAGTTCGTTAGCCAAGACAATCGGCACAGCTTTTCCTGAAAAAAAGTGTGTTTTCTTTGAAAAAAAAAACATATCTCCAGAAATAACAAAGTCAGAGCAACTAAATTTGGTACACGGTTTTATGTCATTATAGGTAAATTACCTACCTACCTAAATTTAGGTCCGTAGGTTTAAAGACACAAAAGTTATAGGCATTTATAGAAAAATAAATTGGGGTTTTCCTCAAAACGTCAAAGTGACAGTTTAAAACATCAACATTCGCATTATTTAGGCTTGAATCTAATACGGGCTATGGAAAGAAAATGTCTCAAGAAGAATGTTTTACAAAGCCTGAAGTCTTAGCTTCAACCGTCATTGTCCTTCATTTTACTAAAATATTTCCAGAAAAATTTGTCGATTGAACATGCAACATTTAACGCCTTATAACTTTGAAAATATTGATTTTAGAAAAAAAATTTTTAGTAAAAATTGTAGGAAATTTGTCGATTGAAAAGTTGAGTTATAAGCATTTTAATTTTTAAACAATTATTAACAATGATATAGGTAAAAAAGTCAATAAATGAATGCTAATAGTCGTATAAGTTGTAAACGGTGAGTGATACGAAAAAAATTATTTGACAAAAAAGATGACAAATTCAATTATCTACAATAAAGATCATTACAATTTTTGGCCTATAGTGAACGGTTATGGAGATATAGGCCGAAACGGTTTTTCTCAAAATGGCAGCACTTCCGCCCTCCTAATTTGTAAGGATTTTGTGTTTTTACAATCAGTACGTAATTCTGAACCTATCTATCAAAAAAAAAAAAATCCTGTAGTTTAGTGCATTATGGACAGTAGTAACGGGCTTCTCTATTGCCTGTACTAATGCCAGTAATTCAGCTTTAAGAGTCAATGGAGTTCCTTTGTTAGTGTCTAAAAATATATATAAAATATGTTGATTAAGGTTCATCAGAATTTTATGGTTCTCAAAATAATTTTTTTAGGATTATAAAATTTTCTCGGTATGTATTTATTAATAAGAGTATTGTGGTTAATTATTTTATTAATAGTATAATATTTAACCAGCTTATATAGAATTTCGGGACGCAGCAAGTGCGTTATAGTAGTGAATTTTCATAAGAATTCTACACTATTAGTAATATATACTATTAAAACTAATTCTTTAAATTTAAATGGACCTTAGAGATCGGGTTTAGAGTCGCAGTTAGCGATTATTTGAAAAAAAAAATATGTTTTATATGGAACTAAAAAATTTAGATTTGGTCTTAGATATAATATATGTAAGTACTGCAAGTGTCTTTTAATAAATGGTGCTACAAACTTCATGAAAGGTACGAAAATTTTCTACCACCACATAAAAAACATTTTTCAGTGAATTTTCTTAAAAAAAAATCACTAATGAGGAGATCCCGGCTTTTGAATTTTGTAAATATTTCCTCAAATGAGCGTAACTTAGGCCCCCTAGAACACATATTTGGGGTCAGTTTCCATTTTTATATGTATATATGTGTCACACCGATAACCCAAAAAATAATGAAGCGATTTTGATTAAATTTGGTGAATGCTTTTCTTTTGCGAGTGGATTGGATAAGTCCGTTAGTCAGGAAAAGCGGCGCAGGTTTTCCCGGAAAATTTTGTCTTTCCTTTCGAAAAAATTTATATCTCCGGAAATAACAAAGTAAGGGCAGCTAAATTTAGTTCGCAGGTTTATACCATTATAGGTAAATTATCTACCAAAATTTAGCTCTGTAGGTTGAAAGAAGAGTAATGCGCCTGTCCTTTCAATACAATCCAGCTTTCTACAAGATATGAAACCATATTTCTGAATCCAGGTTATTAAATTTTTTCCCAAGTCTACAAGAGCATTAAATGTGTCTCTAGTATGTATGAAAAGATCACACAAAAAATTAAAATGGGGATGTCTACTCGCACTTATATTCGGTTATTGCTTTTTTTTAGTTTTCGTTGAAAATTTCACGAGATTGGAATACGTATACAGACAAAAGCGATTCGATGTATCCAAGAGTAATTTCTTAGAATTTCAGTGTTTGTATTTTTTCCGGCAGTCAAGCATAGTTCACTAAAATGAATTTGCAAAATTAGTCCTGTCTTCTGTATTCTCAGATTTCTTTGCGCAGCGAACTTTTGTTAAATAAATAGGCTCTAGGCCATCTTACCATAAAAGCTAAGAAATTCACGCTTAAATAATTGCGAAACTTTGACCGACGTATGTTTATTGTTTCTGCCTTTGAAACATTACGTCAAGATTAATTATTTAAGATGAAAAATGTCTGTACGAAGAATGTTTTTCATAGGACGTAGGCACTTTATGGCTTTATTATATTAGTTAAAGAAACACGTTTCTCCGGGTGAAGAATGCTGCTTTACGTAAATATGCTGAATGCTCAACAATGGTTACTTGTTCGTTTTAGAATAATAATAATAATTTATTCACCTTATAAATAATCGCTACAAACAATTAAGACATTAAAGTAAAAAGTCGGGATACAGCAAGTACATTATGGTAGCGAATTTTCATAGAAATGTTTTTAACTTTTTTTTACCAAGCCTAATCAACTTTGCAATGCCATCATAAGCAGCCTTTTCGTGAATTTTCGCTAATAGGAAGATCCCGAATTTTGAATTTGGAAAAAATTTCTCGAAATCAGCGCGAACTAGGACCCCTAGAACCCATATCCGGGGCCAGTTTCAATTGATAAATGTTTATACATTATTATTATTATTATTATTATTATTATTATTATTATTATTATTATTATTATTATTATTTATTCATTGATAAAAATTATACAGTATGCCTATACAATAAGTCTGAGACTTGTGGTGTACATTTGCATAATTTTAAAAGTTATATCTAAAGCAATGTGACAATTATATATCAAATTCAGCAAACTTCAAATTTTGACAAACCAGGTAAAAAAATTCTTCACTTTTATTTCTTCAATCTAATGCTTCACCCATTGCCTTCATTTATGATAGATCCAAACCACTTCAATACACCATCTTAACTATCGCTCTATCTCCACATACCATATTTTTGCCAAAATTATATATATATATATATATATATATATATATATATATATATATATATATATATATATATATATATATATATATATATATATATATATATATATATATATATATATATATATATATATATATATATATTCAGAAAGAGTTCCGCGGTCTTTAATGTGAGATATAATTGGTTCTCGGGTTGAACCGCGTCCAGGATTTATGAAAACTCGACGTTTCGGCTCCTGTTTTGGAGCCATTTTCAAGAGGTAAAGGAAATATGTAAGGACACTCTAGGGCCTCAATCTTCTGTGAGGTCTCAACCCTAGAGGGTTGAACACACTGAGACCTCACAGACGATCTCCGGCGAGATTTGGGGAGTAGTCAGATTGAGGCACCGTAATCGAGCTACAACAACCCAACCCACCTTTGTCCACCGCTCTAAGGGGTAGGAAGATTGAGGCCTTAGAGTGTCCTTACATATTTCCTTTACCCACCTTTGTTCACCACTCTAAGGAGTAGGCAGATTGGGGCCTTAGAGTGTCCTTACACATTTCCTTTACCCACCTTTGTTCACCACTCTAAGGAGTAGGCAGATTGAGGCCTTAGAGTGTCACACCGATAACTCAAAAATAATGTACCGATTTTAAGGAAATTTGGCAGATACATTCCGTTTGTAAATGGCTTGGAGAGGTTCGTTAGCCAGGAAAATTCGACCAGGTTTTCCGCGAAAATTTTGATTTTTTTTGGGAAAAAATTTTTAGCTCCAATAATAACGAAAGTTACGGCAGGTCAACATTGTAAAAAGTAAACTATATACTAAAATTTAGACCTCAAAGTCAAAAAAAGTTTTGGGTATTTAATGAAGCAAAATATCAGTACCACTTAAAGTCACATACAAAATGTGTTTAACAAAATCTATTAAATATTCCAGATAACGTTAATCTTTTATTCGAGCAAAAAGTCAAGAAGTACGAGAAAAATTACTTTGAAAATTTTATAATTTTTCTCCTGTAAATGTCAAAGTGGAGATTTGAAACGTCTAAAATTATTAATTTTTAAATAGAACTTATAGAATTAAATTGTAAATATAGCAAGAAACTTATATAAAAGGTCCTACATTTATATTTCAAATGTTCTCATTTACTTACAATATTTACAAAAAATGCATCTAACAAAGACCTTACATATTACAAACAAATACCTTAACTAAGTGAAGCTTGAAACCTGTGATGAGCACAAAGACTCTCTACAGGATTTATTTAAAAAAATACCGCCGAAAAATAACAGTTAATTGCTACAGTGTTATAATTGTAAAAAAAACATTTCGCCACAAGTTTGTCCTGGCAGCGAGTTTATATAAAACTCTTCTTCTTAACTTATTTGCAGCTATGTTTTTTCCTATATTTATAATATATATAGTATTATATATATATATATATATATATATATATATATATATATATATATATATACTGGCATTTCAAAAAAATCGAACACCTAGTAATAGTCGACTAATTGTAATGAAATTTTCTATACTACTCTAAGCAAAGACTGGAACCTGTGATGAGCACTTATAAGTACACTTGGAAAACCCAAATCACCACAACACATTCTAAAAGACCTGACAATCGTTTAATTAACCAAGCTAGCGGCATCAGTTGATGAATAATTCCATATATCTTACATCTACAGCTCCGATTATGTCCTTGTTCAGGTAGTCGGTCCATAACGATAGCGGGTGGTCTAACAACACAAGACGATTATCAGTTATCTACGTTTTAGTATACTTTAGTTTGCATGCTTCGATGGCCGGGGTGTTTAGACGATTGACTATGAAGACATACTGGTGATAAAAAGAAACAATGAAACCGCTTTAACTAATATAGAAAAGGCCAATGTTTTCGCTAATTATTTTGGAAGCACCTTTAACCCAGGTAATAATTTACCTAAACAGAATACTATACAAAATACGGCACACTTAGTCATAAACCATGAAATCCGAAATAATGATATCTCTTGGCAACAAATGATAGCTACTCCCAAAGCGGTAGCGGGCGCAAATCGACAAACTTAAAAAATTCTGGACGCAGCAAGTGCGTTATGGTGGTGAATTTTCATAAAAATGCTTTTAATAGCATTTTTTTTAAGAAAGCAGGCATCAAATTTGGTTACCAGTATAACCTATATAGTAAAAACAATGTGCCATGTTCCATCAAATTAACTTTTTTGTTTGAAAATGTACAAAAAGTTCCAAAAGTAAACTTAAAGTGTTCCCGAAAAAACCGTTTCTTGGTCAACCTGATAGGTTAATAGCAAATGGAGCTTTTCAAATATGAAGCATCTAATCAAAATTCGCTACCATAACGCACTTTCTGCATCCCGAACTTCGTTTCATACAAACATGCCTTATATTTCGATGGAAAATGCAAAAATGCAATAAGATAAGGCGTGTTCGACTAAACAAAAAAAAAAGAAAAATGTATCACCAACGACTTATGACTGTGATTGTAGTAATAATTTTTTAAGATGTAGCTTAAGACACCCTATAATTATATATATATATATATATATATAATATTTTTTTCCTATCTTGTATAATAACGGATACATTGAGCTTTATTGATTTTTTACGAAAATTCGACAAAAATTATATGCCATTAAACGATAAACTCTATAGCTAAGACTACTGCCAAGCATCAGCGAAAGGGTCTATTTGAAATGAATTTTCTGGAAACATTTAAGTAAAATGAACGACAATGACGGTTAAAACTTAGACTTCAGGGTTTGTAAAACATTCTTCTTGACACATCGTCTTTCCATAGCCCGTATTAGATTCAAGTTATTAGTCTAAATGTGGCCAATTTTGCGTTTTAAATCGCGACTTTGACGTTTTGAAGAAAACTCCAATTTATTTTTCTTTAAATGCCTGTAACTTGTTTGTCTTTTGACTTACAGGGCTAAATTTTGGTAGGTAATTTACCTCTAACGATATAAACCCGTGTACCGTATTTGTGTCACGTTCTTTGCCTAAACATTGCCAATTTTGACGTTTAAAATTGCGAGTTTGACGTTTTGAGGAAAGCTCCATTTTTTTAACCGCCTGTAACTTTTTTATCTTTAAACTTAGAGACCTAAATGTTGGTGCAGGGTTCGCTCTTTATAATACAAACACGCGTACCTTATTTGATTGCCCTTGCTTTGTTATTTCCGGAGATATAATTTTTTTTAGAAAGAAAACTCAAAATTTTCCAGGAAAACCTTTGCCGATTTTTCTGTATAACGAACATATCTAAGCCACTGGGAAAGGGAAGGTATTCAACAAATTTAGTCAAAATCGGACCAATATTTTTTGAGTTATCAGTGTGATACATATATATATATATATATATATATATATATATATATATATATATATATATATATATATATATATATATATATATATATATATATATATATATATATATATATATATATATATATATATATATATATATATATATATATATATATATATATATATAAACATATAAAAATCGAAACGGACCCCGGATATGTGTTCAAGGGGGCCTAATTAGCGCTCATTTGAATTTTTTTTTCAAAATTCAAAAGTCGAGATCTCCTCATTAGTGATTTTTTTTTAAAGAAAATTCACTAATAATAAAGCGGCGGGTCGCGACACTATTCAAAACAAATGCTTAAAGAACCTTCCTCGTAAAGCCGTATCAAATTGTCAACAATCTTAAATAGTATGTTGACACATTCCTACTTCCCCAGCATATGGAAAGAAGCAATAGGCTTACCCATAAACAAACCAGGTAAAAACCCCGAAAGACCCGATAGCTATAGATTAACAAGTATACTTAACACCTTAGGCAAAATAGCAGAGATTATCATCTGTAACAGATTAGATCAAGTGGAAAATACAACCCACTCTACAACACACAATTTGGTTTTAGAAGAAAGCATAGTACAATCCAACAGGTAGCTCGAATAGTCAACGATATATGTATTAACTTTAATAAAGACAAGTCCACAGTAATCGCGACATTAGACATTGAAAAGGCGTTTGACACAGTATGGCACGACGGTCTATTATACAAACTGATTAATGCTATTTATCCCAAACGTTTGATTGTTTTATTGCATTCTTATCTAAAAGAAAGAACATGTAGAGTTCGTTGTTGTTTTGTGTTGTTGTCCCCTGTGGTTCCGGAGACTAACTAAAAGAATAGGCCCATGGTAATTCCTGCCTGTTGTACGAGGCGACTAATCGAAGTCAAGCAGGTGGTAGTGAACTTCTCCTTTACGTGATAGTAAAGCATTTTTTCATGCCCGAGGAGGTTTCACCCCATACATCAAGGCGTCGGTAAAGTCCCAACGGAGGTTTCCAGTTATGGTGTAAGAGTCGGTTTCCCTTATAAGCAAAAATGATGATGGCTCCTCTTTGTGCAGAAGATTTCGGAGGTAAAATACCCCTTATTGGGAATAATTTCTGCAAGAGCACGTTCCCACCTCTTGTCTCAGGAGATGAAATTGTTTCTACCGCCCTGCGCAAGGCTGAACTTTTTGCCTTGTTGTTCGCCGGCAATTTTACTCTCAACCCACCTCCAAATGTTCAACCACCAACAGTCCCCAATGTCGCCAATAAAATGACGAATATCATTTTCAAAACTAATAAAAAGGTACGAAAGGTGATCTCTTCTCTTAATACCAGGAAAGCCTCTGGCCCTGACGAGATCTCAGAGTTCCCAAAGAGTCACGTAAATTTCAGTTCTTAGGAGTCAAAACAACGAAAATTTCTTTAATTCGTTGTGTTGAGATACTTTAAATGTGTGTTAGATATTACAAATTTTTAAAAAGAAAATAAATTAACTTGTTTATTTTACATTCATTGAAGCAGTAATTTAACAAGTGCTGAAAATGTGACCCATTTGCTTCCATACAGTAATAAAGATTTTGTTGAAACCTATTTCTAACATTTTGTAGCATATCAGGTGTTATGCTTCTGCACTGAGCTACAATCCGTTGACGAAGGTCTTCTATAGAAGCAGGTTTGGTGACAAAACATTTACTTTTCAAGTGTCCTCAAAGAAAAAATTCTAAGGCTGATAAATCGGGTGACCTAGCCGATCATTATATTGGACCTCTTCGGCCACTATATCGCACAGAAAACCTATTATTTAAAAATTGTCTTACAGGACAACATAATGCGGAGGTGCTCCATCTTCCTGAAAATGAAGCAGTTCAACATTATGATTTTGGTCATCCTTTAGTATTGGTGTAGTTAAAGGGTCAATGAGATCTTAAAGCATGTTTGGGTATGTTTCACCAGTTAAATTTCCAGGAATAAAAAAAAGTCCTGCATAATGGTTTCCTAAGATGCCACACTAGTCGTTAGGTATGAACTGTACGGAACAAATGGGGGTTACTGTCCCTCCAGTACCGGCTATTGTGCCTATTTAAAGCTGCATTAAAAGATAGGGCATTCATCGAAACCCATATGTTACATAATAGATTTGGGACTTCAATTAAACGCTGGCTTATTTCTTCACAAAATTCCAACCATCTATCTGGATCGTCTTCGCTGAGTTCCTGGAGTAAATGAACTTTGTATGGATGAAATTTGTGCGTTTTAAAAACCTTTGTATAGAAGAACGGGAAACTCCTGAGACGTGAGCTAGTTGATGCGTAGTTTAAGTTGGATCCAAAGCAACACCTCAAAACACCAACCAGTACCGGCTATTGTGCCTATTTGAAGCTCCGCTAAAGAAAAAAGTGCACTCATCGGAAAACCAAATGTTAAATAATAGGGGTCTATCTTCAATTAAACTCTGGCTCATTTCTTCACAAAATTCCAACAATCTATATGGATCATCTTCATTGAGTTCCTGGAGCAATTGAACTTTGTATGGATGAAATTTGTGCGTTTTTAGAATCCTTTGTTTAGAAGAACGGGAAACTCCTGGGACGTGAGCTAGTTGGCGCGTAGTTTTAGTTGAATCCAAAGCAATACCCCAAAACACCAACCAATACCGGCTATTGTGCCTATTTGAAGTTCTGCTAAAGAAAAAAGTGCACCCATCGGAAAACCAAATGTTAAATAATAGGAGCCTGTCTTCAATTAAACGCTGGCTCATTTCTTCACAAAATTCCAACATTCTATATGGATCATCTTCATTGAGTTCCTGGAGCAATTGAACTTTGTATGGATGAAATTTGTGCGTTTTTAGAATCTTTGTAGAGAAGAACGGGAAACTCCTGGGACGAGAGCTAGTTGGCGCGTAGTTTTAGTTGGATCCAAAGCAACACCCCAAAACACCAACCAGTACCGGCTATTGTGCCTATTTGAAGCTCGGCTCAAGAAAAAAGTGCACTCATCGGAAAACCAAATGTTAATTAATAGGTTAGTGTCTTCAATTAAACGCTGGCTCATTTCTTCACAAAACTCCAACCTTCTATCTGGATCATCTTCATTGAGTTCCTGGAGCAATTGAACTTTGTATGGATGAAATTTGTGCGTTTTTTAAATCCTTTGTATAGAAGAACGGGAAACTCCTGAGGCGTGAGCTAGTTGACGCGTGGTTTGAGTTGGATCCAAAGCAACACCCAAAAATACCAAGCAGTACCGGCTCTTATGCCTATTTGAAGCTCCGCTCAAGAAAAAAGTGCACTAATCGGAAAACCAAATGTTAAATAATAGCGGCCTGTCTTCAATTAAACGCTGGCTCATTTCTTCACAAAATTCCAACCTTCTATCAGGATTATCTTCATTGAGTTCCTGGAGCAATTGGACTTTGTATGGATGAAATTTGTGCGTTTTTAGAATCCTTTGTATAGAAGAACGGGAAACTCCTGAGACTTGAGCTAGTTGAAGCGCAGTTTGAGTTGTATCCAAAGCAACACCTCAAAACACTAACTCCCACAGCTTCATTTCTGTGGCTGCTGCTTTATATTACAGACAGACAACTTTTGCACCAATTTGGCAACATTTGGGAATCAATCATATTTTATTTTGTATATATATATATATATATATATATATATATATATATATATATATATATATATATATATATATATATATATATATATATATATATATATATATATATATATATATATATATATATATATATATATATATATATATATATATATATATATATTATTATTATTATTATTATTATTAAACAAACGCGCAGTGAGTCTGCCACAACTATTATTTTGAAGTGCAACAATTTGAACTCGTTCGGGAATGGTATAAACCATTTTTACAAATTCTACTGTAATTAAAATAACTTTAAGAGTAATCAAACCGTGTCAATGAAGATTATAAACTAAACGTGCATCTGAACTCTGTTTCTGGTACTGATGCGAAATTATTTACCTTATTCAAGCAATCACAAAAGATAACGAGAAGAAAGAAGTTCCATTTTGATAAGAGAACACTGGTTATATTGGAGTTTAATAATGTTTTTGTTAAAATAAGTAACGCAGAAATGATTGTGGTATTTTGACTCCTAGGAACTTAAATTTACGCGAAATTTTCTGTGACGCCAAAACTATTAGGTTTTAGTTTGTAAAGAAGTTTTTGCTTTAACTGTTGCAGTAAAATCCAAGAGATAAGGCATCATTGGAAAGGTACTTGTGTACCCTTTGAAGTAAAGTATGAGTCGACCCCACTTCCCATTTGCAATTTTAAAGGTGCAGTTGTTTCCCGCTGGGGGGATGAACGGGTAGGTTGGAAAACATTCCCCCCTAAAAATAAAAAGCTTGGGACGTAACAAGTGCGTTATGGTAGTGAATTTTTATTAAATACTTAAAATTTGAATAACGCAATTTTCTATAAACTTAGAAAATTTAATTTTAATGTGTAGTAAGGTCTTTCCTAGGGCAAGATATCCACCAAATTTCATTTAAATAACTTTGTAATTTTTTGGAGAAAAAACAATTTTTTAAAAGAAAATTTAAAATTTGAATAACTCAATTTTCTATTAACTTAGAAAGTTGAATTTTGGTATGCAGTAAGGCCTCTTTCAAGGCAGCATACGTTGTAAATTTCATTAAAGCAGCTTTGTTATTTTCGGAGATTTTTTTTTTAAAGGAAACTCAACATTTTCCCGGAAAACCTCGTCCGATTTTCCTGGCTAACGAACTCATCCAATCCGTTAATAAAAAAAGGCACTTGCCGAGTTTCATTGAAATCGGTTAATTATTTTTTGAGTTATTAGACGGATACACATACACACACACACACATATATATATATATATATATATATATATATATATATATATATATATATATATATATATATATATATATATATATATATACAGTGTGGAACAGCCAAATGGAATAAATTCGATAACGGATAAATGAGGACGTGTTGGGAAAAACGCTTGGACACGTCGATTTGTATTTTTAACTGCGCATCTTTTTCAAGAAAAAAAAATTATTTAGGGTGCGTCATGTGACAGTGGCCAATACCAACTTTCTTATTTTAAATACAAGCCCCTGTATATTATTAATTTTTTGGATTCTTCAGAAAATTCTAGACATAATTCATGTACAATGTCCTATACCTATCTTCAACTGTTTCGGAAATATTAGGTATTTTCAGATTTATTACAAAAATTAACATTAAAAATAGAAAATTATTTTATTTCACAAATTCTAATAAGAAATACTGATTATTTCTTAATAATTTAAAAAAACAAAAAAAAATTAATGTCAATGTAGTAAATGTTCAAAATGCTCGCCACGAACATCTTGGCAACATGCTAATCTGGTATAGAAATGTCTTCTAACATTACTCAACATCTCAGGCGTGACTGATCTAATCGCAAGCGTGATTCGTCTTTTTAAGTCATCTAAGTTGAGGGGCTTAGTTTTGTATACAATACTTTTGACATATCCCCACAAAAAGTAGTCTAATAGCGACAGATCAGGAGATCGTGCTGGCCATTCTATCGATCCGCGCCTCCCTATCCACCGATTTGGAAAAATTTGGTTCAGGTACTGCCGGACATTGATTTGGTAATGGGGCGGTGCTCCATATTGCTGAAACCATATTTTATTGGCAGGAACTTGTGGGTTTGCTGGATCTGGATATAAGTTTGTCAAAGTTGGCACGACATTATTTTGGAGCAGTTCTAAATATTTATCCCCATTCAAGTTGCCATCAATGAAAAAGGGACCTACGATATGATTTCCAACAATTCCTGCCCAAACATTAACTTTTTCAGGATATTGCGTATGTTCCTCTCTCATCCAATGAGGATTCTCATTAGACCAATAGCGGCAATTTTGACGATTAACATGACCGTGAAGTGTAAATGTGCTCTCATCAGAAAACAAAACATCTTCTAATTGGATCACATTGTTATCTAACATTGCCATCATTTGTTCACAAAAATACGTTCTCCTATCGAAATCGTCCTCCATGAGCTCCTGAGTTGGTATCATTTTATAGGGATGCATTTTACTTTCCTTTAATGTTCGAAAAATTGCTGTGTGGCTAACGTTGAATAGTTGGGCTGCTTGTCGACCAGAAGTATGTGGGTTTTCTTGAAACTCAAGCGTAATATCCAGTTTCGTATCATCACTTACTGCATTGGCAGCTACTTTTTTTAACTGTCTCACATGACCAAGCTCGCGAAACTGCTTTTCTATTTTGCTAATTGTTCCTTGGGATACAGGCGGCAAATTTGGAAATTTTTCGTGAAATAAGCGAGACACTTCTATCTGTGTCCGTGTGTTATCTCCATAACCAATCATTTGTAGAATGGTTATTTTGTGCATTTCTGTTAAATGAACCATTTTTCTGATATTATTACGTACAGTTAACGAAATTCAAACGACAATAGCACTGACACTAATCACTACTGTCATGCAGGCAGACAACAAGTTGCTAAGGCTACGAGTTTTATACGAACAGAAAGAAAACTGTTTTTGTTTTTGTTTCATTTCATATCAGTAAAAAGAAACGCAGGAATGGTTTTTGTTTACTTTCTCATTATCAAGAGCTGAATGGGAAATAAGTATTGAATGCAATGTAGCGAATTTGTGAAATAAAATAATTTTCTATTTTTAATGTTAATTTTTGTAATAAATCTGAAAATACTTAATATTTCCGAAACAGTTGAAGATAGGTATAGAACATTGTACATGAATTATGTCTAGAATATTCTGAAGAATCCAAAAAATTAATAATATACAGGGGCTTGTATTTAAAATAAGAAAGTTGGTATTGGCCACTGTCACATGACGCACCCTATATAATTTTTTTTTCTTGAAAAAGATGCGCAGTTAAAAATACAAATCGACGTGTCCAAGCGTTTTTCCCAACACGCCCTCATTTATCCGTTATCGAATTTATTCCATTTGGCTGTTCCACACTGTATGTATATGTATATGTATATGTATATATATATATATATATATATATATATATATATATATATATATATATATATATATATATATATATATATATATATATATATATATATATATATATATATGTATCCGTCTAATAACTCAAAAAATAATTAACCGATTTTAATGAAACTCGGCAAGTGCCTTTTTTTATTAACGGATTGGATGAGTTCGTTAGCCAGGAAAATCGGACGAGGTTTTCCGGGAAAATGTTGAGTTTTCTTTAAAAAAAAAATCTCCGAAAATAACAAAGCTGCTTTAATGAAATTTAAATATAGGAAAAAGCATAGCCGCCAATGGGTTAAGAAGAACAGTTTTATAAAAATTCGCTGCCATTACAAGCTTGTTGCGACAGGACTTTTTGCAATTATAATATTGTAGCAATTGACTGTTATTTCTCGGCAGTATTTTTTTTTGTTAAACCTGTAGATCGTGAATTTTAAATAAATAAATGAAACAAAATAGATAAGCATGTTTTAACAGTTTTAGTGGTGAAAGTGTTACACGAGAACCCGTAGCAGACTTTCTGAGTCAAGTTTTATCATTCACTCTCAGTTTGATTCAATTACGTTTGGGATCCTTCCACGAAAGATAAGACCCAATTTATTGAACAAATAATTAGATTTATATTCTGAATTCTGGAATCTATCGCGTGCTGAATAATTTCTACACGAGTGATGTAACGTTGGGGTTTTAGAGGAACACGCACAGCTGGTGCTCTTGTAGCTACATATTAAACTCACAGGCCTACAAAATATTTGGGTATTGCCACCCGATAAACTTTTATTCTTCAAGCTGTCGCAACTAAAATTTTAAATTTGCCACCGTATAGAGTGTGGAACCGCCAAATAAAATAAATTCTGTATCTGAATTAAGTAATTATAACAAATCCCGAAAGACTTCAATTTTGGATTAAGAATGGCATCCTGCAGGGTACAAATTTTACCGCTGCATTTAACCACCTTCGACTGGCAGTTGGAGCTCCACAATTTGTGATACCTTATTTAAAAAATATCGTTATTGTCTATTTAAAAATTAAGGAGTCCTAAAATGTGTAAAAATAAATAAACAGGAGAAGAAAGGAAATTTATCTGATTGACAGACGCTGCAATACGCTAAAAAATTATATAATCACGTTTCATTCGTAATAATGAGAAAGCAATCAAAAATAATTTTAGTGTCATTTTTGGACAGTATCAATTAAAAAGAGAACATCAATATCAATATTCTTCATAGTTGGCAATATTAGTTTTCTTACAAAACTCTGACAACAACTTTGTCCAGCTCTTTGACTACCTTTCTGAAAAAACCGACCATCTGATTTCTGAATATCCTTCCTCCGAGGTCACTATTCTTGGTGACTTCAACGTCCATAATAAGGAATGGCTAGGATCTTCAAAAACCGATCCACAAGGGAGAGCAGCGGAGGCCTTTGCAGTCTGCAGCTTTTTAACCAATATGGTTCAGCAACCTACTTACTTTCCTCGCATCCCAACACACAGCTCAAATCCCTTGGATCTCTTTCTTACTACAAATTCTGAATGCTATAAAATATCAGTCACCGCCCCCCTATGTCGCTCAGACCATGTCATGGTCACCCCATCCTGCGCAATGCAACCCGAGGTCACACAGACATCACACCCACGTATCGTTTGGCACTACGACTCCGCGAACTGGGACGAAATGCGAGAAAACGTTTCCTCATTTCCATGGGCGTCTGTCTGCTTCTCTCATCCTGACCCCTCAGATATCTCACAAAACGTCACCGAAATTATCCAAGCTGGTATGGAATTATTTATTACACGTACACAGAAAACCTCTTCGGCCACTCAAAAGCTCCGGTTCTCTAAATCTTGTGACAAGGCCAGGCTTAAAAAGGTGAAAGCTCACAAAACACTTCTACACAATCCCAGTTAAGAAAACCGTCAAGCATTTAACGACGCAAGAAACCGCTATGTCCGCATTCTTTCTGAAGCAAAAAAATTCGTTTAATAACCACATAAAAAACAAAGTCCTCTTAAGCTCTTAGGGCAGCAAACCCTTCTCGACTCTTGCTATATTGGGAATAGTATGTGCAAGAGCACGTTCCCACCTCTTGTTCAGGGGATGAAATTGTTTCTACCGCCCTGGGCAAGGCTGAACTTTTTGGCTCGTTGTTCGCCGGCAATTCTACTCTCAACCCATCTCCAAATGTTCAACTACCAACAGTCCCCAATGTCGCGCATAAAATGACGGATATCATTTTCAAAACTAAAAAGGTACGAAAGATGCTCTCTTCTCTTAATACCAGGAAAGCCTCTGGCCCTGACGAGATCCCAGCAATTGTTCTCAAAAAATGCGCACCAGAACTTGCTCCTGTCCTGACTCGTCTGTTTCAGACATCTTACAATAGAAGCATATTCCCTAGTAACCGGAAAACTGCTCGAGTACAACCCGTCCCCAAGAAAGGATCCAAAGCGCTGCCTAGCAACTACAGACCTATTTCTCTCCTTCCAGTCATCTCTTAAGTGATGTGTGACAGTATGGATTTTGTCAGCACAGATCAACTGCTGACCTCCTTTCCTTTGTCACCCATTCTTGGAATAAATCTATGGAACTACACGGTGAATCCCAGATTGTCGCTCTAGGCATATCCAAAGTCTTCGACCAGGTCTGGCACGCAGCGGTGATTAACAAACTACCGGCCTATGGCCTACCACCAAAACTATGTACCTGGACAGCAAACTTCCTCTCCAACCGGAACATTACTGTTGCTGTGGATGGCAATTCCTCTAAACTATATCCAATTAATGCAGGAGATCCTCAAGGTTCAGTTTTAGCCCCTACTTTGTTTCTTCTCCACATCAATGACCTCCTCTCTAGCACATCCAACCCAGTTCACAGTTACGCGGACGACAGCACCCTCCACTCAAATATACAATATTCTAAGCCTGTCTCTTTGTCCCAACTAGATGAGGATCGCAGACACATAGAGGGTTCTGTCTCCGTGAGTCTCCAAAAATATTAGACTGGGGAAGTAGAAATCTTTTACAATTCAACCCCACAAAATCTCAGTCTTGCTTTCTTTCTCATAAAAGATACACCAGCCCTAGAACCATCACAATGAACAACCAAGTTATTTAAAGTAATGTTTTTTCTGTGGATCGAAATCTCAATTGGCACCGACATGTCACATCAATTGCAGAACCGGCTGATAATAAATTAGGTTTCCACTTCTGGGCTCGCAAATACTTTTCACCAGCTAATGTATATACCTTATATACTTCACAAATAAGGCCAAACCTCGAATACTGCTCCCACATCTGGCGTGCCGCTTCCGCTTCTACACTCGCTATTTTGGACTCCATTCAGAAGACAGCTATACGTCTCATTGGTGACCCTACCCTCACCCAAAGGCTGTCATCCCTTGCCCACAGACGTGCCGTTGGTGACCTTTCTCTCTTTTATAGATATCTGCACGGGCAGTGCTCAGAGGAGCTTTCTTCCATAGTTCCTCCACCTGCTGCCACCAACAGATCTACCAGGGGAACAGAGCGAATGCACACTTTTACTGTCCATGTCACCAGACATATAACATCTTGTTATGCCCGCTCTTTAGTCCCGAGGATTTCCAAGTTGTGGAATTCCTTGCCGGCACATGTTTTTCCTTCTCCTCCGAACCACCAAGCCTTCAGGTTCAGAATTAACAAGTTACCTCTTTTCTTCTCGTCGACACCCACGGTACGATAGTATTTAGGCTGTAAGTCCTCGTGGTGTGTTTAAATAAATAAAAATAAAAATGCCTTACCAACTTGTTGTGTGATTGTAGCTGCTTGACAGTAGTATTCAGTTGTTACTGCAATTCAAAAATGCATAAAATAATAAATCCAGAGATCGTTTATCACGGAAATAAAACACGATCATGGATCGAAATGGCTCGCCTATTTCAAGACAAATTTCTCAATTTTCTGCCTATATTTCAAGAGACAATTAGTAAGATTAAAAAGCAATTTCGCGAGATTGGACATGTGAGTCAGGTACAAAAAAAAAACATTATATGGTCACCAAATTGGATGTGATGCTTGAATTTGAGGAAAACTCACATACTTCAAGTCGGCAAGCAGCCTGAACATTAGATGTTAGCCCTTTATCGATAATTTGAATATTAAAAGGAAATGAAATGCATTTCCAAAAATTGATTAAAGCTCAGGAGCTGGTGGAAGCCGGTTTTGATAGAAAAACATATTTTCGTGAACAAATAATGGAAATTAGATAACAATATTATCAAACTGGAACATGTTGTTTTCCGATGGGTGCAGTTACACTTCATGGCCATGCTAGTATGGTCTAAAAAAAATCGACACTGCACGAGAGAAAAACATACGCAATACCGTTTTGCATTTTTTTACCGAAATATGATGCATGCTTGTAAGAAAGAAAAATCAACAGGCAGTAAGTGCGTTTTGGTAGAGAATTTTCATTAAATTTCAATAACCCAATTTGCTACTATTCTAAGGTTTGTTGGCTAGGAAACCAGTTTTCCCGGAAACATTTTAGATTTATTTTCGAAAAATTTTTGTACACTTTCAAACAATAAGTAATTTTGATTATATATGGTACATTGTTTTTACTATATAGGCTATACCGGCAACAATATTGATGCCTGCTTGCATTATCAAGACATAGTATTTGCTATTAACGATATTTTAATGAAAATTCACTTCCATAACGCACTTGCTGCGTCCAGATTTTTTAAATTTTGTTTATTTTTACATTTTTAGTGTAAAGATAGGTACGTTGTGAGTATGGTATAAGAAACCAGCTGTTATATAATCAAAGTGCCTTATTACAGTATACCTTTAAGTTACATAGATTATAACAGGATTTTTTTTTAATTTCAACAACACACCACGAGATCTTACAGCCTAAATACTATCGTACCGTGGGTGTCGACAAGGAGGAAAGAGGCAACTTGTTAATTTTGGACTTGATGGTTTGGAGGTTCGGAGGAGAAGAAAAAACTTGTGGAAGAAAGCTCCTCTGAGCATCTGTTCCCCTGGTAGATCTGTTGGGGGCAGCAGGTGAAGGAACTATGGAAGAAAGCTCCTCTGAGCAGTGCCCGTGCAGATATCTATAAAAGAGAGAGAGAGAGAGAGAGAGAGGTCACCAACGGCACGTCGGTGGGCAAGGGATCGCAGCCTTTGGATGAGGGTAGGGTCACCGATGAGACGTATAGCTCTCTTTTGAATGGAGTCCAGGATAGCGAGTGTAGAAGCGGCAGCTGCACCCCAGATGTGGGGGCAGTATTCGAGGTTTGGCCTTATTTGTAAAGTATATAAAGTATAGAGATTAGCTGGTGAAAAGTATTTGCGAGCCCGGAAGAGGAAACCTAATTTCTTAGCAGCCGCTTCTGCAATTGATGTGACATGTTGGTGCCAATTGAGATTTCGATCCACAGAAATGCCAACAAGAGAAAAGGACTCATTACTTTGAATAACTTGGTTGTTCATTGTGATGGGTCTAGGGCTGGTGTATCTCTTATGAGAAACAAAGCAAGACTGAGATTTGGTGGGGTTGAATTGCACCAGATTTCTACTGCCCCAGTCTAATATTTTTTTGAGATCCACGGAGTCCATGAGTCTGCGATCCTCATCTAATTGGGCTAAAGAGACAGGCTTATAATATTGTATATTTGAGTGGAGGGTGCTGTCGTCCACGTAACTGTGAACTGGGTTGGATGTGCTACAGAGCAGGTCATTGATGTGGAGAAGAAACAAAGGAGGGGCTAAAGCTGAACCTTGAGGAACTCCTGCATTAATTATATAGAGTTTAGAGGAATGGCCGTCAACGACAACAGAAATGCTCTGGTTGAAGAGGAAATTTGCTGTCCAGGTACAGAGTTTTGGTGGTAGGCCATAGGCTGGAAGTTTATTAAGCAGTGCTGCGTGCCAGACCTGGTCGAATGCTTTTGATATGTCAAGAGCGACAATCTGGGATTCACTGTGAAGTTCCATAGACTTCTTCCAAGAATGGGTGACAAAGGAAAGGAGGCCGTCAGTCAATCTGCGCTGACGGAATCCATACTGCCTGTCGTGGATTGGACTGTGTTTTTCAAGAAATTTTAGTAATTTGGTGTTTATATACTTTTCCATCACTTTAGAGATCACTGAAAGGAGAGAAATAGGCCTGTAGTTGCTAGGAAGCGCTTTGGATCCTTTCTTGTGGATGGGTTGTACTCGAGCAGTTTTCCAGTTACTAGGGAATATGCCTTTATTGTAAGATAACTGAAACAGACGAGTCAGGACAGGAGCAAGGATATCCACTCGATCTTCCTGAGACCTTACATTACATTATATCCTGACTTGGTGATCATGGGACCACCTCACGAGTATACACTGTCAAACAGCAAACTTTGTCCCGGTATTAGGAAAGAAATGGTCCAAGGCTGGCAATTTATACAATTGTTAGTTGGTTGTACGTTATACACAGCTCTATCTATAAAATTGTGTGTAAACTAGAGGTATCCTGACAACATACTACCGGGTCCTGCACCAAGATGCCGTCCCTGTCGTATCTATAACAATGTTCTCTAATATGACATCTTGCAACAAATTCCATTGTTTATATTTTCATCTATGATTTATTTATATAGCATAACAGTACAGATAACCTCTTATGGCTTTGTCCAACATTGTAGATATTGCAATACATAATCTGAAATGATGTCGAGGATTATTTTATTATTAATTTCTAATAACTCTATTTTCCTTTGACCAGACTACTTGAAAATTGGTACACCACCAGGTCTGTCTATGTTCTTTTAAGTTGTAAATTTTAGTTTCAATAAGACAATTTGAGAGATATTGCGTTTTAAAAAATATTTTTTAGTTTTTTATTAAATGGATGTTAAAATTTGACGAACGAGCTCATCCAAGCCATTAGCAAAATAAGGGTAATTCTCAAATTTGATCCAAATCAGTGGAGTTTTTTGAGTTATCGGTTGAATATATATATATATATATATATATATATATATATATATATATATATATATATATATATATATATATACATATACATACATACAAGCCAACAACACACTCTTTAAAACACCCTATACAAAGCCTAAAACAAACATATTTCACTTATTTTTGGTGTATGCAATGTTTATGCACTGTATGGGAGGGAGAAACTAAATTTTACAGATATATATGTGTCAGAGAGAATGAGGCAAAGGCATGGCAATGGCAAAATTAGTTTATAAGGAGTGAAAGTTATATTAAAGACAGAATGGACTGCAGGAAGTGATAAAACGTATATTAAGTATATATGTGTATGAACTATAAACCTCTTGAGAATGTAAATATGTTGTATTTATTATTGTTGTTTACTAGCTGTTATGCAATTTAGGATGATGTTTGTTAACGTAGTTTTAGGAAATGTAAGTTGTTATTTTTTATTAGAATTAAGAATTTTAGATTTGTAAGGATATTGTTTGATAATTTTAAAAAATGTCATGTAAGCTAGAGATAAGATCAGCTGTTTTTTATTTAGGACAAATGTCAAACTGACACTCAAATTATCGAATAGGTTAACAGATAAGAACAACATGTCAAACTGACATTGAAATAAAAATGTAGGTTAACTATTCTGTCAAAGCAACAACAACAATGAGAAGTATGTATCCGGGGAAGTAATGTACAGGAGGATAATTGTAGATTTTTTTTGTTTGGATAAAAGATTTTTAAAAGAGGGAGAATGACGGAAATTAACTAGGTAACCGTCGCGATAGGAAAAGATAATAAAATCTCTGGACGCAGCAAGTGCGTTATGGTAGTGAATTTTCATAAAACTATTTTTTAATAGCAATAATGTGTGTTTTTTAAGAAAGCAGGCATCAAATTTGGTTACCAGTATAATCTATATAGTAAAAACAATGTGCCATGTTTCATCAAAATAACTTTATTGTTTGAAAATGTAAAAAAATTTCCGAAAGTGAACTTAAAGTGTTCCCGAAAAAACTCGTTTTTTGGTCAACCTTACAGGTTAATAGCAAATTGAGCTAATCAAATATTAAGCATTTGATCAAAATTCTCTACCATAACGCACTTACTGCGTCCAGAATTTTTGTTCTTACAAACATGCATTATATTTCGATGGAAAATGCAAAAATGCAATAACATAAGGCATGTTTGATTAAAAAAAGAAAAAGAAAATTTGTATCATCAACGACTTATGGGCCACCCTGTGATTGTAGAAATAATTTTTTAAGGTGTAGTTTAAGACACCCTATAATTAATATATACATTTTTTTTCATATCTGGTATAATAACAGATATATTGAGCTTTATTGATTTTTTTTACGAAAATTCTACAAAAATTATATACTATTAACGATAAACTCTATAGCTAAGGCTACTGCCAAGCGTCAGAGAAAGGGTCTATTTGAAATGAATTTTCTGGAAACATTTTATTAAAATGAAGGACAATGACGGTTGAAACTAAGACTTCAGGGTTTGTAAAACATTCTTCTTGAGACATTTTATTTGCATAGCCCGTATTAGATTCAAGTTATTTTCCTAAATGTTGCCAATTTTGACGTTTAAATCGCAACTTTGACGTTTTGTGAAAAACCCCAATTTATTTTTGTTTAATTGCCTATAACTTTTTTTTGTCTTTTGACGTACAGAGCTAAATTTTGGTAGGTGACTTGCCTATAATGATATAAACCCGCGTATAAAATTTGGTTGCCCTTACTTTGTTAATTTTGGAGATATAAAATTTTTTCGAAAGAAAACACAAAATTTTCCAGGAAAACCTCGTCGGATTTTCCTGGATAACGAACATATCCAAGCCACTTGCAAAAGGAAGGTACTCACCAATTTTGACGTTTAAAATCGCGATTTTGACGTTTTGTGGAGAACCCAAATTTATTTTTCTTTGAATGCCTGTAACTTTTTTGTCATTTAACCTACGGAGCTAAATTTTGGTAGGTAACTTTCCTCTAATGATATAAACTTGCGTATAAAATTTGGTTGCCCTTACTTTGTTAATTTTGGAGATATAAATTTTTTTCGATTTTTTTCGAAAGAAAACACAAAATTTTCCGGGAAAACCTTGGCGGATTTTTCTGGCTAACGAACTTATCCAAGCGACTTGCGAAAGGAAGGTATGTGCCAAATTTTATCAAAATCGGTCCATTATTTTTTAAGTTATAGGTGTGACACATAAATATATATATATATATATATATATATATATATATATATATATATATATATATATATATATATATATATATATATATATATATAAATAAACATATAAAGTCTGAAACTGACCTCGGATTTGGGTTTCGGGGGTCCTAAATAGCGCTCATTTGAAGAAATTTTTTCAAAATTCGAAAGTCGAGATCTCCTCATTAGTGAATTTTTTTTAAGAAAATTCACTAACAGATTGAATTTTTGATGGGAAGAAAAAGCAGATAAAAATTTTAGGAAGAAAAAAAATTTAGATTAAAAACGTTTATAGGAATTTTGTTTGGTGAAGCAAGTAAACAGCCAACGGGAGTCACTGGCCGGACAGTTCAATATAGCAGCGTGAACAAATACAAGAAAAAAACTGTGAGTAATAAAAGCAATAACTCATACCTTATTTGTGTGATATATCCACCGCTCAGGAGAGTATAGCACAAATGATCAAAGCTTTTAATAAGTAAACAAACGTAGAACCAGAAATTTGAAATAATCATATGTATTTTTATTCGACGGTCGATAATATCGAGATGTCTGTAGAGCCGGCCATCTCTCGATCCTAACGTCCACTAAGCACCAGCGCCAACGAATAATTAATTCCACTGACTACCTCGTTTAAATTTCACGTTAACTTAGGCAAGCAAATACCAGTAGATGTCGTTATTTTAATATATAAATTAGAAAACATGTATGTATATATTTATAAATAAGTTATTTCAAAATTTAAACAAGCAGGTAATACTGATCAGTTTTTGTTCTTTCCTGGGAGTTATCATGGACGAAGAAAGAGCTCTAAAGTCAATACTTAAAGCAAATTAAAAATAGAAAGTAGGAGTAGAATTTTGTTAGCTGTGTTAATTTTAACTTTAATAAATACTCAAGTTTTAGTGATCATTTGAAACCTTTGCTTTATTTTGTTTATATACATATGTAAGTATTTGGGAATAATAGATAATATCAGAAGGGGTAGAATATACAAAATTTAAAAACCTAGAAAAAATACGTTATGAATTTGTAAACAAACAAAAAACAAAAGAGTCAATATTTTGAAAGTTTAATGATACAGTTGAAATTATAAGAATTCTAGAGGACTTGAACCCACTAGCTAAAGAAGCTCCCTGATTTGAGAGTCCAAATAATACATGCTATAAATTTATTTAGGTTACAAGGCAGCAATAAAAGACGTTGGGTACACCAGGGTGTAAGTCAAATACACATATATTTAATATACACATTTTTACAATGAATTTCAAAGAGCAATTTACAGATAAGATCTAATTAAAAACTAAAAACAACAATAATATATATCATATAATTAATTTAGCTTATATATATTTCAATTTAAATACCCAATAGAGGGACTAAAACAACCTAAGCATAACCATTTCTATATCAATATATATCTATATATATATATATATATATATATATATATATATATATATATATATATATATATATATATATATATATATATATATTGCTATGTATAGGCATAGGATAGAAATTAGAATAATAATATTAAGAAATAATGGTCAAATTATTTTAGTAGTGCAATAGAACTAAAGGAATATAATTTAAATGGAAATCTAAAGAGGTTTTATGTTGTTATTTTATAAGAATTAGTATTAAGTTAAAGTAAAATATATTGATAATGCAGTAGATATCGTAAAATAAAAAGCAAGATAAAGTGAAACAAACAATTTTTTGTATGGTTTGCTATCTAGTGATAAGAGACTTGTCGTGAGATTGATAGTGGAGAGAACCGGTTGAGAGGTCGAAGGCAAAACAGCCGAGAGACAGTAAAATTGGTATTCAGCTGGAGAACGTTGAGGAGTGAACAGGTAGAAGGTGCCTGGTCCACAGGAGAGGTGCCTGGTAATAATATAGTTGCCAGGGGTAGTTAAGCAAGAAGATAATAACTGAAAATAAATAAAACAATTAAAGCTAATCAACCAAAATAACAGAATTTCATAAAAGAAATCCAAATACCATCTTTGTGGACATGGTGTACAGGAATGTGTAAGGTGACCGATAATTAACAAGCCAAATCTCTGGTTCTAACAATGTAAGTGATTTGATACTGAATAATATGTTTCTGTTATTAATAACCTATTATGGTATATTATGCAACTAATTTGTCCCTTAATTTGTTATTTAATATTTGTGAATTTTAATTTCAATGGGTAATCACCATTAAAGATGCTTAACTTTGTATAAAACAATGTAAGTGATTTGATACTGAATAATATGTTTCTGTTATTAATAACCTATTATGCTATATTATGCAACTAATTTGTCCCTTAATTTGTTATTTAATATTTGTGAATTTTAATTTCAATGGGTAATCACCATGAAAAATGCCTAACTTTGTATAAAACAATGTAAGTAATTTGATACTGAATAATATGTTTCTGTTATTAATAACCTATTATGGTATATTATGCAACTAATTTGTCCCTTAATTTGTTATTTAATATTTGTGAATTTTAATTTCAATGGGTAATCACCATTAAAGATGCCTAACTTTGTATAATTATATTTTCATTTAAATCTCCTGGCCTTCATAATAGAAGTGGTAATGCATAATTAAAATAGAAAAAGACCAAGTAATTAGCAAAGACCAATTATACAAAAGAATTACCAAAAATAAAAACGTTGAAATCTTAAAATCCTGAGAGGGCTGAGCAAATAGAAATTAGAAGTAATTAAGACGGTAAGTGAGTAAAATAAATTATATTCTAATTGACGGGGTAATATTTGCAGGTTTTGGCTTATTAAAAGTATATTAGATAATGATATTGGCAAACAGTGAGTTGCCTGGCGTCCAACGGTATAAATTATTAATATAAAGATATATATTAGAAATTAGATTTATGATTAGAAGTAATTAATATAATATCAGCATCTAATTAGTAATTAACAAATCATTAATTAAAAAGCCAGACCATAGCAATATATATATATATATATATATATATATATATATATATATATATATATATATATATATATATATAATAACTGACCATGGAAATGGGTTCCAGGGGCCCTAATTTGCACTCATTTGAGGAAATTTTCCGAAAATCTTACCATCGATACCTCTCTATCAGTGAATTTTCTTAATGACAATTCACTAAAACAAACCATCTGTACAGTAGGCCACAAACTAATACAACAGTCAGAGTCACATGTAAATGTGAGGCTACTTTTATTAGCGGCAAGTGCTGGTTATAAAGTAATTAACCTCAACCCTCTATCAATCAAACTATAACCAAGTTGTGTAAAGTTTGGCTGTTACTTCTGACACATTGATAATCCCTTACCGCTGAGAGATTACGTTATCAAAGTCAAGTATAACATTTAATGCAAATTTATAGTACCTAGCTGAAGCGTTTAATATTTGATTAGGTCCGGCAATTAATTGCAATATCGGCAGCGCTTTCAAAGTTTAGAAATTCAAAGCAGATTATGTTTTGCATTAAACAGTTTTTTTGCCACTGAAATTTCTGCTTAGCTAAGGCTTCTGTTGTAATTTAATGCGAAGCTTAAAATCAGATTTATCTAAGCGTCGGTTTAATAAACATAAAATTACACACCGTGCTTGATGGGTCTCATTTTATGCTATGTTATTACCGATTTATAAAAGTTTTTTTAGAGCAAACAGAGAGTAACTCCGATAAAATGCGATAAAAGCATGCTTTGTTAGAAGCACTAATAAAACACTATTTAAATTATACATAACAGATTAAACGTACTGAAGTGTTTGTAATTTGTAACATTAGAAAGCCTTAGCTATAGAGTTTATCGTTTAATGGTATATCATTTTTGTCGAATTTTCGTAACAAATCAATGAAGTTCAGTATATCCGTTACAAGATACGAAAAAATAATTGTATACATTAATTATAGGGTGTCTTGAGCTTCATCTTCAAGAAAAATTCTACAATCACAGGGTGGCTCATAAGTCGTTGGTGATGCAAATTCTCTTTTTTTTTGTAATCGAACACGCCTTATTGGATTTTTGCATTTTCCATCGAAATATAATGCATGTTTGTAAGAAAAGGAATTCGTGACGCAGTAAGTGCGTTACGGTAGCGAATTTTCATTAAATGCTTCAAATTTGAATAGCTCAATTTGCTATTAACCTATAAGGTTGACCAAGAACCCAGTTTTTTCGGGAACACTTTAAGTTTACTTTCGAAAATTTTTGTACATTTTCAAACAATAAAATTATCTTGATGAGACATGGCACATTGTTTCTATTATATGTTATACTGGTAGCCAAATTTGATGCCTGCTTTCTTAAAAAAAACACACACAAACACATATTTGCTATTAAAAACATTTTTATGAAAATTCACTGCCATAACGCACTTGCTGCATCCAGACTTTTTTTAAAGATTGACAGTGACTGAATGAGCCAGTTCTCAAAGTCAAAACTCAAAACTAAAAAAAAGCACCTGCTGCGTCCAAACTTTTTATTATGTTGCATATACTTAAAGGAGTAGCATACCTAATAAGAAAATCAGGTTATAACGTTCAGTCACCGTGCTCACCAGCCTCGCAAGGGCTTTTTATTGCAGCATAAACTCGAGCAGAAGTTTTGACAGCGTTAACATGAATAACCGGGAAAGAACTAAACTAATTACATAAAAATTAATTAATGAATAACTTCATTAAAACAAACAGAAACTAGCAGTAAATTATCCAATTTTCAATTCTTTTCTTAACAAATGTTGTTTTTTCAGGTACATGTTCGACAGAGACAGCGTATCGAGGCTCCCTGTGTGGTTGCAAGACATGTTCTTCATGATGGTGGTTTCCAACAGTTGCATGAATCCCATAGTGTACGGGAGTTATGTGATGAACTTCACACGTGCCAAGGCCTACTGTTTGTCATGGTGTAGAAACGGGAGCCAGCTTCATCTTAATAATAGTAAGTTAGCTAATTGTCTTCCTCTTAATGACTATGTCTCTTTATGATAGCTAACGTTTGTGCTAGGAAGCGTGACATTATTCAGGCCTAAGGAGCAAGCTATTTATATGTACTACAAACAAAAAGTGCTAGATATTCTTTTTGAAAACAATCTTAGGCGATGATTGAGTTGTGAATAGAAGTTCATAAAATGCATATCAGTAAACTCATAATTTTAAATACACACATTGCTTTCTAACAACGCGTGAAAAATTCTTTGACAATTTCAAGACGAGAAGTTTATATGAATATTTGTCCAACAACGCTTGGTTTCCGAGATATGAAATGTTAAACGCGCAACGTGACTAACAATTTTGCTATTATAATGTCCGAACGCTTTATCTACAAAAAAGGGACAAAGGTTGTAAGGTAACTGGAGACTTGGTTATAGGGAGGCTTGGATATACGACCAGTTGAAAAAATAACGCTACTAAGCGGTTTCTGCATAAACTCTGATTTTATTAAGAATATAATTATATATATATATATATATATATATATATATATATATATATATATATATATATATATATATATACAGGGTGTTACAAAATAGTGGGCCAACCCGCTAGCCACGGATTTCCGAGACGAAAATTTCATGACTTTTCTTATAACGTTTTTCTTCTGGGGGCCCCGTTTTCAAAATACAGATTGTTGAAATTAAACTTAAAAAATAATTTTTCATTTCTAATTTTTATGTTTTTGAAGTTACCTCCATGAAATTTTGCACGTAGACTTATTTTAGAACTAGAGGAGAGAAAAATCAAATCGCGAGGGGAGGTACAGTGGTGGTGGAACAAGTATTGACCCTCTAAACTTTTTTGTGCGCACGCCAATGGTTTCAACACAAATGGCTTTTATAAGACAAAATAATTCTATAACTTTTGTTTTTCTATTGGAATTTTGATAAAACAACTAGTTTATGAGCTATTGTAAGTTGTATGGTCGGACCCAAACAGGTGAGAAAAAACGTACGTAACGTTTGTTCCTTTCTCATTTTTATGTTTTTGAAGTTATCTCCATCAAATTTTGCACGTAGTCTTATTGCAGAACTAAACGCCATCTGTGTAGATGATGAAAAGAAATCAAATCCCAAGGGTAATACAGGGGGGGGACAAGTATTGACCCTTTAAACTTTTTTGTGCACACGCCAATGGTTCCAAAACAAATGACTGTTGTTAGACAAAATAATTTTATAACTTTTATTTCTCCAGTTGAATTTTGATACAACGACTAATTTATGAGTTGTATCCAAGTTGTATGGTCGGACCCAAACAGGTAAGAAAGAACCTACGAAACGTTATCTCCATGAAATATAACATGTAGTCTTATACCACGACTAGACGACATCTGCAAACCGAATTTGTTTGAAAATGTCTGGTTTCATACGGTATTCCTCTGCGTCCTGTAGGATTCGTCCCGGCAGATGTTCTGCGTCGACAATGGGCACCCTGTACAGAAATTCTACCATATATCCCCAAAAACTAAAATCTAAGGGGTTGAGGTCGGGGGAACGGACATCTGACCCCCGACCAATCCAACGGCCATTGCATGTCTTACTTAAATGTTGTCGAACGTCTCTGCCGTAATGAGGCGGAGCACCGTCCAGTTGTAGCCACATATTTCGCCGAATTTCCAGTGGCATATCGTCAAGTAAATCTACGAACTCATTTTGTAAAAACGTTAAACACACATCCGCATTTACTCGAGTTGGCAAAAAAAGTGGGCGCAAAAGTAAGTCATCAATTATTCCTGCCCATACGTTGAATCTAAAGTTGACTTGATGACGAGTTTCGAGTATCGCATATGGATTTTCTTGTGCCCACATGTGACGATTATGCAAATTCGTAACACCATTGCGAGTGAAAAGCGCTTCATCTGAAAACATAAGAAATCTCAGGAATTGCTGCTCACGGCTGTTCTCCAGTAACATCCAGTTGCAGAAAGTCATTCTTGTTAATGCGTCTTGTGGTAAAAGAGCGTGTACTTTCTGAACATAATACGGGTACAGTGACTGTTGCTTCAGTACTCGGTGCACATCAGTTGAATTTATAGTGGCACGCTCATTATGTCTCATTTGGCGGGCTACCGCTCTTGTACTTGTTCCATGTGTTGTTTCCACTATTCTTAGGATTTCTTCTTCTTGCCTGGTATTGAGCTTGCGTGGTCTCCCGCTGTTACCTGCACGCTGTTGCTTTATGGTACCTGATTCCCTCATGTGACGAACTAATGTTGAGAAAAATTTCCTCTTTGGGTGATGACGGTTAGGAAATGTAGCTGCATAGCGCCTAGCAGCATAACTATCATCACAATCAGATTTCTCTACAAGCAAGAGAAATTAATAAAAACTGATTGTACTGAAAAGTTACTATCATTAAACTGTTACCCATTATTAATACCATATCCGTCATGTCAGAAAATAATATGATATTTGTCATATTGTCGAAAATGATAAGGTCAATTATCTCAAAGTATACCTATAGTCTGAATATCGCCGAAGAAACTAATAATTTGACAGTCAGCAACTTACCTTCGAGCATTTTTTAAAGCATACGTGGATCCAAAAAAATTTACGAACAACGAATATAATGGCATGTTTTTTTTTCTGTGGATTTGTTCATTAGACATTACATATTTTTTATAAAATATAAAATAAGTAGGTCTTATCAAAATGCAATGGGCATACCTTGCAAAATAAGAATTATATTAGAAAACGTTCCATTCATGAAAATAAAGCTTCCTGTTTTTGCCCGATCATTCAACTTGAAATAACTCATAAACTAATCGTTTTATAAAAATTTAACTTAATTGACTAAAGTTACGACATTGATTGATCTAATAACAGCCATTTGTTTTGAAACCATTGGCGTGCGCACAAGGGGACTATTAGTGATACCATCCCTCATATACCCTTTGGGGTTTGATTTTTCTTATTCACGCAAATGTCGTCTAGTCCTGTAATAAGACTACGTGCAAAATTTCATGGAGGTAACTTCAAAAACATAAAAATTATAAATGAAAAAAGGTTTCTTAGGTTTTTTCTCACCTGTTTGGGTCCAACCATACAACTTACAATAACTCATAAACTAGTCGTTTTATCAAAATTCAGCTAGAGAAACAAAAGTTATAAAATTATTTTGTCTAACAAAAGCCATTTATGTTGAAACCATTGGCGTGCGCACACAAAAGTTTAGAAAGTCAATACTAGTTCCACCCCCCTGTACCCCCCTTGCGATTTGAGATTTTCTCTCCTCATCTACACAGATGGCGTCTAGATCTAAAATAAGTCTACGTGCAAAATTTCATGGAGGTAACTTCAAAAACATAAAAATTAGAAATGAAAAATTATTTTTTAAGGTCAATTTCAACACTCTGTATTTCGAAAACGGGGCCCAGATGAAAAATGTTATAAGAAAAGTCATAAAATTTTCGTCTCGGGAATCCATATTTATAAAAGTTGTATTAAAAATGGTAAACACTTAGTTCTTGGTAAATTTACATGTTATTATTAATGTTTCTTTATTTAATTTATGCCACAACAGTTTTATATTCGCTGATTTACGGCGTTTGCAGATTGACGTTGGAAAACACACTGGAGAAATGTGCTGACATAGGGATTTCTATGTTTACTTGAATTAAAGGTCGGTTGCAAATTGAGCTTGTTACAGCAAAACATCGTGGCATTGCGCTCATGTCCACAGGTGTTTGAGTAGGTCACATAAGTAGATAGTGCCCCACCTGGGCTCACCCCCTCCACTTTTTACTGCGCATGCGCGAGTCATCATGCGCATGCGCTGACCTGCGCAGACCTGTGACAGTTGACAGCTGACCTGTCAGATTTGACAGGTGTCAAATGTCACTGACCTGACAGCTGTCAACGTCAGCTGTCACCTGACCTGACATGTGTCAACGTCAAATGTCACCTGACCTGTCAGATGACGTCACAAGCATTCCAAGATGGCTGACCTGTCATAGACAGTCGCAAGCCGGGTTCTCTCTATGGAACTAACCTGAGATGACGTCACAAGCATTCCAAGATGGCTGACCTGTAAGAGACAGCTGCAACTCCGGGGTTCTCTCTCTATGGAACTAACCTGAGATGACGTCACAAGCATTCCAAGATGTCTGACCTGTGTGTCCATAGATAGCCACAAGTCAGGTTAGGTATTAACTGTCTTGTGATGACGTAAGATGTTCCGTCTGACCTGTGTGTCCATAGATATCTACAAGTCAGGTTAGCTCTCCATGTGTGTTTGTCTGATTGTTTATTAAGGTTATGTCATGTGTGTTGATTACCATGCATCTGTTTGTTTATTAAGGTTATGTATTTTGTTTATTAAGGTTAGGTGTTCGTATACAGACTGATTACCAAGCCATTTTGATTGTTTATTAAGGTTATGTTTGTATTTGTTGATTAAGGTTATGTTCGTACACACACACACACACACACACAGCTGTCTGTATTTGTTTATTAAGGTTATGTTCACACACGTGTTGATTACCAGTCATATGATTGTTTGTTAAGGTTATGTTTGTATTTGTTATTTGAATGCAAACAGACATGATAATACAAGAGTGTACTTACATACAACAAGAGACGTCAGCCTTCTTTCACAGCTTAATACACACACTACTGAACAGGTGTCTTCTGTGTTGAGGATACAGACAGACAGACAACTGATTGCCATTGTTGAAGCTTATACATGCTGTTTAACAAACACGTCATGACAGTTCGATGTCTTTGCTTAGACTGACAGATGCATGTGTATTTGAAAGAAAAGCATTCGCCTGAACTTAGATTTGAACCCACGAACCTCGAATCGGCCATAGACAGCTTTCTCAGATATACACTGTCCCTAAACCAATAGCTCCACAGACGCACACGTTAAAAGTTTGTTCGCTGTTGTATATATAAAACAAAAGCCAGTTGTTGTTTACATATGAGGTTAGGTGTTCGTATACATGTTGATTACCAATCATCTGATTGTTTAGTAAGGTTATGTTTGTATTTGTTATTTGAATGCAAACAGACATAATAATAAGAGTGTACTTACATACAGCAAGAGACGTCATCCTTGTTTCACGACTTAACACATACTGAACAAGTGTCTCTGTCTCTTGTATTGAGGAAACAAACTGATGTAAGAGAGAGAGGCCTTACAAAGGATAAACAACGTTTTACAGTTGTTAACCTTGATCCTGTTTGAGCTTGTCTGTGTATCTGTTTTGCTATTAAATTTGGCTTGCTGGATATCCATTCAGTTCTATGAAAAGTGCAAACAAATTATTTTTGATTTTTTCCTAAACGAATTTGATCAGAAATACAAGGACAACCTAGATGCGATTGAAGTAAAATTAACGCGTATAAATGATGAGGTACAGCTTGTGCGACAAACAAACGCTAAAGTCACAGAACATCTTGAAGATACAACCCCAAAGCCAAGTAAACGGAGAAAAATAAGTGTGTTTGGTTTACTTGCAAGAAACGAGACAGGCGCCCCCTATCCATATCATGTGGTAAGAACACAAAAGAAAAGTTTCCCAAGAGCTGTGAGGAACTTTAAAAATAAACACCCCAATGCAAAAGTGATTCTAAACATACTGTACGATCCAAATGTAGTAAATCTCTTTAACAGAATAAAGACTGAAGTGAAATACCTTACAGCACATAGAAACAACCTACATATAGCCGATGTAGCACAAGATAAGTTTGTTCAGGATATTATTGCTTTAAGACATACTTTTTAATTGTATTACAAAATAAAAACACATTAATTTTAACAAAATACTTTTATTTGATTCCAAGTATGTAAACACCTGCCGTTTGTTAGCCCCAATTATTCGTGTTTGAGCTTGTCTAGAATACAGACATCAGTACAGTATTTGTGTTTGACACGTTTTCCCCCTAAGAAACAACGTATTTGCAGACACACATGAAAAAGACCAAGGATTAATATATCGATATCAGTTGCTTATAACACGTACACGATATGTTTTTATATGTTATAGTTGATGAAATAAGACACATACCAAGTAAAAACAGAAGGCTACAGCTAAGTATTCAAAACAAATTTTGTTCAAAACTGTCTAAACGCTCCCTGTATATATACGGAACGCCAAAGCAACTAGAAATATTTGTAAAATATAAAACGCTAGTAAAAACTGTTTCATCGGTGACTAATATTCTATCTGTTTCCAGTTGCCTCAGGCTTCTTAATGAGTTATTTTATAATCGTAAAAACATGTTCTCATTAATAATACAACACTAGTATTGCATTAATACATATAACGTAGTATACCGTTCTAGATTACGTTTTTTATGTTTGTTTTTGTAAAGATGTGTTTACCTTTAACATTTATAGGTTTTAAAAACACAAAGTTCAACTATGAAAGAGGTTTATTTAAAAACTATACTTTGATATATCGTTACAGTTTTCCACTATACTGTGGAGTTTATATTGGTTGTTACAATTATTTTTATACAAAAGTACAGTTTATACAACAATACAATATAATTTAGTACAAACACTAGACTAAAATACAACAGCTTAATAAACACAACTAAAAATAATACTCTAGATTTGGTTAGCTAACGAACCCATACATAATGATTGCAAGGTTTGCGGTTTATAAGATCGCCAAAAATTTAAAACACTGACTGGGTTTTCAACAAGAAGAAGTTTTTTAGTTTTTTCTGCTTTATAAAAAACAAAACTACTATCTAAATCATATTTATAGTATTGAAATATTTTGAGTATAAAAAGTTCTTTATGAATAAGCAGCTCAGACAAAAACCTACAACTATACCACACTTTCTTCTCATCTGAAAAAATACGGTAAAATATAAAACCATTCTTAGTACTATGATAGCCCAGCATATTAGGTAAATTACAAGAGTCATACTTATCTCCAGATATTATTAAACGAATTATAAGATAATGTTGTTCTGTACCGTATAGTGTTGAGGCATAACCTCCTAGCACGCAACAAAATTTTTTCTCGGTTTCAAACCACTCCATATCAGCCAACACGCTGTCCAGGATTAGTTGATCAATTGGTGTTTGTAAGTTTGGTTTTAATTCCCTGCTGATAAAAGTGAGATGCTTTAACTGCTCCATTATAAAAAAACACTTCTCACAATGGTTCATACTTGTTACTGTTACTGCTGCTGTTGTTGTTCTTTTTCTAAAAGTACATATGGTTGGTAGTTTACGATGAAAACCCCTCTCATAAGTTGATGTTGATAGTTTATCTTCTTAACTGTATACGTTTGATTATTCTGGTATATTACAAGTCAGCGATGGTGTTGGTTCGTTTGTCTTGAAATTTGAATGTACTGGTATACATACCATTTTTTAATTTTTTTTCTCCTTTATATATTGCTTGAGCATACCCAGACTCGAAAAAGACGACTCGATCGTCAGTTGGCAGCATACGTCTCGGTAGAAACACCACCCCGTTTTCCAATTTCATCAACATTCGGTAACCATAGCGGGTTTTCACTTTTTCACCCCCTAATATGTTATATGGGGTGTTTAACAACAAGTCTGCAGCTTTAATTACAGGTGACGCTTCACAAAGACCGTCACGATTTAAATCAGCTAGTACTGATGCTGATGATGAAGCCATGGTTGTTGTTGTTGTTTCTGATTTTATACTGTGGGGTAGAGCTTTGATAAGAACGTATATATATAAGGGTTCAACCAATCAGGTTTGAAAGCGTAGGTTGAAAGACCCCTGGTCTTAAAAAACCCGCTTTCCTGAGTTTTCATCTAACTACATACATTCTGTTATCAGAAAAACACCAATGATAACTCAAGATTGATTTTAGGTAATGAATCATAAAAAACCCGACACCTATAAAATTCAGATACAATTTTAATTGGTGATAAAACAGCATCGTAGTCTTCAAATTCCTTAGCGTGTTTTTCAAACCAGGTAATAAACAATTATATATATAACATTTTTCTATCCCCTATAAATCCAGATACACTTTATATATTTTGTAATAAAACAGACTCGTCTCCAAAGTCCTTAGCGTGTTTTTTTTTTGTTTAAACCAGGCAATAAACAATTATATATAACATTTTTCGAGGGTCAACTTATGTTTCTAGTCAAAGACCTGGGGCATTTTTATAGGATTGCAGTTTTTTTGGATATACCATGAGTGAAGCTCTGCTTTAAAAGCTTGTCTGCAGGTTTCGACTTTCAGTTAGCAAACAACAAACATAATGGAAGGTATACCCCTGTCTCTCTGTGTTTAGAGTGAAATTATTAATAAAGTTTTTGTTTGTTCCAGCTGAAATATTTAATATAGTAAATGGGATGTTTGTGGGAAACGCAGTAAGTAATTTTTAAAATGGTTCTTTTAGTTTATAAAAGATTTGTTTTTATTTTAGCCTATAATAGCGATTTATATTGCGGGTGAGGGGGAGCTGCCCTCTCCGCAGCAGTACTCAACCCTGGTCTGGGTGGGGTATATAGCCCCATGGGGTGTGGGGCTGATATTTCAAGCCCCACCCCAACCTTTAGGGGGTGCAATTCTCGAGATCTACGTCTTGTAGATCTCGAGAACGAAAGGTAATATCCATTGTCCCTCGTTTGGATACAAGAATTTATGTTTCATTTCTTTTGTTTCAGTCTGTGACACCACCTGGGCCACCAAAAAAAAAAAAAAAAAAAATAAACATTACAATAAATATATATATAATAATAAAACGTTTTAAAAATAATGTTGTTTGATTTTATTGTAATATTTTTCAGTTTAAACCTAAATATATAATCTGCTCAAACACACTTACAGATTAATACAGTATTGAAGGGTAATGAAGGTATCTTCACTGTAAGGTAATATTCTGTATTTGTTTTACTGCTTGGTGGTTATATTATTTTTAGCATGTATTTAATTCTAGTGTATGTTTTTATTGTTTGTATTAATAGAAAAATAGATTCTTGTTGTGAAACCTTTTTGTTATATAATTTGTAAAGGGGTTTGTTTTTTTTAACTGCATGTTTGTAACTTGTTTCAGCTCTACTTCAGTTTTAGATATAGAAATCTGGCTTTTTTTTTTTTGTATACTTGTTTTTCTTAGCATCAAATATTTTTGACAGGTCTCTTTTCTGTTACTGTTTTGCATTTTTTTTCTGGCTTACAGCATGAAAGGTCATATGATGGCATAATATCAAGTAGTATCATCTTTGTCTTTACACACAATCAACAGAATTTTTTTTGTTCTCATTTTAATGATTATAGACTAAAACTTGTTTCATTTTTTTTTTTTTTAGACAATCAAACAGCTGTTTCCTCAACACAATCAAGGAGATCATTAAAGAAACCGTATTATTTTTTAATTTTCTATTGAACATGTATAGGACCGTTTCATGTAATAAATGTTTTTAAATTACTTTCGATTTCGTTTAATCATTCCAACCTATGTATATAACAGTGTGTCTGTCTGTTTTTGTTGTGTGTTACCAGTGAGATAACTCTAGCCTTGTACTCGGCTGATACAGTTTTGACTGGGGTCAGTAAAGTGTTTGTTTAAATGTTTTACAAACAACTACCATATATACAAGGAGTTATATTTAAATAAAGACAAAATTCAATATAAAAAGTATTTTTATTTGGTACTGATATTCTTGTGAAAAGCTGAATCAAACATTTTTAAAAATAGTAAAACTCTCTCTTTAAAACACTAACCCTAATAAACACTTACTCTTAAAGCTACTTTGAGAAAATTAATCTGTTATACAAAAATATGTCTTCTTACACTGAAATTAGGTTAAAAACAAACAACTTGATTAAACACCTAATAAGCTATTGAGATAATAACAATAATACTATATTATAAAAAAATATATCTTGTAGACAGACAGCTACAAAAATACACACTGTTTGCTAAACATAGCCAGAAAAGCTGAAATTCAGATAAAAAACACTAACCCTAATAAACACTTACTCTTAAAGCTACTTTGAGAAAATTAATCTGTTATACAAAAATATGTCTTCGTAAACACCTAATAAGCTATTTGAGATAATAACAATAATACTATATTATAAAAAATATATCTTGTAGACAGACAGCTACAAAAATACACACTGTTTGCTAAACATAGCCAGAAAAGCTGAAATTCAGATAAAAAACACTAACCCTAATAAACACTTACTCTTAAAGCTACTTTGAGAAAATTAATCTGTTATACAAAAATATGTCTTCGTAAACACCTAATAAGCTATTTGAGATAATAACAATAATACTATATTATAAAAATATATCTTCTAGACAGACAGCTACAAAAAAAAAAAAATACACACTGTTTGCTAAACATAGCCAGAAAAGCCGAAATTCAGATAAAAAACACTAACCCTAATAAACACTTACTCTTAAAGCTACTCTGAGAAAATAGTAATACTTAGTTTTCAAGACAGTTTTAATCTAAACAAAAATATGTCTTTTGAACTGAAAATTCAGCTAACATGAATAACCCTAATAAGCTATTTTGAGCAAATTACAATATTTATTTTCAAGACAGTTTTTAATCCAAACAAAAGAAAAATACTCAAACATATATATTGTAGACAGAAAGCTACAAAACAAAAAGTACACCCCTCTTACTAAAATTAGCCAGGAAAAACTTAAAACTAACATATTTTTAGATACCCTATTCATTTTAACCTAAAACACAGTAACCTATGGAAATATTAAGAAACACTCTCGACGTGTATGTCTTGTATAAAACAGAGATAAAAGCTAAAAATAGTCACACACACACACACACACACACACACACACACACACACACACACACACCAATTCATTAACCTAAAGCTATAGATATACAAGAAAAATATATATACAAGATTTAACCTAAACTACACACACTTAGTCACTCTGTTTGAGTCTTTTAAAACCAAAAGGAGTAGAGTCGAAACTGCCATCGTCGTTGAACTTACGCTTCGTCAAACACGGTTTGTACACTTTGGTTTCCGATCTGGTTACCAGTTCGTGTGTTTGTGTCCTCCGTATCTGATCAAAGTGAACAACGACCGGTTCCGCACTAGAGTTCTCAACCATCTGTTTCATAACTCCGGTATTAATGTGTTGTGATGCTTTATAGTTGAGAGCAAACCCTTTTACTTTGCACACTTTCTGTGTCTCTCCGGTTGTTGGAGAGTACACAGTAAAACTATAATTTTTAGGCCCCGCCGACACAAATTCCATAATATAGCTACCAGCTCCATAAGCAGCCAACTCATCAGTCATTTCACCCAAGCTGGAACCTGTTGGAATGTCCCATTCGCCCTCTCTGGACACGTAAATGACAGAGTCAGTGTCATAATACAGCACTCTGTCACCCAACTTTTCCAAATATGAATATAACTTCAAACGGGCTTGGGCTGTGACGTAGGCAGCAATGGCTACATTAACGGTAGCTGTGCTGTCGGCGGCTTCATCCTTGTACTCCCAACTAACTAGCAACACATCTTCATTAATGATTGTTACGTGTTTTACGTTAATGGCCGGGTTGTTTTCTAATTTATAAAATTCAGATGGTTGTCTCACTATATCCATTCTGGTCTGATTCTCTCGCTGTCCGAATTTGCCCCTGAAACAATAGAGAGAAAAACAATAAAACACATGCACACACACATGAAATAAAACATATAAACGTACCAAAAACTGTTCAGAATCAGTTTAGCTAGTGACCTCAAACCAGGGTTGTTGGTGATGGCTGCAAACTCCAACTGGACACCTTCATTTTCAAGAAAAGCTTCGACGTAGGTCTCTTTGGTCTCGTTGGTGGAACAGTCTGAAGGCCAACCTGATGCTTCCTGCTTTATTTTAATAAATTTATTCATCATTTCAGCAAAAAGACCACCAGTGTTTAAAGACCTATCATATTGGGTAATGGTATACTCCCAAACTTCTTGTATTTCCATCAACTTGTAACCCTTGTCGAGAGCTTTGCGAACCTCGTCAACCACCCAAGTACCAGTGAAGGCCCGTTCTTCTTCTGAATGACAACACTCACCCTTGTTCATATGTTTGGCACACGTTCTGCACAAGGCAAACATTAATTTATTATGCATTTTTACAGGCAACACAGGGTGATATAAGTCTTGCGGTGGTAAGATGGTGCATTTAATGAGTCCATTCACGTCATCTATATTAGAACATGTTGTGTGTACTGTGGGGTGTCCCATGGGAAACTTCCCATATTTACAAACCCATGGGTAGAGACTGCAAACATCAACATAGCGTATTTTCTCTCCTGGTTTCACCTTGTAATAACTCTTTACACAACCTGTTCTACCACCGAAGAAGGCGTCCCGAGGATTAAGTGGCAGGTATGTTAACAGAGGATGGCTATTCAGTCTGTGTTCGAGCACTTGATCGTTTTCCAACAGCTGTCTAAACTCGTGTTCCCACATTTCATGGACTGTGTAACCTCGCTGACGAAGCCGTTCTGTTTTCCTCACAGTACGTTCGTAGCGAGCGTTCAAGGTGTCTGTTGGATCTTCGTGTAGGGGGTCCTCTCTGTTGGTGGTGGTGAAACACTTGGGACAGCCGTGGAAATAGCAACCGTGAAACTCGAACACTTCTCCAGTTTGCTCGCAATAGCCATCAACTTTAACACCATCAATGACTGCTTCCCGTTGTTTGGCAGAGTGTCTGATGTCTACACCTCTTCTTTCTTTCTCGTGTATGAGCCATTGTGTGGCTATCTTTGATTGTCTGTCTCTGTTCCTATAGCCGTTCTTCGGAATAATGCCAATGGTTTGAGGTTTTAGGAAATTTCGACGGAACAGTTTGTTACAAGCCCCAGGTATGGTTATGGCTTCGGTAAACGGTGACACGTTACCCTGTTCCATAACCATCTTGTGAAATGTAAGGCAGGCCTGGGTTAATATTTCCACGTCACTAATACAATATTCAACCATTTCCTTCTGCATGTCGAACTCCTTATGTTTATTCTCCTCGTACCACTTGAGGAACGCTGTTCGGTCGGCTTCTTTCATAGCATCCGGATTGTAAAACCTCATGTGGGGCAACGGACCAACATAATTACGATTTGCAAGAGTGTTGAACAGATGTGGAAAATACCCTTTCTTCAACTCACTCAGACCGAAAGCTTTAGGAAGGGAGGCTAATTTCAAAGAAAAATAGCTTATGCTATCAATGAATTTCAACACCCCAAGGACCAGCATCAGTATCTTACTTCCTCGCATAATAACCTCAGGCTTAAGACCGGTCATTTGTTCCAGTGCATGACGTAGAATAAACTGGTGATCATAAGCCTGACCGTTGTGAGCTAAGACGATGACACTTTTAAATTTCTTGCTGCTGATGAATAGCTGTTGCAGAAACGGTTGAATAACGTCATCGGCTGATATAACCTGCCTTCTCACTCCACACTTCTGGCATGTAGGCACTTCACTACCCAACTCAAAACAGTCACTGCATCGTTGCTGGTAAACACACAGAACAGGCTTGTGTACGTGTTCACCACGGGCATTCTCTTCATCTTGCCTGGTCTCAAAATCGTAAAAGACAAACAAGGTGTTATCTAACTTTGGCTTACCAGTGTCCACTTGGATGTAGCATTGGTGTGTTGAAGGTTGGTGCTTTTTGCAGATATTACAAAAGATCTCCCCACATATGTGTGTTCTGTCTGCTTTAATTGTTTTTAAGCAATCACCGCATCTTCGGACACGCTCACACAAGGTCTTTCCCTGCGTCGAAGATGAGGCCTTGTGTTGGTCATGGCAGCTCTGACCCCTGAACTTACGATTGCAATCTGAGCACAAAATTTCATTAACAACCTTCTCACACGGTGGTTCTTGCCGGCAACATGGACACTGGCCTAGACACCTATGATCGTCTTTATGATCGTATGGTACGTGGCAACGTTGACAAAAATACTTGCAACAGAAAGCTGATGTAAGGCTGGTGATGACATTAAAATGATTCCTATGGTGCAGCAAATTCAACTTGTACTTGGCATCGGGTCCTTCATACAGTACATCTCTTCCTCTAGACCCGTACTCGTACACGGTAATTTTGCAGTCTTTGAGATGTTGTTGAAACTGCTGAATTTGCTCGACACCAGCACCATTAGCAGGAATATCAACACCAGCCTTCTGCATTAACTCCATCGCTTCCTGGTCCTGCCTTTTCCCTATATTTTGTCGTACTTGTTTTATATACGGGGCATTCATAACATATGCCAGGGCAACAACGAGAGCTCTAACAAGGCAGAGGTTGTCCTTGTTTTTGATTGTGATTACACCCCTTTTCTTTGCACACTCCTCTTGGAAGGTCATGTAAGGCGAGTGTTGTCGACCAGACCCTCTGTACGGTCGGAAGCTTGTGGTAATAATTTTAAATGTATCACCAGCTACAGCTTCCTTTTTGCTCTGGTACAGAGAGTCCAACAGCTTCCACAAGTCGTCAAATTTCAAACTTGGGACCGGTTTGAAGGGTATGTGGAAGTCTGTATCTAGCCCATCAGCCGTAAACGTTAACCCTACCTTGCTTTCGGCATCCAAACTCTCGACTATATGCTCGTAAATGCCCCGCAAGCCCTGTTTAAGCCACTGTTCAGGCTCTTGAACAGCAGCATCAAGGGGGTTTAGCCTGAATTCGATGCAGTGCTGTTGCATTCTATACTTTTGGTTGGATTTACTAAAGTCCCGTACAATGGTGAAAGCCATTATTATTCTTCAAACACAAAGCCGGGGAAATAGTTTTAAAAAGTTTTTGTTACACGTACACACCAGCACAAGCACAAAAATGTTTACTAAACACACACACGCACACACAAGTTTTAACTAAATAAAATATTAAACCGATAACTATATATATACGCACCAAAAAATGTTTACTAAGTCGACACACACAAGTTTTAACTATATAAAATATTAAGCCCGGCTAACTATATAAGCACAAAAATATTTACTAAGTCGACACACACACACACACAAGTTTTAAATATATAAAATATTAAGCCCGCTAACTATATATAAGCACAAAAATATTTAAAAGCACACACACACACACACACAAGTTTTAACTATACACTTAATTATACGAAAAATGTTTAATAATCTAAATAGGGTTTAATCTTTAACACAAAAAAACATAAATACCTGTATAAACAACTGCTTGACGTAAGTGGTGAAGATCGGTTTCGAGAGTTCTTTTATAGAGCTACAAGTATGTGTGTGTGAGTGTGTGTGGGCAGTACCTGTTGTATAACTGTGATCCTTTCTAATTTTCTATAAATATTCATGATAACACCCCTACGTTACTAAAAAGAGCGAAAAGCTGAACATGTTGACCTTGCTTTCTCCATAAACTTTAATCATCTCTAAGCTGTAAGGTCTATTTCTATTTATATTTACTAGATAACACATATATGTCTGTTTGTTTTACAAGAGCATGTGAAAACAAAAATAAAGTCGCTGAATAATAATCACTAGTATCTCAACTTATCGTAAATAGTATTTTTGAGCTGGGGACAAAGCAAAGTTTGTTGTTATGAATGAACGAGGTTGGACAGTCTCGGGGCTTCAGTGAATCAACCGTTGTTTGCTTTACATAGATACAGGGAGCGTTTAGACAGTTTTGAACAAAATTTGTTTTGAATACTTAGCTGTAACCTTCTGTTTTTACTTGGTATGTGTCTTATTTCATCAACTATAACATATAAAAACATATCGTGTACGTGTTATAAGCAACTGATATCGATATATTAATCCTTGGTCTGTTTCATGTGTGTCTGCAAATACGTTGTTTCTTATGGGGAAACGTGTTAAAAGCTCTATATTAGGCAAAAATACATGTAATCTTATGAGAAATAGAAACGATTTAAGGTGTGAGCAGGAGCCTTTTCTGCAAACACTAATAATGAGATGATGTCATCTTTCGGTTATATTTGTATTCTAGACAAGCTCAAACACGAATAATGGGGTGGTTGAACAGATATAACACAAGATAACATTCGCCAAGGTCATCAACTGACAGGTTGTTTACCTCTAAGCGAGCCTCTCTCTTGCGTATATTAAACAGATACACAGACAAGCTCAAACACGAATAATGGGGTGGTTGAACAGATATAACACAAGATAACATTCGCCAAGGTCATCAACTGACAGGTTGTTTACCTCTAAGCGAGCCTCTCTCTTGCGTATATTAAACAGATACACAGACAAGCTCAAACACGAATAATGGGGTGATTGAACAGATATAACACAAGATAACATTCGGCAAGGTCATCAACTGACAGGTTGTTTACCCCTAAGCGAGCCTCTCTCTTGCGTATATTAAACAGAGTGTACAAGCTCAAACAGAATCAAGGTTAACAAACTGTAAAACGTTGCTTATCCTTTTGTAGGTCCCAATCTCTTACGTCTGTTTGTTAAACACCAGGTACAGACTCAACAAGATTATCTATGATACTTGTTGGACAATCAATTGTCTGTCTGTCTGTTTCCTAAACACAGGAGACACTTGGACCAAAGAACATGGCTATTTGCTACGTTTTACCTGTGTTACACACTCTAACTGTTGTTAACCAACTGTCTGTCTGTCTGTCTGTTATTACACAGCTCTGTCAGTCTAAGCAAAGACAACAACAAGCTGTCATGACACGCTTGTTACACGGCTGTATAAGCTCAAACAAGATTATCTAAGATACTTGTTGGCATTCGATTGTCTGTCTGTCTGTTGTTACACACATCCATTAGTCTAACCAAAGACATCGAGCTGTCATGACGTGTTTGTTAAACAGCTGTACAACAAGGTTCTATATGATGCTTGTTAGGGGCAATCAATTGTCTGTCTGTCTGTGTTATTACATACCTCTGTCTTCTCAGTCTAAGCAAAGACTTTGAACTGTCATGACGTGTTTGTTAAACAGCATGTATAAGCTTCAACAATGGCTATTAATTGTCTGTATGTCTGTTTCCTCAACACAGAAGACACTTGAACCAAAGAACACGACTGTTTGCTGTGTTTTACCAGTGTTACTGGCTCTAGTTGTTGTTAAACTGCTGTCTGTCTGTCTGTCTGTTTGTTATTACAAACGCATCAGTCTAAGTAAAGACATCAAGCTGTCATGACGTGTTTGTTAAACAGTATGTACAAGCTTCAACAATGGCCATTAGTTGTCTCTGTTTCCTCAACACAAGAGACACTTGGTTATTTTGTGATACGTTTTAGCTGTGTTACACGCTCTAACTGTTGTTAAACACCTGTTTGTCTGTCTGTTTGTTATTACAAACACATCTGTCAGTATAAGTAAAGACATCAAGCTGTCCTGTGTGTATATCCTTTCAAACACCGTATACAAGCTTCAGCAAGGTTCTATATGATACTTGTTGGTAATCAATTGTCTGTTTTCCTTTAACACAGGAGACACTTGGCTATTTTTGATACGTTTTAGCAGTGTTACACGCTCTAACTGTTGTTAAACTGTTGTTTGTCTGTCTGTCTGTCTAAGTAAAGACATCAAGCTGTCCTGTGTGTGTTATATCCTTTCAAACAGCGTGTACAAGTTCTAACAATGGCAATCAGTTGTTTGTCTGTCTGTTTCCTCAACAAAGGAGACACTTGGCTATTTTTTGATACGTTTAGCAGTGTTACACGCTCTAACTGTTGTTAAACAGCTGTCTGTCTGTCTGTTTGTTATTACAAACACATCTGTCTGTCAGTCTAAGTAAAGACATCAAGCTGTCCTGCATGTATATCCTTTCAAACACCTTGTACAAGTTCTAACAATGGCAATCAGTTGTTTGTCTGTCTGTTTCCTCAACAAAGGAGACACTTGGCTATTTTTTGTTACGTTTTACCTATGTTACTAGCTCTAGTTGTTGTTAAACAGCTGTCTGTCTGTCTGTTATTATTACAGCTCTGTTTGCCTAGGCAAAGACATCGAGATGTCATGACATGTTTGTTACACGGCTGTATAAGCTCAAACAAGATTATCTATGATACTTGTGGGGACAATCTATTGTCTGTATGTCTGTTGTTACACACATCCATTAGTCTAAGCAAAGACTTCGAACTGTCATGACGTGTGCGTGTCACAACAACATGTACAAGCTTCAACAGGGTTTCATATGATACTCGTTGGGGACAATCTATTGTCTGTATGTCTGTTGTTACACACATCCACTAGTCTAAGCAAAGCCTTCGAGCTGTCATGACGTGTGTTATATGCTTTCAAACAACGTGTACAAGCTCTAACAATGGTATTCAATTGTCTGTCTGTCTGTCTGTCTGTTATTACACAGCTCTGTCACTCCAACCAAAGACAACGTTTTGTTAAACAGCTGTTTCCTCAACACAGAAGACACTTGAACCAAAGAACATGACTGTTTTGCTACGTTTTACCTGTGTTACTTGCTCTAGTTGTTGTTGTTGTTAAACTGCTGTCTGTCTGTCTGTTATTATTACAGCTCTGTTTGCCTAGGCAAAGACATCGAGATGTCATGACATGTTTGTTACACGGCTGTATAAGCTCAAACAAGATTATCTATGATACTTGTGGGGACAATCTATTGTCTGTATGTCTGTTGTTACACACATCCATTAGTCTAAGCCAAGCCTTCGTGTTGTCATGACGTGTGTTATATATCCTTTCAAACAACATGTACAAGCTCCAACAATGACCATTAGTTGTCTCTGTTTCCTCTACACAGGAGACACTTGGCTATTTTTGATACGTTTTAGCTGTGTTACACGCTCTAACTGTTGTTAAACAGCTGTTTGTCTGTCTGTCTGTCTTTTATTACACAGCTCTGTCAGTCTAAGCAAAGACTTCGAGCTGTCATGACGTGTGTGTGTGTGTGTTAACAATCAACAACAGCGTCTATATGTTTTGTTTGGTTCAAGTGGATGTCATTAAACAACTGTGTTATTTCTATAACGGGGCCCCATTCAAGACCTCAACATACGTTAGTGTGTGCTAAGTCGTGAAACAAGTATGACGTCTCTTGCTGTATGTAAGTATACTATTATATTATTTATGTTTACATACAAACAATACTTATCAAACAATCCTCGTATATCAAAGTTTAATTTAGTTGTTTTAAATTGAGTTTTGTTACTTGTGTGTTTTTGATCACTCCCTATATAAATTTAGATTCATTCATTCAAAATACAAACACACTAACATAAACAAACACGCCGGCAATAAAACCAAGTCCCCGAGTTTTATTAGGCTATTAAAATAAACTCATTAACATATCTAGATGTAAATACGTTTTTCTTATTGATATAGTTTACTTGAAACGTTTTTGTTATTAAATGATATTAGATAGGTAAATTGGTACGTGTTTTAAATTTCTTTTTACTATAAATAAACAATTGTTTTTAACATTACAGTTCCTATTATTCAATTGGAATGTAATAGAGATACCACCCCTACCTACACACACAAACTCAGCAGCCTCATAAACTCGTTTTATGTAACAGGTTTCTGTTTTATATATATACCCACTGATAACAAACTTTCATCGTATGTCTGAATAGCATGATCGGTTTAGGGGCGTTTGCATATCTTAGTAAGTTGTATGGTTGGGGGTTCAAATCTAATTTCTGGCGAATGCTTTTCTTTCAAAAATCATATTTCAAATTAAATTCAAAATTTCAAATTACCCGCTCAATATATCTTCCTCATATATGTATGTGTGTGACTAAACCGAATGACTGTGTCCAACAGATGTCTCCCCTCGAGCTAGAGAATATTCTCTACACTCTACAACTTTACAAATAGAATGTTCTCTAGCTTGAGGAGTAAGATCTCTGGACACAACAGACAAATTTTCAAACAAATTCAAATTTCCCGCCAAAAACGAAATACCCTAACAAACTTCAATACACCTTAACAACAACAACACAATAAACAAACCAAACAGCTGTGTTTACGAACACCTAACCTTAATAAACAAAATACATAACCTTAATAAACAAACAGATGCATGGTAATCAACACACATGACATAACCTTAATAAACAAATACAAACATAACCTTAATAAACAAACAGATGACACGTGAGCGAACATAACCTTAATAAACAAATACATAACCTTAATAAACAATCGGACAAACACACATGGAGAGCTAACCTGACTTGTAGATATCTATGGACACACAGGTCAGACATCTTGGAATGCTTGTGACGTCATCTCAGGTTAGTTCCATAGAGAGAGAACCCCGGAGTTGCAGCTGTCTCTTACAGGTCAGCCATCTTGGAATGCTTGTGACGTCATCTCAGGTTAGTTCCATAGAGAGAACCCGGCTTGCGACTGTCTATAACAGGTCAGCCATCTTGGAATGCTTGTGACGTCATCTGACAGGTCAGGTGACATTTGACGTTGACACATGTCAGGTCAGGTGACAGCTGACGTTGACAGCTGTCAGGTCAGTGACATTTGACACCTGTCAAATCTGACAGGTCAGCTGTCAACTGTCACAGGTCTGCGCAGGTCAGCGCATGCGCATGATGACTCGCGCATGCGCAGTAAAAAGTGGAGGGGGTGAGCCCAGGTGGGGCACTATCTACTCACATAGAACAGCTGGACTAGGAAAATTCTTCGCATTCTAAAGCAAATAATAAATGCTCGATTGCGAACCGAGATTAAGAAATAAATAATGAATTATTGACTTATTGTTCATGTCTGAACATCTTGGCATCTTTCACGAACTTATTTGGTCAAAGCTGAAGCTTAGATCTCTTGATGACCACTTGAATTAGTTTCAAGCTAATTGTAAAACTGTTTTAAATACTTTTGAATACCCTGTATAAATGACGTATATGCATAGAATTACATAAAATTAAATTGATAATGTATAAGAGATGAGACTATTCTTGTTCATGCTTGAACATCTTGGCATCTCCCATGAACTTGTTTGATCGCTGCTTGATGCTTCGGTCTCTTAATGGCCATGTTCACTAATAATTAACCACATGAAATTATTAATTACCCCTATGAAAATACTTATAATAAAAATTATAATTATGACTTAAAATAATTAACTTTTACTTTTAATGCTCCCCAAATTCAAATAATAAAGTTATTAATCTTACTTAAATAGATCATAAATTATCCCTATTACTTTCGTTTTGTCTTTTTATTCTTATTATTATTATTCTCTTCTTTTCTTTGTCTTTTTGGCTTGGGTGGTACAATTATCGAAAACAGCAATGTAAAAGTGGGTATCTTTTATCTCTTTGGCGTAGTCAAGTGTACTACCACCAGCTTTACGAAACCAGCAGGGACGGGAGGACCAGTCATTTGTAAATTTGCTGGCAGTAAACTTTTTAACATAGTTCCATCAGAAACATAGTTCCATGAAAACTCGCTACCTCTGGGTTTCTTGATGCTTTTATCCACGTTGAAATGGTGATCTCATCTACTTCTTTGAGTTGATCGTAAAATATTTTGCAGTTCTTTTCGATTTCAAGCGGAGCAGGCTTATCCCATGGTAGTTGTTTTCTTTAGGCACAATATACCTCAAGTTGTTTCATTTGTGAGGCAATTTTTGTGCTGGGACCTCTATGTTTTCTTCATTTACTATATATTTTTCAGTCTGGGTAGTTTCTTGAAAAACGTTTTCTATTGAGTTTTCTTTTTCTGCTTTGCCTTCAATGCCTGATTTATATGGCAAAGCCGGCAATTAAATAATTTCAGTGAACTCATTTGTCATAGCAGGCAAATTAATAATTTTTACCTGGCTTATATGCCAGAGCTGGTGATTCAATAATTTCGCTTGGCTCACTTATTAGAGCTAGCAATTCGAAATTTTTGTCTGGCTTATTTGTCAGAACCTGCAATTCAACAATGGTGTCTGACTCATCTACCAGAGCCAACAATTCAAAAGTTTTGCCAGACCCATACGGCAAAGCCGGCAATTCAATTAATTCGCCACTCATTTACTAGTTCCATCAATTCGAAATTTTCGTCTGAAGTCCATTCCGTATGTTCTTCCATAAAGCAGGGAACATCTAAGGGTGGTAGTTGGGTCTTGGATGCGGATCGATCTGAGCTATTATCAGGTCTATTTTTAAATCTATTTGTTCGATAATGCAACAGTATTTTTTCAAGAGTGCAACTCTGTTTCTGATATTTTTGTGATTTTGTTCGTTGTTTCACATTTCCTTATTATCTCTGTCGAGTAAAATTCACATATGGTTTCTAAAGTTGTTTGTTGTATTTAGTTTTCTGCGATATTTATTAAATTTAAGAAATTTTCCGCATCAAATGTCTGTCTCCCTATTTGTTGCTCATGTCCTTCTTCTGGGTCATACGACGACAGGGGAAGAAGAAAAAAAGATATTTTTACCTTCTGAAATGTTTGATTCTTTATTCATGTTCGAAACATTTCACTCACTGCTTGGCATTAAAATATCGAAGTCGGATAATTTAAAATTTGACTCTCGGTCATCTATTGAGTTTAATTTTTCTATTTCGATGTTAATAACTTCTGGAAAGTTATAACCGTCATTTCCCGATTTAAAATATAAATCAAATATTTCTTTACTTTCTTTTGAGGTTTTATTACTTTCATACATTTCGACAATAGTGTTAATATCTTCTTTGTTCCAATCGTCATTATCACTATCTGCTCTGTGTTTGTTTTCTTCAAATCTGTTCACCTAGTTTGCACTATGATTTTCAACTACCAAGTTATCATTATCTTCAGCTTCTTTGTCTTCATCTTCTTTATTTTAATCCTTAGTTTAAAATTGTTTCCACGGTTAAAAAAGTACCATTAAATCATTGTTTTAGATAGAACTGTCAAAGGTTTTAAAATTTTCTAATCTCTCCTTTCCTACCATTTCTTTAAACTTAGATAATTTTAGCTAATTCTGTTTTTGTATCCTGTATGCTTTCTACTCTTGGTGTCACGCTCTTTGTACAATACAATATTTGCTAAAATCGATAGCATATGCATCCCACGGATACAACCCACAAGCACGGAAGCTATTTATTATTATTTGCGGCTTAATAGAATCAGCAATGACACATTTTCACAACGAAGCAAAGTGTTTCTTGGTAAGATCTTAAGTGGGATGAGATGTTCGATAAGACAGAACTCCTTTCCTCCAACCATTTTTTAATGGTGTGAATGTGGAAACGCTCGCCGGTTGTAAAATTCTAGTTGCGTTTGGGTACAAAGCTACTAGTATTATCTGTAAATCTGTACACAATTCATATAGTTTCCTATCTAGGTGGGTTTTATGTCCATCGACAAATAGTATGAGAGGAAATTTAATATTTAACTTTTTTACAAATGGATCAAAGTTGTTCCCTACGTATTCATAGAATATCCCAGTCTTCATCCATGAATTGCTACATGCGATATTAATTATTTTGGGACAGATTCACGTATTTCACCAGGCAGTCTCTTGTAAGGGTATATGATTAACGGTGGCGTAGTAATACCTGTGGCACTGAAGCTAAACATCACCGCAAAGGAAGTTTTTGCTTGGGATGTGTCGGTTTCGTACACGTTTCTTGCTCCTTTTAGAGCCAAAACCTTTTTATTCTGAAACAAACTGCATTCAAAAGAGAGCTATACGTCTCATCGGTGACCCTACCCTCACCCAAAGGCTGCCATCCCTTGCCCACCGACGTGCCGTTGGTGACCTCTCTCTCTTTATAGATATCTGCACGGGCACTGCTCAGAGAAGCTTTCCTCCATAGTTCCCCCACCTGCTGCCCACAACAGATCTACCAGGGGAACAGAGCGAATGCAGCCTTTTACTGTCCAGGTCACCAGACATAGAACATCTTGTTATGCCCGCTCTTTCGTCCCGAGGACTTCCAAGTTGTGGAATTCCTTGCCGGCACATGTTTTTCCTTCTCCTCCGAACCTCCAAACCTTCAAGTCCAGAATTAACAAGCTGCCTCTTTCCTCCTTGTCAACATCCACGGTACGATAGTATTTAGGCTGTAAGCCCTCGTGGTGTGTTGTTGAAATTAAAAAAAAAAACATAACTAAAAATTCGTTTCGTCACCATTGAAAATGCGATTTGGATTTTCTAATATGTGCTCGTAGCCCTTTTGAGTCAGATATTTTGCTATTTGTTGAAACCACTTCCTTATGTCATTTTGGCTTACTTTTGAGGAGGCTGCCTTTTCATGAAATATTTATACCAGCCATCTCCAGGACAGTTATCAACAAACGGATTTTTTCGAGGGTTAACGTCTAAAAGTTGTTTTACTGACATTTGTACATTCTCTTTACGGCGGGGAAATCCTTTTCTGTGGCACTCTTTTATCCACTGCACTAACATCTTTTCTTCCTGAATGGTCAAAATTGGCGAAGGTCCATGTGTCACTTTTGAAAATTTGTTTGAAAGTCGAAATTGCAAGGTCGCCCTAGGGATGTTATATTTACGACACACCACTCTTTTTGGAACGCCTTTTCTAATTTCTTCCAGGGCTTCTATAATGTTCGCCTCAGAATATCTTCTTTGATATTTACAGTCCAATGTTTTCGGCATTCTATAAAAATAGAAAACCCTTTCTTTACTTTCTCATTTAGCCACAAAATAAGTAAGATTCACTTTACAGGTGTTTACGTATACTTTATTTTGAATCACCTCATATGTCCCTCATTTTTACCTTATTTTTAATTTCATAAAGCAGGTTGGTATCTATGTTAATTAGTTTCAACTGACTTAATGACCTAGGTGCCCACCTAGTTTTTTTGTAAAAGAACTAATAAAGAAACTATGGGGGTGGATATGGGGGTGGTTGAAAATATACGGAAACAGCTGTACAGTAGGAATTTACATGTATAGTATAGTTATTGGCCATTAAATGTTGCAGTTATTGGACGCAACCAGCAACTGTTTTTTTAATAATATTTTTAATTTTGATAAAGCATATAAATTTAGTAGGGCACAATAAAGATTAAAGATGCTTTTTTCGAGAAAAAAATTTGCCATGTTGAAAATATAGTAAGTGGTCCTGAAGCCAATAACTATACAGGGTGTTTAAAAAATGATGGTCTATGTTACAGGGGCACATTCAGTACAAAACAGTAAGACTATTTTTTCATATAAATATGGGTCCGCAAATGCTTAGTTTTTTAAATACAGCGTGTTAAAGTTAGCCCTTATCAATTGTAAGCAAAAAATGTATACTTGATTTAAATCTACTAGACAGGCCATTTTCGAGATGTTTTAATTTTTGTATGTCGATGTCGCTCAAAAATTAATTCTGCGACAAATCATAGGAATACATTTTTCACATTTTAATTGCTATCAGTATGTATAAACTTAATTTTCTTAATCTCTAGTTAAAAATACAATCTTACCAGATAAAAGAACCGAGAGGACACACTCATGAAGATAAACTAAAAAACCATGATAACAAACCTTGAACAAACCATTTAACAAAGTGGTTTCCATCGTTACAGGACTTTACTTTTGCGCTTTCGTCGTGACATATACTACATTTGACTTTTACGTTTGAGACTACTCACTATTTTGAAGTAATTAATTGTATTGTCCGTAATTTTTCTAATTAAATATGGAATTTTTTACCAACAATGAACTAACAGACATGCATGTTATGTATTCACGGGCTTTTGGTAACTGTTATGAGGCGAAACGACTGTATGAAGAAGCCTTCCCAAATCGGAGAATTCCAGACAGAAGGATGTTTCAACGGATTGACACCCTTCTGCGAGAAACAGGTACATACTTACATTATCTAATACATCAATCTGTCTCTTTCGAATATATATTTCTTATCAAGTACCCTTAATAAAGTTACTGCTGATCGAACTACACCACGCAGTTCACGAAATCCTGATTTTAAAGAGGCTGTTCTGGATGAAATTGAAAAAAATCCAAAAATAAGTACTAAGGAAATGGCCAATGGCCAATCATCTGGGAGCATCCAATGCAACGATATGGCGAGTTCTTCACGAGCAACAATTGCGTCCATATCACATCCAACGTGTGCAGGCACTATCGCCTGAAAGAGATTTTATACCTCGCCTACAATTTTGCCAATGGTTTCTTCAACACAATAATGTAGAGAACTGTTGAATTGTGTATTGTTCACTGACGAGTCTGGATTTAGGCGCGACGGGATCGTCAATTTTCGTAACAGCCATATTTGGGCTGACGAAAATCCCCGCGCAGTTTGTTGATTATGGTTTACTAGTGTACTGTAATTTAATGGTGGTTAGTTGAAGTTAAAAACAGATAAAGTTAAACTTAACAATACTATATTTATTATGTACACAAAGGAGACTATACAATGGACCGACGGATAGGTCTGGTCGCTTCGAGATCGACGTACAAATAGACCGTCACAACCCCTCACCTCTTTCGGTTACAATTTAATCTCAGGGGTGCCACCGTTAGACAATTTAGGGTGTTTTGAGTACAATATTGGTAGTTAGATGCGACTGGGGTGCCTCTGGTTAAACTATCTAGTAACTACAAACTAAAAATATTATATACAATTCTGGCGGGAACCGACACAGTTTTTGAAAAGCATCATCAACAGCAATTTTCCTTAAATGTATGGGCTGGAATTGTAGGGTGTAATTTGATAGGATGTGTTTTTTTACCTCGCAGACTTAATGCTACAACTTATCTTGAATTCCTGCAAAACCAACTAAATGGGTTATTATAAAATATACCTCTTGACATAACCTGTGGTCTATGCATGACGGAGCCTCCCCACATTTCGCACTAAATGTCAGAAATTACCTAAGCAATACTTTTGGACGCAGATGGATCGGACGCGGTGGACCTCAGCCATGGCCGGCTCGATCCCCTGATTTAAATCCTAGGGATTTTTATTTATGGGGGCAAAAGTATTGTTTATGAAGCAAGTGTTAAAAATGTTGATGATCTGCAGCAAATAATTGTACTTGGATGCGAACAAATTAGAAATACACCAGAAATATTTCACAGAGTACGACGTTGCATTCTCCGCAGAATACGAAAGTGGATTGAAGTGGAGAGTGGCCATTCTGAACATTTATTGTAGTCAGGTATCATAAAATGTTATAAACTTTTTATTTGTTGTTTTATTTGTTGGTAAAATTTGCATATTGCATTAATTGTAATACAATTAATTACTTGCGAAAAATTAATTTTTGAGCGACATCGACATACAGAAATTAAAATATCTCGAAAATGGTGTGTCTGAGAGATTTTGACAAAAATACATTTTTTGCTTACAATTGATAAGGGCAACAATGTAGCTATACGGTAGGTCGATATTACTGGGTGTCAAAAAATTATAGCCAATTGAATGCAAGCCATGACTTACAGGTGGCACCCTCTACCAGCAGTGTTATTAACAATAACATATTTAGATTTTTTGCCCTCAAAAACCCCAGCATTCCAACTTTTACGCCAATATTCGTGAAAAACTGACAAACACAAATAACTTTAACACGCTGGGTTTAAAAAACTAAGCATTTGCGGACCCATGTTTATATGAAAAAATAGTCGTATTTTTTGTGCTGAATGTGTACTTGCACCATTGACCATCATTTTTGAAACACCCTGTATATCGCGAGAATATTCTAATATAGTGATTGGCTTTCCCAAAATAAGAAAAATACCCGCAAAATTTTGAGGTTAAACGTATTTAAAGAGCAGTTTTGATGTTACAATGTATAAAAATATGGCGCTTTACGAACAACTGAGTTAAACTTTAATTCATGGACTAAGAAATCCAGTTCATTTTACCTGAATTACGAAATAATCACCACATTCTCACAAGTTATAAACACCGTCACAAACCACGCGCCATCAACGGTCACCCAGCGAACTTACAGTGCTGCCACTTCGCTAATACGTAAATGAAAGATCAAGCTTCATAAACCTAGATAAAACAAAATTACTACAAAATCGTATGGCTTATTAAAAAAAAAAAAACAAGAAAGGCCAATAGCTGTATTGGGGCCAACAACTATATGCTTTACCCTATGTTTTTTTTTATCACAAGAATCAAATTCTTGGTGTCTTACAAAGACAAAGGCTTCGCTTTTAGTGAATTTTCTTAAAAAAATTCACTAATGAGGTGATCCCAACTTTTGAATTTGGAAAAAATTTCTTCAAATGAGCGCTAATTAGGCCCCCCAGAACACATATCCGGGGTCAGTTTCAATTTTTATATGTTTATATATATATATATATATATATATATATATATATATATATATATATATATATATATATATATGTATCACACCGATAACTCAAAAAATAATGGGCCGATTTTGATTAAATTTGGTGAATAAATTCCTTTTGCAAATGGCTTGGATAAGTTCGTTATCCAGGAAAATCTGCTCAGGTTTTCCCGGAAAATTTTGTGTTTTCTTTCAAAAAAAATTATATCTCCAGAATGAACAAAGTGAGGGCGACCAAATTTGGCACGCCGGTTTATAGTCTTATAGGTAAGTTACCTACCAAAATCTAGCTATGTAGCTTAAAAGATAAAAAAGGTATAGGCATTTAAAGAAAAATAAATTGGGGTTTTCCTCAAAACGTCAAAGTTGCGATTTAAAACGTCAAAATCGGCAACATTTAGGCAAATAACTTGAATCTAATACGGGCTATGGAAATCAAATATCTCAATAAGAATGTTTTACAAACCCTGAAGTCTTAGTTTCAGCCGTCATTGTCCTTCATTTCACTAAAATGTTTCCAGAAAATTCATTTCAAATAGACCCTTTCTCTGATGCTTGGCAGTACTCTTAGCTATAGAGTTTATCCTTTAATGGTATATAATTTTTGTCTAATTTTCGTAAAAAATATCCGTTATTATACAAGATATCAAAAAAAATTTGTATATATTAATTATAGGGTGTCTTGAGCTACATCTTAAAAAATATGTCTACAATCACAGGCTGGCCCATAAGTCGTTGGTGACACAATTTTTTTTTTAATCAAACACGCCTTATGTTATTGCATTTTCCATCGAAATATAATGCATGTTTGTAAGAAAAGAAATTCTGGATGCAGCAAGTGCATTATGGTAGCGAATTTTGATCAAATGCTTCATATTTGAATAGCCCAATTTGCTATTAACCTATAAGGTTGACCAAGAAACGAGTTTTTCCGGGAACACTTTAAGTTTACTTTTGGAAATGTTTGTACATTTTCACACAATGAAGTTATTTTTATGAAACATGGCACATTGTTTTTAATATATAGGTTATACTGGTAACCAAAATTAATGCCTGCTTTCTTAAAAAGAAAACACACATATTTGCAATAAAAACATTTTTATGAAAATTCACTACCATAACGCACTTGCTGCGTCCAGATTTTTTTATAAACTATTTTATAGAACAGTAATTCTTACAAATATTCCCTAATAATGCGTATTATGATTTAATTTCGTAAGTGCCCAGAACTGGTTGGTCAACGAAATATGAAATGATACATATTTCAGCACATCACAGTGATGATTTTCACTTGTTACATGAACCATTAATTGTATAAGAGTAATGCGGCGAACTTCACGCCTGCCAAGGCCTACTGTTTATTATGTTCTAGAAAGGGAAACCAACTTCATCTAAATAACAGTGAGCCAGCTAATTGTTGTCTCCGCTGTCATTATTACTACTATGCGTTAATCTTTGTACAGTAGTTGTAAATTACCAAGCTGAAATAAAGCATACCGATGAAGACACACAAAACATGGACGCGCCCTTTGTATTTGCCTAACAATGAAACAAAAGAATAGTTTAACACCAGAGGTGTTTAACACAAACTGTAATTATCTAGTTGTAGATATTGGGTGTTGTGACGATCTCTCGAAGTGTGATGTAATCTATAGTTATGCTATTTAATAGGGAATGTCGTTTAATTATTTTGTGAAACTTTGGGTAAAGTTATAGGGAGATGGAAGATATATTTCAGCATATTTTTGATATTTGACGAGGGTACAACTGTTTTTTCAAGAATTGTTTTATATAGAAAAAACTGTTTAAATATATCAGGATAATAATTCCAACAATATTATAAAAAAATATTAGAAAAAAATGCTTTACATGACAGATGTAGTGTACTAACAAGTAGATACGGTCTCGTGTGTCAATTTTCTACCGTTTTTACTATTTATATTATTTATAGCAAACAATTTTCCTTCCACCGAAGAGGACAATACCCCTTAAGAGTGGCTAACGTACAAACTTACAGGGTCACATTGTAGAAAGGTGAGGTTATCGCCACTTGCGAACCCATTGACCGAGTGACGTCCAAAAAAACGTGACACCTACTGCATTAGACAGAAGAGTGCCAGTAGGAATACTAGAGCGGTTCAAGGATTCATGGGACCAATTGAACAACATGGAGATGGAAATGGCACTGAAGTTCATATTGGAGGAGGCCGATATTTTCGCTCAAGATAAAATAACAGGTCGTACGAGTCTAGTGCAACACAGAATTAATACTGGCGACGCAAGACCAATTAGACAGCTGCCGGGGAGACTGCCGTTTGCCAAGCAATCAGAAATCAAGGCGATGGTTAACGAGATGCTGGAAGATGGGGTGATCGAGGAGTCTAGAAGTCCTTGGTCGTCCCCAGTAGTTTTGGTCACCAAGAAAGACGGCACTATGAGATTTTGCGTGGACTATAGGAATCTGAATTAGGTCACCAAGAAAGTCTCACTTATCCAGAACCCGGCAAAAACGAGACAAGTTGGTTTTTCCTTTTAAATGGAATTTTTGCACTATTTTAATTAATTGAAGGAAAGTAACAGCTGACACACATATCTAGAAGCTTGCTAGTCATTTCATTTGATTTTTTTTACGCACAAAGCGCGTTAGTAGGCCTACCAGAATTATCCATTTAGACATTTCACATGCTTATAAGTTCTTTGTCTTTTAATTTGGAGGTCTGAATTTTGAAACAGATTACTCTATATGATAAAAACCCGAGCAATAAATTTGGTTGCAGTAGCGTTTTTATCTACAAATGTATTTTTTTACGAAAGAAAACCTAAAAGTTTCCTCAAAAAACTGGCTTCACTGTGCTGGCTAACCAACTTGTCCAGGCCAGTTGCAAAAAAAGGCATCACCAAAGTTTATTAAAATCGGCCCATTATTTTTTAAGTTATCGGTGTGATATGTAAATATTTATATATATATATATATATATATATATATATATATATATATATATATATATATATATATATATATATATATATATATATATATATATATATATATATATATATATATATATATATATATATATATATATATATATATATATATATATATATATATATATATATATATATATATATGTATATATATATATATATATATATATATATATATATATGATAATGTTTTGATAATGATAATGTTTTGTATCCTCCTACTATGTCGAAAAGCATAACTATTGAACAATTGATAGTCCCTTTATTAATCTTATTTTTAAAGGGGTAGACATTGATCCAAACCGTAGCAGGTGGTAGTGGAATTTTCCTTTACGTAATAGTAAAGGATTTTTTCACGCCCGAGGGGGTACCACCCCATATATCAAGGGGCTGGTGATGTCCCAACGGACGTTTTCGGTTCTGGTGTTTGAGTCGGTTTCCCTTATAAGCAAAAATGATAATGGCTCCTCCTTGTACAAAATATTCCGGAGGTAAAATACCCCTCCATTCGGATCTCCGAGAGAGGGGTGTACAGGGGGTGCCAACGTCAAGATTTAACATATCCTTTTCGAATATATGTGGCCTAGATTCTAACCTGAACTCCGCCCACCATTTCCTCCAGGCTAACAGGCCCCTCTTCCTCACCGAAACCCAAATCAGTGCCAAAACAGCCACTAATCACCTTAGTTTCCCGGAGTAGGAGCTCCTTACTTCCTTTAGATTGCATGGAGGCGTGTGCGCATACGTCCGTAGCAATTTACCCTGCACCAGACTCCCCAATTTAGAAGCTGGAAGAAAGGACATACTATGAATAAAACTCTCTCTCTCAGGGCTGCTACTAAATTCATCTGTTGCATTTACCGGTCACCTTCTGACAACAACTTTGTCCAGCTCTTTGACTACCTTTCTGAAAAAACCGACTAGCTGATTTCTGAATATCCTTCCTCCGAGGTCACTATTCTTGGTGACTTCAATGTCCATAATAAGGAATGGCTAGGATCTTCAAAAACCGATTCACAAGGGAGAACAGCGGAGGCCTTTGCTGTCAGCAATTCTTTAGCCAATATGGTTCAGCCACCTACTTACTTTCCTCGTATCCCAATACACAGTTCAAATCCCTTGGATACCCTTCTTACTACAAACCTGATTACTATAAGATATCAGTCACCGCCCTCCTTGGTGGCTCAGACCATGGCATGGTCACTGCTTCCTGCGCAATTCAACCCGAGGTCACACATACATCACACCCACGTATCGTTTGGCACTACAACTGCGCAAACCGGGACGAAATGCGGGATTACTTTTCCTCATTTCCATGGACGACTGTCTGCTTCTCTCATCCTGACCCCTCTGATATCTCACAAAACGTCACCGAAATTATCCAAGCTGGCATGAAATTGTTTATTCCACGTACACAGAAAACCTCTTGAGCCACTCAAAAGTCCTGGTTTCCTAAATCCTGTGACAAGGCTAGACTTGAAAAGGTCAAATCTCACAAAACAATTCTACACAATCCCAGTCAAGAAAACCGTCAAGCATTTAACGACGCAAGAAACCGCTATGTCCGCATTTTTTCTGAGGCAGAAAACTCGTTTAATAACCACGTCAAAAACAAAATCCTCTTAAGCTCCAACGGCAACAAACCCTTCTGGACTGTTGCTAAATCTATTGGGAATAATTTCTGCAACAGCACGTTCCCACCTCTTGTCTCAGGGGATGAAATTGTTTCTACCGTCCTGGGCAAGGCTCAACTTTTTGCTTCGTTGTTCGCCGTCAATTCTACTCTCAACCCACCTCCAAATGTTCAACCACCAACAGTCTTCAATGTCGCGCATAAAATGACGGGTATCATTTTCAAAACTAAAAAGGTACGAAAGATGCCCTCTTCTCTTAATACCAGGAAAGCTTCTGGCCTTGACGAGATCCCAGCAATTGTTCTCAAAAAATGCGCACCAGAACTTGCTCCTGTTCTGACTCGTCTGTTTCAGATATCTTCCAATATAGGCATATTCCCTAGTAACTGGAAAACTGCTCGAGTACAGCCTATCCCCAAGAAAGGATCCAAAGCGCTTCCTAGCAACTACAGGCCTATTTCTCTCCTTTCAGTCGTCTCTAAGGTGATGGAAAAGTATATAAACACCGAATTACTAAAATATCTTGAAAAACGCAGTCTAATCCACGACAGGCAGTATGGATTCCGTCAGCGCAGATCGACTGCCGACCTCCTTTCCTTTATCACCCATTCTTGGAACAAGTCTATGGAACTACACGGTGAACCCCAGATTGTTGCTCTAGACATATCCAAAGCATTCGACCAGGTCTGGCACGCTTTATGAACTTCCGGCCTATGGCCTACCACCAAAATTTTGTACCTGGACAGCAAATTTCCTCTCCAACAGGGGCATTTCTGTTGTTGCGGATGGTCATTCCTCTAAACTGTATCCAATTAATGCAGGAGTTCATCAAGGTTCAGCTTTAGCCCCTACTTTGTTTCTTCTCCACATCAATGACCTCCTCCCTAGCACATCCAACCCAGTTCACGGTTACGCGGACGACAGCACCCTCCACTCAAATATACAATATTCTAAGCCTGTCTCTTTAGCCCAATTAGATGAGGATCGCAGACTCATGGAGGGTTCTGTCTCCGTGGATCTCCAAAAAATATTAGACTGGGGAAGTAGAAATCTTGTATAATTCAACCCCACCAAATCTTGCTTTCTTTCTCATAAGAGATACACCAGTCGTAGACCCATCACAATGAACAACCAAGTTATTCAAAGTAATGAGTCCTTTTCTCTTGTTGGCATTTCTGTGGATCGAAATCTTAATGGGCACCAACATGTCACATCAATTGCAGAAGCGGCTGCTAAGAAATTAGGTTTCCTCTTCCGGGGTCGCAAATACTTTTCACCAGCTAATCTCTATACCTTATATACTTCACAAATAAGGCCAAACTCGAATACTGCTCCTACATCTGGGGTGCAGCTGCCGCTTCTACACTCGCTATCCTGGACTCCATCCAAAGGAGACCTATACGTCTCATCGGTGACCCTACCCTCACCCAAAGGCTACCATCTCTTGCCCACCGACGTGCCGTTCGTGACATCTCTCTCTTTTATAGATATCTGCACGGGCACTGCTCAGAGGAGCTTTCCTCCATTGTTCCCCCACCTACTGCCACCAACAGATATACCAGGGGAACAGAGCAAATGCACCCTTTTACTGTCTAGGTCACCAGACATAGAACATCTTGTTATGTCTGCTCTTTTGTCCCGAGGACTTCCAAGTTGTGGAATTCCTTGCCGGCACATGTTTTTCATTCTCCTCCGAACCTCCGAACCTTCATGTCCAGAATTAACAAGTTGCCTCTTTCCTCCTTGTCAACACCCACGGTACGATAGTCCCCATTAGCGAACATTTTCTAAGAAAATTCTCTAAAAGACCAAGTGCGGACATTAAGGATGGAATTTTAAACAAAAAACATATTTACCACAAAAAAATAATAACAGAAAGGAAAGCGCTAGACACGAATTTGGACAACAAAGCAGCCTTTATAAGTAGGTATTTCTAAACTAACTATATGGGCAAAAATATCTTATTTTATACCTAAACTACGAATTATGCAATACCGAATGATTTACGTTGATAAATAGAGAGATGGGTAGATTGATCAAAAGGTAGATCCCGCAAGGATCCACAGCTTTTAGATAATACGTGCGTGTCAAGCATGTGGAATACCCAGCTGGATGAGTATTTCTCTCTCTTTGCTTCAACTAGACTTGGAATTTACTCCTTTTGTATCTTTGTTCTTTCCTATCTACCATTCCTTGGCCAACTCTTGTACTTATCCAGATCCGATGCTATTGGGTTAACCGAGGTGCAGGGTTCATTCAGTTTTCAGTGATTTCTTTCTGCTTAAAAAAAAAACAAGCAAGATGACAGGATGGGTACCGACACTGACGCTTCTGATAGGGCGAAAAATGGAAAAACCACAAAAAGATGAAAGAGACGCAGAAAGAAAACTATCCCCGGTGGGTCTGGAACTCCGGCAGTCCCACCCTACAAAAACGTCAGCAGAGACAACTACAGACTGCCCCATGAGTACGGAGGGGGCAACTTATACAGAAAAACAAGCAACTTTAAGTAAAATTACATAAAACCCTTTCACAAAAAGGTAGTCGCTAACGAGAACACCTTCGAGAGAGGAATCCTTTTAATTAACCAACAGAAACGATGACATCTGAAGAATTGCAGCAGTCATCAAAACGGAGGAGAGTGAATATTGCCCGAGGGAAGGCACAAGGGGACCTCAAGAGAGGGATTGAACTTTAAAAGACCACTGAAAGTAACAGTGAAACTGACCCAACTGCTACAAAAACTTTCAAGGACAGATAAGCCAAAAAAGCTTACAGAATTAAGCAGTAAGCTGACATACTACATCAAACAAATGAAAAGGGAATATATATATATATATAAATATGTATATATATATATATATATATATATATATATATATATATATATATATATATATATATATATATATATATATATATATATATATATAACAAAGCTATGGCAACCAAACTTGGTACATAGGTTTATATAGTAAAAAGTATACTACATACCAAAACTTAGATCTCTAAGTTAAAAGAAAAAAGCTATAGGCTTTAAAAAAAAATTGTGTACCACTGATGAACCGAGAAATGCATAAAACCCAAAATTTTTATTGATAACAAAATCTATTGTATATTACAAGCAAAGGCTAACTTTTTTTGCCGCAAAAAGGTCCAGAAATACTGGAAAAATTACTTTGAAAATTTTAGTTTTGAGCCTTAAAATGCCAAAGAAAAAGAACCGAAAACAATTATGGGGTATGTAAAGAAAATGTCGCAATAAACGTGTTTTACAAAGCCTCAAGTTTCAGCTTGATTCGACACTGTCCTTCATTTTACTAAAATGTTTGCTGAAAATCATTTCAAAAAGACCCTTTCTCTGATACTTTGGCAGTAGTTTTAGTTATATAGTTTATTGTTTCATGGTCTATAATTTTTAGCGAATTTACATAGAAAAAATTCGCTATTTAGGAGACAGCGGCTTGTGAATTATGAGAAAATTTCTTCAATTGAGCGCGAACTTAGCCCCCCTGAACATATACAGGGTGAAGCATTTCTACGGTGCAGCTCAATATTCATATATTAATGTTCGAAGAAAAAACTTTCTACTCCTTTTTAAGCACATTGCGCGAACGGAAAAGTGTGATATTTGGCAGAGTTAAAGTTCATATACAGGAGTGTACAAAGATAAAATTTATGTACAAATAGATTAAACAATGCATTGTTTTAATTAGATAGTCGGTACATGCTAGTTCTGGGCTGACCGCTAATATCTGTCAATGTCAAACACTTATTACTCTATGGTCAAACAGATGCATATAGATGCGCTCATACTAAATATCAAACACATAAAAGTGTGTGGTCACACAGTCGCACTGAGATTATAGAGGTATGCTCTATACGACACCAATGCACAGGTCCACTACTATCCGTTATTATCCGTTATCCGTTATTATACAGGATACGAGAAAAATTGTATACGTTAATTATATATTGTCTTGAGGTGCAACTTACAAAATTATTTTAATAATCACAGCGTGGTCTATAAGTCGTTGGTGATACAAATTTTCCATCGAAGTATAATGCATATTTGTAAAGAAAAAAAATGACAGTGTTCTTCTTTTTAAGGTACTTCAGTTGTTTTGCAACTTTTCACATTTTTAGCGCATACCAAAAATTCAGATACAGAGTTTCTTTCAATCTAATGAAAATGGCGCGTTCAGAAATGCTTTCGTTTATATTTTTTGTTAATTTTTGTACGATTTAAACAATAAAGTTATTTTGATAAAATTTCTATGGTACATTATTGTTTCTACTATACAGTGTCCCAAACTGGATGGGAATGTATTGCTATCTCCGTTATTATTAGAGATAGGAAGAAGGTTAAATTGGCAATGTTTTGTAGAATTTTATGCTCGTTCCAAATATCACCCCTGCATCTTTTCTTTTTCGAGTTATTTTGAAAAAAAAAACAAAATTTGTCGATTTATTTTTGCTTCAATATCTAAGTAGGCGTTGATCTGACATGTCCGAGACTTGTACATTATCAGGACACTTTTTACAGAGTAATCTTTTTGTGCTATTTTCAACTTTAAATTATCATTTGTTTTTGAGCTACAGGTATCAACGTTTGTTTTTATTATAGCAGCCATATTGGATTTTTTCTCATGTTATAGCCTGTCAAAAGGGCTTTCTAATGATGTACAATATACTTAAGAAATCTTGTAATTGCACTGACAATTTTGAGGAAAACCGTTTTGAGGATAGTAGGCTATGAAACGCAATACCAGAAAACAAATGACAAAAAAAAAGTGTTCAAAAAGCAGTAGGCCATGATGCATAACAATAGACTTTTACTTTTAATATTATTTTCCGTAATGATTTACGATAAAAATATTGTGATTTAATTTACAATACTTAATTAGGTAATAATGCTGGGTAATATTATGTGAAACAGTTTAATAACGAAACCCGGCAATAACAACTAGAAACCTAAACTCCACAAAATAATCCAATTAGAAACGGAGCTCAACAAATAATAAAATAGAAACTTAAAAATACACTAAATAGAAAATTGTTCAATATGGCCATCGTTTTGATCAATGCACTTTATACACCTTTTTGAAACTCTGGTGAGGGTGTTTTGGTTAATATGATTTACAGCTTCCCTGATTCTGTTTTGTAATTCATTGATATTGTGTGGTGGATCGAATTTATACACATCATTCTTCAGAGTACCCCAAAAATAAAAATCCATGGGTGTTATATCAGGACTTCGAGCATACCAATGAACCAGCCCATTGTTACAAATGACACGATTATTACAATTTTGGTACAAAAATTATTCAACATCCTAACATTGTGAGCTGCACAACCGTCTTGTTGGTATCAAATCTTGTTTCAATTATCATGAACTCTTCTAATTGTTGGTAAGATATCATTTCTCAATAGATTAAGATATCTTTCCCCAGTTAAATTATTTTAAAAAAAGAACGTATCAACAGGGAAGTTACCTGAAATTTTTAAAATTAACTGTCTAATCTACAAATAAAAATAACCGTTTTTTAACTAATAAGCCGCACTAAACATTAATACCAAATCTGTCTTGCAATCGTCTTACTTCCTTTAGATAGGGATTTTCATTTGCCCAATAATGGCTATTATGGCGATTATACACACCACAATTGTAAATCTAGATTTATCAGTCCATATTATTTTCAAATGAATATTTTCATCTTGCTGACATTGTCCTTGATACCATCTGCAGAAGTGAAGTCGCTTAGGGTAATTGTCAACATTTAATCTTGTTCTATTGTAGGTTTGTATGGATGGTAATGACTTTGTTTTAATACACGTTGTACTGTACTTTTTGGAACGTCAATTTGTTCACCATAAAATCGAACAGATTGCGGAGGGTTTTTGTTTGAAACCTGTAAGACGGCATTATTTCTTTCTTCATTTCTAGGCACTGATAGTTTCTTTGCGTGAAAGCTACCGTCGTTCAATAGATTGGTCACTATCCTGCGAAATATTTTAGTGTTTCGCTGTCATCTTTCTGGGTAGTTGTTTTGATATGAATTTGCAGCTGCCTCAGTATTTCGGTTTGAACGAATATAACATTCCAACATGTCAAACTATTCTTCATTACTGAACATATTGTTAAATACTATTTGAAATAAACATGAAACAAACTATTTAGTACAAAATTTTAAGCAACGTGTTAAATACACCTCAAATTGTTCAGATAATTAAGAATCACAGTATTGTTAATTGTCGCGATAGTGTTATATCCACAGCAACCTGTCTGCAGTTGTTTTTCAGTTGACTTAACTTTAAAAGTCAAACTATTTTCAAAGGCGTCTTCGTAAATCATCGATCTGCTTTTTATTGAGTTCTGTTAGTAAATTTAGTTATTTACTAGGTTTACCTATTTAATTAAATTATAACAATTTTTTTGATAATGTAATGTAAAATATCATGTGTAATAATGGGCCGATTCATTGGTGTGCTCAAAGTTCCTTTTTTTTATTATCGGGAATCATTACGGAAAATTATGTTAAAAGTAGAAGTTTATTGTTAGACTCCGTGGCCTACTGCTTTTTGAACACTTTTTTTGTCATTTGCTTTCTGGTATTGGATTTCATAGCCTACTATCCTCAAAACGGTTTTTCTCTAAATTGTGAGTGCAATTACAAGATTTCTCAAGCATATTGTACATCATTGGAAGCTCTTTTCACAGCTATCACATAAGCAAAAAATCCAATATGGCTACCATAATAAAAGCAAACGTTGATACGTGTAGCTGAAAAACAAATGACAATCTAAATTTGAGAATCGCACAAGAATATTACTCTGTAAAAAGTGTCCTGATAATGTGCAAGTCTTAGACATGGCAGATCAACACCTACTTAGATACTGAAGAAAAAAGAAATCGACAATTTTTTTTAAATAACTTGAAAACGAAAAAAGGCAGGGCAAAATCCAAATCATATTTGGAACGAGCATGAAATTCTACAAAACATTGCTAATTTGACTGTTTCCGTATCTCTAATAATAACAGAGATAGCAATACATTCCCATCCAGTTTGGGACACACTGTATAGGTTATACTGGTGACCAAATTTGATGCCTGCTTTCAATAAAAAACACCTGTTATGTAGTTCTTAAAAACATTTATCTGAAAATTCACTACAATAGTGCGCTTGCTGCGTCCTTACTGTTTTTTTATAGACATATGATTAGATATTGGTCGGTTTCAGCTCTTGGGGCAAATTTAGACAAACTGTTTGTAGTAAACCCTTAACAAAACTTGTCCTTGTGTAGTATTTTGTAAACTAATAACTTCCTTTGCTCTTTTGCTTCTTCCAGAAGTAGATGTTTGACTATAACTGTATTGCGGTGTTTTCCTGCCTAGCTGCTGTTGCTTTGCAAATAATCTAAGTATAGCTGATAAGGTTATACTTACCTAATTAATTCGTGGTTTTCAGATACCGAAGTGCCACTCGCAGCAGCTGGGCAGAGAAAATCACTAGCTGGAAGGTTAATAATGTGCGTCTTCCGATATCGTAAAGGTGAGTTAATTACTAGATATATGATTTGGTTTTTGCTGTACAATCTGGATCATTTAAGCCTCGGTAAAATGATTGAGCATCTATATAATTTAATACTGGATGACAAAGAACACGCTTAGACTTTTGTGGTCATTACAGAGGACACTTCACACAAATCAAAGCGTCATATTTTTTCTAAGGCACCTTATATAACTTTTACTAATTTATGTGTACTATTACTACTGCCGGTTCATAAATTAATACAGTTTGCAAAATCGCAACGTTTGGTCGTTATTTTATTTCAGCTTGTTTTAGTTTGTAGCCAAATAAAATAAATATAAAATGATACAGTTTAACTTAACTGGAGAAACATAATTGGTACGCCCCTGTCTCTTTTACTTTCATTATGTTGCACTATTTTTAAGTTCCTACCTGGAATTAGTTATCTCTGGATTTCACAAATCTTTTCAATTTGCTGGTAATCTTTATCCTCTAGTCGTCTGTATAGATGTCTGCATTCAGTTTACGCGTGAATAATGCCATGCAAAGAATACACAATTACCGTTAGTTCCTTCCTGTAAATAGCTTTATCTGTATTTGACGTGTTCTTAAAACCTACCCATTGAATTTCTTTACTATGAATAATACTTCTAAGTGGTTGGCCATCCTGCATTACTGACATTATGTCAACTACGTCAACCAGCGTTACGTGAAAGCTCGATAAAAGCAAGCTTTTCTCAAAGCACAATTCACTTCTACGATCGATCTCCTCTTCTTTGCTTCTTGGGACTCCGTGTTCCAAATCTTCCACTTAAACACCGCTCGTGTGTTTAAGCCAGTTCAGTTCTACAGTCCAGTTCTGCAACGAATCTTATCTTCTAAACTTCTTGGGACTTCTGAGATCCCAATCTTCTACTTAAACACCGCTCGTGTGGTTATGCCAGATTAGTTCAGGTTCCAATCTTCCGACTGAAATTCCGTTCGTACAGTGATACCGTGAAAATTCGGTGTTTTCTTCTAAATTAGAAAGTATACGTAATCAACTTCCACCATACGAGCATATAAGTAAATGCAATACCAAGTAGCTAAGAAGATTGTGAAATCTCCTGAGTAACCCATCAAATCAAGTGTAAAACCGCAAATTGTAAATGAGTGTTAAGTTCAAAGTGTATATAGTAACAATACACCATATATAAATATAAAAAGTGTATTATTGAAATCTTCTGGAATCCAGTGCACCTATAGTTAAAAATACAGTCCACATCTTCAACATCTTCTTTAAATGCTAATTATCAAAGCCGAATAATCAGCGAGGGTGGGATCAATCCACCTGCAAAACAAGGTCTTTCTCCCCCAATATATATATATATATATATATATATATATATATATATATATATATATATATATATATATATATATATATATATATATATATATATATATATATATATAGTGTGTGTTAAATGGCGACAATTCATTATTTTATGAAGCGTCGGCCGATTTTTAATATTAGTCTTTTTTTAATAAAGTACTCCAAATGCTCTACACCCTGGTATGCATTATTTTAAGATTCGCTTTTTACACAGCCTACTACCACAACAAATGAGACCCCAAAAATAACTAAAGTATATTAGGCATCTTTTTTTTTAACAAATATATCTATCGATTTAGGCACATCTATTACCCACAAATCCCAAGCTTCAATATCGACTATCTGGCCGGTATAGTTTGCTATTGCCTACTACTTTAAAATAAAAGAAGCTTTTACGCTTCCAGCATTATATAGTAATAAAATGTCCTAAAATGTATTCGTTACTTTAGGTATTTGAACATTTATGGCCTGCAAAACTTTAAATCAAGGATTGACCTATCTACGTCAAAAACAAATCGTTTAAATTAACATAAAGATCCCATTCGTGAATCTCATCTTAGTTTTAAAATGTCGATAAATTTGATTTACTTTTCAATTTCACTTAGGAAAATGCGGTTAGCGGGCCAAATTGGAAAAGTCAATCAATAACAAGTGGATTGGTCGTGAAGTTAAAATTCCAATTTTATGATATCAATGGTGGCTAATCTATTGCACATTTAGATAAAAAATAAAAGTTCTGAGGCAGAAATTGTATTAGAATAGCGAATTTTTGTTTAAAAAAAATTAATGCTGGCAACTCAAGTATCTTTTATATAGAAACTTCAGTTTTTGTGTGAAAACTATCACCCATGGAAAAATTTGCGTACAAAACTTCATTCTGTCGCGTTTTTTAAGATCTGTCAATTATTTTTTGTGTTATCTCACCGATACTTACTTGAACACGTACTCACACAATTATACAGGTTGCGCCCTCAAGGGCTCATTACTGGTGAGTACGTGGATGGCGACCACGTGGGTGTAGACACAAACATGCAAACACTTTTACCCATACGCTTCCTTGGGGGCTCACATCCAAACGCAAAAAACACGTGAGCTGGCCTTTGCCATTAATTTTCCCTTTGCTTCCATTCCGGGCCTATTTTTTACTCTTTTCACAACTTTGATCTTTCATATCGGACCACTCTTTGAGAGCACACGCCGCAGAGACAAAAACCAAAGTGAAAAATTAAAAAAAAAACGCCTTGATACCACTAATTGATAGACATAGCACATTGTCACCAGAAAACAAAATGTTTATTTACAAAACTGTAATCAGACCGGCTTTAACCTACAGTATTCAAGCACGGGGACATACAGCCCAAACTTATTTAAACTTAATACAAATAGTCCAAAACAAATGCTTGTGACTCATATATAATGCCCCATGGTACATCGGGAACACTCGACTACACCGAGACCCTGATTTGCCAACTATAAAAGGATCCTGGGAGACAGTCACTGAAACAACATACAGAAAACTCGAAAATCCGCTGCTAGAAGAAATTACAAAGTACGATCCCAACACCGAAACAAAATACAAGCGACCTAAATCAATGATACTAAATTAACCAGCCAAACAAAAACAAACCTCAAATGTAAATCCAAGGGCACAAAACCCCACACAAATAACAGCAAAGCCAAACCACGAAAAACTCAGACAAACGGGAATAGTCTGGCCCAAGATAGCGATACAGTTAATAGTGATAGTCATAGGGGCAATTGCTAGCGCGAGCGCTTTCTATAGTATAAACTATTATTAATAATAAAAACTTAATTAAAACATAAAACAAACCATTTCAATTGGCGCCCAACGTGGGGCCTATATATATATATATATATATATATATATATATATATATATATATATATATATATATATATATATATATATATATATATATATATATATATATATATATATATATATACATGGAGACTGGTAAGTGGCTGCATTCCTTTGAGGCAGTGATAGTATGTCTCTTTTGTAACATAATAAACCTCATATCACATTATATAAAGTCCTCTGGTTTTCGAGTTATTTCACTGTTCATGATTTTTTGAAAATTCATCAGGTGTTGCTACTAATATTCACATTTTAGAAGAAGTGGTATGCACTTCCTCATTTTTTTTCTTGCAGATAATAGACATTAACTCACGCTGTGCAATCATTACTATGTTAAACAGGATAATAGTAAAGAAATGTGAGGGCAAAAATTATCAGTATCGTGAAAAAATTCAAATCAATTTAACATTTCAAAGTCGTTTTATTTGAAGATTTGATAACAAAAAATGTCTACAAATACTGTAAAAAACTTAGCTTAACTTAACTAAAAAAGTCACACAAACTATTCTCAAAATGGTTACCTCCATTTCTTATACACGCACAAGCTCGTTAGCAAATTTCTGTTTTAGTAATCCTACTAGAAAAATTGCTTTTGATTTGTCCTGCTCTTGCTGAATTCTGCAAATGAGTTGCTCTCGTAGGTGAATCTCTACCTCTTAAACGATTGGTTTCATATGACTGCATACATAGAAATCTATTGGAGTTAAATCTGGGGACTCCCTGGCGGCCACGGTATTGGTCATCCCCTCCCAATCCACTTGTTTGCAAACCAGCGATCTAATAGCGCCCTCACGTAGCGACAATAGTGTGCCGGACACCCGTCTTGCTGGAAAATCATATCACATCTGTTTTGCTGGTGGTATGCCATCCAGTAACTCCATAGGATCATGTAATAAAAAAATTTCATAAAGTTCACCATTTAGGTTGTGTGGAAAGAAATGCGGACCTACCAGATTGTTACCATTCACACCAATCCAAACGTTCACACTGTTCACACTGAATCGTCTTTGATGGCTTGTTACCTTAGTTAATTTGAGGTTATCCATAGACCATAATGAAAATTATGACAACTGAATTCTAGACAGGAAATTTTTATCTTCATTATCAGCGTTCAACAGGAAATGGCAAAATTGGAGCCGTCTTGTTGTATCATCTAGCTGCAATCATCAACTCGCGTGTAATGGTAAGGGTGCTGTCCTTCCCGATACAGAACTCGCCATACTTTCCACTGCAAGAGGCCCAGAGAAGAGGACAGATCCCTAGTGCTTGTCGTGGGATCTTCTTTGAAAGGGTCCAAAATTTCCTCATCTACCCTAGAATTGAATCTCGAGGTTGAAACTTTACAATGAATTTCATTAACGGAGCCAGTTTCATTATTCCGTCTGTATGTTCCTCCAAACAGTGTGGAATGAGGTACGCGCCTATCTGGAAAGCGCCGTATTTACGTTGCGCTTCAGCCGAATTTCCATTACAGAAACCGTAAATGAATAAAATATTTGCATATTCAGCATTCGTAAATGTTGCCATCATCAAATCAAACAACTTTTTCACGTAAGCCAAAACTTAAGTATCACATGCGTAAACAATCAAATGTGACAAATGTCTCATAAATTATAATCGCCATTTTGCTATTATTTCCATAGCAACCTAAAATAACTTGCAAACTATATCCTTAACTTGCAAACTATATGGCGAATGAATAACATGTACCTATGTCGCATCATTGCGTGTGATATATCTATGTCACTAGAGGACAATTAACAATTCGTACATCATTAGAAAGCCAGAGGACAGACGAAGTTTTTTACAGGATTTGTAGAAATTTTTTGTTACCAAATTTTCAAAATAAACGTCTTTGAAGTGTTAAATTGATTTGATTTTTTTCACGATACTAATAATTTTTCATTCCTGAACGTCACAAGGTCTGGGATAGACATAATTAAGGTACTTAATGAGAGGCTTCATCCAGACAGCAAAATTTATTGATGGGGTGCCCTACGCGTTTCGGCTATACAATAGCCATCATCAGGGGCAAATTTTCTAATTCTTCAAAAAATTAGATTCAAACTATACACTATTGCAGTTTTCATTAATGGCCGACGTTCACTCTCGTCTTGTGTTTGAGTTGTCGTTTGTATTGTTCTAATGACACCATGAGTCGATTTTCCGGCACATTTGGGTGTGTTGTTGTTGGACCGCTGATGCAATAGATGAAGGCTCCAGCCTTGGCAACCTGTGTATAGTTTGAATCTTATTTTTTGAAGAATTAGAAAATTTGCCCCTGATGATGGCTATTGTATAGCCGAAACGCGTAGGGCACCCCATCAATAAATTTTGCTGTCTGGATGAAGCTTCTCGTTAAGTACCTTAACTAATAATTTTTGCCCTCACATTTCTTTACTATTATCCTGTTCAACATAGTAATGATTGCACAGCGTTAGTTAATGTCTACACTATTTGAAAGAAAAAAAATTGAGGAAGTGCTTAACACTTCTTCTAAATTTGAATATTGATAGCAAAACATGTCGAAAAATCATAAAAAGTAAAATAAATGAAAACCAGAGGACTTTGTGTCATGTGGTATAAGGTTTATTATGTTGCAAAAGAGATGTGCTATCATTGTCTTAAAGGAATGCAACCACTTACCAGTCATCCTGTATATACAGGGTGTAACATTTTGTTAAGAAAAAACTTAATAGCACATTTTTTGCCAAAAATTAGGCTTTTTCTTCACCTGAACATGTGTCCTGTCGGTCTCCTTTTCCGAGATACAGTGTATTGAAATTTCAAACAAACATTAATTTTATTACATAACTTGTGAAGGAATGCATTTTTTTCAACAAAATTAGCTGAGTTGTGTGAGTATCCAAAGCTACATACACACGTAAAAAATCGACGGCCTAGTTGCATCAGATATAGTGTTTGCAGCTACCTATTGAAAATAAAAAAATGATACGCCACTGGCTTCTTTTTTAACCTACACTTTTATAAAATCTAAAAAAAAAATTCAACAAAAAAGGTTTCTTGGATTTTCTCCGTAGCTCGCTTACTTTACGCACAAATTGCGATTTTTTTAAAGCTTGTTCATTTTTCCCAATTAAAAAACCTTATCCTCTATTTGTTTTGCCCAGTAAATAATAAGATAGCACAATAGCTGATAGTTGAAATTATCAGTATGACTAATTTAATAAGAAACAACATGAATCATTTTGTTGAAAAAAATTCATTGCTTCAAAAGTTATGTAATAAAAATGATTTTTATTTGAAACTTCAACACCCTGTATCTCGGAAATGAAGAAAAAATCTTATTTTTTGCTCAACAAATGAAAAATGCCGTTAAATATTTAGTCAACCAATATATATATATATATATATATATATATATATATATATATATATATATATATATATATATATATATATATATATATATATATATATATATATATATATATATTGCTATAAAAGCAAATATGCCATAGAAATAGAAGCCTTTTATTGTGGAGAGAAACAAGCCATGTCTATTAAATTTATGCATCCTAATATTTAAATGCCCTGTATATTTAAAAGAGTGTTGAATATTTTGGGTTAAATAAGAAATATCATGAGTATTGAAAGAATACAGAACAATGATTTGTTTTTACTTGTATTGTTTTGGTTGGCTAATAAAGATCCTAATAATATTAATAACTTTATTGTGTGAAAATGTACAAAAGTTTCCAAAATTAAACTTAAAGTGTTCCCGAAAAACCTGGTTTCTTGGTCAACCTTATAGGTTACGAGCAAATTGAGCTATTCAAATTTGAAGCGTTTAATGAAAATTTGCTACCATAACGCACTTGCTGCATCCAGAATTTCTTTTCTTACAAACATGCATTATATTTCGATGGAAAATGCAAAGATGCAATAACATAAGGCGTGTTCGGGTAAAAAAAAAGAAAATTTGTATCTTCAACGACTTATGGGCTATCCTGTGATTGTAGAAATATTTTTTAAGATGTAGCTCAAGATACCCTATAATTAGGGTATACAATATTTTTTTTCGTATCTTGTATAATAACGGCTATATTGAACTTTATTGATTTTTTACAAAAATTCGACAAAAGTTATATACCATTAAACGATAAACTCTATAGCTAAGACTACTGCTAAAGCGTCAGAGAAAGGGTCTATTTGAAATGAATTTTCTAGAAATATTTTAGTAAAATAAAGGAAAATGATGGTTGTAGATAAGACATAAGACAGGCTTTGTAAAACATTCTTCTTGAGACATTTTCTTTCCATGGCTCGTATTAGTCTCAGGTTCTTTGCCTAAATGTTGCCAATTTTTAGGATTCGCGACTTTGACGTTTTGAGGAAAACCTCAATTGATTTTTCTATAAATGCCTTTCTCTCTTTTAACATATAGAGCTAGACTTTGTCAGGCATTTTACCTATAATGATATAAACCCGTGTACCAAATTTGGTTGCCCTTACTTTATTATTTCGGAGATATGAATTTTTTTCGAAAGAAAATACAAAATTTCTTCGGGAAAACCTGGGCTGAGTTTCCTGGCTAACGAACTTCTCCAAGCCACTTGCAAAATGAAGGTATTCACCAAATTTAATCAAAATCGGCCTATTATTTTTTGAGTTATCGGTGTGATACTTGTATATATATATATATATATATATATATATATATATATATATATATATATATATATATATATATATATATATATATATAAACGTATAAAAATTGAAACTGACCCCGGATATGTGTTCTAGGGGGGCTAATTAGCGCTCATTTGAAGAAATTTTTTCAAATTTCAAAATTCGGGATCTCCTCATTAGTGATTTTTTTTTGTGAAGAAAATTCACTAATAACACAGAACCATGCTTTGCTTTTAATTTATAGTATTTTGTTTCAAGAAAAGAAATTTTATTTGGTCCTAGTGAATAAGTAAATCTAAAGTAGGTATAGTCACAGTGTATTTAAGGTAAAAAAAATTTTTGGCAGTAATTTCTAAAAAGACACACAGTATTAGCAGTGAAACGCGGGGACGTTTTTTTATTAAGTGTAACTAATAAGAAGTTGGACAATGGCAAGATGCAGGGCTAATAAACTTTGTATTGCACAGTCTGTCTCCAAAAGGGGACTTTTTTTGAGAGAAGGGTAGATATTTAAACAAAACAGGAAAATATAAAGACATTCGAGGACAGACTGCGGCAATGGTAAAGAAACATTAGATCATAAACTGCAGTGAGGTGAGGTAAAAGATATTAAGTGTGGAACTGCGAAAGTGAAACGGATAAGTGTAATTAGCACTTGATTTTAAACTGCCTTAATACAAGAGGGCAGGGTAATGAATATTAATCAGCAATAACAGTCAAGGTAGAAGAACATTTTCCACACAAAGGGCTATCCAAAGTAAGCCTGATATTAATTAATTGCCCCAATGAAATGGTGGCAGTAATAAAATCCAAATAGGTGATCCAATGGCGAATATTACAAATCTCAATGAAGAACCAATTAGAGACATGAACCAGTAAGCCAATTTTGTGAATATTGTAATTATGAATGTGCAGATTTTTTTATACTGTGTTTAGCTTTAAGGATTTCTATTACATTGATGAATTGTGTATGTTTAGAACATTAAAGGGGATATGATGATACAGGCCGAATTAATAGGGCATAGTTTATTTAATTCATTGTTAAAATAAGATGTTGATTTTATTGACAATGATCAATAATAATTTTTGATATAGCTATGTTTTTCAAACGAATTTAAGTAACCAGAAATAAAACATCATAGCTTGCAGTTATAGAGTCTGATTAATTTGACCCATAATATATATATATATATATATATATATATATATATATATATATATATATATATATATATATATATATATTATCACCAAATAAGTCTATATTTAAATGATTATCAATTAAAAGAGTAAAATCAATAAAAACTCAATTGAAAATATTTTAACGAAATTTCTAACACTCTAGATTAACAAAAATATAAAAATAAGGTACATCAAAAACAAAAATGCTAACCCAATTTCAGAACTCTACCCATAAAATAACAGGAAAATTTATAGATGCAGTGGTAAGTCAAGAAATATTGGCATAATTTCATTTTCACCAATGTTAATACTTTAAATAAAGAGGAAAAGCCATAATAATTAAAATTCTCATGCCATATATATATATATATATATATATATATATATATATATATATATATATATATATATATATATACAGGGTTTTTCACGATAGCCGTGCATTAGAAGTTTATGAAGTTCCCTGATATTATAAATTTTGAAATTTTGGCAGCGGTCACAATTGGTAATTGTCTTTTATTCTAAAATATTTTTAAGGTCACATCACTTCCGGTTAGACCAGAAGTAGTCATCAGCTTTGCTAATTTAAATAGAAAGCCCTATTTTTTATTGCATATAGGAATTCTCCATAAAATTTTGTGAAGATTTATATTAGACTTTCCTATCCCTATCTTCAACTGTTCCAAAGATATTGTGATTTTTTTGCATTTTTCGGAACTTCTATCCTCATTTATAACACTTTGTATTTCACATGTTTTTAGAGATAAGAGACTGTAATTTAGAATACTATAACTTCTAGGATGAAGCCTTTATATTATCTACCTAAAGTTTACCTGTATCATACAGAGTGTTTTAAATTTAAATACCAACTTACACATATTCAATGTTGCAAAAGTCATTTTTTTCAAATGATACAGCCTGTATATTATTAAAAATTCTAGTTCTAAAGTTAATTCTACACCGGTTTCATATAAGTTTTCCTATACCTATCTCTTACGAGTAACTTGCTACCAGAGTTTTTAGGCAACAAACTCCTTTTCTAGAGAATATACATTATGCTGCACAATAAAGGCAGCTGTGGCTGTCAGAAAACAGAATTTTGACAACACATGAATTCTAAAGCGTCATTTATATTTTAAAGTTAATCTGAGTGTGTTTGTATTACTCACGTTATAGAAATAATAAGCCAATAAAAATGCAGAATAGTGAAGAGTACTCTAATATGGATATTTTAAATTTATTTTATGTTCATGGGGAATGCAATCGGATTGTAAGCAGAACATGCAGGATGTTTAACGAGAGGTATCCGACTCTATCGGCAATGACTAGAGAACAATTCGCATGGATAGAGGAACGATTTAAATTGATTGGAAGTGTAAAACTACACGACATGATCCCAAACCAGTAACTGAAAATGAAGATAATGAGCTAAAAGTTTTGGCTTATTTTCAAGTTTACCCGCGTAGCTCTATTCTTGCAGCTACTCGAGCTTTGGGAATATCAAGTTCATCTGTGCATATAATATTGAAATCTCATAAAATGCGCCCATATTCAGAAGTAGTACTACAAGGACTTCGACCTAGTGACCATTTAAAAAGAGCGGAATACTGCGAACACATGTTTCTGGATATTCAACAAGATGAGAATTTTCTCTCTAAAATTATCTGGACCGACGAATCGAAATTTAGAAGGGAAGGAATTGTGAATAGGAGAAATAGTCTATTTTGGGCAAGTGAAAACCCTTATATATTTAGAGAAGGACGTTTTCAAACAAATTTTAGTTTTAATGTGCTTTGCATTATTATGGACAATAAGGTCTCTTATGAAATTTACGAAGAAAATTTAAACGGTGAAAAGTATTTGGAACTATTAAGGGGATCTGTCCGTAATTTTATGGCAAGGATACCACTAGATATAAGGCAAAGCTGCTGGTATCACCTAGACGGTGCGCCTGCCCACTCCACTGGTGAAGTATACTGGTATTTAACGCAATTAATTGAAGACAGGTGGATTGGGCCCAACGGTCCTTGGAGATGGCCTCCTGATTTAACGCCTGACGATTTTTATCTCTGGGGGTATATAAAAAGTCAAGTGTATGACACAATAGTGCAAAGTATAGAGGATCTTTTAAATCGTGTAATTAGAGCTTTTAGAGATTTAGATCCAAATGAAATCAAAAGAGCTACTACGAAAGAGATGAACCGTAGAATTTTGCAGTGCCTTCACCAATATGGTGGTCACATAGAACATTTATAGTGATCGAAGCATTTAAATTTGAATTTACTTTTTTTGGTGTTTGTTCAGTTTTTTGTTTTTTGTTAATATTTGTTTTTAATTTTTTTTTAATAATTACATTAAATATTTTTATGAAATCATATCACTTTTGTTGTCTGACTGACAATCACAGCTGCATTTGTTGTGTAGTCTAACGTGTACTCTTTAAAAGAGGAGGTTGTTACCTAAAAAATGCTAATAACAAGCAACATATTGAAGATAAGTATAGAAAAAGTTATATTAAACCGGTGTAAAATTAAATTTAGAACTCGATTTTTTATAATATACAGGGTGTTCTATTTGAAAAAAAATACTTTTGCCACGTTGAATATGTCTAAGTTAGTAACTAAATTTAGAACACTCTGTATGACACAGGTAAACTTAAGGCACACAATATGAAAGCTCCCTCCCACAAGTTACGAAATTCTAAATTCGAGTCATTTACCTTTAAAAACATGTGAAATACAAACTATTATAAATAAGGTTGCAAAATCACCGAAATACAGAGAAATCACAATATCTTTGGAACAGTTGAAGATAGGGATAGGAAAAACTAATATAAATCTTCACAAAATTTTATGGACAATTCGAATATACAATAAAAAACAGGGCATTCTATTTAAATTAGCAAAGTTGATGACTACTTCCGGTCTAACCGGAAGTGATGTGACCTTGAAAATATTTTAGAATAAAGACAATTACGAATTGTGACCGCTGACAAAATTTCAAAATTTAGGATATCAGGGAACTTCATAAACTTCTAATGCACGGCCATCGTGAAAAACCCTGTATATATCTGAGAATTCAAGTCTCGCGATTGATGAATTTAAAAAACATACCTGGTTTTTTGTTAATCAAAGTTAGCTAAAAGTATACGGTTCAAGTACATTTGTATTAAAAAGAAAATTATTCCTTTTGAACTGTGTTGATAAGAATTAATAATCAGGAGGGTGGAAGTCACCATAGTACCCTAATCAGCACAAGTCAACCCGCACTGAATAATTTATATATTATTCTTTCCTTTGCAATTAATATTCAGTTTTCATCAATAATCCACTTAGTTAAGCTATTCTACATAAAATAGCTTCGAGAATTGGTAGCTTAATCTATTGAGATTGAATGGGGTTAATTTAATGCATCTATGTGTGTGTGGAACATCCACATGGAATAAATTAAGTGTCTCAGTTATTGAACATATTTATAAAAACTTTCGAAACACGCCAATTTTAGATTTGGAAAGTTGGACGCAGCAAGTGCGTCATGGAAGTGAATTGTCATAAAAATGTTTTTAGTCAATTTGGTTATCGGTATAGCCTATATCGTAGCAAGAATATACCATATTTCATCAAAATAACTTATTGTTTGACAATGTACAAAAATTTTACGAAAATAAATTTAAAATCTTTCCGAAAAAACTGGTTTCCTAGCCAACGAACCCTAGGTTTATAGCAAATTTAATAATTGAAATTTTAACTGCGTCTCTATTTTTTTATTACAAACCTGCATCATATTTCGATGGAAAATGCAAAAATGCAATAATATAAGAGTGTTCGAAAAAAATTGTACGTATCACCAACGACTTATGGGCCATCCCGTGTTTGTGAACATAATTTTATAAGATACAGTTTTTTCGCGTATCTTGTACAATAACAATTATATTGAGCTTTATCGTAGAAATGCTTCACCCTGTATTTTGAATGTTGAAAAAATTTCTTTAAATTAGCGCGAAGTAGGCCCCTAGAACCCATATCCAGGGTCAGTTTCAACATATATATATATATATATATATATATATATATATATATATATATATATATATATATATATATATATATATATATATATATATATATATATATATATATATATATATACCGATAACTCAAAAAATACTAGGCCGATTTTCAAATTTCAAACAATAAATAAGTTATTTTGATAAAGTATGGTACATTATATATAGGTTATACCGGTAACCAAATTGATGCCTGCTTGTATTAAAGAAACATATTTGCTAATAAAAATATTTTTATGAAAACTTACTTCCATAGCGTGTTTAATTGTCTCTGTCGATTATAACTGGCATATGCATACTGAGTTGTTTCTTGTATTTGTGTTGGTTAGGAAACCAAAATATGGCACATTGTTCCTACTATATAAACTCCGCCATGGACGGTCCCAAGCCCGGCTGCGAAAGGAGGAGGGTCATACCGTAACCCTACCCAGGCATGTCTTGGGAGGGCCGGGAATGCTTGCCTTAACTGGCCGGCATTGCGAGGAGAGACCTCTATAAAAAAACACATCGCAAAATCGTTGGAGGGTTGGTGCCGAAGCGATGATGCTTTTGGCCGATATGACCGGGCATTGGCAGGTTGGTAATTCTGCCCCTAACGTAATCCTCCGCAGGGAAACCGGGCGCCCTCCCTGTGTATAAATGCCTCTCCATGGGATGCGGGGCTCTTCCATGGAGGTTAACCACAATTTTCCCCAGCTGTTCGTGGGATCAGAATATGAACACGATAGACACAGGCCCAAACGAGATGGGTAATAATACTCTCGATCTCCAGGCAATTGGAGAACACATAGAGGTAGAAATAGGGGTTGTCCCCTCTCTTACCGCCAAACCGATGGAGGGGGGGTCGAGGGTCATCCTCTCCCTATCCTCCAAATCTCAGTCCTCCGATGAGGGGCGGGAGCTCCTAAAACCTCCCGAGAGCCACTCGGAGGAGCGAAGGAAAATACAACGACTGCCTGGATCCGCGAGGAGACAGCCTAGTCGTCCGCTTAAGGGGGCAAAAAAGCCCCGAGAGGGTGCTGTCAGGAAGACGTTCAGTGAGGTGACTGGAGGGGTGGGAGTGGGCATTATCCACTTTGAATATCCCTCCTTCTCACTGTATAATGAAGCGGGCCCTTCCGAGAGTAGCATGAAATTAAAGGAGGAGCAGATAGACATTGCTCTACTCCAAAAGCCCTGGACCGCCAGGTCGGACCGAACTAAAAGGCTGGGTAACAGTTCTGGTAAGATAGTAGAGGTGGGCTCTGGTACCAACCCCAGAGCCTGTATCTGGATCAGAAACAACTTGCAGTATTTTACAGAATACTGCACCAAGGACATGGTAGCCATCCAGCTCATGATCACAACCGGGGGGACCAGGCTGGAAGTAGTGGCCTATTCGGCCTATTTCCCCGGAGACAGAGATGCAGAATAACCACCTCCAGCAGAGGTGCGGAAATTGATCACTTACTCCAAGAGGAACAATTATCACCTTGTAATGGGATGTGATGCGAACTCCCACAATCTGGTTTGGGGGAGCACAGACACTAACAGACGAGGTGAGTCATTATTTGAATACATATTAGGGAAGAAGCTGGTTGTCAACAACATAGGCTCGGAACCCACCTTCCTAACGGTCAATCGAAGAGAGTTTTTAGATCTTACGATCAGCTCAGGGCTGTTGAGCTCCAAAATCCTCAAATGGGGGGTGTCGTCTGAACCCTCATGTTCGGACCATGCCCACGTCCTATTTAAGATTGAAACAGGCCCTAGACCTGTGGTGGAGTATCGCGACCCGAGGAGAACAGATTGGGAGGCGTACAAGCAATCCCTCGCCACCCGACTCCTGTCCGCTATCCCCACAGTGAGGGATCGTGAAGAGATTTAGATTGCGGCAGAACAGGTAAGGGATGCTGTGGTCTCAGCATATCAGGAAAATTGTCCACTAAAGTCAAAAAAAGATAGTCGAGGGTATACTTGGTGGAACAATAACCTCGAAAACTACGAAGAGAAGTGAGACGTCTCTTCAATCGTGCTAAGACAACAGGCAACTGGGAACAATATAGAACCGCTCTAATACAGCACAACAAAGAGACAAGAAAAGCTAAGAGGGAATTCTGGAGGAGGTTCTGCGGGAACATCTCTAATTTGCCAAAGCAGCGCCAGAATCCACAGAATTCTCTCACGCGACCGTGTCCAGGAACTGGGAACGACCAGATGGCTCCTTTACTGAATCACGGAAAGAAACGTTAGAGCTCTTAGCACACACACACTTCCCAGATTGTCTCGGAGGGAGGACTGGCAGGTTGCTCGGAGAAAAGTTACAGCCTCGGCGGTGGAGTGTGCTGTGAAACATGTCCAGCCATTCAAGGCACCGAGGGAGGATGGGGTGCTACCGGTCCTTCTACAAAATGGACTGGAGATTCTCCTACCTTTCCTAATCAGGCTGTATAGAGCCAGTCTGGCTTGGAACTATATTCTATTCAGCTGGACGGTGATTAGGGGGGTTTACATTCCCAAATTGGGACGTAATGACCTCCTACCCAGATCACTGAACCTCTCAGTATTACATCATTCCTGTTGAACAACCCCCTTAATACCCACCAGTATGCCTACCAAACTGGCAAATCTACTGAGTTAGCACTCAATAACCTCGTCGAGAAGATCACACACTCCCTGGATAATGGGGCGGTGGCGGTGGCTGCATTTCTCGACATTGAAGGAGCATTCAACAATGCATTACCTATCTCCCTCTATGAAGCCACTATCGCTAGAGGGGTGGAACTTACCATTTGTGGCTGGATCGGAAGCATGCTCTACAATCGGACCGTTATTACCTCGCTGCAGGGGGAGGTGGTCGGCTTCAGGGCTGCGAGGGGTTGCCCTCAGGGGGAAGTTCTATCCCCCCTACTGTGGTCTCTCTTTGTGGACGATTTTTTGGCTATCCTCGGACTGTGGGAGGTTGAGGTCCAAGCGTATGCTGATGATCTAGTCATAATGGTTAGGGGCAAATATGAGGAGGAACTAGCAAGTACTCTTCAGGAGACACTAAATGTAGAGAATGATTGGTGCCGGAGGGAACAGATGTCAGTGAACCCCCGCAAAACGATCATTGTTCCATTTACCAGAAGAAGAAGGTTGGACAAATTAAAACCACCTATTCTTATGGGGGAAATGATTCCATTTTCGGAACAAGCAAAATATCTGGGGGTTACCCTAGATAAGAAGCTCAACTGTGACATACAGTTAGAGAATGTAATCTGCAGGGCTAAACTGTCCCGGGGACATGCCGGATAATCTGTGGAAACAACTGGGGAACAAACCCCCAACAGATGTACTGGCTCTATGTAGTAGTTATCAGACCAATGATAACATATGGAGCCATAGTTTGGTGGCCTAAGGCACTTCGTTGTATCGCGAGGGCCAAACTGGCTCATCTACAGAGACAAGCTTGTCTGATGATAACGGGAGCGATAGGCACCGCACCATCAGCCGCTCTGGAGGTCCTCCTTAATATTCCACCTCTTCACATATGGTTGGAGAGGGAGGCGAGGTGGACAACGTACAGACTAAAACAAACGGCCGACAGTATGCCGAAGGAAATCAGTCTGGGAGGATCCGGACTCCTCGATGACATTGAGGGTCACGGGATTCTGGGAATGGTCTCAGACTTGATGCCTACAAAGATCAGTAGAGATCTGTCTTTCAAGACCATCCTCCCGGAAGGGGAGGACTGGGAATGAAATCAAACGACCCTATTGAGAGCCGATCTCTGCTGGTACTCTGACGGCTCCAAAACCAATATGGGAGTAGGAGCCGGAGCATATGGAGGCAGCACCGAAGCTATCCTCGGCAAGTACGCAACCATACACCAGGCAGAAGCGTATGCAATCGATATGTGTGCAAGGGAAAGTATAAAAAACCAGTGAAAACAAAAATCGATAAAGATATATGCAAATAGCCAATCTGCAATAAAGGCTCTTGGTTCCTACCGGTGTAACTCAAAAACGGTATGGAGTTGTAAATCTGCCCTTAACGAGCTGAGCAGCTGTAATGAGGTGTCGCTGGTCTGGCTACCGGGTCACTCGGACCATGATGGCAATGTTGCGGCCGACGCGCTTGCCGGGAGTGGTGCCCAGAGAGACTTTGTCGGACAAGAACCGGTGCTGGGGATAACTACATGCACAGCAAAACGCACCTTAAAGACCTGGACAGAAAGAATGACAATCCAGTATTGGCAAAATCTTCCAGGATTAGCTCACTCTAAGGCCTTCATAAATGGCCTGTCTGAGTCAAGGGCTAAAAATCTAGAGTTAAACAGACAACAACTGAGTACTCTAGTCGGCCTGTATACAGGACACTGCCGCTTGCGTCACCACATGCACCGTATTAGGGTCGGTCAGGAGACCGAGTGTCGGCTGTGTATGGAGAGTGACAAGACAGCAGAGCACGTACTGTGTTCCTGTCCGGCAGCGGACTGCTCGCATTAGAGCGATATATTTGTAATTAAAAACATTTTTATGAAAACACTTCCATAACGCACTTGCTGCGCACAGAGTTTTTTTATTTGATTTTTCTCTCATCAAAACATGGTAACGTAGCAACAAATCTTTGTATGTAGCTGTATTGAATTCGTATAAATTAATTTAATTTTGTCCTGTCGAATGGTGCTGTAAAACAGCGAAACCGGTTACAATATAGAAAACAAACATTTATGAAGCCAGAGAAATAGTCTCTACGTCTGTATTTAACAACTTTATCTGCCAATTACTTTATCTAATGTCACAATTTTTTTTTACCCCAACTGAAGTTCCTCAAAGACTTTGTTTGAACGGCAATGCTGTTTTAATTAAAACAGTAAATAAAAACGTCAGCTCCTATTTGTTAATGGAACCGACATACAAGGGCTTTTACATTTTTATTTAAGGTTTTGAGTGATAGACACTCAACAAGCAAGGGTAGTTTCTAAAAGATAAAAGCTTAATGCTTTCAATTTCTTTGGTCGAGTATATTTACGAGAAAATTCTAAACGTTAAGTATTCTCGTTTATTTTTGTGAGGGAGTAGAAACCTAATTTAGAGACATTGTTTAAGGACTTGTTTCTAAATTTCTTCTTCTTTGTAAATTAATGAGTTACTTTTCATATTTACTTAGGCATATATTTACCGCACGACTTTCTTAAATTTTTATATAGCACTTAATAAATACCATACTTTTTAAGTGTCTAATACTTAAGTACGACCCATCCACTTATACAAATTAAAAATTTGGGCGCAGTAAGCGCGTTATGATTACAAATTTTCATATGTAGTACCATAAAAAAGTTTTCTTTCTGAAAATGTATGTATCTCCGAAAATGCTTTGGCAGAGTTTGGTGTTTCCACTCGGGTCAGACATGTGAGCTAATTAATCATTCATTAATCGAGTGGCTGTGAATATGATATATTGTGAAAGGCTAGGGGGGTAAATCAGGGGAATACGAAAACACTAAAATTATTACTGACTAAACGGACATCGTAACGATGTAACTACTTTAAGAAAAATAATAAGTCGCCGAAAACAGGTAGATACACCTCTATGTATAAACTTACCTAAAAATTTTTTTTATTTCAACAACACACCACGAGGGCTTACAGCCTAAATACTATCGTACCGTGGGTGTTGACAAGGAGGAAAGATGCAGCTTGTTAATTCTGGACTTGAAGGTTTGGTGGTTCGGGGGAGAAGGAAAAACATGTGCCGGCAAGGAATTACACAACTTGGAAGTCCTCGGGACAAAAGAGCGGGCATAACAAGATGTTCTATGTCTGGTGACCTGGACAGTAAAATGGTGCATTTGCTTTGTTCCCCTGGTAGATCTGTTAGGGGCAGCAGGTGGAGGAACTATGGAAGAAAGCTCCTCTTAGCAGTGCCCGTGCAGATATCTATAAAAGAGAGAGAGAGAGAGAGGTCACCAACGGCACGTCGGTGGGCAAGGGATGGCAGCATTTGGGTGAGGGTAGGGTCGCCGATGAGACGTATAGCTCCCTTCTGAATGGAGTCAAGGAATGCGAGTGTAGATGCGGCAGCAGCACCCAAGATGTGGGAGCAGTAATCGATGTTTGGTGTTATTTGTGAAGTATATAAGGTATGAAGATTAGCTGGTGAAAAGTATTTGCGAGCCCGGAAGAGGAAACCTAATTTATTAGCGACCGCTTCTGCAATTGATGTGACATGTTGGTGCCAATTGAGATTTCGATCCACAGAAATGCCAACAAGAGAAAAGGACTCATTACTTTGAATAACTTGGTTGTTTATTGTGATGGGTCTAGGGCTGGTGTATTTTTTATGAGAAAGAAAGCAAGACTGAGATTTGGTGGGGTTGAATTGTACAAGATTTCTACTTCCCCAGTCTAATATTTTTTGGAGATCCACGGAGACAGATCCCTTCATGAGCCTGCGATCCTCATCTAATTGGGCTAAAGAGACAGGCTTAGAATATTGTATATTTGAGTGGAGTGTGCTGTCGTCCGCGTAACTGTGAATTGGGTTTGATGTGCTAGAGAGGAGGTCATTGATGTGGAGAAGAAACAAAGTAGGGGCTAAAGCTAAACATTGAGGAACTCCTGCATTAATTGGATACAGTTTAAAGGAATGGCCATGCACGACAACAGAAATGCTCCAGTTGGAGAGGAAATTTGCAGTCCAGGTACAGAGTTTTGGTGGTAGGCCATAGGCCGAAAGTTTATTAAGCAGTGCTGCGTGCCTGACCTGGTCCAATGCTTTGGATATGTCTAGAGCGACAATCTGGGATTCACTGTGTAGTTCCATATACTTGTTCCAAGAATGGGTGACAAAGGAAAGGAGCTCGGCAGTTGATCTGCGCTGACGGAATCCATACTGCCTGTCGTGGATTAGACTGTGTTTTTCAAGAAATTTTCGTAATTCGGTGTTTATATATTTTTCCATCACTTTAGAGACGACTGAAAGGAGAGAAATGGGCATGTAGTTGCTAGGAAGCGCTTTAGATCCTTTTTTGGGGACGGGTTGTACTCGAGCAGTTTTCCAGTTACTAGGGAATATGTCTATATTGTAAGATGTCTGAAACAGACGAGTCAGGACAAGAGCAAGTTCTGGTGCGCATTTTTTGAGAACAATCTACCCTGCACCAGACTCCCCAATTTAGATGCTCGAATAAAAGACATACTTTGGATGAAACTCTCTCTCAGGGCTGCAACTAAATTCATCTGTTGCATTTACCAGTCACCTTCTGACAACAACTTTGACTTCCTTCGACTACCTTTCTGAAAAAACCGTCCATCTGATTCCTGAATATCTTTCCTTCAATGTCACTATTCTTGGTGACTTCAATGTCCAGAATGAGGAATGGCTAGGATCTTCAAAAACCGATCCAAAAAAGAGAGCAGCGGAGGCCTTTGCAGTTAGCAATTCTTTAACCAATATGGTTGAGCAACCTACTTACTTTCCTCGCATCCCAACACACAGCTCAAACCCCTTGGATATTCTTCTTACTACTAAACCTGAATGCTATAAGGTATCAGTCACCGCCCCCTTGATCTCTCAGACCACGGCAGGTCACTGCTTCCTGCGCAATGCCACCCGAGGTCACACACTCATCACACCCACGTACCGTTTGGCACTACAACTCCGCGAACTGGGACGAAATGCAGGGTTACTTTTCCTCATTTCCATGGGCGTTTGTCTGCTTCTCTCATCCTGACCCCTCTGGTATCTCACAAAACGTCACCGAAATTATCCAAGCTGTCCGCATCCCTTCTGAGGCAAAAAAGTCGTTTAATAACCACATCAAAAACAAAGTCCTCTCAAGCTCCAACGGCAGCAAACCCTTGTGGACTCTTGCTAAATCTATTGGGAATAATTTCTGCAAGAGCACGTTCCAACCTCTTGTTTCAGGGGATGAAATTGTTTCTACCGCCCTCGGCAATTCTACTCTCAACCCACCTACAAATGTTCAACCACCAACCGTCCCCAATGTCGCGCATAAAATGACGGATATTATGTTCAAAACTAAAAAGGTACGAAAGATGCTCTCTTCTCTTAATAACAGGAAAGCCTCTGGCCTTGACGAGATCCCACAGTCGTTTTTAAAAAAATGCGCACCAGAGCTTGCTCCTCTCCTGACTCGTCCTTTTCAGACATCTTACAATAGAGGCATATTCCCTAGTAACTGGAAAACTACTCGAGTACAACCCGTCCCCAAGAAAGGATCCACAGCGCTTCCTAGCAACTACAGGCCTATTTCTATCCTTTCAGTCGTCTCTAAGGTGATGGAAAAGTATATGAACACCGAATTACTAAAATTTCTTGAAAAACACAGTCTAATCCACGACAGGCAGTATGGACTCCGTCAGCGCAGATCAACTGCCGACCTCCTTTCCTTTGTCATCCATTCTTGGAACAAGTGTATGGAACTACACGGTGAATCCCAGATTGTCGCTCCAGACATATCCAAACATTCGACCAGGTCTGGTACGCAGCGCTGCTTAATAAACTTCCGGCCTATGGCCTACCACCAAACTCTGTACCTGGACAGCAAATTTCCTCTCCAACCGGAGCATTTCTGTTGTCGTGGATGGCCATTCATCTAAACTGTATCCAATTAACGTAGGAGTTCCTAAAGGTTCAGCTTTAGCCCCTACTGTGTTTCTTTTCCACATCAATGACCTCCTCTCTAGCACATTCAACCCAGTTTACAGTTACGCGGACGACAGCACCCTCCACTCAAATATACAATATTGTTTAGTCCAATTAGATCAGGATCGCAGATTCATGGAGGGTTCTGTCTCCGCGGATTTCCAAAGAATATTAGACTGGGGAAGTAGAAATCTTATACAATTCAACTCCACCAAATCTCAGTTTTGCTTTCTATCTTATAAGATATACACCAGCCCTAGATCCATCACAACGAACAACCAAGTTATTCAAAGTAATGAGTCCTTTTCACTTGTTGGCATTTCTGTGGATCGAAATCTCAATTGGCACCAACATGTCGCATCAATTTCAGAAGTGGCTGCTTAGAAATTAGGTTTGCTCTTCCGGGCTCGTAAATACTTTTCATCAGGTAATCTCTATACCTTATATACTTCACAAATAGGGCCAAACCTCGAATACTGCTCCCACATCTGGGGTGACGCTGCCGCTTCTGCACTCGCTATCCTGGACTCCATTCAGAAGAGAGCTATACGTCTCATCGGTGACCCTACCCTCACCCAAAGGCGGCCATCCCTTGCTCACCGTCGTGCCGGTAGTGACCTCTCTCTCTTTTATAGATATCTGCACGGGCACTGCTCAGAGCAGCTTTTTTCCCTAGTTCCTCCACCTGCTGCCCCCAACAGATCTACCAGGGGAACAGAGCGAATGCCCTTTTTTACTGTCCGGGTCACCAGTCATAGAACATCTTGTTATGCTCGCTCTTTTGTCCCGAAGACTTCCAAGTTGTGGAATTCCTTGCCGGCACGTGTTTTTCCTTCTCCTCCAAAACTCCAAACCTTCAAGTCCAGAATTAACAAGTTGCCACTTTCCTCCTTGTCGACACCCACGGTACGATAGTATTTAGGGCTGTGAGCCCTCGTGGTGTGTTGTTGGAATAATATATATATATATATATATATATATATATATATATATATATATATATATATATATATATATATATATATATATATATATATATTATTTTAATGTTTTGTACGTGGCAAAACCTGTTATAAGGCAACACGTTTGACAAATTTAAAGGCAATAATTTTATAAAAAACAAAATGTTTGGATAGAATTACTTGTATGTCAATTACCTAGCGTTAAACATTATATCTGCATACACCTCTTATTTGAAAAGGATTTGCAAACATCACAAAGGGTGATTGGAAGTGCATGGCTTAATTGGAAAGCCTAATGTTTACAGAACAATGCACGATAAACAGTCGTGGGATGCTTAATTGGGTTTGTCTTGCCTAGCTTTATCCAAGTCTACGCCAATTAACTTTATCTTATGGTTATAGTGGATTAAAACTAGTTAATGAACTACCCACGCTAGTGAAAATAATTAGTTCAAACATGGCTTTGTCGTTGAGTACAGCACACATATTGGTAACTCTATACAGGTATTCTAGAATTAAATACAAAAAATTCACTCTCTCCATGTTATGCTTTTGAAATGTGCAGTTTTCTGCCCTATACATTACAGTGCAACATCCTGATAACTTGATAAGCCTCTTCTTTAGGTCCAGGTTAGAAAATGTGTTCATTATTTATCGTTTTGCGCTTAAAATCAATCTATTTTTATGTTCCTATTACTCAATCTTTGTAGAAAAATTCACTGATGAGTGATCGCGAATTTATTTCAAAAAATTACTTTATTTGGGCGCGAACTAGGCCCTTTGGAACAGTTAGTAAGTCAGTTTCAGTTTTAGCGAATTTTTCGCAGGACAAAAAATTCACTAATGAGGAGATTCCTGTATATATATATATATATATATATATATATATATATATATATATATATATATATATATATATATACATTGTGTCCACGGGTTGAGTGTAGGTAAGGTATAAGTGACAAAAAATTTCGAATTTGATTATGATATTCTGGAAATCGCTCCTGCTTTGTCTTAAACTGAGATTTTGAGAAAATGTACAAAATCACTTAATATGCAGGTGTTTTATAACTGGCGAAATGAAATGTATTAAGAGTAAAGTACCTTCTTTTATGAATATACCGCAAAAAGTTATTAACAAAAATTGTTTAGAATTAAAATTTATGACAGACTCTCAATTTTCAAACAGATCAGCCTACTATGATTTTTTTAGCTGCGACTTTATTTAAATGACGTTCGACGGCTTCTGTGATTAGGTGTATTTTAAAAAATACTTGAAACTGTATTAAAAAAGTCTTTACCATAATTAAACTTGGGGTAGGTTTGCTTTGATCTCAACCAATAAAAAAAGTAAAGTAAACGTACAATTGGACATTCGAAGCAATAATTGGCGAGTTGCATGGCTATTTGAGCTCTGCCTTGTTGTTCATGTCCCGGGATACTACTTATTTGGAAAATTGAAACGCCAATTTTATTTGTCACGAACGGCAAGCTTCTGTATTTAAAAATGTTAACAACAGAACAAAAAGTGTTTATTGTGCAGTGCTATTGTTTGGGTGAAAAACATTCTTATCAGGGAGTGATAAGAAAATTCCTTGAACGCTGGCCAAATTATTCGGTTTCCGCTACTGGTGTAAAAAAAGTTGTTACAAAATTTATGCGTACTGGGAGTGTTTTAAATGTTAAGAAGAAATGTTACCTAAATGAAGAAGACAATGCTGGATGGATTCTGTTAGGCGTTTTCCGAAATTATCATTAAGAAGAAGGGCATTAGAAATTGGCAATATTAGCAAATCGCATTTCCAACAAATTTATCGTACCAACAAGGGGAAACCTTTTAAAGCAAAACTTATACACACTTTGAAATAAAACGACGAGTCAAAGAGATAAGATTTTTGTTTATGTTACGGCGAGCAATATCTACAAAATCACAATTTTGGCAGAAGTTTTATGTTTTCGGACGAATCCACTTTCACCACTAATGGGGTGGTAAATTCTCAAAATGCACGGCATTGGTCTACGGAGAATCCAAATTATAAAGTTAATTGCAGAAGACAATTCCATAAAAAAAGTAAATGTGTAGTGTGCTATTTCTTACACTGGGTTAATTGGGCCATATTTTTTTGAGCGGAATATGAACCAGTACAGTTATCTGGAAATCCTAGAAAATAATCTTCAAGGCCATTTGCATAACATGTCACTAGAAGATAGACAAACAGCATACTTTCAGCATGACGGCCACCCAGCACATGCAACAGGAATCGTTCGAGAATGGTTAGATCGCGAATGTCCTGGGCGGTGGATTGGTCGATATGGGCCAATACCTTGGCCTCCCAGAAGTCCCGATCTTACCTTAATGGACTTTTGTTTATGGGGCTATCTCAAACATTAAATCTACGCGGCTCCATTAAACAACGGTGGTGATTTGTTGAAACTGAGGTTGAGAGAGGCAATTGACGGTATTCCAATTCAACATATTCAAAATGCCTACAAAGCATTTACTAAACGGGCTGAGTTATGTCTATCGGTTGGTGGCAGCACATTTGAATAATTTCTTTATTTTTCGTTGTTCGTTTTAATTTTTGTTAGCAATAAGCGTTTTGTATTTTACTAATAAATTATTATTTAACATTGGATGGTTACTTACTTTGCGCACCTGCGTTCAGAAAAACACAGGTAGAAAGCTCCATGTTGATAGGGAAAAAAGGTTAATAATTTACTTAAAATTTTAAAGTAGGCTCATCTGGCTGAAAATTAAGAGCTTGTCATAGATATAAATTCTAAACAAGTTTTGTTAATAGCTTTTTGTGTTATCTTTATAAACGAAGGTAGTTTACTCTTAACACATTTAATTAAATCAGTTTTAAGCCACCCTGTATATTAATTGATTTTGTTCATATCCTCAACATCTTAGTGTAAGACAAAGCAGGAGCGATTCCCAGAATATCATAATCTAATTCAAAAAATTTTTTGTTACTTATATCTTACCCACACTCAATCCGTCGACACACTATATATATATATATATATATATATATATATATATATATATATATATATATATATATATATATATATATATATATATATATATATATATATATATATATATATATATATATGGTGTACCTAACGTTTTGGTTGGGAAACAATTTGATAGCAAATTTGTAGCCAAGAATAAGACTTTTTCTTTATATGAACATGAGCCCTTTCGGTTTGATTTCCAAGACATACGTATTATCAATTATACACCTTATCTATACTCAAAAATCACTATACATTTACAATGATAATTCCTGGAAGAAAATACTTAATCATGAGTTGCAAACAGTATGCTTATCAAAAGGAAAAATCCAACTACACTCAGCGACCAGAATCTATGCGAATTTGAGCTAACCAATTTACAGAAAAAAATAGATAATTGCAGACAAGAAACAGTCGAAATTAGCAAGACCACCGTCTCAAAATATGGAAACAGTCAATACATTTTGATAGCACCAGAGGAAGCAAGAGTCAGAGTAATGTACGAGGAACAGAAAAGGGCCAAAATCATAAAGAGAACCAAATTAATAATCATTAAACCAAATTGCCGTTTACAAACAAGAATCATATATATTTTTGCAAAAACGATAATACAACTACACTCAGCGCCCAGAATCTATGCAAATTCGCGCTAATCAATTTTTAGAAACCAATAGATAATTGCAAACAAGAAACAGTCAAAATCAACAAGACTACCGTCTAAAAATATGGAAACAGCCAATACATTTTGATAGCTCCAGAGGAAGCAAGAGTCAGAGTAATGTACGAGGAACAGAAAAGGACCAAAATCATAGAGAACAAAATTAATAATCCTTAAACTAAATTGCCGTTTACAAACAGGAAACAAAATTTACCAGAGCACCCCAACAACAGCAGAAACGCAGCAAATATTTAATATATCGAAATTAGAATCCCCTGAATTAGAAGAACCCGAAATCCCCAAAGAACTACCAGTAAAATTAGACAGCGTTTAGCTGCACGACGTCAACTATATCCAGAACCAACTCTAATCAATAAAAAGGAATACACCAGGCCAGCTCAATATACCACTCTATCACGTGAGTATATGGAGCATCTTACTATACGTGGCTGTAGTAATAGCCATTATAATAACAATATCAAAACTAGGGATGGAAAAATGAAAGAAAACCAAGGAAGAAACTTCAAGAACCATCTAAACCGGATTTTCCATGAAAATCCGGAACGAACCGTCGCTTCGTTCTTCATAATAAAACATTGTAACCATCCAAGAGCGCAGACATATAAGTCAACATAATTAATAGAAGGCACCTTGAAGTCAGCATAAAAAAAGTTCGGGACGCAGCAAGTGCGTTATAGTAGTGTATTTTTATTAAATGCTTCAAATTTGAATACCTCAACTTTCTATAAACTTAGAAAGTTGAGTTTCGGTACGTAGTAAGACCTCTCACAAGGAAACATACTCACCAAATTTCATTCAAATAACTTTGTAATTTTCGGAGAAAAAATTTTTTTCGTGTTTTTTTTAATTTGAATAACTTAATTTTCTATAAACTTGTAAAGTTTAATTTTAGTACGTAGTAAGGCCTTACCTAAGACAACATATCCACAAAATTTAATTCAAATAGTTTTATAATTTTTTGTGAAAAAAAATTTTTTCGAAAGGAAAGAAAAATTTTCAGGGAAAACATTGTCCAATTTTACTGTATAACGAACTCATCCAAGCCATTTATAAAATAAAGGCACCTGATGAGTTTCATTGAATTTAGTTAATTATTTTTTGAGTTATTGGTTGGATACATACATATATGTATATATACAGTGTGTCCGAAACTGGATGGGAATGTATTGCTATCTCCGTTATTATTAGAGATAAGGAGACAGTTAAGTTAGCAATGTTTTGTAGAATTTCCTACTCGTTCCAAATATGAATTGCATTTTGCCCTGCCTCTTTTTGTTTTCGAGTTATTTTGAAAAAAAAACAAAATTTGTCGATTTAATTTTTCTTTAATATCTAAGTGGGCGTTTATCTGACATGTCTAAGACTGGCACATTTTAAGGCCACTTTTTATATAGTAATCTTTTTGTGATATTCTCAACTTTGGATTGTCATTTGTTTTTGAGCTACAGGTATCAACGTATCAGCAGCCATATTGGATTTTTTACTCATTTGATAGCCTGTGAAAAGAGCTTTTCAGTGATATACAACATGCTTGAGAAATCTTGTAATTCCACGGACAATTTTGAGAAAAACCAATACCAGAAAACAAATGACCAAAAAAAAAAAACAGTTCAAAAAGCAGTAGGCCATGGAGTCTAACAATATACTTCTACTTTTAACATAATTTTCCGTAATGATTCACGAAAAAATAGGTACTTTGAGCACACCAATGAATCGGCCTATTATTACAACATTATCCTAAAAAATTATTATATGATGTTAAATCCAAAAATTATGTTGAAAGTAAAGTCTATTGTTAAATTTCATGGGCAACTGCTTTTTGGACTTTTTTTTGTCATTTGTTTTCTGGTATTGGATTTCATAGCCTACTATCCTCAAAACGGTTTTTAAAAAACTGTCAGTGCAATTACAAGATTTTGCAAGCATGTTGTGCATCATTGGAAAGCTCTTTTCACAGGCTATCACATGAGCAAGAAATCCAATATGGCTGCCATAACAAAAACAAACGTTGATACATTTAGTTAAAAAACGATGCAAAGTTTAGAATAACACAAACAGATTACTATGTAAAAAGTGTCCTGATAATGTACAAGTCTTAGACATGTCAGATCGACGCTTACTTAGATATTGAAGAAAAAAGGATATCGACAAATTTTGTTTTTTTCAAAATAACTCGAAAAACGCAAAGAGGCAAGGCCAAATACAAGTCAGAATTGGAACGAGCATGAAATTCTACAAAACATTGCAAATTTAACCTTATTTATCTATCTATCCCTATCTCTAATAATAACGGAAATAGCAATACATTCCCATCCCGTTTGGGACACACTGTATATATATATATATATATATATATATATATATATATATATATATATATATATATATATATATATATATATATATATGTTCAGAAAGATTTCCGCGGTCTTTAATGTGAGACATGCTTGGTTCTCGGGTTAAACCGCGTCCAGAATTTATGGAAACTCGACGTTTCGGCTCCTGTTTTGGAGCCATTTTCAAGAGGTAAAGGAAATATGTAAGGACACTCTAAGGCCTCAATCTGCCTACTCCTTAGAGTGGTGGACAAAGGTGGGTAAAGGAAATATGTAAGAACACTCTAAGGCCTCAATCTGCCTACTCCTTAGAGTGGTGGACAAAGGTGGGTAAAGGAAATATGTAAGGACACTCTAAGGCCTCAATTTGCCTACTCCTTAGAGTGGTGGACAAAGGTAGGTAAAAGAAATATGTAAGGACACTCTAAGGCCTCAATCTGCCTACTCCTTAGAGCGTTGGATAAAGGTAGGTTGGGTTCTTGTAGCTCGATTACGGGGCGTCAATCTGCCTACTTCCCAAATCTCACCGGAGATCGTCTGTGAGGTCTCAGTGTGTTCAACCCTAGGCCTCAGATCTCTCTGGCAGATTGAGGCCCCGTAATCGAGCTACAACAACCCAACCTACCTTTATCCACCGCTCTAAGGAGTAGGCAAATTGAGGCCTTAGAGTGTCCTTACATATTTCCCTTACCTACCTTTGTCCACCACTCTAAGAAGTAGGCAGATTGAGGCCTTAGAGTGTCCTTACATATTTCCTTTACCCACCTTTGTCCACCATTCTAAGGAGTAGGCAGATTGAGACCTTAGAATGTCCTTACATATTTCCTTTACCTCTTGAAAATGGCTTCAAAACAGGAGCCAAAACGTCGAGTTTCCATAAATTCTGGACGCGGTTTAACCCGAGAACCAAGCATGTCTCATATATATATATATATATATATATATATATATATATATATATATATATATATATATATATATATATATATATATATATATATATATATATATATAACATTTCTGTGAAAATTGTACTGACCCGACTTTAGATACGGGGTCTAGCGTTCCTAATTCGTGCTCATTTGAAGAATTTTCGATACATCTCTATCAGTCAATTTTGTTAATAAAAATTCACTAAAATATTACTTACTTAGTATTACTTAATTAATGCTGAATTTCCCCAACTACTCAGCCTTATTTAGTGACCTTAACAACTGGAAAGTCAGTAAACTAATGGTGTATTTTCGTAAAGCGAAACGTGTAATAAAGTTAGTGATAGTTTGTCGCTGTTAGAGCTATTATAACAAATTATAGATTTATATATTATGCCTTATTGTAGTTAATTTTCATAGAAATGATCTACGCATTTTTTTTACGAAAAGGATATATGCCCCGAGGAAACTAAACTTTGCCTATAAAATTCAACAGATTTTATTTACCACACAACATTTTGGTCGAGTGCAGTGGTGTGACTTCCAGAGGCGACCAACATTTTTTTATTAAATGCTTATAATTTTTTTTGCTTTTAACTTAGGTGTACTACTTGTTTTACTTCAATACTTAAAGAACAAATGCACATGGAAAAAAATGGAAGACCAAACGACACCTTTCTGGAAGATCTTACAAAATTAATTATATATAAAACTATAACCAATTAATTAAAATGAACTGAAGGCAGAGGTCGTGGTTACGACAGCTCGGCGACTACGTTTTTATGTTGCGATCATGATGGATGATGATAACCAATTAATTGAATAGTAAGTTTATTCCTACATGTACAAAAAATCATTGGGTATCGTTACTGATATCGTACATTCATACTTTGGTTTGCGCATTATTTCGAGATCCCATTTATTAAACAGAAATTTGTTTTCCCCGAACTTCATCTACCTTCATTCAGAAAAATAAAATAAATTGTAATTTATCGCTAAGCAAAAGACAGTTTCTTTCATGAAAGAATTCGATTTGGAGGTTTTTTTTATTTCATGCAAAAAGGGCCCTAGCTTCGCAATCATTAATGGTGGAAGATTTAATGTTTTTTTTTTGTTAAAAATCCAATATTCGTATAGAAGGTTTTTTATAGTTGTAGCTAAAATTAGAATACCATAGGCTTTACTTTAAAGCCTAATACACCTGCTCGAGATATTTAACATCGGCCTTACCAAGTTGAATTGTGGAAGAGGAGACGAGGTATTTAATAAAAGTTAAGAAGCGAAGTGAAGCAAAAAAACTTTAAATATTTAGCGTGCCTTTATACAGGATGATTCGCGTAACCCGTTAGGTAAAAGCTTACGTACATCAAGCTGAAAGTTTTTTCTAAAAATTTGGATCTAGCCATTCTGGAGAAGTCTTTTCCAAATGAGATAGTTTTAAAATTGCCATACTTCCGTTTATACCGGAAGTTGCCATCAACTCTGTTATTTACAATATTATTATTACATTTTTCAATCGCACGTAAAGTTCTTGTCTAAATTCATTTGGGACATTGGCAAAAAAACAGAATTTTTAGTTAGAGTTATTCAAGTTTCTTCAAAAAATGTTGCAAATGAGGTTAATTAAAAAAATCTCTATATCGGCCATTTAACAACAAACCATTACACAAATTGTTACATACACACAGCTAATAGTGTTCTTGAGAGATATCAAATAAGAATTTCATGTCTTAACACAGAGTGTTCGCAAAATGTACACTGTTTTAAAAAAATTTAAACCAGATTCAGTCAAAAATTTTAAATAAAACAACTTATATGTTATGACCTCATTGTTTTCCGTATCACCTTTCCAGTGTTATATGAATTCCTTATACCTACCTCTTCTAGTTTTGTAAACATTTAAAATTTTAGCTGAAATTAGATTCACATAAATATTTTTAGTGTTTTGCACAGTAGCCTATTGAAATAATGGCTACTCACATTAGTGTCCACTACAATTGTTACAATAGCTTACAAACTGCCTGTTTTTAGTGAATTTTCTTGATGAAAATTCACTAATACAGAGGTATCGAGGGTGTTTCGGAAAATTTCTTTAAATGAGCGCGAATAAGAGCCTCTGGTACCCACTTCCGTGGTCAGTTGAAATGTTATAATATATATATATATATATATATATATATATATATATATATATATATATATATATATATATATATGTGTGTGTGTGTGTGTGTGTGTGTGTGTGTGTGTGTGTGTGTGTGTGTGTGTGTGTGTATGTATCCAACCGATAACTCAAAAAATACTTCACTGATTTGGACTAAATTTGGGAATCACCATTATCTTACCAATGGCTTGGATGAGTTCGTACATCAAATATTAACGGCCAATTTTACTTAGTAAAAAATTAAAAAATATTTTTAAAGGGCTATATCTCTCAAATCGTCCAAGTGATTGAACAAAAATTTACAACTTAAAAGAACATAGACAGACGTGGTTGTGTGCCAATCTTCAAGTCGTTTGATTAAAGGAAAATAAAGTTATTCGAAATTTATAGTAAAGTAGTCATTGACATCACTTCAGATTCGTTATCTGTACTGCTATGCTATTTAAATATATCGTAGATAAAAATCTAAACAATGAAAATTATTGCAAGATGTCAGGCTGGAGAACATTCTGAGATACGACAGGGACGACATCTCGGTGCGCGACCCGGTAGTATGTTGCAACGACAGCTCTTGTTTACACACAATTTTATAGATAAAGCTGTGTACAATGTACAACCCACTGATTATTTTGTAAATTGTCAGCCTTGGACCATTTCTTTCCTAATACCGGGACAAAGTTTGCGTCCAAAAGCGCTAAATTTTAGCATGCAAATTTGTACTAATAAATAAAATTTTTTATAAAAGTGGTTCAGTTTCAGTCTAGAACGACGTTTCATTATGTATAAATATTAAGCTTCTCATTCATCACGTTGACGGTATTTAAAATTAAAAGCCATCTCTCTCTCTCTCTCTCTCTCTCTCCTAGTTTAATCTGACCACACGTAGCTAATTATCACAGAGAAGCGTGTAAGCTTTGCGCATCGCTTAACCTCGAAATAGACTCCGCTGATGCTAATTGCTAATACCTTATTAGGATCTTATAATATAAAACAACTAGGTACTTATATTCTAAGATTACTACAAATAGTAGGTAAATATTAACCCAACATTTAATTTTATTTTAACTAGTAGTATATTATGATTGTAACATCCAATGAAACAAATATGAAAGTGATAGGTAAACTGCATGTAGATTGTAGATATTGTATGTATTACCTAGTGAACTATATACAGAATTAACTGGTAGGTATTACCAAAGTTATTAAGGTATTACCCAAATTATTTCAAAAAGAAATATACCTACCTCAAACTAATACAGTAAGTACTTATAATATCTAGGTAGGTACTAATTCCTAGTTAAAAATATATAAACAGATGTTTAGGTTAAATTACTAAAATTTTTATTTCAAAATTTTGTATTGTTTATATTAATTACATTTTCAAACAGTATGGATACAGCATAGTAAATAAGTGTTGAAAAAAGTTTAGGTGCGTTATGGTAACGAATTTTAATTAAAATATTTCAAATGGTGATAACTTAATTTTCCATTAAAACTAGAATCTTGTTTGCAGAAACTGGTTCGATTGAGTTGATTAAAACCGATCACTCAAGCGATTAATATGGAAAAATACTTACCTGCCACCTATAATTTCATAGATGCGTTCCGTTTGTAAATAAAATTTAAATTTTCAGTAAATTTGCAGATTAGCACATGGAGGTGTTTATAAAAATATTTTCAGAAATATGCTTAGAACCCCTTTTGGATGCCCAAACCACAAGAAGAATTTCTGGCAAACAGCCACAAGAAAGTTACGGGACCAAGAGTAAATATAGGTACTGGGCGGAGAAGAATATAAAAAGAAAATATGAACGGGAAGTGCAAAAGAAACAGCTTAGTTGGACCTCTTCAAGCTACCTTTATCTCATTTTGCAGCTATACCTCCTTAAAATCCTGTTTACCGCGCGCAGAACCTCTATATTAACCGCAGGTCCCGTAACTTTCTTAGGGGTTGCTCCAAAGGAAGTTTTCTTGTTTACATTGTTCTTGTTTATGCATTGAGGGTAATCGCAGGCATTCAGAAGGGGAAGGAGAACACCCGCGACGAAGCAGCGAACCAAGATTTTCAATTTATGTTTAAATTGTTATGTCATTTCCTTTTTCAATATTTTTCCAAAAATGATTTTGAGATTGCCTTGTTTGTCAGTCTTACATAGTAAGCTGCAATGTTTTATCATTTTCAAAAAGTATGGATACAGCAACCGTAAATAAGTGTTGGAAAGGGCCTGGGTGCAGAAAGTATGTTATGGTAGAAAATTTTCGTAAAAATATTTCACATCAATAATATTTTCAATATTATGTAGAAATAATATTTAAATAATGCAAATATAGGAGAATGTATGATTAGTTTAAGGAAAGCAAAGCATATAATAATAAAAATGATATGTACCAGATGCAAAGGTATATTTAAAAAAAGTCCGAGGAAATGACTTTTAATAAAATAACGTCGTTGTAGATTGAAAAGGACAAAGATTAGAAAACATATGAAAGAAACCCCCGAGAAAACAAGATGCGAATCTATTAAAATAACAATCAGAGTGAAAACAAGAGTCGGGGATGTTGATAAGTAAACCGTACAAGTATGGGTAGGTTAACAAAGTTAGAAAGTACAGGTCGAAGAATGAAAATCAGGGGGGTAAAATTGAAAACAAAACATGACTAGATTTGATAAGCAAGAGATGTAAAAGATGATAAATAACCAGCCAAGAATATAAAAGCAAGAGATGAGTTCTTACTTTTGGGGAAAACTAAACTATATAGTAGCGTTGACGTATAAGTCAATTAACATCGTTTTATTTTAACGTTGAATGCATTTCGTCATGCAAATCAGGCACTTAAAGCTAAGTCTAACGTTGCATAAGCAAATATTTACTATAAAAAGGCATATAGTTAAAGATGCAATCCCAGAAGAACTAAGAAGCACATAACACAATACATGCATTTTAAAAGCACTTACACAAACCGTAGCACAAAATTTTAAAAACAAAAACAATACAACACAACTAACATTAAACTGGAACCTCGTACAGGTAAATGAACTCCAATATTTATAGATCAGGTACCATAATGGACCCCATAAAACCAGGGACAGCCAACAAAGGGTTGATAATTTGAAACACCAAATAACAGATGCATAAATTTTGAATACTTTGATCCACCCAGAATCAAAGAAAATTAATAGTTAATAAGAAATAGAGTAATAAGGAAATAAATCATTGCTGTTCTGAACTAAATCTCCTCACAGCAATTAGTTAATTGTCTCGCGAAGAGAGGGTCAGAAGAACCATTTATGGGACCAGAACAGGTTCTGGGCGTGACAATGAGCACTGCCATGGGAGCCATTAAGTCCTAGGTCAGAAACGAACACAAGGTGTAGTGGGTAGACTGTCCATGGCTCAGACATGGGAAGTCAGTAATTGGCGAACCCAGTTAAAGAGAGGTGTGAAGCTGCTAAATCTTAGCAGAGGACAGCTCATAAACATAATAGGTCTCTTGACGGGCCACATGTCCGTCAAGAAACACCTGCATAAAATGGAACGGTTCGAGGGAGACCTCGCATGCAGACTCTGCGGCGATGGGGAGGAATCATCCCAGCACATCTTGTGCGAGTGTAAAGCTCTGCACGGTAAAAAACAACTGATCTACGGTCAGTCTAGACCAGAGTCAGAGCAATATAAAACTTCACCCTACCAGTCGCTGTAAATACTAGTTCAAGGCACAGTGATTTTGGAATGAGTGGAGTAGAAAGACTAAGGGCATGCACAATAAGTCAAAGGCTGCAGTGCAATCGGGGCGGCAAAGACGCGCACAAGCACTGAGGTATGAAAAAAAATTGTTATTTGGGGAATTGCTATGGTAAGAAGCCTAACGCAGGTATTGATGTTGAGTTTGCTATTAACAGTGGTATATTGCACTAAGTAAACATTAAACTTATGTATTTTGGTAGAGAAAATGAGCTAAAAAAATCAAATGTTAGGTTAGGTATAGTGTAAACAGAGACAGTTAAAATTTGAATTTAGCGGGTATCTGAACACTGTTATTGTACTTACCGATTCAATTGCAATGGTTTTTAATTCATGAACATTAAGGTAGTGATTGTTTTGACTAAGAGTGTATCCAGTAACCATTGGAACAAAGAAGAAACAAACTGATAGTTTTAGGAAAACACAAATATAATTGGTTGAGAATTGAATTTCTCATATCCCGCACCTGCGACAAGAGCTTGTTAAATGTAGAGACCGAAGCGAATACCAGCTTTACAATCATCGTTGGTGTTATAATGAAAAAAGATTGATAAAACTTGAAGAACAATGCAGTACAATGATCAAAACAAGAGTGTATACCGACAGTTTCTTGTGCACATAGTTTAGTAGCCAAGAAGTAAGCTCAGACAATAAATTGAGACCGAGATTATGCATAGCTGAAATAACGCTATTTGCTATTTAAGGTATTTATCAACATATTAACATTTTAACATAATTATCGTAACTGGTGATCGAAATAACATTAAATCAATAACACATTGTCAATTAGAACAGCAATAAAGTTTCGTTCAAATCAGTTGTATATTTTTTTGGGTTATCGGGCGGATACATACATACATACATACAGTGTGGAACAGCCAAATGGAATAAATTCGATAACGGATAAATGAGGGCGTGTTGGGAAAAACGCTTGGACACGTCGATTTGTATTTTTAACTGCGCATCTTTTTCAAGAAAAAAAAGTTATATAGGGTGCGTCATGTGACAGTGGCCAATACCAACTTTCTTATTTTAAATACAAACCCCTGTATATTATAAATTTTTTGGATTCTTCAAAAAATTCTAGACATAATTCATGTACAATGTTCTATACCTATCTTCAACTGTTTCGGAAATATTAAGAATTTTCAGATTTATTACAAAAATTAACATTAAAAATAGAAAATTATTTTATTTCACAAATTCGCTACATTGCATTCAATACTTATTTCCCATTCAGCTCTTGATAATGAGAAAGTAAACAAAAACCATTCCTGCGTTTCTTTTTACTGATATGAAATGAAACAAAAACAAAAACAGTTTTCTTTCTGTTCGTATAAAACTCGTAGCCTTAGCAACTTGTTGTCTGCCTGCATGACAGTAGTGATTAGTGTCAGTGCTATTGTCGTTTGAATTTCGTTAACTGTACGTAATAATATCAGAAAAATGGTTCATTTAACAGAAATGCACAAAATAACCATTCTACAAATGATTGGTTATGGAGATAACACACGGACACAGATGGAAGTGTCTCGCTTATTTCACGAAAAATTTCCAAATTTGCCGCCTGTATCCCAAGGAACAATTAGCAAAATAGAAAAGCAGTTTCGCGAGCTTGGTCATGTGAGACAGATAAAAAAAGTAGCTGCCAATGCAGTAAGTGATGATACGAAATTGGATATTACGCTTGAGTTTCAAGAAAACCCACATACTTCTGGTCGACAAGCAGCCCAACTATTCAACGTTAGCCACACAGCAATTTTTCGAACATTAAAGGAAAGTAAAATGCATCCCTATAAAATGATACCAACTCAGGAGCTCATGGAGGACGATTTCGATAGGAGAACGTATTTTTGTGAACAAATGATGGCAATGTTAGATAACAATGTGATCCAATTAGAAGATGTTTTATTTTCTGATGAGAGCACATTTACACTTCACGGTCATGTTAATCGTCAAAATTGCCGCTATTGGTCTAATGAGAATCCTCATTGGATGAGAGAGGAACATACGCAATATCCTGAAAAAGTTAATGTTTGGGCAGGAATTGTTGGAAATCATATCGTAGGTCCCTTTTTCATTGATGGCAACTTGAATGGGGATAAATATTTAGAACTGCTCCAAAATAATGTCGTGCCAACTTTGACAAACTTATATCCAGATCCAGCAAACCCACAAGTTCCTGCCAATAAAATATGGTTTCAGCAAGATGGAGCACCGCCCCATTACCAAATCAATGTCCGGCAGTACCTGAACCAAATTTTTCCAAATCGGTGGATAGGGAGGCGCGGATCGTTAGAATGGCCAGCACGATCTCCTGATCTGTCGCTATTAGACTACTTTTTGTGGGGATATGTCAAAAGTATTGTATACAAAACTAAGCCCCTCAACTTAGATGACTTAAAAAGACGAATCACGCTTGCGATTAGATCAGTCACGCCTGAGATGTTGAGTAATGTTAGAAGACATTTTTATACCAGATTAGCATGTTGCCAAGATGTTCGTGGCGAGCATTTTGAACATTTACTACATTGACATTATTTTTTTTTTGTTTTTTTAAATTATTAAGAAATAATCAGTATTTCTTATTAGAATTTGTGAAATAAAATAATTTTCTATTTTTAATGTTAATTTTTGTAATAAATCTGAAAATACTTAATATTTCCGAAACAGTTGAAGATAGGTATAGGACATTGTACATGAATTATGTCTAGAATTTTCTGAAGAATCCAAAAAATTAATAATATACAGGGGCTTGTATATAAAATAAGAAAGTTGGTATTGGCCACTGTCACATGACGCACCCTAAATAATTTTTTTTTCTTGAAAAAGATGCGCAGTTAAAAATACAAATCGACGTGTCCAAGCGTTTTTCCCAACACGCCCTCATTTATCCGTTATCGAATTTATTCCATTTGGCTGTTCCACACTGTATATATATATATATATATATATATATATATATATATATATATATATATATATATATATATATATATATATATATATATATATATAAACATATAACATTTCAAACGGACCTTGGATGTGGGTTCTAGGGGCCCTAGTTCGTACTCATTTGAAAAAAAAATCCGGAATTCTCACCATCGTTACCTCTCTATTAGTCAATTTTCTTAATAAAAATTCAGTAAAATGTTTAATACACTTTCCTACAACTATAAAATGTACCCTTCTCTTTCAGATCATTCTGCTGCCACTAGAAGCACTACTATTAACCATGCTGTTGGTCTGATACATTCACCCAGCTACAAGAGCAACAACAACTTCACCAAATCACCAATAACTGTAAGCCAGTAATGATTAGTTTATTCATTAGCTTTAAGAAATTTTGAAAAAAATGTGAAGTTTGCTTATTTGGCATAAACATTTATTTGTTTAAAACCAACAGAAAAACTATATATATATATATATATATATATATATATATATATATATATATATATATATATATATATACATATATATATATATATATATATATATATATATATATATATATATATATATATATATATATATATATATATTGTCAGCTAGTTTCGCTCGCTGATAATAATCAGCACGTTGCAATTTTAGTGAAAATAAAAGAAAATATATTTATAAAGTACCCAAATTTATAAAAACATACTTTGTAAACATTGTGAATAATTATGTAACTCACAAATTCATAGCAAACTTTCTTTGTACCGAGGAATCAATCAACTTAAAAAATGAGCTTGGTATTAACTTAGACCACATTGTTATGCCAAGAAAACTCATCTTATGTCTCCTTGGATTGCTTTTAATGTTTTGAATCTATGATATGAGAAATATTCAAAATATGTTTCTTCGTATGAGTTTCTACGTCTTTGTAAAAAGTATCCGTATAAGTTTACCCATTTCCCTTAGGGCTCGTCTGCGTCTTTGCCGCCCCGGTAGCACCGCAGTATTTGGTTTATTGTGCATGCCCTTTGCCTTTTCTACTACACCCATTTCAAAATCACTGTGCCTTGAACTAGTCTGCACAGAAATTGGTAGGGTGAAATTTTATATTGCTCTGTCACCGGTCTCGGCTGTCCGTAGATCAGTTGTTTTTTGCGGTCCAGAGCTTTACACTCGAACAAGATGTGCTGGGCTGATTCATGCGCCCTCGCCGCAGACTTTGCATGCCAGGTCCCCCTCGAGCCGCACCATTTTATGCAGTTGTTTTTTGACAGCCATGCGTCCCGTCAAGAGTCCTGTTATGTTCCTGAGCTGTCCTCTGCCAAGATTTAACAGCTTCACAGCTCTGTTTGAACTGGTTTTTTTTTTTTTTTTTTTTTTTTTTTTTTTTTTTTTTTTTTTTTTTTTTTCTCAGGGCTCGTCCGCGGCCTTGCCGCCCCGATAGCACCGCAACCCTTGGTTGATTGTGCATACCCCTAGTCTTACTCCACCCATTCCAAAATCACTGTGCCTTGAACTAGTCTGCACAGCGATTGGTAGGGTGAAGTTTTATATTGCTCTGTCTCCGGTCTAGAGTGACCGTAGATCAGTTGTCTTTTCCGGTCCAGAGCTATACACTCGCACAAGATGTGCTGGGCTGATTCCTCCCCCTCGCCGCAGAGTCTGCATGCGAGGTCCCCTTCGAACCGCCCCATTTTATGTAGGTGTTTCTTGACGGCCATGTGTCCCGTCAAGAGACCTGTTGTGTTTCTGAGCTGTCCTCTGCTAAGGTTTAGCAGCTCCACAGCTCTCTTTGAACTGGGTCCGTCAATTATTGACTTCCCATGTCTGAGCCCTGGACAGTCCGCCCAGTACACCTTGTGTTGGTTTCTGACCCAGGACTTAATGGCTCCCCTGGCAGTGCTCTTTGACACGCCCAGAGCCGGTTCTGGTCCCATAAATGGTTCTGCTGACCCTGTCTTCGCGAGACTGTCAGCTTCTTCATTGCCTTTGACCCCCGAGTGACCCGGCACCCAGATGAGGGTCACCTCATTCTGCCCAGCCAGGTCGCTCGTCTCGTCTCGGCACTCACTCACCAGCCAGGAATTTACCCGTGGGCTACTTAGTGCCTTAAGGGCTGCCTGGCTGTCTGTGGCTATGAGGATCCGCTTGTTGGTGTAGCCCCTCCTCTTGTTCTCCCGCACACAGTGCAGGATGGCGTACATCTCGGCCTGAAACACCGTTGCATGGGCTCCGAGGGAAATACTGTGACTTACCCTCGGTCCTTCCGAGTAAACACCTGCCCCCGTCCCACGCTCCCCGCCAGATCCGTCCGTAAACCAGACGAGCGCGTCCCGTGGTATGCCCGGCGTCTCCTCCCGCCATGCCCCGCGATCAGGGATTTCCACTGTGAAGTTGTTTTCCCTGCACATTCGCGGGCTCGCGAAGTCTGACCTCATTTCAAGCATGGGTTCCTTCACGATCTCCTGAATTTTGCAGTGGCCCCTGAGGCCTGGGTTGATCTTCAGTCTACCATTGCAGGCTAGTCTGTATAGTCCTAGCCTGGCCTCTCCCATAATAACTAAGTGTAGGGGGGGTAGATCCAGCAACACCTCCATGGCGGCTGTTGGGGTTGAAGACATGGCCCCTGTGATGCCTAGGCAAGCCATCCTTTGGATCTTGCCTAGTTTTTGTTTGGCACTGGATTGTGTCACCTTAGGCCACCAGACCAGTGCCGCATATGTTAACGATGGTCTGACCACCCTTGTGTACAGCCAGTGGGCCATACTAGGTCTTAGTCCCCACGTTTTTCCATATAGCCGCCTAGTGACGGCTAAGGTCATGACTGCCTTACGCAGTATTTTTCCAATGTGACCATTCCAGGTTAGCTTAGAGTCCAATACGACCCCAAGATATTTTACCTCCCTGGCCATTGGAACGCTCCTACCGTATAGAGTGAGAGTTCTGTGGCTTTCACACTTCCTCCTCCTCGTAAACGGCACGACGGTTGCTTTCTCGGGGCTCACCCCGAGCCCTTGATCAACCGTCCACCCTTCCACCACTTTCAGTGCAGTCTGCATACGCTCCCACACTGCCTGTGTGACCTTTCCTCGGACTATGATGACAATGTCGTCCGCATAGCCCTGTACCTCATACCCCCCTCCCGAGAGCCTCCCCAGCAGGCCGTCCACGATTAGACACCAGAGCAAGGGAGACAGAACGCTCCCCTGCGGACACCCCGCCGCGACCCCCGCCAGCAGAGTCCCTCCCGCGAGTGAGGTGAACACCGCCCTGTCCCTGAGCATGGAACCGATCCACCTGCAGCAGGTCTCCTCTATTCCACGCTCCCGGGCAGCTGCCAGAACCGATCCGAACGAGGTGTTGCTAAAGGCCCCCTCTATGTCTAGGAAGGCCCCCAGCGCCACCTCCTTGTTCTCCAGCGTATTCTCCAGTTTCAGCACCAGTTGGTGCAGTGCTGTTTCTGTTGAGAATCCTGCTCTGTATGCATATTGTCCGCAGTGTAGAGGATATGCTTCCAGTACACCGCCCCTAATGTGCCGGTCGAGCAGTTTTTCCACTGTTTTCAGCAAGAAGGACATGAGACTTATTGGCCTCAGGGACTTTGCCTGGTCTGTTGGACGCCCAGGTTTAGGAATAAATACAACCCTGGCCAGTCTCCATGCCCTCGGAATGTACCCCAGAGCCAGGCTGGCCCTCATAATGAGGGTAAGCACCGGCGCCAGTATATCTATCCCCTGTTGGAGCATGATGGGCATTATTCCATCAAATCCCGGCGATTTGTATGGCTTAAAGCTGTTAATGGCCCATCTGATTTTGCTCCAGGTAACCACCTCTTTAGCGACTGTCCAGTCTACTCTAGATGCCCGCCTATAAGGCGCCTCTATTTCTGAGTGTTCCCAGTCCGAAGGTGATTGGTTTATTATGTTACAGCCGGGGAAGTGCGTCTGGAGTAAAATTTCCATAGTTTCCTCCCCCGAACTTGTAAAGCCTCCCGTGGGTGTTCTAAGGGAGCCTATGTTAGTCTGAGGGCCCTTAGACAGGATCTTGTGTAGTCGAGCACTCTCGGACGTGTTTTCCACTTCTTCGCAGTGCCTCCTCCACGACTCCTTCTTGGCGTCCCTCAGTCTTTTGTTATAGGTCGATAGGGCCTGTCTATATTCATCCCATGCTCCCGAACTTTTGGCCGCGTTAAACAGCTTACGAACCTGCGTCCTCCTTTGCCTGAGGTCCTCGTTCCACCATGGGACGTTCCTGGTGGACACCCTCATTTTCAGGGGGCAGTTGGCGTTATAGGCCGAGGTAATTGCGTCTCGCAATTGGACTGCTGCAATCTCGAGGTCTATTGAATCCCTTATGGCACTCTCAACCCCCCGCAGTTCCACAGCTAGGTCTGCCCTGTAGGCTTCCCAGTCCGCCTTGCGGGGGTCCCGGTACCATACCGTTTCTCTTTCGACTTTGGCGATTTCAAACCGGATGTATCTGTGGTCTGAGCTACTCACTTCCCCAGACACAGCCCAGCTTTTAACAAAGTCACCCAGAAACTGGGTGGAAACTGTTAGGTCTAAAACTTCCTCACGCCGTGTTGTGACGAATGTCGGTTTATTACCTCTATTCAATATGTCTAAATTAAATTTCATAAAGAATTGTAAAAGTGCCTCACCCCTAGAGTTTGTGTCCGAGCTACCCCACAACTCATGGTGCGCATTCGCATCCATGCCGATGATGGTCTGCCATCCACCTGCTCTGCTACCCACCATCAGCTGCTCCAATTCGTTGGGTGGAGGAGGGTCCGTGCTGTCCCCTGGCAGATAGGCTGACGCGACAGTAATGTCCCTCAGCCCATCCGCTCCTCCACATCGGATTTTGATCGTTGCCAGGTCCCTGGAACAGAAATTCATTAGAGGGAGAAACTCTATCCCTTCCCTGACAAAAATGCAGGCCCTCGGATTCTCGCTGGACCTGCTGTAGATGAGCTTTCCAGTAGCTCCGCCGAGTCCCTTGATCTCTCCTTTGTAGGAGTACGGTTCCTGGATGAGGGCCACATCCGTGTTCCTCAGAGCCATTAGTAGTCCGGCCGTGGCTGCCCTACTGTGTTGGAGGTTGACCTGAAGGAACCTAAGTCCCATTAACCCTTAAATGCTTCCCCAGTGGGCGGAAGCTAACCCTTCCCATGCCCCAGAATGCCTTGAAGGAGGTTCCTTCAAGGGCTCTGTAAGATGTCGGGTCGATCGAGAAGGCGAGCGTCTGTCCTTTCTCCTCTGCCTTCCTGCTTAGAACCGACCAGTGTTGCGTCCCCAGTTCAGGGTTCTGGATCTTAAGTCTGCTGATCACCGTCTCCTGCGGGACGGTGTCAGGGATCCGTACGAGGACCTTGCGTCTCTTTGGGAGTTCCTTGGGCTCGACGGCTGTCAAGTCCGCCCCCTCCCAAATCTGACCGAGGCCCCCGATCGTTTTCCGCAGCCAGTCCCGCGACTGCGGGCCGGCTCAGGTTGTCCAGAGGATGCCCCCCGTCAGGCGCGTCCGGTGGAACTGAGGCGGGCTCTTCCCTTCCTGAAGAGAGTCCACTGCAGCTACCACCGCAGCCTGGATCAGGTCCGCCTTCCCCTGGTCTAGCGTGACCTCAGGATGGCGTCTGTCAATCACCGCCATCCCGAGGCCCTCCGCAGCCTCCCTGTAAGAGCCAGTCTGCGCCGGTGTTCCGGCCTTAGTGCCTTTGGGAGGTCTGTCTGTAGTAGGCGTGCTAGAGCCAGAGCGCGGCGTCTTCCGACTCGCACTCTCCTCTTGCGCCTTTACAGGCACCCTGGCCCTTTTGCAACGTCTGTCTGTAGTGGGCGTGCTAGAGTTCGAGCGCGTCCTCTTCTGACCCGCACTCCCCTCTTGCGCCTTTACAGGTTTCTCGACCGTCCAGGTCCCGGCCGCCATTTTTTGCGCCCTCCGGAGCTTCTTTCTTTGCGCCCCGGAAAGACGCTTGGACTGCCGGGGCAGTCCCTCTACTCTAACAGTAGAGTCCTCACTGGTGGAGGGGCCCCCGGAGTCCGCGGAGCTCGCCGCCCTCCGGTGGGACCCAGCCTCCAGCTTGGGTGTCGGGGACAGGTCTCTGGCCGAAGCTACCCCCTGATCCCCCGTATCTACGCCGGTCGTGGGACCTCCAGAGTCCGCTGCCGCCCCCTGGCTCGTCTCCGTTTCCGGGATAGACTCAAGGCTCAAGTCTGTAGCTGGAGCCACTCCTCGAGCCTCATTGGTTTTGGTTTTATATGTATTTATAATCTTCATGTTGTTCCCACGAGAATGGGGGAAATACTGTCCACACCATCAGAACCCCCTGTGTGGTGCAAGGCGGGTTACTCTGGAGGGTTGCCTGGTACTCCAGAGGTTCCGTTCACGACACCATCGCCCTGGTGCCATCCATCCATAGGCACGGGTCACGTGACACCGTAGATTGGGGGAGTTTAGTTCGACCTCCTTGTCTAGATCCGTCATGTTTAGTTATTAGCAGGGTCACCTCGTGCAGGATGTGGATTTTTACCGCGCATGACGGTCTTGGGGAAAGCTTCATCGGGAGTTTATGTTGTTATTTCCACTTCCTCAGCTTGCCCCCTGGAGTCCTTTGGCCCGCGACTCCTTAACCCCTTGAACTGGGTTACTCAATTACTAACTTTCCATGTCTGAGCCCTAAACAGTCGCCCATTTTATGCAGATGTTTCTTGCGGGCCATGTGTCCCGTCAAGAGTCATGTTATAATCCTGAACTGTCCTCTGCTAAGATTTAGCTACTCCACAGCTCTCTTTGAACTGGGTTCCTCAATTACTGACTTCTCATGTCTGAGCCCTTGACAGTCTGCCCAGTACACCTTATGTTCGTTTCTGACCCAGGACTTAATGGATCCCCTGGCAGCGCTCTTCGTCACGCCCAGGACCGGTTTTAGTCCTATAAATGGGTCGGCTGACCCTCTCTTTGCCAGACTGTCAGCTTCTTTATTGCCTTTGACCCCCGAGTGACCCGGAACCTAGATGAAGGTGACCTCATTCTGCACAGCCAGGTCGCTCGTCTCGTCTCGGCATTCACTTACCCGCCTGGAATTTACCCGTGGGCTACTTAGGGCCTTAAGTGCTGCCTGGCTGTCTGTGGCTATGAGGATCCACTTGTTGGTGTAGCTCCTCCTCTTGTTCTCTCGCACGCAGTGCAAGATGTTCAGGCTAAAAGACCGTTGCATGAGCTCCGAGGGAAATACTGTGACTTAGCTTTGGTCCTTCCGAAGAAACGCCTGCCTCCGTCCCACGCTCCCCGTCGGATCCGTCCGTGAGCCAGACGAGTGCGCCTCGTGGTAGGCGATCTCCACCGAAAACTTTTTTCCCTGCAGATTCGCGGGCTCGCGTAGTCAATCCTCATTTTAAGCATAGGCTCCTTCACGATCTCCTGAATTTTTTAGTGGCCCCTAGAGCCTGGGTTGATCTTCAGTCTATCATTGCAGGCTAGTCTATATAGTCCTAGCCTGGCCTCCCCCATGATCACTAAATGAAGGAGCAGATCCAGCAACACCCCTGTCGCGGGGTTGAAGTCATGACCCCTATGATGCCGAGGCAAGCCATCTTTTGGATCTTGCCTAGTTTTTGTTTGGCACTGGATTGTGTCACCTTAGGCAATTGGACCAGTGCCATGTATGCTAACGATGGTCTGACCACCATTGTGTACAGTCAGTGAGCCATACTAGGTCTTAATCCCTACGTTTTTCCATATAGATATTTTACCTCACTTGCCATTTGGATGTTTCTACCATATAGAGTGAGAGTTCTGTGACACTCCCACTTCCTCCCCCTCGTAAACGGTATGACGGTTGCTTCCTCAGGGCTCACTTCGAGCCCTTGGCCGACCGTCCACAGACAGAACGCTGGCCTGCGGAGACCCCGCCGCAACCCCCGCCAGCAGAGTCCCACCCGCGTTTGAGCTGAAGTTCACCCATACAATGTGGGTCGGCCAAATGGAATACATTCAGTATCTCAATTATTTTATAAAAATCCAGAAACACACCAATTTTAGGTTGAAAAATGACATCCTGCAACGTAAAAATTGCACCACTACGTTCAACTCCTTTTAAGTGACAGCTTCAACCCCCAAATTTTCAAATAGGAAGTAGTTGTTTGCGATACCTTATTTTTACAAGATCAACAACAGCTTTACCAAATCAGCAATACCTGTAAGAAAGCGATGATTAGTTTATTCATAAGATTTAAGTTGTCTCGTGACAAAATTTATATTTGTGGCAAAAATATTGCGTAGAAATTGAAGCTTTTTGTTGCGGAGCATTCTTAAATGGAAAGCAATACGAATCAGTGAAGGTTTTGAGAGAAGTTTCGGGATGTGGTATGATGCTGTATGATTGTGGTAAATAAAGATTATTAATATTATTATGACATTATCCTGAAGGGCTTTGCACTCCTTAAAATGGGAACATACACTCATCCCAGTTATCTCATATACCAAAAGGGCTAAGCTCGGATGGAGCTCTTTCTAAGTTATCTGGCCCTGAACGACAACGCGACACATTCATGTCTCCAAGGAATCTCCACACGGTGTGGGCAGTTGCAAGTTTTATTGCCTAATTATTTTTATTATTATCGACTTTAGCCTAAAGGGATTTAACACTCCCTCAAAAAAGACCATTCACCCATCCCAGGTATCTCAGATACCAAAGAGACTGAACTCAGATGGAGCCCTTTCCAAGTTATCGGGCCCTGAACAACAACGCCACACATCCTCATCTCCCAGGAATCTTCTCAAGGCATAGGCAGTTGCAATTATTGCCGCATTCTGCATAACCTTATAAAGATGCCCTCCAAGGCCCAGTCTCTTAATATTCTCTCGAAGATTTTTAGAAACCACACTAGTTGACGACACGACTATTGGAATCGAGGTATCTGTACTGAATGAATCTCGTTGTACTTTATCTCTAGGTTATTAGTATTTGGAATGGCCACGTTAATCAACGTCACTTGGTTGCGGAACTTATCCCCTATTATTAGTGAGCACGGTCCGGTCCCAGTACAACCTGTCTCCTGAGTTCTCGAGAACAAGCTGAGGAGTATATCTATAGTAGGGTACCTTACTAAGATTTAAAAGTCAGTTCTTGATGAAGTATTTTGGCAACTGCGTCGTGCCTCTCATTATACACTGTTGCAGGCAATGCTTGACATCCTCCGGTGACATACTGGATGGTCTGTGGTGACTAACACCCAAATCTACATTTGTCATCTTGGGCCGAATTATCTCCAACTACATACTTCAGGTGGTTTCTTGTTGGCATGAACTGATCTTGTATGGCCAGCAAAATCGCCTCTGTATCTGGAAACATCTGACGAGACACCAATTTGTCAACATGTGCCTGGGACGTCTCAGCCAGATGTCGCCGATGGAGAGGTTGCTGCATCCAAGATTGCAGCTTCTCATGTACAGTCCGATAGTGACCTTGTATTTCGATTTCTTTTAATTATAGCGGTGTTCAATCATGTGCCTCGCGAATGGCACGGTGATTTTTTATTATTATTATACATTTGTTCTTTTCTTTGCCCTCGTGGCACACTCGGTTCCTCGCGGAACAAGAGATTTGCATCACGTTCATCTTTGTTCTTAAATGTGCGGTAGTAAGTGGGAGAACGGTGGTAAGTTTCTGCCAGTCTGATGTTACAAGCCCATTTGTTCGTACTACCACTGGGATGATCCGAACATCTCCCAGCTTGCACAAGTCGACCAACTCGACTGCGAGTGGTTGGTACTTGTGTCGTTTCTTCCCTATCTTCAAACGAGATTGTAGTCGAGCAGCACTGCAATGTACAGAATGGAAGCATTCCTGTTTCCCTGGTCAATAAGCAAGATGTCAGGCATGTGGCTTTCAACAGCTCTGTCGGTTACGACCGTGAGGTCCCACAACAATCTGACCTGAGCCTTTTGAACTACACTTTCAGGCATGCATTTATAGTAGGGGACTTCCGACTCGATAAGGCCGTAATGTTTTCCCAAAGCCTGGTGGACGACGTTGGCTACGTTGTCATGGCGTTTCTTGTAATCTGACTGGGCCAGAGAATCCCAAGCGTTCCTCACATGCTGAATGTTTCCGGCTTTTTTAACAGAGTCTACACAGGTCGCTGACATCCTACTTTATGAGGTGCCGCCGGTACGCCCGCGTGCTAATAACTAATAACCGGATCTTGTATCGCGCATAGAAATCCGGTATATGGCGAAGCGTCCATGCAGCTGCATTTCCCCTTAAGCGCGCCGGAGCTCAGCCATACTCGAAATAACAGCAGGGACGTGATCTTGATCTGGTTGAGGTCGAAAGAGTCGAACCGTATCTTATATCTCTGCACACACTGCACCAGCGGTGGTCTTTTCTCCCAGAAGTATTTTCTGAGTCGCCTGCATTATCTGTCACACATGACTTTCATCGAGAGGAGTCCGAGTCCCCCCATGTCTCGAGGCAAGTACAAGCGGTGCAAAGATCTCCTAGGATGCAACATTCGATGCTTTTCAGAACGGAGCGAATCATTCTGTCGAACTCCTGAAGAGCAGTTGTTGGTCAGTCGAGGATGCCACAAGTGTAGGTAGCAACATGGACTTCCCAAGTGTTTATGGCTCTGATTTTATTTCTGCCAGACAGGTGTGTTTTCTACTGGTTTAGAACTGGTGAGTAATTCATCCAGATTAGAGGTGAATATTTTGTATGTCGTAGCTAGGCAAGTGATTGGGCGGTAATTTTTTGTGTCGGACTGTTTCCCGGATTTTTACAGCAACTAGGTGAGAACGTCTGTCAGGGATGGTGGTATAGACTTCGGGGTGCTAATAAACTGTCTAAAATGCTGTAAAAGCGCCATGTGCGTTGCCGGAAAGTACTTCCACCAAAAGATGCTAATGCCGTTCGGTCCAGGAGAACGCCAATTTTTCGTTTTCCTGATCGTCGATGCTAAACCTCGCCATGGGCGGCAACTCATCACATGCACTTCGCAGTCACCCGAGCCAGCTCGCGGCCTCGTCGTGACTCACAGGAACAGACCAAATTGAGGACCAATATTCCTTGATGGATTCTGTGTTTGATTTATTATTACTATTATTATTATTATTATTATTATTATTCATTCTCTATTCTAAGATGCTACAATTTATTGCACAATTGACAGAAAAAATTTGATCTGGTTGACGAACTTCGCTATAACACACTAAGAACTTAATAACTAATCGTATTTCATTCTTGTTAATGAGAAAGTAAGCAAAGACAATTAAAGTGACCTCTTTGGACAGTATCATTAAAAAGAAGACAGAAAAGGTTATCAACATTCTTCGTTGTCAAAGTAAAATACGGGAACACTGAAATTATTATTGGCTATACAGACATAGTAACGATGTAAATAATAAAAGTCTCCCAGATATGTCTGAATACCTCCCTCTCTCTCTCTCTCTCTCTATATATATATATATATATATATATATATATATATATATATATATATATATATATATGTATATATATATATATATATATATATATATATATATATATATATATATATATATATATATATATATATATATATATAAACTTGCCTAAAACAACACAATGTATGCAAATTAATGGCCTTTCTATTATTTCCAATTCACAATGAAACAATGTGTTGTTTACATAACCCCTCGATAATTTGAAACGTGATATTTCTCAATCTGTGACAAATGATTATAAGACCTTCACCTACTTATACAATTATAATTTAATAAATGTCCAATTACCTTATTACTTATAATTAATGAATTAATTGTCTCCTACAGCCCCTCTTAGGACCAGACCCTTGTGCAAAGACATCATAAGTAATTAGTTTTGGTTGAAACGCCTGTGTGCTGTGTGATTGTAAACGAACCACATTGATTGTTAAATCCAATTCAAAAACATAGTTTATTTAACACAAATGCATAAAATAACATTTCTACGCATCATTGATTACAGCGACAAGACACTATCATAGATCGAAGTTTCTCTCCTATTAAAAAAAAGTTTTCTGATTTGCCGCCTATATGCCAAGGAAGAATTAGTAAAATTAAAAAGCAACAATCGCGAGCTTGGACATACGAGGCAGATACAAGAAAACCTTCTCATCCACTGAGTAATAATACCAAATGGGATGTAATGCCTGAGTTGAGGAAAATCCACATACTTTGCGTCAATCAGCAGCCACAATGTTGTGTTGCCTATTCATAGATTCTTCCAGTATTAAAATAAAATAAAATGCATTCCTATAAAATGATACAAACCCAGAAGCTGATGGAGGACGATTTTGATAGAAAACCGTCTTTTTGTGAACAACTGATGAAAATGTTAGATAGCAATAATATATAACTAGAATATGTTTTGTTTTTATGACAGCAATTTTACACTTCACAGCTATGTAAATCGTAAAATTTGTCGTTACTAGTCTACAGAAAATCTACACTGGATGAGAGAAGAACACACATAATACCTTGAAAAAATATATGCTTGTGCAGGAAGTTGAAAACTATGCCATTGGTTTCTTTTATATTAACGGAAATTTGAATGTAGATAATAGTCTAGCACTGCTTCAAAATAATGTGGTGCCAATTTTGACAAACCTTTATCCTGATTTAGAAAACCCACAAGTTGCAGCGAATGTGATATCGTTCCAGCGAATGTTACCAAATCAAAGGTCGGCAGAACTTCGTCTCAATATGTCCAGATCGGTGGATGGGGAGACGAGGATCGTTAGAATGGCCAGTACTATCACCCGACCTTACGCTATTAGACATCTTTTAATAGCGCTATGTGAAAAGTATGGTATACAAAACAAAACCAGGCGATTTAACCGACTCAAGAGGGAAAATAACGATTGCGATTAGGTCGGTCACGCTTCAGATGTTGATTAACGTTAGAATATACTGTTATTTACAATTAGGATGCTGCCGAGACGTTCGAGGCACGCATTTTGAGTATTTTTCGCATTAGGATTGATGTGTTTGTATTCTTTCTTGTTATCAAGAATAAAGCACGATTCGCTATTAATTATGTTGTGTGTTGTAGCAAAGTTGGTCCATCAGGCGAATTTCTTTTTTTTCTGTTAAATATGTATAATTAAAACTTACAACTGTCTCCTTTGACTCCTAAATAGTGACATTTTTATACCGCATTAGGTAATGATTTATATATATATAAATATATATATATATATATATATATATATATATATATATATATATATATATATATATATTGCTAAATATAGTAATATTAAAAAGTGTATGGATCTCGCTTCGTCACCTATGGGTAGTCTCCTGATTACTTTACAAAATAAATACCGGTATAAGCATGTCCGATAGATAATAAAAGAATAGAGATATTTCCGCCAAACGAAAATTGTTAATTTTTGGTGTTGTTGATCATGTATATATATATATATATATATATATATATATATATATATATATATATATATATATATATATATATATATATAAATAAATCGTTAGTGACCGACTACCAGCAGAAGAATATAATATAAATAGAGGTGTAGATATAATATATTTAGAATTGTTCATCCCCTGGTGACGCTAACTTGGTTAGTGAAACGATCGTCAGGTTTTTTTAAATGTGTTGTGGTAATTTGGGTTCTCCAAGTGTGCTTATATTTTATGTTGGCTTTGAATGTGTTTGTCTAGCCACGGTCTCTAAAAGGAATTAAGACGATGACGGCCAAAATGGTTGGACATATTTCACGGTGTAATAACTTACTAGCCACATTATTTAAAGGACACATACTTGTCATTAGTCCACTAAGCGAAGATTGTAACCTGTGATGAGCATACTTGAAGAACCCAAATCATTACAACACGTTTTAAAAAGCCTTACGATCGTTTCACTAACCAAGTTAGCGTCATCAGAGGATGAATAATTCTGATTCATCATGTGATGACTCTAACTTGGGTAGTAAAACGATCTTCAGGTTTTTTAAGTGTGCTGTGGTGATTTGGGTTCTCCAAGTGTGCTTACTTGTCATTATGCCGACAATAGGCATGGATACAAAATGATAATGTTTTGTATCCCCCCTACTATGTCGAAAAGCATAACTATTGGACAATTGATAGTCCCTTTATTAACCTTATTTTTAAAGGGGTAGACATTGATCCAATTCAATCCATAGCAGGTGGTAGTGGAATTTTCCTTTACGTAATAGTAAAGGCTTATTTTCACGCCCGAGGATGTACCACCCCATACATCAAGGGGCCGGTGAAGTCCCAACGGACGTTTCCTGTTCTGGTGTATGACTCGGTTTCCCTTATAAACAAAAATGATGATGGCTCCTCCTTGTACAAAATATTCCGGAGGCAAAATACCCCTCCATTCGGATCTCCGGGAGAGGGGTGTACAGGGGCGCCAACATCGAAATTTAACATATCCTTTTCAAATATATGTGGCCTTAATTCTAACCTGAACTCTGTCCACCATTTTCTCCAGGCTAACAGGCCCCAACTCCTCTTCCTCACCCAAACCCAAATCAGTGCCAAAACAGCCACTAATCACCTTAATTTCCCGGGGTATGAGCTCCTTACTTCCTTTAGATTGCATGGAGGCGTGTGCGCATACGTCCGTAGCAATCTACCCTGCACCAGACTCCCCAATTTAGAGGCTGGAAGAAAAGACATACTATGGATAAAACTCTCTCTCGGGGCTGCAACTAAATTCATCTGTTGCATTTACCGGTCACCTTCTGACAACAACTTTGTTCAGCTCTTTGACTACCTTTCTGAAAAAACCGACTATCTGATTTCTGAATATCCTTCCTCCGAGGTCACTATTCTTGGTGACTTCAATGTCCATAATAAGGAATGGCTAGGATCTTCAAAAACCGATCCACAAGGGAGAGCAGCGGAGGCCTTTGCAATCAGCAATTCTTTAGCCAAATGGTTCAGCAACCTACTTACTTTCCTCGTATCCCAACACACAGCTCAAATCCCTTGGACCTCCTTCTTACTACAAAACCTGAGTTCTATAACATATCAGTCACCGCCCCCCTTGGTCGCTCAGACCACGGAATGGTCACTGCTTCCTGCGCAATGCAACCCGAGGTCACACAGTCATCACACCCACGTATCGTTTGGCACTACAACTCTGCAAACTGGGACGAAATGCGGGATTACTTTTCCTCATTTCCATGGGCGTCTGTCTGCTTCTCTCATCCTGACCCCTCTGATATCTCACAAAACGTCACCGAAATTATCCAAGCTGGCATGGAATTATTTATTCCACGTACACAGAAAACCTCTTCAGCCACTCAAAAGCCCTGGTTCTCTAAATCCTGTGACAAGGCCAGACTTGAAAAGATCAAAGCTCACAAAACGCTTCTACACAATTCCAGTCAAGAAAATCGTCAAGCATTTAACGACGCAAGAGACCGCTATGTCCGCATTCTTACTGAGGCAAAAAACTCGTTTAATAACCACATCAAAAACAAAGTCCTCTCAAGCTCCAACGGCAGCAAACCCTTCTGGACTCTTGCTAAATCTCTTGGAAATAATTTCTGCAAAAGCACGTTCCCACCTCTTGTCTCGGGGGATGAAATTGTTTCTACCGCCCTGGGCAAGGCTGAACTTTTTGCTTCGTTGTTCGCCAGCAATTCTACTCTCAACCCACCTCCAAATGTTCAACCACCAACAGTCCCCAATGTCGCACATAAAATGACGGATATCATTTTCAAAACTAAAAAGGTACGAAAGATGCTCTCTTCTCTTAATACCAGGAAAGCCTCTGGCCTTGACGAGATTCCAGCAATTGTTCTCAAAAATTGCGCACCAGAACTTGCTCCTGTCCTGACTCGTCTGTTTCAGACATCTTACAATAAAGGCATATTCCCTAGTAACTGGAAAACTGCTCGAGTACAACCCATCCCCAAGAAAGGGTCCAAAGCGCTTCCTAGCAACTACAGGCCTATTTCTCTCCTTTCAGTCGTCTCTACAATGATGTAAAAGTATATAAACACCGAACCACTGAAATTTCTTGAAAAACACGGTCTAATCCACGACAGGCAGTATGGATTCCGTCAGCGCAGATCGACTGCCGACCTCCTTTCCTTTGTCACCCATTCTTGGAACAAGTCTATGGAACTACACGGTGAATCTCAGATTGTTGCTCTAGACATATCCAAAGCATTCGACCAGGTCTGGCACGCAGCGCTGCTTAATAAACTTCCGGCCCATGGCCTACCAGCAAAACTTTGTACCTGGACAGCAAATTTCCTCTCCAACAGGAACATTTCTGTTGTTGTGAATGGCCATTCCTCTAAACTGTATCCAATTAATGCAGGAGTTCCTCAAGGTTCAGCTTTAGCCCCTGCTTTGTTTCTTCTCCACATCAATGACCTCCTCTCTAGCACATCCAACCCAGTTCACAGTTACGCGGACGACAGCACCCTCCACTCAAATATACAATATTCTAAGCCTGTCTCTTTAGCCCAATTAGATGAGGATCGCAGACTCATGGAGGGTTCTGTCTCCGTGGTTCTCCAAAAAATATTAGACTGGGGAAGTAGAAATCTTGTACAATTCGACCCCACCAAATCTCAGTCTTGCTTTCTTTCTCATAAGAGATACACCAGCCCCAGACCCATCACAATGAACAACCAAGTTATTCAAAGTAATGAGTCCTTTTCTCTTGTTGGCATTTATGTGGATCGAAATCTTAACTGCCACCAACATCTCACATCAACTGCAGAAGCGGCTGCTAAGAAATTAGGTTTCCTCTTCCGGGCTCGCAAATACTTTTCACCAGCTAATCTCTATACCTTATATACTTCACAAATAAGGCCAAACCTCGAATACTGCTCCCACATCTGGGGTGCAGCTGCCGCTTCTACACTCGCTATCCTGGACTCAATTCAAAAGAGAGCTATACGTCTCATCGGTGACCCTACCCTCACCCAAAGGCTGCCATCCCTTGCCCACCGACGTGCCGTTGGTGACCTCTCTCTCTTTTATAGATATCTGCACGGGCACTGCTCAGAGGAGCTTTCCTCCATAGTTCCCCCACCTGCTGCCCCCAACAGATCTACCAGGGGAACAGAGCGAATGCACCCTTTTACTGTCCAGGTCACCAGACATGGAACATCTTGTTATGCCCGCTCTTTTGTCCCGAGGACTTCCACGTTGTGGAATTCTTTGCCGGCACATGTTTTTCCTTCTGGTCCGAACCTCGAAACCTCTAAGTCCAGAATTAACAAGTTGCCTCTTTCCTCCTTGTCAACACCCACGGTACGATAGTATTTAGGCTGTAAGCCCTCGTGGTGTGTTGTTAAAATTTTAAAAAAAACAACATATTTTTGATTTTTCTCTGAGAAAAATTCTTCATGTCTTGATTTCATAAACCTTCCAGACGCTGACTAGATTATATTAAAGTCATTATATTTTAGAAATGTAAATAACACTTAGATTAGGAGTATATTTACCTATTCAGACTTTTACGTAATTGCTAAAAAAATAAATAAATATTGCTACAGCTTTACAGTAGAATATTTGTTATGTAACACAAATAATAATCGTTGGTTATTTTTTTACGTGCAGCTTGAATCACTTGACTCCAAGGTCAAGAACAATATGCTTGTTTCGCCAATTTATTTCGTTGTCACTGAAGTAGGGCTCCACAATTACACGTGCCTATTATAGCTCGCTAACAGTGAACAATCATCTAAAAGCTCACATTCAAAATGAGCTTTATATGATTTATTTTGTATTATGTAAACGGAGGATCACACAAAGCTTTGTTGCTAATGGCAGGTTTTTGCTTTTTTATTTGCGTAATTCGTTTTCAATGCTTAGTGTTCGGAGCGTTGGCCTGTCAAATCGCAAATCATGCAGTGGCGGCTGATGCCTAACATTTTTGGGTGTGCTGCATGAAAAAACGTAAGGATAAATAAAATGCTGATGTAAGAAAACTGATAATTTTATGGCATACTAATTACCTATATTGATTTTCTCGCATAATATAACAGTTTGTATTTTTTTACTCAAAAATAGCGCATTGCAGAACAACTGCTCAAGAGAACTCATGTTTCCAATAAAACGAGGATATCAAAAATGATTTTTAGTTGGAAAAAATCATTGGCGTACTATTTCTTTTATTCAAAATTATCGAAGTCGGTGCCCGTACGCACGCCACTGCTAAAACTGAAAATTATGTTTCTATTGAAGAAAATGCATATTTATTTGCTGTTTCTCCGTACTAAATAGCACTGAAATATCTCAAGCGGTTTCCAAAATATTAATTAATTTCCATTTTTTACTTAAAACTTCAACACTCGTATTTTCGTTACAAACCATTTTTGGATCATAGGTTATAAAGCAAACTATTATCAGTTTTTAGTGAATTTTCTTTAAAAGAAAATCACTATGGAGATCACACCTTTTCAATTTAAAAAAAAAAATTCTTCAAACGAGCGCGAACTAGGCCACCTAAAACCCATATCCAGGGTCAGGTTTAATATATATATATATATATATATATATATATATATATATATATATATATATATATATATATATATATATATATATATATATATATATAGTGTGAAGCACACTTATGGAATAAAATTCATTATTCAGCAAAAAATAGTTTTTGTGAAAAACGCTGAGACACTTGAAGTTTAATTTGTCGAACATTATCTTATAATCATAGTTAAAAAAATTAAACGCCCACCACTTTATCCATATTTTTTTATTAGCAACCCTACATTTTGTCGTCACAATTCTATGGATCACAATTTTCTGAATGCGGAGGTAACCCATATGTATGGTCTAATATTACAGTTTTCAATACAGAGTGGAAATTTAATACCAGAATATTAAAACTAAACAGTTTACCCTAAAATTAAAATTTCTAAAATAAACTTAATAAAAACGTCCCTTTCTTATAATAAATGTTCAAAATTTTCTCCATTTACTTGCACACAACGAAATAATCTGCTCTGGAATTCTTCCCTAACCCTGTTCAACACGTCAGGCGTTACGTTCGTAATTTTCCTTGTTATTTTAATTTTCAAATCATCTAAATCAGCAGGTTGCGTTATATACACTCTGTTTTTAAGGTATTCCCATTAAAAGAAATCAAGAGGTGTAAGATCTGAAGATCTGGCAGGCCATTCTACGAAACCTCTTCGTCCAATCCACCTTTGTGGAAAGAATTCGTGTAAATACTCCCGTACTTGAAGAGCAAAGTGCACCGTCTTGTTGAAACCATATCCTCTTATGGGGAATATTAGGTTCCATTACATTTGGATACAATTCTGCTACCATTAGGACAGCCTATTCTCTTAGCGTTTCTAAATATCTTGGACCGTTTAGATTTTCTATAAAAACAGGTCCAACTATGTGCTCACCAAGGATACCAGCCCAAACGTTCAACTTGTGAGAACGCTGAGTGTGTGTTTGTCGCTTCCAGTGGGGTTTTGCAGCCCAGTATCTGCAATTTTGCCTGTTTACATCGCCATCAAAAGAAATGTTGCTTCATCGGAAAACAGAACGTCAGTAGAAGAAATAACAATTATATGTAACATGTCTAGCAGTTGTTCACAAAATTACAGTCTTCTATCAGAATCACCGTCGATCAACTCTTGATCGTGTTGTAGTTTATAGGGATGTATTTTTTTCTTTTTTGAGACACCTTAAAACTGTTGATTTACTAACATCATTTTCACGTGCAACTTAACGGGTAGAAGTTGTTGGTTCTTCTTGAAAAGCCAATATAATATTGAGCTTTACACCTTCTTCAACAAACTTGGGTCTCTCCTAGGCAGTGGTTTAGCGTGTCCATAATCACGAAACTGTGAATGTATCTTAAACACTGTTCCCTGGGTTAGTGGGGGCACAACTAAATGTTTTTTATTAAATAGGTTAACAACTTGTGCCTGTGTTCTACACATATCACCATACCCAATAATCATTAATATTTCTATTCGCATAGTTTCAGTTAAGTATCGCATTATTAGAAAAAAAATATGAATAATTTATTAGGAGACCGTGCATTTAACACAATACACCACCAAATAAAACAGAACTGTTAAATTTCACCTTTCATACTGCAAAAATTGGTAGTTAATAAGAAACAACTAATGGTACCAAGTACGTTTCAGCTAAAAGGCAAGATAAGAAATTTAAGATAAGAGTCAGTGAAGAATTCCAGAGCAGATTATTTCGTTGTGTACAAGTGAATGGAGAACATTTTGAACCCTGTATTGAAAACTGTAATAGTAGACCATACATATGGGATATCACTGCATTCATAAAAATGTGATCCATCAAATTGTGATCAAAAAAAGTTGGGTTTCTATTTTTTTTTTTTAATGATAAAGTGGAGGGGGGGTGTAAAATGGTGGGAGTTTAATTTTTAACTATGATTATAAAATAGTGGTCGACAAATTAAATTTCATGTGTCTCAGCGTTTTTCACAAAAACTATTTTTGGCTTAATGAATTTTATTCCATAAGTGTGTTTCACAGTGTATTCAAAAGTCTAGATCTCCTGATTAGTGAATTTTTTAAAGAAAATTCACTAATATGATTCACCTGGCAACAGATATGTAACCTGAAGTAAGGTTGCCCAACTTCAAATAAAAACTGACATCTAAATCTTAAATTACTTAAACCATAAAAAATTATAAAAATGTATATATATATATATATATATATATATATATATATATATATATATATATATATATATATATATATATAAATGTGTCACACCGATAACTCAAAAAATAATAAGCCGATTTTATCAAATTGTGCCAAAATGTGAAAAGTTGCAAAATAATTGAAATAACTCGAAAACAGACATGCATTACAATTCGATGGAAGATGCAATAATATTATAAGGGTGTTCGATTTTAAAAAGAAAATTTGTATGGCCATCGACTTATGGGCCACCTGTGATTGTCGAAGTAATTTTTATAAGATGCCCCTCAAGTTGCAGCTATTTAAATTTAAAGCATTTAATGAAAATTCATTACTATAACGTACTTGCTGCGTGCCAAATTTCTTGTGCATTATGTTTTCATGGAAAATGCAAAAGTGCAATAATATAAGGCGTGTTCGATTAAAAAAAAGATAAATTTTATCATCAACGACTTATGGGCCACCTGTGATTGTAGAAATAGTTTTAAGATGTAGCTCAAGACACCCTATAATTAACATACACAATTGTTTCTCGTATGTTGTAGAATAACAGTAATATTGAGCTTTACTGTAGAAATGCCTCAGCCTATATATGTAAACAGATAATAACTGAAACTAACTCCGGATTCGGGTCCTAGAGGACCTAGTTTTCGCTCAATTGAAAAAAAAAATTTAAAATTCATCGGTCGCGGTCTCCTCAAAAACGAATTTCTTTTTTTTTTTTTTTTATGTCAACAACACACCACGAGGGCTTACAGCCTAAATACTATCGTACCGTGGGTGTCGACAAGGAGGAAAGAGGCAACTTGTTAATTCTGGACTTGAAGGTTTGGAGGTTCGGAGGAGAAGGAAAAACATGTGCCGGCAAGGAATTCCACAACTTGGAAGTCCTCAGGACAAAAGAGCGGGCATAACAAGATGTTCTATGTCTGGTGACCTGGACAGTAAAAGGGTGCATTCGCTCTGTTCCCCTGGTAGATCTGCTGGGGGCAGCAGGTGGGGGAATTATGGAGGAAAGCTCCTCTGAGCAGTGCCCGTGCAGATATCTATAAAAGAGAGAGAGGTCACCAACGGCACGTCGGTGGGCAAGGGATGGAAGCCTTTGGGTGAGGGTAGGGTCACCGATGAGACGTATAGCTCTCTTTTGAATGGAGTCCAGGATAGCGAGTGTAGAAGCGGCTGCTGCACCCCAGATGTGGGAGCAGTATTCGAGGTTTGGCCTTATTTGTGAAGTGTATAAGGTATAGAGATTAGTTGGTGAAAAGTATTTGCGAGCCCGGAAGAGGAAACCCAATTTCTTAGCAGCCGCTTCTGCAATTGATGTAACATGTTGGTGCCAATTAAGATTTCGATCCACAGAAATGCCAACAAGAGAAAAGGACTCATTACTTTGAATAACTTGGTTGTTCATTGTGATGGGTCTAGGGCTGCTGTATCTCTTGTGAGAAAGAAAGCAAGACTTAGTTTTGGTGGGGTTGAATTGTACAAGATTTCTACTTCCCCAGTCTAATATTTTTTAGAGGTCTACGGAGACAGAACACTCCATGAGTCTGCGATCCTCATCTAATTGGGCTAAAGAGACAAGCTTAGAATATTGTATGTTTGAGTGGAGGGTGCTGTCGTCCGCGTAACTGTGAACTGGGTTGGATGTGCTAGAGAGGAGGTCATTGATGTGGAGAAGAAACAAAGTAGGGGCTAAAGCTGAACCTTGAGGAACTCCTGCATTAATTGGATACAGTTTAGAGGAATGGCCATCCACAACAACAGATATGCTCCTGTTGGAGAGGAAATTTGCTGTCCAGGTACAAAGTTTTGGTGGTAGGCCATAGGCCGGAAGTTTATTAAGCAGCGCTGCGTGCCAGACCTGGTCGAATGCTTTGGATATGTCTAGAGCAACAATCTGGGATTCACCGTGTTGTTCCATAGACTTGTTCCAAGAATGGGTGACAAAGGAAAGGAGGTCGGCAGTCGATCTGCGCTGACGGAATCCATACTGCCTGTCGTGGATTAGACTGTGTTTTTCAAGGAATTTTAGTAGTTCGGTGTTTATATACTTTTCCATCACTTTAGAGATGACTGAAAGGAGAGAAATAGGCCTGTAGTTGCTAGGAAGCGCTTTGGATCCTTTCTTGGGGATGGGTTGTACTCGAGCAGTTTTCCAATTACTAGGGAATATGCCTTTATTGTAAGATATCTGAAACAGACGAGTCAGGACAGGAGCAAGTTCTGGTGCGCATTTTTTTAAAACAATTGCTGCGATCTCGTCAAGGCCAGAGGCTTTCCTGGTATTAAGAGAAGAGAGCATCTTTCGTACCTTTTTAGTTTTGAAAATGATATCAGTCATTTTATGCGCGACGTTGGGTACTGTTGGTGGTTGAACATTTGGAGGTGGGTTGAGAGTAGAATTTCCGGCGAACAACGAAGCAAAAAGTTCAGCCTTGCCCAGGGCGGTAGAAACAATTTCATCACCTGAGACGAGAGGTGGGAACGTGCTCTTGCAGAAATTATTCCCAATAGACTTAGCAAGAGTCCAGAAGGGTTTGCCGCCGTTGGAGCTTGAGAGGACTTTGTTTTTGATGTGGTTATTAAACGAGTTTTTTGCCTCAGAAAGAATGCGGACATAGCGGTTTCTTGCGTCGTTGAATGCTTGACGATTTTCTTGACTGGGATTGTGTAGAAGCGTTTTGTGAGCTTTGACCTTTTCAAGTCTGGCCTTGTCACAGGATTTAGAGAACCAGGGCTTTTGAGTGGCTGAAGAGGTTTTCTGTGTACGTGGAATAAATAATTCCATGCCAGCTTGGATAATTTCGGTGACGTTTTCTGAGATATCAGAGGGGTCAGGATGAGAGAAGCAGACAGACGCCCATGGAAATGAGGAAAAGTAATCCCGCATTTCGTCCCAGTTTGCGGAGTTGTAGTGCCAAACGATACGTGGGTGTGATGACTGTGTGACCTCGGGTTGCATTGCACAGGAAGCAGTGACCATGCCATGGTCTGAGCGACCAAGGGGGGCGGTGACTGATATCTTATAGCATTCAGGGTTTGTAGTAAGAAGGAGATCCAAGGGATTTGAGCTGTGTGTTGGGATACGAGGAAAGTAAGTAGGTTGCTGAACCATATTGACCAAAGAATTGCTGACTGCAAATGCCTCCGCTGCTCTCCCTTGTGGATCGGTTTTTGAAGATCCTAGCCATTCCTTATTATGGACATTGAAGTCGCCAAGAATAGTGACCTCGGAGGAAGGATATTCAGAAATCAGATAGTCGGTTTTTTCAGAAAGGTAGTCAAAGAGCTGGACAAAGTTGTTGTCAGAAGGTGACCGGTAAATGCAACAGATGAATTTAGTTGCAGCCCTGAGAGAGAGTTTTATCCATAGTATGTCTTTTCTTCCAGCTTCTAAATTGGGAAGTCTGGTGCAGGGTAGATTGCTACGGACGTATGCGCACACGCCTCCATGCAATCTAAAGGCAGTAAGGAGCTCATACCCCGGGAAATTAAGGTGATTAGTGGCTGTTTTGGCACTGATTTGGGTTTCGGTGAGGAAGAGGAGTTGGGGCCTGTTAGCCTGGAGGAAATGGTGGAGGGAGTTCAGGTTAGAATTTAGGCCACATATATTCGAAAAGGATATGTTAAATCTTGATGTTGGCGCCCCCTGTACACCCCTCTCCCGGAGATCCGAATGGAGGGGTATTTTGCCTCCGGAATATTTTATACAAGGAGGAGCCATCATCATTTTTGCTTATAAGGGAAACCGACTCATACACCAGAACCGGAAACGTCCGTTGGGACTTCACCGGCCCCTTGATGTATGGGGTGGTACCTCCTCGGGCGTGAAAAAATCCTTTACTGTTACATAAAGGAAAATTCCACTACCACCTGCTATGGATTGGATTGGATCAATGTCTACCCCTTTAAAAATAAGATTAATAAAGGAAATTGTCCAGTAGTTATGATTTTCGACATAGTAGGAGGATACATAGTAGGAGGATACATTTCGACATAGTAGGAGAGTACGAAAATGTACTAAACATTATAGAAAACTAAACCATAGGTTGTCTAACTAAAACCACTACTTAAGCATCAGAGAAAGGGTCTATGAAAATGGATTTTCTGGAGCATTTTAGAAAAATGAAGGACAGTGATGGTTGAAGCTGAAACTTAAGGACTTGTAAAACACATCTCTTGCAGCACGTTTTCTCTACATAACCCTTATTAGATTCTGGTTCTTTGCTGAAAAGTTGCAACTGACGTTTCCAATCGCGACTTTGATGTTTTAAGAGGAAATGATCAAATTTTTAAAGTCATTTTTCTGGAATTTCTTTCGCCAAAAAACTTAGTCTTTGCCTGTAACATACATCGGATTTTGTTAGCCACACAAAATATTTTACTTAGTGCGTTTATCTGGTCATCAGTGGCACCCAAAATTTGTTTCCTTAATGCTTATAACTTTTTTTTCCTTTCGCCCAGACGTCTAAATTTGGCACATAGTTTACTTTTTGTAATATAAACCAGCACACCAAAGTGAGCTGCCCTTGCTTTGTTATTTCCGCAAATATGAAAATTTTCCGAAAGAAACACAAAATTTTCCGGGAAAGACTGAGCCGATTTTCCTGGACAACGAACTTATCCAATCCACTTGCAAAAGAAAGGGACTCGCCAAATGTGATCGACCTGGTGACCATTTAAAAAGAGTGGAATTCTGCGAATACATGTTTCTGAATATTCAACAAGATGAGAATTTTCTCTCTAAAATTATCTGGACCGACGAATGGAAATTTGGAAAGGAAGAAATTGTCAATAGGAAAAATAGTCATTTTTGGGCAAGTGAAAACCCTAATATATTTAGATAAGGACGTTTTCAAACAAATTTTAGTTTTAATGGGCTTTGCATTATTATGGACAATAAGGTCTCTTATGAAAATGACGAAGAAAAATTAAACGGTGAAAAGTATTTGTAACTATTAAGGGGATCTGTCCGTAATTTTCTGGCAAGGCTACCAGTAGATATAAGGCAAATCTGCTGGTATCAGCTAGACGGCGCGCCTGCCCACTCTACTGGTGAAGTTTACTGGCACTTAACGCAGTTATTTGAATACAGATGGATTGGGCCCAACGGTCCTTGGAGATGGCCTGCCCGCTCTCCTGATTTAACGCCGGCCGATTTAATCTCTGGGGGCGTATAAAAAGTCATATGTATGACACAACAGTGCAAAGTATAGGGAATCTTTTAAATAGTGTAATTAGAGGTTTTAGAGATTTGGATCCAAATTAAAAAGAGCTACTACGAATGAGATGAACCGTAGAATTTTGCAGTGCCTTGACCAAGATGGTGGTCACATAGAACATTTATAGTGATCGTATCATTTAAATTCGAATTAATTTTTTTTATTTGTCTTTGTTCAGTTTTTTGTTTATTGTTAGTTTTATGAAATCATATCAATTTTGTTATCTGACTGACAATCACAGCTGCATTTGTTGTGTAGTCTAACGTGTACTCTTTAGAAGAGGAGATTGTTACCTGAAAATGCTAATAACAAGCAACATATTGAAGATAGGTATAGAAAAACTTATATCAAACCGGTGTAGAATTAAATTTAGAACTCGATTTTTAATAAAATAAGGGTGTTCTGTTAAAAAAAAAATTGCCAAGTTGAATATGTCTAAGTTAGTAACTAAATTTAGAACACTCTGTATGACACAGGTAAACTTGAGGCACATAATATGGAAGCTCCCTCCCAGAAGTAACGAAATTCTAAATTCGAGCCTTTTATCTTTAAAATCATGTGGAATGCAAACTATTATAAATAAGGTTGCAAAATCACCGAAATACAGAGAAATCACATCTTTGGAACAGTTGAAGATAGGGATAGGAAATTCTAATATAAATCTTCACAAAATTTTATGGAGAATTCGAATATGCAATAAAAAATGGGGCATTCTATTTAAATTAGCAAAGTTGATGACTACTTTCCGTCTAACCGGTAGTGATGTGACCTTGAAAATATTTTAGAATAAAATACAATTACAAATTGTGACCGCTGCCAAAATTTCAAAATTTAGGATATCAGGGAACTTCTTAAACTTCTAATGCACGGCTATCGTGAAAAAACCTGTATATGAAAATTCAAACTGACCCTAGATGTGGGTTCTAGGGAGTCTAGTTCATGCTCATTTGAAGAAATGTTTCCAAATTCAAAAGTTCAGATATCCTCATTAGTGATTTTTTTTAAAGAAAATTCACTAATAAAAGATTTTTTATTTAATGTCAAACTGTAAAGTTACTTATGTTGCCGTTAACACAGGAAGACGCTATCAGTAGTTAATATTTCCGTGGGTGGTAAGCAAATATTGAGCAATATTTAAATGTCGCCAGTCACTTTTTTAATCCATTATCTCACCACAGGGTAATGCCGTGGGGGGGGGGTGAAAAATACATTCTCAAAAGTAATTTGTATAATACAGGCAACATTAGACCAACGCAAAAACTACATGTTTCAAAACACATAAACACGTACACTTAACAAGAAAATGGCGTGTTTAAGCTAGTGAGATTAATACATTTTGGTGTAATGTTTATATCAAGGTTTCGACTACCTGAAATGTACGAATGCCTCTTGGATAATTTAATAGAGATTAAGTGGTCTGACCGAAGATATTACATGATTCACATAAAACATATTTAATGTAGACCGTAATGCAAATTTAGCTAAGGGTCTCCTGAATTAGCATCTGATGAGTGAATCACTGCAGATGAGACAGCAGATGAGACCCTAGAAGATTGATCGATCGCCTCTAATGCACAAATTATCCAAGTTTATTTACATCCATTAGGATAATTTGCTTTTTTAGCAGACAATATCGTATCGTGATATATTCTGTTATTTATTTATCAATTAAAATAGAAAAGCTGCAATATCTGGGCCACGTGATGAGAGGAGAGAAATATGTATTGTTGCAAAATATTATGCAGGGAAAGATACAGGGAAAGAGAAGCAGGGGAAGAAGACGCATTTTCTAGCTGAATAATCTGAGAAAATGGTACAACTGTAGTTCCGTTGAGTTGTTCAGAGCTGCAGCATCAAAAGTGAGAATAGCCATGATGATAGCTAACCTTCTAAGAGGATACGGCACTTGAAGAAGAAGAAGAAGAAGAATATATATATATATATATATATATATATATATATATATATATATATATATATATATATATATATATATATATATATATATATATATATATATATATATACATATATACATATATATATATATATATATATATATATATATATATATATATATATATATATATATATATATATATATATATATATATATATATATATATATATATATATACACTGCTTCCTGCGCAATGCAACCCGAGGTCACACAGTCATCACACCCACGTATCGTTTGCCACTACAACTCCGCAAACTGGGACGAAATGCGGGATTACTTTTCCTCATTTCCATGGGCGTCTGTCTGCTTCTCTCATCCTGACCCCTCTGATATCTCACAAAACGTCACCGAAATTATCCAAGCTGGCATGGAATTATTTATCCCACGTACACAGAAAACCTCTTAAGCCACTCAAAAGCCCTGGTTCTCTAAATCCTGTGACAAGGCCAGACTTGAAAAGGTCAAAGCTCACAAAACACTTCTACACAATCCCAGTCAAGAAAATCGTCAAGCATTTAACGACGCAAGAAACCGCTATGTCCGCATTCTTTCTGAGGCAAAAAACTCGTTTAATAACCACATCAAAAACAAAGTCCTCTTAAGCTCCAACGGCGGCAAACCCTTTTGGATTCTTGCTAAATCTATTGGGAATAATTTCTGCAAAAGCACGTTCCCACCTCTTGTCTCAGGGGATGAAATTGTTTCTACCGCCCTGGGCAAGGCTGAACTTTTTGCTTCGTTGTTCGCCGGCAATTCTACTCTCAACCCACCTCCAAATGTTCAACCACCAACAGTCCCCAATGTCGCGCATAAAATGACGGATATCATTTTCAAAACCAAAAAGGTACGAAAGATGCTCTTTTCTCTTAATACCAGGAAAGCCTCTGGCCTTGACGAGATCCCAGCAATTGTTCTCAAAAAATGCGCACCAGAGATTGCTCCTGTCCTGACTCGTCTGTTTCAGATATCTTATAATAAAGGCATATTCCCTAGTAACTGGAAAACTGCTCGAGTACAACTGTATCCAATTAATGCAGGAGTTCCTCAAGGTTCAGCTTTAGCCCCTACTTTGTTTCTTCTCCACATCAATGACCTCCTCTCGAGCACATCCAACCCAGTTCACAGCTACGCGGACGACAGCACCCTCCATTCAAATATACAATATTCTAAGCCTGTCCCTTTAGCCCAACTAGATGAGGATCGCAGACTCATGGAGGGTTCTGTCTCCATGGATCTCCAATAAATATTAGACTGGGGAAGTAGAAATCTTGTACAATTCAACCCCACCAAAACTAAGTCTTGCTTTCTTTCTCACAAGAGATACACCAGCACTAGACCCATCACAATGAACAACCAAGTTATTCAAAGTAATGAGTCCTTTTCTCTTGTTGGCATTTCTGTGGATCGAAATCTTAATTGGCACCAACATGTCACAACAATTGCAGAAGCGGCTGCTAAGAAATTAGGTTTCCTCTTCCGGGCTCGCAAATACTTTTCACCAGCTAATCTCTATACCTTATATACTTCACAAATAAGGCGAAACCTTGAATACTGCTCCCACATCTGGGGTGCCGCTGCCGCTTCTACACTCGCTATCCTGGACTCCATTCAAAAGACAGCTATACGTCTCATCGGTGACCCTACTTTCACCCAAAGGCTGCCATCCCTTGCCCACCGACGTGCCGTTGGTGACCTCTCTCTCTTTTATAGATATCTGCACGGGCACTGCTCAGAGGAGCTTTCCTCCATAGTTCCCCCACCTGCCGCCCCCAACAGATCCACTAGGGGAACAGAGCGAATGCACCCCTTTACTGTCCAGGTCACCAGACATAGAACATCTTGTTATGCCCGCTCTTTTGTCCCGAGGACTTCCAAGTTGTGGAATTCCTTGCCGGCACATGTTTTTCCTTCTCGTCCGAGCCTCCAAACCTTTAAGTCCAGAATTAACAAGCTGCCTCTTTCCTTCTTGTCAACACCCACGGTACGATAGTATTTAGGCTGTAAGCCCTCGTGGTGTGTTGTTTGAAATTAAAATATATATATATATATATATATATATATATATATATATATATATATATATATATATATATATATATATATATATATATATTTATACAGTATGAAACACACTTATGGAATAAAATTCATTATTCAGCAAAAAATAGTTTTGTGGAAAATGCTGAGATACGTAAAGTTTAATTTGTCGAACATTATCTTATAATCATAGTTGAAAAAATTAACTCCCACCATTTTAACCCCACCACTTTATCCATTTTTTTTAAATAGCAACCCTACATTTTTTTATCACAATTCGATGGATCACATTTTTCTCAATGCGTAAATAGCCCATATGTATGATCTAATATTACAGTTTTCAATACAGGCTGGAAATTTAATACCGCAATATTGAAACTAAACAGTTTATCCTGAAGTTCAATTTTCGAACATAAACTTAATAAAAACGTCCCTTTCTTATAATACATGTTCAAGATGTTCTCTATTCACTTGCACACAAGGAAATAATCTACTCTGGAATTCTTCACTGGCTCTTATCTTAAATTTCTTACCTTATCTTTTATGTAAAACGTACTTGGTATCATTAATCGTTTCTTATTAACTACCAATTTTTGCCGTGTGAAAGGTGAAATTTACCAGTTCTGTTTTATTTTGTAGTGTATTGTGTTAAATGCGCGGTTTCCTAATAAATTAGTCGTAATTTTGTTCCGATAATTTCAATTAATTTTTGGTCTAATAATGCGATACTTAACTGAAACTCTGCGAACAGAAATATTAATGATGATTGGGTATGGTGATATGTGTAGAACACAGGCACAAGTTGTTAACCTATTTAATTAAAAACATCCAGATTTGTCCCCACTAACTCAAGGAACTGTGTCTAAGATACATTCACAGTTTCGTAATTATGGACACGTTAAAGATATAAAACTCAATATTTTATTGGCTTTTCAAGAAGAACCAACAACTTCTACCCGTTAAGTTGCAAGTTAAAATGATATTAGTCAATCAACAGTTTTAAGGTGTCTCAAAAACGAAAAAATACATCCCTATAAACTACAACACGTTCAAGAGTTGATTGACGATGAGTCTGATAGAAGACTGCAATTTTGTGAACAACTGCTGGACATGTTACATAGAAATGTTATTTCTGCTGCTAATGTTCCGATTTTGATGAAACTTGGTGAGTATCTTCCTTTCACAAGTGGCTTGGGTAGGTTCGTTAGCCGGGAAAATCGGACTAGTTTTTCCCGGAAAATTTTCCGTTTTCTTTCGGAAAATTTTTATATCTCCGGAAATAACAACGCTAGGGCAACCATATTGTATACGAGGGTTTATATCATAAAAAGAAAACCATGCACCAAAATTTGAATATCTACGTTAAAATAAAATAAAAAGTTATACGCTTTTAAGTTTTTCTTCTTAAAACGTCAAAAAAGTCGCGATTCGAAACGTCAAAATTGACATGTTCTAGATAGAGTACCTAAATGAATACCGCTATGCAGTATAAATATCGTAAGAAGTTAGGAAGCCTTGAGTTTCAGCTACAATCTTCATTGTTCTTTATTTTATTAACCTATTTGCTGAAAATTTATTTAAAATAAATCCTTTATGTGAATCTTTGTAACAGTTTCAGTTATTTATTCAATTATGATAATCAGATTACGCTATTATTTAACCTTTTTTTTTTCAATTGGAAAAAGTGGAAGTTTTTTATGGAGAAACAGTGTTGGTAATGAGTTTCTCCTTTCTATGAACTTCTGTAAGGTGAGTTTTTACAGCTTACATTTCTAGCTCCGTTTTTCTTTTGGTCTCTTAACTGTATTGTGGAGTTAAGATCACAGCATTTGTCCGATGGTTAATGCATAATGGGGTTTATCTAAGCATTTTTCTGATTTTTTTTTTCAAAAAACGAACAATACGCTAATCTGCTAATTTACCTATAAATGTTATTAGGAACACCGATAACTCAACAAGTAATAGGCCGATTTGAATAAATTTGGTGAATACCTTCCTTTTGCAAGTGGCTTGGATAAGTTCGTTAGCCAGTAAAATCAGCTCAGGTTTTCCTGGAAAATTTTATGTTTTCTTTAGGAAAAAATTTATATCTCCGGAAATAACACAGTAAAGGCAACGAAAATTGGTATGCCGGTTTATGCCATTATAGGTAAATTACACACCAAAACCTACCTATCTAAGTTAAAAGACAAAAAAGTTAGAGGCATTTAAAGAAAAATAAATTGAAGTTTTCCTCAAAACGTCAGAATCGCGATTTAAAAACGTCAAAATTGGCAACATTTAGAGAAAGAACTTGAAACTAATACGGGCTATGGAAAGAAAATGTCTCAAGAAGAATGTTTTACAAACCCTGAAGTCTTACCTTCAACCGTCATTCTCCTCCATTTTACTAAAATATTTCCAGAAAATTTATTTCAAATAGACCCTCTCTCTGATGTTTTGCAGTAGTCTTAGCTATAGAGTTTATCGTTTAGTGGTATATAATTTTGATCGAATTTTCGTAAAAAATTGTATACATTAATTATAGGGTGTCTTGAGCTAAATCTTACAAAAATATTTCTATAATCACTTATGTTATTGCATTTTTGCATTTTCCATTGGAATATAATGCATGTTTGTCAGAAAATAAATTCGGGACGCAGCAAGTGCGTTATGGTAGCGAATTTTTATTAAATGCTTCAAATTAAAATAGCTCAATTTGCTATTAACCTATAAGGCTGACCAAGAAAGCAGTTTTTTCGGGAACACTTTAAGTTTACTTTCGGAAATGTGTGTACATTTTCAAACAATACAGTTATTTTGATGAAACATGGCACATTGTTTATACTATATAGGTTATACTGGTAACCAAATTTGATGCCTGCTTTCATAAAAAAGAACACACATATTTCCTATTAAAAATGAATTATGAAAATTCACTACCACAATGCACTTGCTGCGTCCAGACTTTTTTTACTTCGTTTATTTTCAAGAAAAGATTATTGTTTTCGTTCCTGCTACAGGTAACTGAAAAATAACTAATACCTTCAAAAAGTACGCTGAATACGCTTTCCAAAACTATGTCGCATGACCCATGTCGCTATTTAAGAACTTAAAGGGTTGGGACCCTTCAAAAAGGCGGTGCTCAAAAAAATGTCGATAATGCCATCAAATAGTCGCAAATAATCTGTTATACAATTCCGCATGTTTTGAGTCGAATACCTTTTTACGTTTAAAAATTATGGCCTTTTTTCGTTATTTATGCGAGTTATATTATATCATAACGGCTTGTCATCACAGTGTAAGGCACACGTGTTGTTATTCCATCTAGGATTCTTAGTATTGTATGATAACATTTATAGTAGAGGGAATTATTATGCATTAAAATAATTAGATTCTAGTTTAGTTTATAGCCAGCTTTTGTTGTGTAAACTCTTGCTTCAGAATAATAAAGTTTTTTAAAAGAAGTTCTCTGAACTTAAATACATTTGTTGCGTAACCCTGTATCATTAAAAGTGTTTATTACTTCTTTGAATATTCACTACCATAAAGCGCTCGCTGCGACTGGACTTTTTCATAAAACTGATAATATCAGCGGTTCCTTTGGTGCTAATTTCTTCTTGCCCAGCACTTTTCTGCAGCTGCCTTTTCCGCATGCCATTTCTGTCCACGCAGATGTTCAGTCGTTGGAATTTCCCTGATTAGTTTTTCTTTAAATTTTTCCAATTGCATGTCATAAAATTGTTGTAAAATTAGGTAAAGCGCTCAAGGGCAACTCTGCTTAAAGGATGTACTTGCTTCTCCACAATCATTTATTCAAATATGTATGAAGATTAATTATATACATGGCAACCAACAATTTCCCTTATTAGAACCATTGCCGTTGCCAACTAATGCGTCTTGCCTTTTTTATGATACAAAAACCATGTAACCAACAGGCATTACCATGTTCTTTAACAAGGCATTTCCGGTTTATATATTAACAAGTTTTGTACATAGCTAGGGTGGTATTTCAGTCGAGATATCTAGAGACCGGAATGTGGGGATGCTTGTCAGATAATTTGGAGAGATTAGGCTCTTTGGTTGATGCTCAAAGGATTCATGTAGAACATGGTTAAATGTATAAATTGTATAACGCATTATCTGTAGAATGAAGCGGAATTCCTACAACTCACTGATCGATAACTGTCTGGATTGATGCGGGCTAGACTAAGCGATATCATGTATGTTTCACCTCTATTTTGGTTAATATAATAGATTTGCTTAGTCATCTAGGTAATTTGATGGCATCTTGTGATATCCACCTGATAACTTCCATATTAAAAATTCATAACGTAGCAAATGTTCTATGGAATTGCGTAAAACGTTTTTTAAGTCGTTTATTATGGTACAGAATTTTCGTGAAAATATTTTTTACTGTAGTAAATTTGTAAATTTTTGTCGATAACTTTTTTTGTCGTAAATCGATTCTTTTCAAAAATGTGGTGCACACGTATATAATATCACTCTGTATTTATGTTGCAAATTTGACATGGATCTATCTAAATTTAAAGGCCGAAGCTGCCCTTGACCAACAGATAAGGGCTCATAACTTGTTTACTTGAATCTTTATCTCAAATCTAACAATACACGATTAAAGGGAATTATAAAATCTTAAAAAAAGGTCATCTTCTTGCATTACGATAAAATTAACCGTTCTCGAGAAAAACGTTGTTAAGAATTTACTGGTATGATTGAATACGAAATAACCTAATCTCATTTTCAATATCAACGTAGCGTGCTTTGAAAACATTATCTGTCAACAAGATCATGTGGCGTTAGTTTTGACAGATAATAGTTTGTTGTGATTTTGCTTGCGGAATAGTTGAGATTAATTATAAAATACGATGAATAATAATTATTCTTACGTTGAACTACGTGACATACATTATTATTATGGTATAGCTGGCGGCAATGTCCTTGCTGCAAGACGTTTGTATGCTGAAGCGTTTTCAAATAGAAGGGTACTACAATCCCGAATGTTCAGTAATATCTATCGAAGACTGGGAGAATTCGGATCATTTATAAGTACATTTCAAGATGTTGGCCGTCAGCGAAATACTCGAACTCCTGGAGCAGAAGTCCGTGTACTAAATGCAATCGAGAATAATTCCAACTTAACTGTACGGTTAGTCTCTACTTAGGAGAGTATTCCGAAAAGTTCTGTGCATGAAATTCTCAAAGAGCAGCTTTTTCATCCTTACCATTACCAGAAAGTTCAAGCTATATCTCCTGAAGATCCGGAAGCTCGCGTGAATTTGTGCAATATAATTCGAAATCTACATAACAACGATCACAGTTTTATATCATCGCTTCTCTTCACAGATGAAGCTAGATTTGGACATGACGGTTTGATCAACCTTCATAATGAGCATTATTGGTCCAATGAGAATCCTCACTTGGCGATAGAACGCGGGTTCCAGAATAAGTTTTCTGTTAATGTGTGGGCGGGAATTTTATGATACCACTTAATTGGGCCACATTTCTTCCCTCAAAGACTCAACGGTGAGATATACTTAAATTTTTAAGAAACCAGTTATCCACTCTATTGGATGATGTACCCCTCCCATCAAGAAATACAATGTGGCTGCTGCAGGACGGCGCGCCGCCACATTTTAGTACAGCGGTGAGGGAATTTCTTAATGAAACATTTCCTGAGAGATGGATAGGACGCGGTGGGTTCGTGCAGTGGGCTCCTAGATCGGCTGATTTTAATCCAATGGATTTTTTCTTTTGGGGTTACCTAAGATCTCTTGTATACAGGAGTCCAATTCAAAACGTTAAAGATCTCAAGCAAAGAATTATTGATAACTGTGAGGTAATCAGGCAAAAAGACGGAATATTTGCTAGAGTTCGTCGGAATTTCCTAAGAAGAATTGATTTATTTGTTGAGATGGAAGAACATCACTTTGAAACTTTGTTATAATATTTAATTGTTATGATTTTTAATAAATTATTGTTATAATGTTTAAATGTTGCAAGTTCTAGTAAGTATTAAAAAAATGAGGCCCTGTAAAATCGTTATTGCTGATAATTTTATAGTAGTAATAATAATAAAAATATAACACATTATTTGTCAAAACATGTGACATATTTTTTCCCGAGGCAATTACCACGACTGTTTTCAAAGCACACGCTATTAACATTGACATTTGGATGCAGTGATTTCGTATTCAATCAATACCAGCAAAAATTTTGAAGAACATTTTTCTCGAAAACGGTTAATTTTATCGTAATGCAACAAGATGACCTTTTTTAAGATTTTATAATTCCCTTTAATCGTCTTTGTTGAAATGGAGATAAGATTCAAGCAAAAAAGTTATGAGTCCTTATCTGTTGGTCAATGGCAGCTTCGGCCTTTAAATTTAGGTAGATCCATGTCAAATTTGCAACATAAATACAGAGTGATGTTATATACGTGTGCACTAAATTTGAAACGAATCGATTGACGACAAAAAAAAAGTTATCGAAAAAAAAATTTTTTTTGGACACTCTATAACTCCGTTTTTTTAGTTTTCGAAACACTATTATAGGAACTTTGTGCATTAATTCTTTCAGTAGAATAACCCCCTGAATTTTTTGCTTACAATTTCCGGACACCTGTATATATAGAATATCTCCTTAAAGGCCTGTACAAAATGCTAGGACAGATTCCTTAGGCTAAAATATGAGGACCTAGCCTAATTTACCTCAGTCCAAAACTTGATAGTTTTCGAAATACAGGGTGTCAAATTTATTATTTGTTGAAACTCTTTTTTCATATATCTATCTTAGTGATAACAGTATTTGCAGGAAATTTGGTACGTAGATGTTTTTTAGGATGAGCAATCCATGTTTGATCATAGTTTTGATGTACCTTGCAGAGGGCGCCACCAGCAGCCCTTTGTCTACATTTAAAGCTCAATAACTTTTTTCTGCCTCGGTATATCAAATTTCTTATCAAAATTTTTATTACCTGATATGTTATCTTAGAGAAAGGTATAGCCGTTTCTATGATAATCGAATTTAAGTGTTTCATTGCGTTCTAAAATTCATCATAGGAATGACAAAACATTATTAAGTATTGTCATTAGTTACAAAGTAGTACTGTCAAATAATTAAATCTGACAAGTTATCACTGTAGTTGTAAAAGTTATTATCATGCAGTGACCATTTTACGGTTAGATGCAGAGATTATGGATCAGGTGCACTTCAAATTTCTCCGCAGAATTATTCTTTGTGCAGACGAAAACAAGGATCACTTTGAACATAAATTTAGAGTGTTATACAACAATTAATAATTTAATATAAGTTGGCTGTTTTGGTTTGTTATTGACTTTGTATCCTACTCCTCTTGTTCTTTGCCGGTAAAGTTTTAGTGTTGTTAGTCGTTGGTCCTTGAACATGCCCAATGTAAATTTCAAGTGTTGTTGGTCGGTTGGTCCTTAAACGTGCTCTAAACTTCTTGGACCAGTCCTAAGATTGGATAAAGTGTGTTGTCGTTCCTCTGATGAATTTATAACGCAATGAAACACCTAATTCGATTATGACAGAAACGGCTCCTCAAATAAAAATCTTTAAGATATACCTTTTTTAAACAGAGCATATCAGGTAATGAAAATTTCTGATAATAAATTTGATATACCGACGCAGAAGAAAGTTATTGAGCTTTAAATGTAAGCAATGGACTGCTGGTGGTGCCTTCTGCAAGGTACATCAAAACTATGATCAAGCGTGGATTGCTCATCTCGAAAAACCTCTACATACCAAATTTCATAAAAATTCTGTTATTACTAAGATGTTTTCAACAAATAATAACTTCGACACCCTCTATTTCGAAAACTATCAACTTTTGGACTCAGGTAAATTAGGCTAAGTCCTCATATTTTAGCCTAAGGAATCTATCGTAGCATGTTGTACATACCTTTAAGAGACACCTGTATATATATATATATATATATATATATATATATATATATATATATATATATATATATATATATATATATATATATATATATATATACATGTATCACACCGATAAGTCAACAAATAATGGGCCAATTTTTATGAAATAAAGCACGTACTTTTCTTTTGTAAGTGGCTTGGATAAGTTTGTTAGCCATGAAAATCGGACCAGGTCTTCTGGGAAAATTTTTAGTTTTCTTTAGGAAAAAAATGTTATCTCCGAAAATATCAAAGCTATGGTAACCAACTTTAATATGCAACTGCATATTATAAAATGTGAACTACGTGTACGAAAATTTTGGTACACACGTTAAAAAGAAAAAGAGTTATAAGCATTTAAAAAGAAAATTGGTGCCACTGATGATCAGAGAAACGCACAGGGCCAAAATATTGTGTGTTAAATAAAATCTACTCAATATTACAGACAAAAACCATCTTTTATGTTGTTTATTGTTTGCAAAAACTGGATGGGTTGACTAAATCAAAACCATCCAAGCAATTAATAAGGAAAAATACCTGCCATATTTTAATTTGACAGGTACATTCCCTCTGTAAATAATTAATTTTTTTCTGAGAAACTTTTGTAACTTTAATGAAATTTGTAACACCATTCTTTTACAGACACTTGCAGTACTTACGTATTATATCTAAGATAAAATTTTAATTTTTTAGCTTCATATAAAACTGAATTTTTTTCAAATAATCGCTAACTGAGACTCTAAAACCGCTCTCCAAGGTCCATTTAAATTTAAAGAATTAGTTTTAATAGTATATCTTACTAATAGTGTACAATTCTTATGAAAATTCACTACTATAACGCACTTGCTGCGTCCCGAAGTTTTTTCTTTCTCTAACGTCGTTCTATTTTTGCGTCTATGGCCAATCACCGACGCCAGGGAGCAGTTTCACTGTACTATCCTTCAAAATTTACTTAACCTCTGTCTTTCTGTAAGGAGGGAAGGGATCTTTAACGTGCCCAACATCGCATTGTACACGGTACCGATAGCTTTAAGCGCGTTCCGGGCGAAACGTGCAGACATTCAACATGCTCAAACACAATAGAGCTGCGTCCTGCTTGCTGCAAGTTCCTTAATTCTAAAAAACAAAAACTACGAAGGTGTCATTTCTTCTCCTTTATAACACGAATCAATTATTGACTTATTTACTCGACATCAGTATCGCTGTTGTTCCCAATTTAGAGCAAACTATGTAGGTAATATATGAGGAAAACAACCCCTGTTTACAAACTTGTTTGAAAGTTATGCAATCGCTTCCTGGTAACTTTCGTACTATTTCTGTTGAAAGTTGCGGAACTTATTGGAATATGCTCCCCGCATAAATAAACTTAAATAGGGCAATGCCTGTTGTTTTCGTAAAATGAAACCATGTTTTCTGCTGATCTGTAAAGTCACATATTTTTTGTTTTATGTTACTGCTTTGTCAGGTTGTCATGTTAACATTTTGCCGTGGGCAGAGTTTTTACTCAAAATGGAATTTCATTAAATATTTTCATGAGTATGTAACAAAAAGGATGTATTTACTTAAGCCATGCGAATTCCAATTAGATAGATTCAAACGTTGCTTTATTTTTTGCAATATTTTTTATTAAAAAAGTAAGTGCGTAAATTGTTGTTAGATTTGCAATACATAACGTATCCTACTATATGCTATTAGCCGTATTAACCTCACATCCCTTCTCCTCAAGACCATGGAGAAGGCATTAGATCGACACATTAGAAGCGAAACCCTCACAAGAAAACCGCTCCATGTACAACAATTCGCTTATCAGGCGGTCAACTCTACATTAGATGCCGTACACTGTTTAGTAATGGGTATAGAAAAAACTTTTAGAGACAAAGAGGTAGCCCTCAGGCCATTCATTGACATAAAGGGTGTCTTAGACAACACCTCATATCAATCCTTTAAACGGCCCCTACAAGAAAGGGAAGTAGATAATCTCTATACCTTGTGTACTTCACAAATAAGACCAAACCTCGAATACTGCTCCCACATCTGGGGTGCTGCTGCCGCTGCTACACTCGCTATCCTAGACTCCATTCAGAGAGATATACGTCTCATCGGTGACCCTACCCTCACCTAAAGGCTGCCATCCCTAGCACTCTCACTTGTAAGTGCTCTCACCAGTGTTTGTAGGAGTATAGATTTATATATATATATATATATATATATATATATATATATATATATATATATATATATATAACAACTCTTGGGATTCCTAAGGAGTTTCTTCCTTTTCTGGTGTCGTACCGATGTTGGCAGTGGTTACAGGAACTAATAACCCTCTTCTGGTGCACTAGAAGTTAAAGGCAATATAGTTGTCTAACATCTATAAGTTGCGACTCATTGTATAAACTATCTGCTGGAAGCACATATGTTCTGCCCAACATTATCCAAATTATACATTTTTGAACCACCTCCAGTTTCCTCAAATAATTATTTGTCACCCCGCCCCACGCCACAGTACCGTACGAAAGATGACTTTGAGCTAATACATTATATACTTTTCTCAAACACGATATATTCAAGATATTAAAAAAAAATTAGACAATGGAACAGTTCACGAATTCTCTTGGCAATGTACGATACACGAACGTCCCACCAAAGACGACTGTCAAGCCTCACACCCAGACATCTAACACTATTTGTAGCCTAAAGATAAACCTTTAGACTAAAAACTGATCTCACCAAAAGAAGGAAGATTATTACTGTAACTTGAGAACAGTAAGTAGAGATGGGCGGTTCTGGGGCCACCCCATAGCCCCATCGCTAATACGCATGCATGTCACGTCACAGCAACAAAACAAGGGTGGATGTATAAAGTGTGACAAGAGGTCTAACTTGATATGACGTAATATAAGATGGCGGCTAAGATGGCGGTTGTTTACATGGAAATAAGAAGAATTTTACGGCAAAGTGATAAAAAATAACGGTTGGATAGAGTATGACAAGAGATCTAGAATGCCATGGCGCAATCCAAGATGACGGACCTACATTGAAAAATATGGAGAATCTAAAATACAAAAAGCGGTACGCAGCAAGTGCGTTATGCTAATGAATTTTTATTAAATGCTTCAAACTTGTATAACTCAATTCTCTATAAACCTAGAAAATTGAATCTCGGTACGTAGTAAGGCCTTTCTCAAGGCAACACATTCACCAAATCTCATTAAAATAAGTTTGTAATTTTCGGAGAAAAAACTTTCTTCGGAATAAAATTCAAAATTTGAAAAACTCAATTTTCTATAAACTTAGAAAGTTTAATTTTGGTACGTAGTAAGATCTTTCACAAGGAAATATATCCACCAAATTTAATTAAAATATCTTTCTAATTTTCGGAGAACATTTTTTTTTTTTTTAAACCCAAAATTTTCCCGGAAAACCTTGTCCGATTTTCCTGCTAACAAACTGTTTCAAGCGACTGAAAATAGAAAGTCACTCGCCGATTTTCATCGAAATCGGTTAATTATTTTTTGAGTTATCGGTTGGATACATTTATATATATATATATATATATATATATATATATATATATATATATATATATATATATATATATATATATATATATATATATATATATATATATATATAAACATACAAATTTAAACTGACCCCGGATATTGGTTCTAGGGGTCCTATTTCGCGCTCATCTGAAAAAAATTTTGCAAAGTCTCACCATGGATACATCTCGATTAGTGAATCCTTTTTAATAAAAAGTCACTGAAAGGTGTCTGATATGAACATTATCTAAAAGAGGATCCGACATTATGATTGCACTTACAACTATAAAAAATCAAGCGGTTAGCGCATGAGCACGCCAACTTTTTTATTTGTCAACCTGGACGCCTATATGTGGGGTATCGCCGTATTCGTCTCAATGAGTAGAGTTCAAATATGTAAAACTATTCTGGGTAGTATAGATGCGGCCCCCATCGTACGCTCCGTATGCTAGGGAACCAGGAAGTAGCATGCCGAATGCCGGTAGCAAGATGCTAGCTGCAAGATGTTAGGGTGCTGATTGCAGCAAGATTCTATGGTGCTGGGAACAAGATGCTAGGGTGCTGGCAGCAAGGTGATAGGATGCTGGCAGCAAGATGCTAGGGTGATCAAGATGCTAGCAGCAAGAGCAAGATGCAAGATGCTAAATGTTGAATGCTGCTAGTAAGATGCTAGGGTCCTAGCAGCAAGACTATGGTGCTCGCAACAAGATACTGGCAACAGAGCGCCAGCAGCAAAATTCTAGCTGTATGGTGCTGGCTTCAAGATGGTCGCTTCTGTCAGTGTTCGCATTATGAATCCTGATTTCTTGTCATAGTTCACGTTGACCTCGTTTTTTTCATTCCCCGTCAATGTTCGCTGTAACCGCATTAGACTGATATCAATTATAATTTTCGGGCAGAGCTCGTAGGCGAGAGGTTTTGAGATAATAAACGCTTGTTAGTGAATGTTTTCCGTGTGGTTAACCCACAAGTATTTAGAAATATGCAGTATAACAGCGAGTTATAGAATACAAGTAAAAATAGAATATATCATGAAGAAAATAGCGCAACACCAAAGTCAGTGCTCAGGTTTTCTAGGAAAATTTTGCGTTTTCTTCCGGAAAATATTTATATTTCTGGAAATAACAATATTGGGTCAACCAAATTTGGTACGCGAGATAAATGTACCACCAACAATGAGCCATTGTACCACAAAGTCGCCTTCCCATGAACAGAATAGCCGAGTCAGCAGGAGTATAGAAAGCGCCTTAAAATAAGCTGATGTGCAAACTTTGGACGACGCAGTAAACAGAAGACCACACGTGGGAAACAGAGTAAGCGAAACCCAAAGTCACCTCGGGAAGACAATAGTGCCACTCCCGGAGTAGACTGAACGCCTGCATAGCGTTGTTCATTCTTCTTTCCAAGTTAAGCCAGGCACATCGTGTGCTAACCTTTTTCATATCACACTTATGTTGATATTTATAATTTATATTTTTATTATTATTGTATTAAGTAGTCATTTTGTAAAGTGGTGAATAAATTGTTTTTAAAAATTCAAACGCCTTAACCGTAAAGTTAGGTCGCGTGTTTGAATCACAAAGCGTAAACAATGTACCAAAATTTATGTCTGTTAGTTGAAAGAAAAAAAAGCTTGGCATTTAAAGAGAAAAGATTGAGGTTTTCCTGAAAACGTCACGATTTGAAACGTCAAAGTTGGCAACATTTAGGCAAGGAAACTAAAACCAGTACGGGCTATTTATAGAAAATGTCACAAGAAGAGTGTTTTGTGAACACTTAAGTTTCAGTTTCACCCATCATTGTCCTTCATTTCACATAAATATTTCCAGAAAATTCATTTCAAATATACCCTTCCTCTGATGCTTTGGCAGTATTTTTAGTTAAGTTTATGATTTAATGGTCTATAATTTTTAGCTAACTTTCGTGGAAAAAATTCGTTAATGAGGAGACCGCGATTTTTGAATATAGAAAGGATTTCTTCAAATGAATGCAAACTAGGCCCCCCCAGAATCCATATCCGGAGTTAGTTTAAGTTTTTAGCTGTTTACATATATACAGAGTGACGCATTCCTACGGTAAAGCTCAATATGTTCGTTATTATACAAGATGCGAGAAAAAAGTGCATTGTATAAAATTATTTTTACAATCACATGGCCCATCCAATTTTTTAACATGCTTATATTATTGCATTTTTGCATTTTTGATCGAAATATAATGCACGTTTATAAGAACAAAAATTCTAAACACAGTAAGTGCGTTTTGGTAGCGAAGTTTTATTAAATGCTTCAAATTTCAATAACTCAATTTGCTATGAATCTAAGGTTTGTTGGCTAGGAAACTAGTTTTATCGGAAACATTTTAGGTTAATTTTCAAAAAATTTGTGTACATTTCCAAACAATAAAGTTATTTTGACAAAATATGATACATTGTTTCTACTATACAGGTTATACCGGTAACCAAATTTGACGCCTGCTGGCATTTTAGAAAAACATATTTGCCATTAAAAACATTTTTAAGAAAATTAACAGAACCTCGGTGGTTCAGGGGTAAGAACGTGTGCCTCTGAACCGAAGGGTACTGGGTTCGATCCCAGGGTACTCCTTTCACTTTTTCAGTACAAACTGTAAAATTAACATCAACCGAGGTTCTGTCATTGTATTTGAGCAAGTTGAATGTCTGCACGTTCTGCCCTTCGGAGGGGGCGTAAAGCCGCCGGTCCCGTGTCCATGCGATGTTGGGCACGTTAAAGATCCCTACCCTCCTTACAGAAAGGCAGGGGTTCGGCAACATTTCCAGTATAGTGAGGTGAAACTGCTCCCTGGCGTCGGTGATTGGCCATAGTCGCGGAAATAGGCCGACGTTAAAGAAACAAAACACACACACGAAAATTAACTTCCATAACGCAATTGCTGCGTCCAGACTTTTTTTAACAATAAAGTTATTTTGATAAAATATGGTATTATGGCTAGTTAATAGATTACACTGTTAACCAAATTTGATGACTCATAGGAAAAATATATTTGGAATTATAGACATTTTTATAAAAATTCACTTTCATAATGTACTTACTGCGTCCAGACTTGTTTCTGTGTTTTGATATACACACAACAGCATTCAAAGCTTTTTTTTCCTTTTTCTTTGTGATGTCTTCGACATTAATTTTATACGACCTTGTCTAATACGAGCGTAGTAGTAAACGTTGGTTTTCTAAAATGTTACAATGCACTTAAGTCCCTTCAAGTGTTATTATCCCACAAAAAAAGCGTCCGTCAAAGAAGGTCTAATTAAGTTGAAGTTCGCTGTAAGCTACAATTCGTCGTTGCTCTCAATTTTTTATCTGTCCCCATTTAAAAATTTTTGCCTTTTACAATTTGTTTGTATGGTATCCGTACAAATTAAAATTTTTAAAAATCTAATGAAAATCATTAACCTCGTCGATTATTATTTCAAGGCGCTCTTCATATTTTGCCAGTAAATTCAATTTATAAGATAGAAAATATAGACGAAAAAATAACAGTATTGAGAATAAATAAATAACTTATTTATTCTCAATACTGTTATTTTTATAATTATAATAAATTCTCTAAAAGAACGCGAACTAAATCACATATTTTGGGTCAGTTTCAGTTTTTGTGTTTATATATGTATATATATATATATATATATATATATATATATATATATATATATATATATATATATATATATATATATATATATATATATATATATGTTTCGAAAGATTTCCGCGATCTTTAATGTGAGACATAATTGGTTCTCGAGTTGAACCGAGTCCAGAATTTATGAAAAAACGACGTTTCGGCTCCTGTTTTGGAGCCATTTATAAGAGGCAAAAGAAATATTACGATACATTAAAGGTGTCACTGACAATATCAGCCTAATTTTTAGAACTCATAATATCAAAACCATATTCACGACAGAGCAAAAACTGTTAAATCTGATAAAAACTCTCAAGGAAACGATTCCAAACGAATCCCACGGGGTTTACGAAATTCCTTGTTTCGACTGGACAAACAAATAGACGCATCCACAATAGAATATATGAACACACCCTTGCAGTTAAAAAATACGGCCCCTATCGGCGCTGACCATGCATCATATTCATACAGGACACAAAAGAGACTTCGATAATGCCAAAACAATAGCCCCGGGTTACAACTTAAAAACCAGAATTATCCGCGAAGTGATCGAGATCGAAAAACGTCCCGGTTGATTAAATAAAAGAGATGATGGTCTTCGCCTTCCGATTACTTGTAAACCTATTATATCTTCATTACAAACACACAAAAAGACAATAAATTCAATAGACAATTATATTTCCCCATTACCTGACTCAACGAATACCTGCAATCTTCTTAATCCTTAAAGTACCGTAAGGAAAGCCCCTGACTCAACAAATACCTGCAATCCTCTTAATCCTTTAAGTACTGTGACGAGAGCCCCTGACTTAATTGACCGTTACCCGACTAATTTCACTGATAACGAATCAGGTAGAGAAACGGTACATACAACACAAGACTAGCGTTCAACACATTGAGACCTTAGAGACGATCTCCGGCGAGATTTGGGGAGTAAGCAGTAGGCAGTAGGCCCCGTAATCGAGCTACAACAACCCAACCCACCTTTGGCCACCGCTCTAAGGAGTAGGAATATTGAGGCCTTAGAGTTCATGTCCATTACATATTTCTCTTACCTCTTGAAAATTGCTCCAAATAAGGAGCCGAAACGTCGAGTTTTCGTACATTCTGGACACGGTTCAACCAGAGAATCAATATGTATCATATATATATATATATATATATATATATATATATATATATATATATATATATATATATATATATATATATATATATATATATATATATATATATTGTCACGGGGTGACTAATCTTGAAGGGATTATATAGCTCGATAATAAACCGCAATAATAAATAATAATAATAATAATAATAACAGTTTATTGGGCAATAATTACAATAAATCAGACTACAAATAATGTGCAGTTAATAAAACAATCAAGAATCCAATAAACAAATCCTCCCACAAAAGTATTTTTATACTTGTGCGTGGGTTGACAGTACATGAATATTACTAGACTGCAAACTAAACATTGCTACATCATATCACAATCTATACATACACATGCATACACTGAGGTACACCTCCATCCATACCCACCCACATGCACGCACACACACACATCCACACAATCCCAAACACTCGCACACACACATCTGTGCATACCTACCCATACTTTACTGACCTCTTATATATCCTCACAGGCGCATGACCACATGTACACCTATCTGCGCTTACACACCTGCACCTCCTCATCGCATATACGCACACGCGCTCACACACACACACTCACACACACACGCGCGCGCACACCTCTTTTCACCCACTGAGAAATGCTGTCTGTGTACCGAGACACTACCCAAGCAAGTGAAACAGCAAACATTCTCCAACAAATGCAGTGGCAGGCCATTTACAAGTCACTGTTGGTCACTCTGTGTTGTACCAGTTTTTGAAGTCCACCATTTGATGTGCTCTCAATCTGGGCATTTCTCCAATCCAACTCGCCACTCCCTTAGCAAACAAAGCCCTTGACATATTTGTCCGCTTCAGGTGCCTGGGCACCTCGTTAAATATCCTGGGACCTAGATAAACAAAACTGCGCTGGCCTATTGTCTTTGCACATTTGGGTACATATGCGCCTTCATCTCTACTTCTCGTCGCGTATTCGTGGTTTATGGGAGGTAGCAAATAAGAACATTTTGAGCAAAACACCAGCAACCACTTCACAAAGAGTTGCCGACAATCAAAAATCCCAGACTCTTTAAAAAGAAGATCTGTAGGATAGGTTATTTCCCTGTTAAAGATTACCTTTATCAGCCACTTCTGAACTATCTCTAGCTGCGTGTAATAATTTTTCGTAACTCCACCCCAGGCTATTATTCCGTATGCTAACAGGGGCTGAACTAATGCATCATACATAACTAACAATTGTCGCCTGCTAACCAAATCTCTGAAAAATTTAAATGTTGGTATCAGCGATCTGAGTTTTTTCTTCAGCGTTTCTGTATGTCTGTTCCACCTCAAACCAGAGTCTATCTCTATTCCTAAGTATTTCACCGAATTTGTCGCTTTTATTTCTATAACCTGGTCTTGTGTTTCCACCACTATCCCATTATAATTTGGTCCGTATCTTTCAAAGTGCCTGAAAAACATAATACTGGTTTTCTCAAAATTTATTGTCAATTTCTTTTCATCACAATAATACATTATTTCCTTAAAATCTTCCTGTATTACATCCCTCAAACTAAGCCAAGTTTCCCCGGAATATACGAGTGCCGTGTCATCTGCGTAGCTAATGATTTTCCCCCTCGTTTCTATATCAAACAGATCACTCATGTATAAGTTGAAAAGAATGGGACCCAATACCGTTCCCTGCGGAACACCACACCTAACCTCCCTAGGCTGACTCAAGACCTCGCCCACAGCCACACTCTGCAGTCTTCCAGTTAGGTAGCTTTTCAACAAAGTATGAACTGGTCCCCTGAAACCCAATCTCCACATTGTATCCAGTAATTCATCGTGACAAACAGTATCAAATGCCTTGGTCAGATCCACAAACACACTCGCCACTGGAACTCCCAAATCCATTTTACCATATATGTGTCCAATCAAATCGGCAATGGCGTCCTGTGTTGACTTATTTTCTCTAAACCCATACTGCTTTTCCGAAAGTAGATGATATTTTTCTGCAAAGGCTGCGATTCTGATTTTCAATATTTTCTCAAATATTTTAGCAAAATTTGACATAAGCGAGATTGGCCGATAATTACATAGTTTTGACCTGTCGCCGGCCTTATGCATGGGTTTAATTATACTTCTCTTTAATGCTGTTGGAAAGAAACCCTGCTCCATGCAAGCGTTTAGAAGGTAGGTTAATGGATGCACTATACTCTTTCCGATTTGTCGCAGCATGCGCGCCTGTATCCCATCTGACCCAGGTGCCTTACGTACCTTTAATTTTGAGATTATTTTCTCTACTTCGTCCTCTGAAGTCAGCTCTAGATACATTGTAGAGCTATTTTGTCTCCGCCGAAGAGATCTCCGATTTCTTATAGTGATATCGTTTGCTAACCTCTCACCCACAGATGTAAAATAGGAACAAAAAGCTTCCGAGACATCCGCATCTCCCGTTGCCAAATTACCATCTTCTGTTTCCATCTCTGTCACTTCAAATCTGGGTTCCCTTTTCCCCTTTATGTCATTTATGCACTTCCACATATGAATTGAGCCGCTGCTGCCGTCCTGTATTTTGCTACGGTAGTAGTCGTTCTTTGCTCTGTTTATGACTGAATTTAGTTTATTTCTAAATCTCTTATACGTTTCAGCCTTTGCCTGATTGCTGGGTTCAGCCACGCTATCCCTATGTAACCGATTTTTTGCATGTATCGAATTTATTATGCCATTCGTAATCCACGGATTTCTCCTCCGTTTTGAATGTGGGACCTTCACAACTCTAGTATTCTTTTTCCTGTAATATTCTATTTGCCCTATAAAGGAGGCAAAAGCAGCGTCTATGTTACTTTTCCCATATACTGATATCCAGGATTCCTGCTCCAAATCACTATTCAGTCCTAGGTAATCTGTGTATGTTCTGGAATCAATCGCAATTTTATGGTTTCCGGGCGACCCGTCCAGTAAATCGACCTTCACCAACACTGGAAAATGATCTGTAATATCGTACTGTAATATCAACGATGCTAGTGGGACATACCGGAGAGAAGAAGAAACAAAAATATGATCTATGCAGGTCTTACTATTCTCCTCTATTCTAGTATAGTCATTTATAGCAGATCTATATCCAAATTCACTCAATATGTTTAGATACTCATCAACACACTCATTATCCTGTTGAAGAATGTTCAAGTTTATATCACCCACTATGAATTCGAGGTCATTTTTACCCCTCTGGCTCGCCAGAAAGTTGTACAGATTGGCATTAAAAGTTCGAACACACGTTGATGGCGATCTGTACGCAGCCACAACTTGAATGTCTCTATCTCCATATTTTATCCTCAATTTCAAGATCTTCGTTACTCCCAAGTCAACAATCTGATGATCAGCCTGCAAATTATCCCTCACATACACCACCACACCATCATTCCTATTCAAGTCTCCACCATTGTAATAAACGTTATACGAAGGCATCTTGAACAGGGTCACATCATCAATCCTGAAGGTTTCTGTTAGAACCACCACATCAAAATCATACTCAAGTGCTGCCAACAAAACTTCCAATTCATCTTTATTCTTTGCAATACTTCTAATATTGACATGAATCACAGAGAACTCCTTCCCTCCGTTCAGTTGATTAAAATACTTCTTTGCATCATTTATGTGCTGCACCACTACTGTCTTAACATCTTCCACCCGAAAATCCCTGACGTAACTATCCATATCAATCAATGGTTTCAAATGATGAGTACCAGTTAAATTAGACTCCAAAATCCCAGCAAACAAAAACAAAATCAACCCTGCGAAAAGCCAGATACATCCATACTCTCACTCACACTCACCCTGGCACCTCTATGCACACCAATCAGGCTCACCGTGCGTATATAGATACACCCAACAAAAATGACCAAAACACACCACAACAAACAAAAAAACAAACAATTATATAAAAATACCTGCGCAAACAAAAGCAGCAGGATAACTATAAAGATAAAGGTAAAAACGACGCTATAGTACAGTTTCAAAATAAAAATAAACATACAAATACATATATCGCCAATAACCGACGCAAGCCTATATAATATATATCACTTAATAAAAGAGCTCAATGCTAAATTTCATTTCTACTATACACACCAAACACCAACTGTGTAAAACAACAGTCAACTGTTATGACAGTTTACAAAATGTCGGTCAGTATACAATAAGTCAGAAACTCAAACGAGCAATTTGTTGTATGAAAAAATCAATACACAGTTCAAAAAGCACAAAAAGTCTCCTACCTTTTAAGATTCTTGTCAACAGAGGAACCCTGAGATAGAGTACGCACACCGGTTTTGGAGGTGGCTCTAGTAATTACTTTCTTACTCGTAACGGGTGTTTTGTTCCGTGATGAACCTCCGGGCACTTCTATGGTTCGTTTTGTGGCCACTGGTGTTGGCGGCGCGCTACTTGATTGGGTCTGTTCCAGTGCTGACTCCTCTCCTCTTTCTATATCTTCAAGGTCACCAGGTTTGTATATACTATCGTTAACGTAAAGAATACCTCGCTTTATATAGGCTTTGTGCCCTTTCGATTTTGCCAAACGTAGATGGCTCCTCAGGATGTATTGTTCCCTCTGCTGTCTCAGCGTTAAATCGTCGTTTATATACACCCTTGAATTTTTCAGTTTCCTGGTGTTAGCGAATACTAGCTTTTTATAATACGACGATGTAAACTCAACTATTATGGGTTTATCATTTCCATCTTTCTTGCCAACAATGTGTACCCCATCGACTGCATGCAAGCCCAACTGGATGTCGAGTTGATTTTCTATTTTCTTAACAATAAACTCTCTTATATCTTTCCCGTCATATTCAACATGATTTACTCCACTCACAACAATATTCTTTCGCTTGTTTTGGCGTTCGAGTAATTCTATTCTATTCCCCAGCAATTCATTCTCTCTTTCTAGCTGTTTCAGTTTCTTGTCGGAAGCTTCCAATTTTTCCAAAAGATTATTTTCTAAAATATCCAGTCTTTTACCGAGGCTCCCTAGCAGTTCCCTATTTGATATTTCCCCATTATTCAATTCAGGCATTCTATATACCCTCTGTTTATTTAATTCTCAGTTAAAACTCACTATCCTCTTATCTGCCTCCAGTAATCTCTTTACAAGATAATAACAGTCGATTATTTTGTCAACACAAAATATCAATCCTTCTTCACCATCAAACTATTTCTTTAGAGGAAATGGAAACCACGTAACACTATCTCTAGGTAACAGGCAAATTTTCAATCTTTCTGTCGGTATAAACCTCACCAAATAATTCGTCTCATTAACCAGTGAACTGTACAATTTATCAGGGAGAAATACTCACACACTTTTACTTTCACGATTCGCGACAATGCAGCAACAATAACTGCAGCCGCGTAATAAACTACAATTACCAATTGTAACGGTGGGAATATTCGCGTTCGCTCCGGTAAAATAATACGCGAAGCACGACACGTTAAGCCGCAGAGGTGCTGCTTTTGGGAGGAGAATGCATAAGGAGTCGCCGAAGGCCGGACACGCGCAGAGAGCGCAGGGCTAGGAATAGCGGTGAGGTCGGAAACCGCGACAGAATGGGTAGTACGAGTGTCGCCGTGTAGAAGCCAGTACGTCGACCGTGAGGGAGCCGTGGTAGAATACGCCGAGTGAAAAGATCAGCTTAACGGAAGAAGCAGAGAGCAAGGCCAGTGCAGGGCACCGCCGGAGAGTTTGCCGTGTGAACGTCGCCGCCGAGGAAAGCCCCAGGTACGTGAAAGTCGAATATTATTTAGCAGGCCCGTTGTAACAGGGGAAACGCCGGAGCGGAGAAATAGTGTATCGGGACGGTTGGAGTGATTGCACTCTCAGTTCCAGTCAAAAACGACCCTCCGGGAAGCCGCCCCCTGTATCCTGGCTAATGCTTGTTTGGGCCATACGAATCAGTGTGCAGCTAACTTAGCTCGATGTGGTGTTCGACGCACCCCGTAAGTTGCATGCTCGCCTGGGAACATCCGTTATTAACAACCATCCTGCCACCACCCTGCACCGCTTAAACGTCGTTGCCGCTTTACCGCCCCCGTATAATCCGCGTGTAACCATGATTTAAAGCCAAATAACCACCTCTGCCTCTGGCCGCCCATTATTGCTAGGCTTCTTGGTAACAGGACCCCGTTACCACCGTGTGTATATAATTAGACAATAGAATTTTATTTTAATTTACTCGGTATTTCATTTAGTCTCCCCAGAATATCCACCCAAATATAATTCAACTCCAGCTCTTTAATAAAGACCATAACCAGAAGTCGCGAGGGACTTTGTCTTGGCTTAGGAGGACCCTGTCTCCACTAGGAACTACCCTGGGCTAGTGTATCCGTTGACAGCGACTTGGGAGAAGGGGGCATCCAGCAGGAGCGTGTTTACTCCTTGACAAACTCTATAAACACTGGCGTCCGAGCATGATCCCGTAGGAAAGCCGTGTCCCGGAAGTCATCCCGAAATTCCCCAGGTTGGGGAAAACTAGTAGTAACTCCCAAGTGGCCGTCGCAATATATATATATATATATATATATATATATATATATATATATATATATATATATATATATATATATATGTATGTGTGTGTATCACATCGATAACTCAAAAAATAATGGGCCGCTTTTGATAAATTTTTATTCATACCTTCCTTTTGCAAGTGACTTGGAAGAGTTTGTTAGCCAGGAAAATCTGACCCTTTTTCCCTGAAAATGATGTGTTTTTTTTTTTTTCAAGAAATTTTTATGTGTACGGAAGTAACACAAGTATTGCAGTCAAATTTCGTATGCAGGTTCATATCATAAAAAGTATACTTTGTACCAAAATTTTGATCTCGAAGTTAAAAGAAAAACAAGTATAACCATTTAAAGACATAGTTCTTCTTCTTAAAAGGTCAAAGTCGCGATTTGAAACGTCAAAATTCACATGTTTGAGACAAAAAAGCTGAAACAAATGCGGGCCATGCTTAAGAAATGTCATAAGGAGTGTATTTTAGAAAGCCTTAAGTGTTAGTTTCAACCGTCATTGTCCTACATTTTACTAAAATGTTTGCAGAAAATAAATTTTAAATAAACCCTTTCTTTGATGCTTTGGCAGTAGTTTCAGTGTTGCGGTCGGTTGGTTGTCAAAAACGGTTCGTATAGAGTTTCTCCTTTTTATGGACTTCTGTAAGGTTATTTTTTCACACTTTGCATTTATCGCTCCTTTGCAGCGTGTTTACCCAACGCAACACCTCAAATTTGCTTTAGGTCTCTCTTAACTGTTTTGTGGAATTGAGAGCACATCATTTGTCTAATGATTAGTGTATACAAAGGTTCCTCTACGCATGTTTCAAGTTGTTTCTTACAAGAAAATTAACATTCCGCTAATCTCTAAGTTTGCCAAAACTTTAAAATTATTTATATATTAGTACGCGAAAAAACTGTACCTCTTTTCAAGCAAATTGCGCGCACGGGTAAGTGTGAGATTTGGCAGAGTTAAAGCTCATATGGAGGAGTGGACAAATATATTTTTTTTTGTATAATACTTGTAACAAATAAATTAAACGATGCTTTGTTTTAATTAGACTGGCGGATTCCCCTGGCCCGTGGCAGTTCCTGGGTGAACATTATTATTAATCTGTCAAACACATATTACTCTATGGTCAAACATATGTATATAGGTGCGTTCATACTATTGTCCAACACATAAGAGTCTGTGGTCAAACAGTCGCACTGAAATTATTGAGGTATACTCTATGACAAAAGAACATCAATAACCTTCAGACTAAAAATTTTAATGAACGACTTTCGAATTTTAACCAATGAACAAGTTCAGTGGTTAATATTTAAATGGCAAACGACGCCCGCGTGTTGGTAAATAACTGTTACTAAGTTGTTGTAGAAAAATTAATTCACATTTTCGTGAAAGATAATGGCTTAGCAAATTTTCGTTAAAAACATAATTTTCTTGTAACATTACTTAAGCCAATTTTTGTAAAGGAAATGGCAAATTTTTGTTAAAGAAATTGTTTGCAATTTTTCATGCAAACACTTTATTTTCTTATTTTTGTCAAAAAGCTCTTCGGGGATATCTTTGCAGGTGTGTAAATAGCCCATAGAAGAAATAAAGTTTTTTGATGAAATATGGTAGATTGTTTTTACTATATAGGTTATAGCAAATGTCATACTTTTTATTTAAAAAAGACACACTACATATTTTCCATTATTAAGTTTTTTATGAAAATTCATGACCATAAAGCACTTGCTGCGTCCAAACTTTTTTTAATAAAAGCAGGCATCGAACATAGTTACCAGTATAACCTAAATTGTAGAAAAAATGGACCATATTTCATCAAATTTTACTTTATTGTTTGAATAAGCACAAAAATCTTCCAAAAAAAACTTCAAATTTTTCCGAAAAAGCTGGTCTTATTTTCCTGTGTATCGAACCTCTTCAAGCTATTTACACACTTGCCAAGATATAATTGTTTACAAAAAGCTTTCCAACGAATCTCCAAATCAAAAATTTGCATGATAGTTTGCAAAAAAAAATTCACGATAATCCGATAAAATTTTTTACTATAACTTATTAAACACTTATTATTGACTATCAAATTGTCACAAAATCTTACAAATAATAATTTCTACACAAACACACAAAAATTTCTGCGAAAACTGTCTATTTTTTACAAAAGAAATTGCTAAAATGTTACATGTTATTCGAATTATATACATAACCCAAGAAGGTTGAAAAAAAAACTTTTTTTCAACTTTTCATGGAAATTTTATCTATATTCTCATGCCACAAGCGCGCAGAAGTAAGAGCATTACCAAATCTGACACTATAAAGTCTCATTTGACATTTGTAAAAAGAATTTATCAACTACTTACATTTTATGAAAATGTAAACATAGATATAAAATAAATTTTTTCTTACCTTTTTGTACCAAAGTTGACTTACATTTCGAAAATTCGCCAAATAATCACACAGTCTAATCGAATCATGGTATGCGATTGTAACTGAAAATATTTCCAAAACTAGAGTCTCTAGGTATAGGGAGTGTTTTACAAAACTTGAAACAGAGGGCATGCCCTTTACTTCTGAAACAAAAGGTACAGGCTTTTCCATTTGAAAAAAATGAGTTACGGCCATTTCGAATTTTTTACATTCAATCAATATTTGAGAGTGACCTGAATATGGCAACGGGATCTTTTATAAACCAAACCTCTCTGAATGTGCCACTTTGGTAAAATGCCATATCATAAATTTTGATATGTGCCAACAATGTGAACAGTTGCAAAACAGTTGAAATAACTCAAATATGATGCACGCTATTTAATTTCTGTCCTCCTATGAAAAATGCAAAAATGCAAGATATAAGGGATATTAGAAAAAAAAGAATATTTGTATCACCAACGACTTATGGGCTATTCTGTGATTTTTTTTTTTTTTTATTTATGTCAACAACACACCACGAGGGCTTACAGCCTAAATACTATCGTACCGTGGGTGTTGACAAGGAGGAAAGAGGGAGCTTGTTAATTCTGGACTTGAAGGTTTGGAGGTTTGGAGGAGAAGGAAAAACATGTGCCGGCAAGGAATTCCACAACTTGGAAGTCCTCGGGACAAAAGAGCGGGCATAACAAGATGTTCTATGTCTGGTGACCTGGACATTAAAAGGGTGCATTCGCTCTGTTCCCCTGGTAGATCTGCTGGGGGCAGCAGGTGGGGGAATTATGGAGGAAAGCTCCTCTGAGCAGTGCCCGTGCAGATATCTATAAAAGAGAGAGAGGTCACCAACGGCACGTCGGTGGGCAAGGGATGGAAGCCTTTGGGTGAGGGTAGGGTCACCAATGAGACGTATAGCTCTCTTTTGAATGGAGTCCAGGATAGCGAGTGTAGAAGCGGCAGCTGCACCCCAGATGTGGGAGCAGTATTCGACGTTTGGCCTTATTTGTGAAGTGTATAAGGTATAGAGATTAGTTGGTGAAAAGTATTTGCGAGCCCGGAAGAGGAAACCCAATTTCTTAGCAGCCGCTTCTGTAATTGATGTAACATGTTGGTGCCAATTAAGATTTCGATCCACAGAAATGCCAACAAGAGAAAAGGACTCATTACTTTGAATAACTTGGTTGTTCATTGTGATGGGTCTAGGGCTGCTGTATCTCTTGTGAGAAAGAAAGCAAGACTTAGTTTTGGTGAGGTTGAATTGTGCAAGATTTCTACTATTGTCAAAATAATTTTATAAGACCCTATAATTAACGTATACAATATTTTCTCATATCTTGTATAATAACGAATCTATTGAGGTTTACCATAAAAATGCGTCACTCAGTTTTTATATATATATATATATATATATATATATATATATATATATATATATATATATATATATATATACGAAAATAGACCCGGATATGTGTTCTAACGGGCCTCGTTTGCACTCATTTGAAAAAACCTTCTGAAAAGCAGAGGGCTCCTCATTGGCGATTTTTCTACGAAAATTGGAAAACAGCTCTCTTTTTTGGTGATTTTTTACGGTTTAGCCCAAAAAAATCTATGCAATTGAATCAATTTTGATTGTCGAACAGTCTTTTTGATTTTCCGCCTTTCTTGTACTTTTACCCAGCATGATCTGCTAGATAATATGCCACGTATTTCGCTGTTTGTCATTTTGTTTACACAGAATAAGCAAATTGTCGCAAAAAATATCTGTTTGATATAAACTTACAGCTTTAGACTCTCCTAAAGCTTTTATATTGTTTTCTCAGGAAACGTATACGACTCGCATATAAATAAGTTATATTAGAATTTGTTTGCCGCACACAAGCAGATCTGATCAAAGTTATTTGAATTTACTTTCCCTATATTTTTCCGATACACATAAATTTATTTTGTTTTGCACAGCTTTCTTTGCTTTGCTTAATAATCGGCTCACTAGGATTCCTAACATCAACGAACAGTCCCCTTGAACTTTCCACTTTGTATCTTTCTATTCTAAAAAAAAAGCCCCTTAACCGCTATTAGCTTAAAGTATTCTTCTTCACAAACAACTAAATTAAAAAATAATTTTAACATTAAGTTACTGGTTAAAGATTGCAACCTATGTCGAGCATTGGTGATTACAATTTGGACAAAACTATTAATCACAATACAGTTTTAAGACCTGACGGTCGTTTGACTAACAAAGTTGGCGTCATCAGAGGGACCAATAAATTGTGTTTAGTCGTAAATCCCTGTAATTAAAATGTCGTAACCTCCTTATGTACAACTGCGTGACGTTATTGAATATTTATATTAAAAAAAATAGATGACCAGTAGGATAACAATTCAAACAATGAACTACACAGGACCGGGTTGCTTTATTCATCGAATCATTTTTTATACTTTCGTGTGAGTCCAACTTCCGCGTTTGCCTGGCATTTTTTATTAATTTGATATTTTTTATCCAGATGGTGATTATTATCCCAAATATGCTGAGCAGTACAGGATCTATCAATAGTGCCATGTCTCAGTTGCGCTTAATGTTTTAAAAAAATTTGGAATGAAAAACTATCCTCAAAGATTTCGAGAATGAAACGTTTTTTGTGTTTGAAAATTTTGGTTTCTTGCCTTTGTTGTGCTATTTACTTTTTTTTGTTATGCTGAGTATTCGTTGTTTTATTTGCTTACTTGTAGTAGGCGTATATGAACATGCCCGTGTTATTCAGGTGACATTTGCTTTTCCTATTAATAAATACATTATGCATTATACATTATACATTATACATTATACATTATACATTATACATTATACATTATACATTATACATTATACATTATACATTATACATTATACATTATACATTATACATTATACATTATACATTATACATTATACATTATACATTATACATTATACATTATACATTATACATTATACATTATACATTATACATTATACATTATACATTATACATTATACATTATACATTATACATTATATATTATACATTATACATTATACATTATACATTATACATTATACATTATACATTATTCATTATACATTATACATTATACATTATACATTATAGATTATACATTATACATTATACATTATACATTATAGATTATACATTATACATTATACATTATACATTATACATTATACATTATACATTATACATTATACATTATACATTATACATTATACATTATACATTATACATTATACATTATACATTATACATTATACATTATACATTATACATTATACATTATACATTATACATTATACATTATACATTATACATTATACATTATACATTATACATTATACATTATACATTATATATTATACATTATGCATTATACTTTAGACATTAACCATTATGTATTATGCTTTATGCGTCGTGTTTTATCCTTAGTTTATTATGCATTATGCATTTGCATAATGCTTTATGTATTATGAATTATGGGTTATTTGTTGCTCACTGTGCATTATGCGTTATGCAGTATACCTTATTGTACATTCCTTCAAAATTAATTCATTCTCTGTAATGCAGATCTTCTAGATAGATTTTCAAATTTTTACCAGTCCTGTTCTAGAAATATATTTCCATTGTCCTTTTTGACTTTAGTTTATGTTTCTGGTTTATAGTGTAGTCTTCTTACCTATTTTTCCGACAGTATCTATTTTATAAGTTTCAACAGCATGCGCTTCTGAAGCCAAAGGTCGTGCGTTTGATTTGTAAGAGAAGCATCATTTTCTGTTCATTATATTTGGTTAAATTTACATAAATTGAGGAAATAGTGGTTAAGCTAGTTGTGTTCCTGAACCTTCGCCCTTCAGAGGAGCGTGAATCCGTCAGTAGCATTAATGTTTGGCACCGCAAAAGTCACTAAACTTCCTACAGAAAGAGAAGAATTCGACATGTTTGCTCTTACATTTATTTACTTAGGGCCGGGACACTTTTACAGACAGGGTCACATACGAGTACTATATTTTTTTGTAACTTATATTTAACTTTCTAGCTAAGAGTCCGACCTTTGTATCCAACTTAATTTTATAAAAAAATGTTACTATAGCGTATCTGCTTAAAAGATGTTTGATAAATTGAATTATGGAACAACGGGAACAGGGGTTTTTATTAGAAATTCTTTTAACATGAATTTCCATCAAGTAGTGGTTAGTTAATTATAATTTGCTATTATATTATGCACAAAATGTATTATTAAAACTTTTTTACAAACAATGATTTCTAGGAAAACACAAAAAAAAAACGTATACGGCACCTCGATTTTTTCAACGAATAATATAAACGAAAACATCTCTGAATATGTATTTTTTATGGGATTCGTCCATATATTGGTAAAACCGCCGTATCATATGATATATGATATATGCCAAAAATATAAAACAATTTAGATAACTCGAAAACGATGCATTAAAATTCGATGAAAAATGTAAAAATGCACTAATACAAGAGGTGTTCGATTTAAAAAAAGAAAATTTGTATCACCAGCGACTTATGGGCAACCCAGTCATTGCCGAAATAATGTTAAAAGATGCAGCTTAAAACACCCTATAATTAATGTATACAATATTTTCTATTATCTTGTATAATAACGGCAATATTGAGCTTTACCAAAGAAATGCATCACCCTGTATATATGTAAACAGATAAAAACAGAAACTAACACCGTATATGGTTTCCGGGTGGTCTGGTTTGCGCTCATTTGAAGAAATCTTTTCAAAATTCAAAAATGGCGTTCTCCCCAAGAGCAAACTTCTTCTACGAAAATCCGCTAAAAATTATAGAATATTAAACCATAAACTCTTTAACTAAAAGTACTGTCAAAGCATCAGAGAAAAGTTCTATTAGAAATGTTTTTTCTGGGAATATTTTAGTAAATGAAGGACAATGACGGGTGAAGCTTAAAATTAAGGGTTTGTAAAATACTCCTTGTGACATTGGTCTACATAACCTGCACACACACACCCACACCCACACCCACACCCACATATATATATATATATATATATATATATATATATATATATATATATATATATATATATATATATATATATACATATATATATATATATACATATACATATACATATACATATACATATACATATACATATACATATACATATATATATATATATATATATATATATATATATATATATATATATATATATATATATATATATATATATATATATATATAGATATATATATAGAGAGAGAGAACTACTGTTACTTTCATTCTGTATTTGAAAACTTCAGCGAAACTGCAGTTATAGGTTCAATAAAATAGTGTAAATCAATTTGCTTATTTATCTAAGTTGACAATGGATTTGCATAAAATATCGGGCTCCGAAACACACTATTTACCAAAATGCTAATATAGAAATTCCAGTTTTCTTGCATGCCATTAAATTTAATATGCTATGCATACCTTCTTCTGTAAACTTTCTGGGTAACATCGTATCTAGCAAGTTCGATACGTATTACTTAATCCTTTGTACACAACTGACAAGCTTCATAGCTAATCTAAGTTGGAAATTCTTCGTTGTACGTTGACCCCGGCATATTGCTTGGAAAGTAATAACACGGTTGAAGAGGCAAAAACTTTAGTTAATGACAAAAGCATCGAATTTTCCATTAGATATTGCGATACCTCGTAGAAAAAGTACCTAATTCAATCTACTTTTTTTTCTAGGGTGTGTGACTAAATCTTACATCTCTTAAGATATAAAAACTGCTCTGCTCCTCTTGGGAGATAAATGCTGGCATGTTAAAGGCACAAATACTTTACAAAATTTCTTTGTGAAAATATTCGAGAAGATATATTAATATTGTTACTTTCGGGCTTCCGGATTTATTCGTTCGGCCAACAGTTCTTTCGGCGGACAGTTCGTTTAGTCGATACCACAATAGAGCGGGGATTCGAGCGACAATACTGCTTTTTAGTGAATTTTCTTTAAAAAAAATTCGCTAATGAGGAAATCCCGACTTTTGAATTTTGAAAAAAAAAATTTCAAATGAGCGCTTATTAGGCCCCCTAGAACACATATCCGGGGTCAGTTTCAAATTTATATGTTTTTAAATATATATATATATATATATATATATATATATATATATATATATATATATATATATATATATATCTGTGTGTGTGTATCACACCGATAACTAAAAAAATAATCGGTCGATTTTGAATAAGCTGGGTGAGTACCTTCCTTTTGCAAGTGGCTTGAACATGTTTGTTAGCCAGGAAAATCGGCCCAGGTTTTCCCGGAAAATTTTGTGTTTCCTTTGGAAAAAAAAATTAATATCTCCGTAAATAACAAAGTAAGGGCAACCAAATTTAGTACGTGCATTTACATCATTATAGGTAAATCACCTACCGCAAATTTAGCTCGGTAGGTTAAAAGACAAAAAAGTTATGGGCATTTACAGAAAAATAAATTGGGGTTTTCCTCACAGCGTCAAAGTCGCGATTTAACACGTCAAATTTGGCAACATTTAGGCAAGGAACCTGAAACTAATATAAGCTATGGAAAGAAAATTTATCAAGAAGAATGTTTTACAAAGGCTGACATCTTACCTTCAACCGTTATTCTCCTTCATTTTATTCAAATATTTCCAAAAAAATTAATTTCAAATAGACCCTTTCTCTGATGCTTTGGCAGTAGTCTTAGCTATAGAGTTTATCGTTTAATGGTATATATTTTTTGTCGAATTTTCGTAATAAAATCAATAGAGCTCAATCTATCCATTATTATACAAGATACGAAACAAAATTGTATACATTAATTACAGGGTGTCTTGAGCTACATCTTTAAAAAATCTACTCACAGGCTGTCCCATAAGTCTTTTTTTTATTAATCGAACACGCCTTGTGTTATTGCATTTTTGCATTTTCCGTCGAAATATAATGCATATTTGTAAGAAATGAAATTCGGGACGCAGTAAGTGCGTTATGGTAGCAGATTTTCATTAAATGCTTCAAATTTTAATAGCTTAATTTGCTATTAACCTATAAGGTCGACCAAGAAACCAGTTTTTTCGGGAACACTTTAAGTTTACTTTCGCAAATTTTTGTGCATTTTCAAACAATAAAGTTATTTTGATGAAACATGGCACATTGTTTCTACTATATGGGTTATACTGGTAACCAAATTTGATGCCTGCTTTCTTTAAAAAAACACATATATTTGCTATTAAAAACATTTTAATGAAAATTCACTACCATAACGCTTTTGCTGCGTCCAGACTTTTTCAGTATTTGTCCTGGCCGACTGGGTGAATCGTTCTTTCCTTGGATTAAACCCAATATTGATCTTTGGTTCATATTTAGTTGCAAAACAGGACATATAATCGAAATTGAAATAAAAATTATAATTTGCATCCGGGAAAATACGCAGGAAACAATTAATGCCAGAACAAACCCAAGTACAAACATTTAAACAAAACTTGATCAAGGCCATACAAATAGACAAATTATCAAACCACAGTTATCAAGACAGGAGACCGATACACACGACACAGTCCGAAGGCACAACCAATCATAGAACAGCAAACCGACCAATAGAAGATCACGGCGCATGCGCCACGTAAAATCTCAGACGTAGACCAGACAAGAGCGATAACAGTCAGTAGCGTGCTGATGATGAACCGGGACGGTTCGAAACTGCAGTCCGCGCAAACCAATAAGAAATCACAAACGTACAGCAAACAAATAATATATATATATATATATATATATATATATATATATATATATATATATATATATATATATATATAGTTTTTTTTATATCAACAACACACCACGAAAGCGTACCACCTAAATAATACTATCGCACCGTGGGTGTCGACAAGGAGGAAAGAGGCAACTTGTTAATTCTGGACTTGAAGTTTTGGAGGAGAAGGAACAACAAGCGCCGGCAAGAAATTCCACAACTTGGAGGTCCTCAGAACAAAAGAGCGGGCATAACAAGATGTTCTATGTCTGGTGACCTGACAGTAAAAGGGTGCATTCGCTCTGTTTCCCTGGTAGATCTGTTGGGGGCAGCAGGTGGAGGAACTATGAAAGGAAGCTCCTCTGAGCAGTGCCCGTGCAGATATCTATAAGAGAGAGAGAGTGGGGTCACCAACGGCACGTCGCTGGGCAAGGGATGGCTGTCTTTGGGTGAAAGTAGGGTCACCGATGAGACCTATGGCTCTCTTCTGAATGGAGTCCAGGATAGCGAGTGTAGAAGCGGCAGTAGCACCCCACATGTGGAAGCAATATGCGAGTTTTGGCCTTATTTATAAAGTATATAATGTATAGAAATTAGCTGGTGAAAAGTATTTGTGAGCCCGGAAGAAGAAACGTAATTTCTTAGCAGCCGCTTCTGCAATTGATGTGACATGTTGGTGCCAATTGAGATTTCGATCCACAGAAATGCCAACAGGTGAAAAGCACTCATTACTTTGAATAACTTGGTTGTTCATTGTGATGGGTCTAGGGCTGGTGTATCTCTTATGAGAAAGAACGCAAGACTGAGATTTGGTGGCGTTCAATTGTACAAAATTTCTACTTCCCCAGTCTAATATTTTTTGGAGATTCATAACGACAGAGCCCTCCATGAGTCCGCGATCCTCATTTAATTGGGCTAAAGAGACAGGCTTCGAATATTGTATATTTGAGTGGAGGGTGCTGTCGCCCGCGTAACTGAGAACTGGGTTGGATGTGCTAGAGAGGAGGTCATTGATGTGGAGAAGAAACAAAGTAGGGGCTAAAGCTGAACCTTGAGGAACTCCTGCATTAATTGCAAACAGCTTAGAGGAATGGCCATCCAAGACAACAGAAATGCTCCGGTTGGAAAGAAAATTTGCTGTCGAGGTACACAGTTTTGGTAGTAGGCGATAGGCCGGAAGATTATTAAGCAGCGCTGCGTGCCAGACCTGGTCGAATGCTTTGGATATGTCTAGAGCGACAATCTAGGATTCACCGTGTAGTTCCATAGACTTGTTCCAAGAATGGGTGACAAAGAAAAGGAGGTCGGCAGTTGATCTGCGCTGACGGAATCCATACTGCCTGTCGTAGATTAGACTGTGTTTTTCAAGAAATTTTAGCAATTCGGTGTTTATATACTTTTCCATCACTTTAGAGACAACTGAAAGGAGAGAAATAAGTTTGTAGTTGCTTGGAAGCGCTTTGGATACTTTCTTGGGGACGGGTTGTACTCGAGCAGATTTCCAGTTACTAGGGAATATGCC